>CM062295.1:233346600-234546600 GCA_031216915.1 Pictodentalium vernedei
ACATGTAGGAGGTCTACATGAGAGTACTGAATGGCATACAATGAAAAATATAGTGGAAGAGCCAGGGCAAGGTTGTTAAATTGAAAAATAACTCAGTGGACCATGAGTGCTGAAGCCTCAAAGCAAATCATAAGAAACTGAAAGTGTATGATACTAACTTCAGTCTCTAAAACATGCTGTTCAGTCTTTCCGAATGTTTATCATCAGCAGAAGGGTTAAATATGTGTGGGAGAGAGGACTTGGTTCAGGGAAAGAGCAATATTTCACAACTGTCACTGTAAATTTATGCTGTATCAGGGGAACCATGGCAGCACTAGTACTAGACAACTATATTGGTAGCTATGCACAAATGCCATTCACTCACATTTGTAATTTTATTATGTTATTTCCCACTGTAGCCCCACCCCTTCCTCAAATTTGTGTTCCAGGATACTCTTTCAATGAAGGAATTGTTTTCCAACATTTTGAAGAGCATAATATAGAAGAGAAAAACTTCTAAATAATAGTGAATAGAAGGGCAGTGTAGGTTTTCTGTCTGTGTTTGAATGGTGATTTGGGAGGGGGTTGGAAGTTTTGGAATCCTCCCTGCCCCTAGAAATATGAGGAGAAGCCATGGTTTAAATAAATATGTTAATAGGGTAAGATAGGCTGTTAGTCAGCAGCTGCCAGAGGTTATAGTGTGCTCCTGGGGAATACACTTGCTCAAGATGTGAATTTTCTTGCATGAACAGCCTTAGTTTTGGAAATATATAGCTTTAATTGCTGACTGTGACAAAAATGTAACTTCTCAAAACAATAAAATGGTTTGGTAAGGTGTATGGTCCCCAAATAAATATTTAAATGTGAAATAATCCCCCAAAATAATAACTGAATCTGGTCTGCAAGCCAAAAAACATATTTCCTATAGGTCTCGCAGAACTAAATATTTTCCCATAGGCGACCATTATAACGTTCAGGTGGAAAAAAATATGATCGCATCACTTTAATTTTGGCATTCAAATATCTCTGTCAAGTATAGCCCTTCAGACAACTTTTTCTGATCTGAAAACAGGGGGTCATGCAACAAATAAGAGAGAAAAACTGATACAAAGGGAAGTACCGGTCACGTGCACATATTTTTCAGGGAATTCCCTACAAAAACACACAAAAAGTAAATTGTATTTTTTAGGTCCAAAAGTCATCAAATCACCCTCTTTTTTATCAGGAATATTCAACAATAATGCAAGATGTCAATAGAATGTTTCAAACTTTTATTGAAACAACGGATTTTCCCAAGGCTGTTTATTTTTAGAGATTGCGTCATTTCCGAGTGCAACATTTTAAGGCGGTTCACTCTAATTTCAATATTTAGTTCCGCGATACCTATAATCATCCTCAACCCCACCAAAGAGACATTTTACCACTTCCATGAGATAAAAGAGTCATTTCTGCATTAGAATCCAACTTTTGGCTTTGGCTGAGTCAAAAACATGGAAAATTTGCTCCTTTAAGGAAAAGTGTCCAAACTTTGTCAAGTGGGCTTGAAAACTGGTATTGCCTCCAAAAGATTTTTCTATCCTGTTACTTTATAAATTAACTGAGAAGGATGAGAATTTACAGCTTTCTTTAAAAAACTACCCTGATCCCAAAATAAAACTAACATCTGCATCAGCACAAAATATTTTTAGAAAAAATCTGTCTCATTTAACCATACTGCAAGCAAAACAGTGTCCCAACCCCCATGGAACAATATGGATGTCAATTTTGTTTCCAAAACTGGGGATGCAGCTATATATTTCACCAATATGAGAGGACTCTACCAGTTTATCCTAACAACTGATGTCAAATTTTATTCCACCATCTGATGTAGTAAAATTTTTCCCTGAATAGGACCCCCCGGTATGCCCCTTTTCATCAAAATATGTGATATAATTCATAATTTAATTGATATTGACCCAAAACAAACCTACTGTGATATGAACTTTCCCATCTGTAATAGTTTTTAAATCACAGTCTGGCTTCTGAAGACATTTCACATTGTATTGATGAATATTTTGCAATTTTTGTAAAGGAAAAGCCTCAGTTTTCTCAGTAAAGGCACATAGAGTCATTGGTATGGCACTGACAAAACATAAAACAGTGTTTTTTCCAAAAGAATGACCAGTACCTACTACTGTGATATCTCATAACACTGGTAAGATGCCTAAAACCATCAAATATTGATTCTATAGTGCTATGCTTATGCTGCAAGTTCCCATAAGTGCACTTTCATAACCTTTGTTTTAATCCCCACAGACACCCATTCTGGCAAAAAGATTGCAATTGTTGAAAACATGTTTCCAAAGAGGATGAATCAGACATTTGCTTCAAGAATATAGTGGTATTTGATGTTTAATATACTTGTGTGTGGGGGGGGGGGGGGGGGGGGAGTTAGTCAGCTGCCAATTATTGAAAATGTAGATCCAGGCAAGTGAAAAGCAAAGAAACACCATGTCTGATGAAGAGACAGACACACAGACAGACAGACAGACAGACAGACAGACAGACAGACAGACAGACAGACAGACAGACAGACAGACAGACAGATAGGCTTGCAGTCACACATGTAGGAGGTCTACATGAGAGTACTGAATGGCATACAATGAAAAATATAGTGAAAGAGCCAGGGCAAGGTTGTTAAATTGAAAAATAACTCAGTGGACCATGAGTGCTGAAGCCTCAAAGTAAATCATAAGAAACTGAAAATGTATGATACTAACTTCAGACTCTAAAACATGCTGTTCAGTCTTTCCGAATGTTTATCATCAGCAGAAGGGTTAAATATGTGTGGGAGAGAGGACTTGGTTCAGGGAAAGAGCAATATTTCACAACTGTCACTGTAAATTTATGCTGTATCAGGGTGACCATGGCAGCCCTAGTACTAGACAACTATATTGGTAGCTATGCACAAATGCCATTCACTCACATTTGTAATTTTATTATGTTATTTCCCACTGTAGCCCCACCCCTTCCTCAAATTTGTGTTCCAGGATACTCTTTCAATGAAGGAATTGTTTTCCAACATTTTGAAGAGCATAATATAGAAGAGAAAAACTTCTAAATAATAGTGAATAGAAGGGCAGTGTAGGTTTTCTGTCTGTGTTTGAATGGTGATTTGGGAGGGGGTTGGAAGTTTTGGAATCCTCCCTGCCCCTAGAAATATGAGGAGAAGCCATGGTTTAAATAAATATGTTAATAGGGTAAGATAGGCTATTAGTCAGCAGCTGCCAGAGGTTATAGTGTGCTCCTGGGGAATCCACTTGCTCAAGATGTGAATTTTCTTGCATGAACAGCCTTAGTTTTGGAAATATATAGCTTTAATTGCTGACTGTGACAAAAATGTAACTTCTCAAAACAATAAAATGGTTTGGTAAGGTGTATGGTTCCCAAATAAATATTTAAATGTGAAATAATCCCCCAAAATAATAACTGAATCTGGTCTGAAAGCCAAAAAACATATTTCCTATAGGTCTCGCAGAACTAAATATTTTCCCATAGGCGACCATTATAACGTTCAGGTGGAAAAAAATATGATCGCATCACTTTAATTTTGGCATTCAAATATCTATGTCAAGTATAGCCCTTCAGACAACTTTTTCTGATCTGAAAACAGGGGGTCATGCAACAAATAAGAGAGAAAAACTGATACAAAGGGAAGTACCGGTCACGTGCACATATTTTTCAGGGAATTCCCTACAAAAACACACAAAAAGTAAATTGTATTTTTTAGGTCCAAAAGTCATCAAATCACCCTCTTTTTTATCAGGAATATTCAACAATAATGCAAGATGTCAATAGAATGTTTCAAAGTTTTATTGAAACAACGGATTTTCCCAAGGCTGTTTATTTTTAGAGATTGCGTCATTTCCGAGTGCAACATTTTAAGGCGGTTCACTCTAATTTCAATATTTAGTTCCACGATACCTATACATGTGTTACTGTTTGAAACACGTGACGAATCTCTGCACACTCATAAAGAATTTGATAATGTACATTACGTACCAGTAGCAAAATCTTCTTTTGATCAGATCAGTATAAATATAATTGGGAACACTGGTAAAAACATTCATTTTTCAAGTGGTAAGATTGTCATCAAGTTGCATTTTAGGGAGCGAAACAAATTACATTTATAAAAAAATGATGCCAGTGTATCGAGGTGTATCGCGGCAATACGAATATGGATTAGGGTCTATTTTTCGTTCAGCAATAAGATCAGCTGTACCATTAATAAAACCAATTGCAAAAATGCATTTCGAACTTTAAAGAGAGAAGGATTAAAACATGGTATTGAAACAGCAAATGAATTGATGAGAAATCAAAAACCACCTAAAAAAGTAATGCTCTCTCATGCAAAAGATCTTATGGCATCCGTGGGTAAGGCTACATTGGGAATAAAAAGACAGAAACAAGAACCGAAACGTCAGTCTGAGGTTCGTTCTCATAGAGTCAAGACACGAAAAAGACAATCTCATCCAAAACGAATTTCAAGGCCACTTGATATATTTGATTACATCATGATGTTACATGGATCTTGTGAGCATTTTTGTAGTGGTTTTGATCCAGATAATGTATCACCAACATCAAGTGGTATAGAAAATATTGGTGAAATTGAGCAATTTCCTATTGCATCTTTAAACAATTCTTCACCAATAGAATTAATTTTTAATTCCAAGATAAACAACCAAGTGGTTAGATCTTGCATCATCTACACTTGAAGTTCAATTTAAAATTACAAAACAAGATGGGAGTGTATTGGGTGGAGATACAAATATAACTCCTATCAATAATTTTTTTTCACAGCATGTTCAGTAAAATTGATGTTTAACTGAACGGTAGTCTTATAACCACCAATACAGACATGTATCCTTATCGAGGATTTTTTTGAGAATTTTCTTTGTTATTCAAGAGATGTGAAAAAAACTTATCTGGCTGGTAGTGAGATGTGGTATGCAGATAATCCTGGATATCACACAGCAATAGCTAAAGATGGTGAGAACAAAGGTTTGGATCATCATCACAAATTAATTGCTGACAGTAAATCTGTACAACTAAGAGGAAAATTACATTTAGATCTATTTGTGCAAGACAAATATTTACCAAACGGTGTGGAAATGAGAATAAAAATTCATTGTTCTCCAACTAAATTTTGTCTGGTTGGGGATGAAAATGGAAAAATAGAAATTCAAAAAGCTATATTCAGAATACCGGCATTGGAGTTAATTCCTAAATTTGCAAATGATCTTAACGCACAAATAGATCAAACAAATTATAAAATCCCCATAAGACGTGTAGAAATGAAAACATTTACCATTGGAAGTGGTCTTCAATCAAAAATAGAAGACCATCTGTTTCATAAACAGATGTCAAAACGATTAATTCTTGGTTTAGTTTTGAATAAAGATATAAATGGAGATATGGGCACAACTCCATTTAATTTTCAATATTTCAATTTGAACAAGTTGGAAATCACAATAGATGGACATTCCATTAAAGCATGTCCCTTCGAACCAAATTTCGAAGGTGGACTTTATCTAAATTCATATTTATCATTATTTGAAGCGATGGGGTATTTTGGACAAAATCAAACAATTAATGTATGTATGCAGGATTATGCAAAAGGATACACCCTTTGGGGAATTGATTTGACACCTAATCAGTCAAGTAGGGGACTATTAGCTCATCCTATAAAGTCTGACAACCTTCGAATAGATCTCCAGTTTGCTCAAGCTCTTCCAGAGGTGATCAACGTTGTTGTCTATGCAGAATTTGATAGTGAGATAGAAATCAATAAATTCAGAGAAGTGATATTTGACTATCAACAAAGAATAAATCTGAAAATTGTAGGATGTGTGAAGAAAAAATACAAACATTATTTCAAGAATGTGTTGTGATAGAACTGATAAAATCCATTAAACAGAAAATGAAAAATATCTGTGAAGAATGTCAATCGAACACGACAACATTAATAGATATGTACATTACAGAATGTTTACAGAAACTGTGTCCAGTGACTATACAAGTGACTATACACAAGAGAGCAAGAAGAAGTGACTTATTAGAATATTGTGGTCGTATAGACTTTGAAATAGACTGCCAGAAAGTCATTCAAAAGTGAGCAGAATTAGTTAAAAGAGACTGGTCATATTATACAGCATATCTTGATTAACTACTTCATAATAGCCCTATTCAGTGCTAAGAAGAGATGGAAACCACTCAACTACAATATATACTGAACAATTCTCCAAGTTATCATCATTGAATGGAAAAGTTTGTTCAAGAGACTTATTACCAAAACAAAAGCTTAAACATAGAAAAGTTTATTGTGAACACAGATTCATCAAGAGAACCAGGAGAACATTGGGTGGTGATATATTTCAAAGACAATCATTCAGCCATCTAGTTTGATTCCTATGGCTTACCACCAATAAATAAAGACATTTACAATTTCATAGTGAAAAACACAGGTTCATGGACTATTAACACAATGAGACTACAAAGGGCCCGTACTGTGGCCTGTGGAATGTACCGTATATTTGCTTTAGTTAATCTTGCAAGAGGATATGATTTAGAGACAGTTCTTACTGTCAAATTCGATCTAAGAAATTTCCAAGAGAATGACAGAGAGATACGTCGATGGTTTGAGCAAACCTATAGACATTATTTTATGTAATCAAATATCAGGTGTCAAAACAACCCACAGAGAGGAAATGTTTTATTATAATTGATAAAAAAACATTTTTCTATTGTATAAACTTATTATGTATCAGAGCTAGGATTTTTTTTTAGTTTTTATCTTTTTTTCAAAAACGCTCAAGTGATACCACTTTATTTTTAAAAAACACTAGATCTCTCAATTTTTTTCTCAGAAAAAAAATCTTGAAATAAAGTGGTATCACTCAAAAAACTTCTTGATGTAAAAGGTTTTCTATAGATAGTCAAACTCAGATCTCGGTGTATATATGCTTCTCACTTCATATATTAAACATTGGTACCTGAAATAAATCTTTATTGTCTGTTTAAAATGTAGCAGTGTCCACTATCCCTTAGCAATAGTAAAAAATGAGTCAAGAGTCACTTCTCATTTTTTCACTGTTTGCGTTCATTGCCTTTAATATTATATGTTTGCCAACCAATCCCTCCACACAGTAAAGTGTTATACAGTTTAAAGTATGGAGGGATTGGTTGATAAACATATATTTGTCAGTATAAAAGTGTTTGGAGCAACCTACCCCATGACTGCCACTATAGGGACAAGCATTTAACACTGAATTCCCCACACCCCAAATGGTGTCACTATAGGGACAAATTTAACATAGGATTCTCCATAGGGTTTTGTCCCTATAGTGGCATTTTTGTCCCTATAGTGGCATTTTTGAAGCTAGGAAAAAGATTTTAAAAACCCTATGGAGAATCCTATGTTAAAATTTGTCCCTATAGTGGCACCATTGGGGTATGGAGAATTCAGTGTTAAATGCTTGTCCCTATAGTGGCAGTCTTCATTACTCCAATAGACAACAAGCTAAGAAAGTAAGGAAGAGAAACAAAGCCTAGCAGTAAAACAAAGATAATTTCAAGCTCTAGTTCAAAAGCCGTAAAATAACAGCTAAACCTGTTCTAGAGCCAGTTGTTGAGCCAATTGCTTGAACAAGGAGGGACCCCACCCCAATTGTAAAGATAGATCCAATTAAAATGAACCCACAAAGGACAGATTGTGAGCATGAAAAATGTGGGAAGTGAGAACCACTATACCCGGTGTTGTAAAGGGATTAAAATGTGTGACCAAACTGTAACCAAAACAGGAAAAAGTTCAGCAGAAATCAAAATCGAAAGTAGATGGGAAAATTAATGATAAACAGGAAGTGAAACCAAATCTTCAACAAAAGTCAGAAATCTCTAAAAATGGAACCAGAAGTCAGTCAAAATTACCTCCTACTGTAGCAGGAAGTCAAATAAACACCCCAAAAAGTTTTCACAAACAGTCAATGTTAATTATGGACAGCATCTTTGGATAGTGTCATGATTATCATAGAGAAGCAATGAGTGAGAGCTTTATTAGATGCAGGAGCTCAAACTTCTAGCATTGGCACAAAATTTTGGAAAAATTTGAGGCATAGGCCAAGGTTATTTGGAGATAGAAATACTTTACCTTGAATTGATGGAGAAACCTGAAATGATGTTAGACCCATTGGTCTAGTGAAACTTTATTTTTCGATCAATAGAATTTCTCAGGTGCATGAATTCTTTATTTATTTAATCTTATTTGTTTTACAAGGATTGGCGAACAAGTTATGCAACTTATATTAATGCCTCTCCTTGGCCCAATGGCGTAGGGGTGTGGGATGACCTTCATAGCGGCAACTTGGTGGCCTAGCTCTTCTCAAATACTATGAAGGGAGCTTTAGCCTACATGGAGTGTGTTTCTCTCCACACAGAGGACAGCCATTTTACATCCCCACCCGATAGGACGGTATGCTGTGACAGCATCAACCCCACAATTGATGCTGACAGAGAGTGTTCGGACACCTCAAGAACTTTCCCTGACTGGGAATCGATCCCAGGACCTCTGGCATGAGAGACCAGTGCACTTATCCACTCGGCCACCACTCTTACATTTTTCTCGCATGAATTCTTAGTCTTAGATGAACTTAATCAAAGTGTATTACTTGGTTTAGATTGGATCAATGATAATGGAGTGAACATTTACTTTGAACTTAGAAAATTAAAATTACAGGGACAACTTATACTGATAGTGAAAGACTTACATGTTAGTTGTTTGACTAGATTGGTGAATCAAATTGAACTTAAACTGCAGACCACTTGTGTATGTACAGCAAAGGCCATAGGGGCTCACTCGACTTTTGACTCTGATTATTTAGAACATCATGGTTTAAAGCAAGGTCACATAGCTGAACAACCAGGTTTACTTGTTAGTAATAGTGTAGTGAGTAATAATGAAGGACATATTCCTGTAATGTTAGTGAATAGAACTAACAAACATTATATTTTGAATAGGGGCTGTATTGTGGGAAAGGTAGAACCTGCAGTACAGGATAAAAACTTAGTAGAAATGGAAGATGTTTTGAGAAAATTAAATTCTGATGGGACAAAACCAGGGAAAGAACTTGATGAAAAAGATATCAAGGTTCCAGCTGATAAAAGGGACATCACTCTAAAATTAATTAATGAGAATAGAGATTTTTTTTCTCAAAGTGACAAGGACTTCACCCAAACAGACATAGTCACCATGAAGATTGATACAGGTGACACCAAACCAATTAAAAGTACACCATATAGGGTACCACTCACAAAACGAAAAATTATGGATGATACAATCCAGGTGATGCTTGATACTGGCATAGTCTGTCACTCAAACAGTGCTTGGAGCTTCCCATGCCCCTTAGTTGACAAGAAAGATGGCTCTAAGCGTTTCTGCTTGGATTTTTGCTGGCTTAATCAAGTGACCAAAACCACAAGCTGGCCACTCCCTTTGATCGATGATATTTTTACCCTACTTGATGGTTGTAAATACTTTATGACACTTGACATGAAGTCTGGTTATTGGCAAGTTAAGATGAGCGAAGCTCATAGCTCATAGACCTAAGACTGCATTCACGTGTCACAAAGGGTTATATGAATTCAATATGATGGCATTTGGACTAGTCAACAAGCCCTCCAAATTTCAACAGCTGATGAGCATAGTCCTGCAAGGACTAGAGGACTTTTCACTTGCATATTTAGATGATATTGTAATTTTCAGTAAAGATGAAAAATCACATATTGAACATATTTGGCAAGTATTCAAATGACTGAGACAACACCAATTAAAACTAAAGGCTAAAAAGTGTAATTCTTCCAAAGTGAAACAGCTTATCTTGGCTTTGTCATAAGTCAAGATGGTATCAAACCTGAACCCACAAAGGTCGAGGTCATTAGAAAATTAGTACCTCCAAAGACTGTGACCAAGGTTAGAAGTTTCATGGGGATTGATAGGGCAGACTAAAAAGCATGCTAGATTTCATTGGAAAGAAACCCATCAGAAAGCTTTTGAATACATGGAGAGCTTGACACAAGTAGCACATCTTTCATATCCCAACCCACGAAAATCTTATGTCTTATATATGGATGCCTCTCATTCATGCATGGGAGCAGTGTTAACTGAACCTTGTGAAAGTGAGGAAGTTCAAATTCCAGGTGTACCAGATGAGAAACCGATTATATTTTGTCACATAAATTAGGTGACACACAACAGAAATGGACAACTCTTGAAAAGGAAGCTTTTGCCATATCCCATGCATTGGATAAGCTCGACAATTATTTGCATGGAGCCGAGTTTGTTATTAAAACAGACCATGCTCCATTACAATATATACTACTCAAAGTTTGATAAGCACCAATAATATCCAACTACCTGTTTTACATTTTAGTTGAAATATTGTAATGAAAAGTGCATATACTCTGTATTTAATTATACATTTAATGATTTAAGTACAGAAATTAAGATTTTGTTTGTATTTGACATTATTTTTTAGCTTTGAATATGATAACCATAGAAAATGGATATTATTGGTAAAAGAGGAAATTTTTCAAATTTGCCAAAAAGTTGACGGAGCAGACTGGTATGGATTCAATATTGAATATGAGATCATTACTGTTTATTACAGCTTGACAATGCCTTCTCATGTGCCCAATTAGGTTGCTGGTGGTCCTTTGTGGGACATTGTTCCATTCTTGGACCAGCATGGCACCAAGCTCCTGAACACTTTTTGGCTGGACTGGACAGGCTGAAATTGCAAGCTGCAGCTCATTCCAGACATGTTTGATTGGATTGAGGTCAGGGGATCTTGCTGGCCAGTCCATATGCTCAATCCCCCTCCCCCCTCTGTCAGTACTCCCCGACAGTATGATCAGCATGAGGATGGGCATTATCGTCCGTCAGAATGATTTTATCACTCACTGCACCTGCATACAATCTGACGAGGATATCCAGGATCTCACCAATATACTGCTGTGCAGTTAATGTACCACGTTCAAGAACACAGAGCTCTGTATGTCCATCCCTGCTGATGTTGCCCCAGACCATGATTGACCCTCCACCATAGCGATCATGCTCAGCAATGTTGACTGCATAGAAGCATTCTCCTGGTCTTCTCCATACCCTAGAATGCCTATATGTGTGGTCTAGGCAGTACCTTGACTCATCTGTAAAAAGACAGGTCACCAATCTTCTCTGGTCCATCCGACATGGTCCATGGCCTATTTATATCATGCCTGGCAGTGGTTCTGGGACAGCCAAATGCAAATACGTGGTCGTCTCGATTGGAGACTACCTTCATGCAACCTTGCCCAGATAGTCTGCATCAAAACATTTACCCCGGATGCATTCTGAAGGTCACTACAAAGCTGGGTTGCTGTGGCAAAGTGGTTCCTACCGGCCTGAATGATCAAAAGCCAGACTTCAGATGTTGCTCTGTCGCTGCCACCACCATGCCATCTTACTGGTGTGCCATACTACTGAAATCTTGCCCAGGCTTTGGTGATCACCATATGGTGCACACCAAGGGCTTCATCAACCTGGTGATGGGTAGCCCCTTGCTCCACCACCCATACAGCCTGCCACATTTTTGCTTCAGACAAATGTCTTCTTACATTTGCATTTGCCATATTCAATCATTAAATCACAAGAGTTTGTGTTGAAATAAAGACTGATACCCTACACATGTCACCTACATGTAGACAGTACTCGAAAACATCATGAAAATCAAGGGGTACATGCTTTCCATGTCACGAAAGGTCTGCCTGTCAAGAGAGCTAATGTAAACACTGGGGACCATCTCAACACATTCCTCAATCATATCCACCAAAAATATCGCAAATATGTCACACGCAAATTTCACAATGATGAGTCAAATATTTGGTGCTTAGAAAACTTTGAGTAGTTTATATTGACCAAAACGATGCTAAAGTTCAAAGGTGGGCATTACAAATAGCTAGTTATAATTGCAAAATTGAATATTTACCTAGAAAACAAAACACCTGTGCTGACTTGTTGTCGGGATTACCTGAAGGAATTGCAAATCTGGATCCAGATTACCAGATGGATCAAGTAGAATCTGAAAAAACAATAAGGTAGGAGTAATAAACTGTGATAGAATTAACCCTAAACAATATGCACATGTCACAATTGAACAACAAGGTTCCCCTATGGAACCTGGAGAAATAAATTATAAAGATCTAGACATGAAAGTCGAGTAAGAAAAAGATGCTAGACTAATGAAAGTGCAAAAGAAATACTTAAGTGATAATACCCCAGCTAAAATAAGTAGTAGGTACATTATGATAAGGGGAATATTATGCTACATCAGTGCTACTGATGACAACCCCAGGGTGAGGTTGTACATACCTGAACACTTGCAGGGTGACATGCTGAGACAATACCATGATGACTAAGGACATTTGGGAATAGACAAAGTGTATTGGAATATTAGTAGGAAATATTTTTGGCCTGATTTATACAAAAACATATACCATTATGTCGAAAAATGCCTTATTTGCAGGGCATGAAAAACTAAAAAGGTTACATTACCTATGCAAGAAGCAGATAGACCACCTTATCCATTTGCCAAAATTGCTTTGGATACGAGTGGACCTTTTCCAACAACCTTATCTGGAAATAAATACATAGTTACTTCCATTGATCTGTATTTGGGATGGCCTGAAGCATTTCCAGTACCTGATAAACGAGCAGAAACAGTTGCAAATTTGCTGATTGATCAAATTTTCCCAAGATTTGGATGTCCACTTGAACTGTTAACTGGCAATGGTTCAAAGAACTGTTATGAGATAATGAGATATTTGACTAAACAATTAAAGATTTATCATGTGAAAACTTCTTATTACCACCCTCAGTCAAATGGTAAGGTGGAACGATTCCATTGGACTTTAAAGGATGTTTTGGCAAAAATGTCTCACAAGGAATTGAATCAATCATTGACAGCTATCAGATTTCATGGAAGTGAGTCTTTCGGGTTCTTGCCCTATTATTTGTTATATGCCAGAGATGTGGTTCTTCCATTAGACACAGAGTTAAAACCCATACAAAAGTATGTGGGAGAAGAAGCCCACAAAATAGCTTTACAAGAACAACATAAAGCATTTGTGAGACAACAAAAGACACAACAGAAGATAGTAGACAAACAGAATGGTCTTGGAGACATTAAAAGCAAAACAAATTACGTTCAGTGTGTGGGATCCTGTAATGTACAGTGATGGAAAACAAAAAGGAAAATTAGAACAGAAATGGGAATACCCATTTCGAGTCATTGAAAAAACTGAACTTGTAAGCTACAGGATCAGAGATCAAATGACAGATAGACTCATCAAATGTCATGGGGAAAATCTAAGCTTGGCTCCCCAAGAGTGGGAGATGCCTGACCCCACTAGAGGAAAATGCAGGTTATGATATGTAACATCCCAAGCAGTTAAAGAAAGCAGTAGCAGTAGTGATGAGGAGGACCCTATACCTATGGCTCCTTTAATCAGAGATAAACAACAAATCAGAACAAACTCATCTTCCGAGGAGGAAGGTATACCAATGGAAGAATTGCATCATAGACTACGACGATACCGAGAGCAAAAAAAGCTGCTCAATCTTCTACATTGGCACAAGACCTGATGGAAGTAGAAATGATAAAAGTAGAGTCACAAGTAGAAAACTCTAATTCTGAGTCAGAGTGTTTCTCTGACTGCAGTATAAATCAAAGAAATAAAAATAAGATTCAAGTGACAGACATATAGCCTGCTGTACAACTGTCCAATGGGGCACAGATTGGTAATCTGATTGATAATATTCGATCCACCATTCGAGAGTGTGGATAGCAAGAAATTTGAAGAATAGATTATCAACCCTGGAGCACCCTATACTGACTTATAATTTAATAACAAAAGTAACATGGTGGAGTCATTTGCTGGCCTGCGCAACCAGTTAGGCAATTTCTCTGTCTGGTAAAATTTCTTGAGTTTTACTAACTGGTGGTATGATAAGAGAGTATATTGGAACTCAGTTTTGAGAATCTCGCATGGTGCTAATCTGTGTCTTCCTTGTCATTGTAGGGGCAAGATGTTATTGATTTGGTTCATGGGAAGTTTATTGACATTGACATTAACAGTTAGCAGAAGTACCATAATTCGAAATAATGTCATCTTTAGAAAGGTAAAAGAAATTTATATGATTAACAGTGAATGAACAACCATGTTTGTGGTGGAAGTGGCGCAATTTATCCACTACATGCAGAAAGTGGACATTAACATACGCTTTGTGAACCAATTTTGTCAGGAACTTGATGTAAATTTCAGAAAAATCTATGAACAAAATAGAAACACGACTGGAAATAGTACTTTTAATCTTGCATGACATTCGATATTCATGGATATGTACCAAGAGTTCAGGTTTATAAATAATCATTTCGAATGAGTAAAAGGGAACCTAGACAACTATCGCAAGTTAAAAGGGCATTCACCCTCATCTTGAAATAAGTGAGGTTTACCCAATTAAATAGGTGAAGGAATGAGTTTCCTATTTGGCACAGCCACTGAATCTGATCTAAAAGGCATGAAAGATAATTTAAGACATTTGTCTGTAAATCAGGCAATGATACAACATGTTCAGGAACTAAGTCTAAGCTTAATCAGATTAACGTATCATGCCATACAAGAAAATAGAGAATTTATGGTAAATTTATCATGAGTAGTATATGGACGATCTGCATGAGGACATGGATGTGCTTGCAGATGAAAAACTATCACCAAGGATCGTCAATCCTACCTTATTGACTTTGGTATTAACGGGCATTCAGGATAGCTTGACCAACATATCCAACTTCCATTGAAACTTCACAAGGAGCTATGGCAATATTATCATTTGTTAATAACTGCGACAGTTTTTGTCAATGATAAACTAGTAATTCTAGTGAAAGTTCCGTTGATTGACACCAGTTTTCAATTTGAAATTTTCAAAGGACAAGCCTTGCCCATCCCATTCATGAATGTAAGTCAAAAAGCATACCATAGTGCAAATAAAACGGTAGCTATTTATCGACTTGAAGCCAATACATTACTTGCTGACAAACAAAGAACCTGTTATGTACCGGAATTAGGTCATGATGACTATATAGATGATAAGAAATTATTCTGTCCATTAAGAGAAGCAGTAAGAACAATAAATGCAACTTCTAGTTGCTTATTGGCATTATTTCTAAATATGAAATTTGAAATAAAAAAATTATGTACTACTGATGTCAAACTAAATATGGATTTATCTTTTGCGACATGTATTGAGGAGGGTCTTTGGTACATCACTACTGATTATGTGTCCAAGACGTAAGAATCCAAAACCATGTCGAGTCATGCCGCAAATTGATATCTTAGAATTAAATCCTTTATGTATTGCCATGAGTGGCCACACAACTATTGCTGAATAGTAATTTTCATCACAGAGATAACATCACAAATTGTTTAGTATCGAAGACAGTCTTGCCCAATTTCTCGTTTGACTCAACGACAAGTTTGGCACCCTGTGTTCAACAAAGTGAACATAACAAATTTTGCGATCCCAAAATCTATTAAACATTTAGAAGAATTAAAAATGGATGACCTTTTAAACAAATTAGATAAAATGCAGTTTAACCCGATAGAACCATTTGAAGTACCAAAGGGGGCATATTTTGTGGGATGCATGTTTCTGATCTTGGGAATATACTTATTGATAAGATTATTAGAGCACAAGGCCATATTAAATTATGAAACATAATCTTACGTTATAAGAATAAATGGAGGCGAAATCCTAATTTTTCTGCTGATGTATGTGGAATATCTAAAGCAGAAAATAATGATGATGGCAGATACGCCCGAGCAAGGAGAGCTCGTCAATTATATGCAATGTCTACCCACCTCTCAGGTAGTTTAACTGGTGCAGAGGTTGAGGGAATGTTAGGGCATAAGCTTTGTGACGCCAGGAAGTATTCCGAGCAATTAGTCTCCGGATGTCGACGCATACTGTATGGTGAACCTATTCCAGAGAGGGTCAAATGGCCCATGGAACATCGGGTGTTCCAAATGCATTATCCACAGATGAATAAGAAATATATTGCGGAAGAAATCAAATTTTTAGAACTGTTTTATAATCAGCATTACAGTGAGAGCTTCTTCTCACCCACGGTGGGAATGTCGATAGTACATCAACGGGAAGAAGAAGCTTCTTCCTGGGGTGTACCGACGTTCACACTGCTGTATAAGTGGCAACATCCCTGCTGGACAGGATGAGAATACATTAATCTTCATCTTCAGCTGACTTTGATTCCCAGAGTAGATAATTGGTGGATCCGAAGACACTTTCGCGAATTCGGGAGTGCCTTCAATGAGGAGGATTAATCGATAAAAGTAGCCATTGTGAATATTTTTCTTGGAATTCTCTCATAGTCTGTTAGAAACACCCAGCAGACTGTGGAGAAAATCCAATAGATTTTAATTTTCATTATTTTTTCACGTTTTGTCTCAAAAGCATAGGTTATGACACCTCTCGATGAGATTGTTCCAATGAGGGATAATAACCTATGTTTTTGAGACAAAAAATAAAAAAATGAGTTGTTCAAGAATTTTGTTTGCAAGTGCCGTCTGCTTTTCAGGTTAAGTAAAGGGCTAAATGGATCAGGCAGGCACTTGATGACAATGAGGTTACAATGTTGGACTTAAGAGAGAGAGGATCATGGTACTAACGTCGTCATGTGTATCTGTGTTGTGTCCTTCGCAAGGCATGTAATCCCAATTGCCCACAAAGGGTCACGGTGACGCTATGTACTTTTCAAATGGCTTGCTTTTAACATTCTCAATAAGGCAAACTTAACCCTTTACCCAATGTAACGACGAAAACCGGCCAGCTTTATTCACAGAAATTCCCATTCAATTTTCATTATTTTTTCATTTTTGCTTGAAAAACATAGCTTATTACTGTTGTGAAGAGAGCCCTCAGGGGTTAATTAATCTCGTAAACTCGGGTAAGAGCTCAAGCTCTTGGGGGTTTCATTGATAACTTAGTGGACTCGAGTTTATTTTATGTATTGAACAGCACATTAACAGAACAGAACATGACAAATAAATTACACGGAATTGTATTAAACTGGCGACCAGAGTACAGGTGTACTCTGTGGGTACACGCCAGATGTTCTGTTGACAATATCAGGCATACTTTTGCAAGCCAATATTGTCAACAATCAGTAACATTTTGGGATTTGTTGATAGATGTAACAATAACATTCAGCAGTATTACTGGGATGTTGGTGTTCGAACTGTCTAACAAATCATAACACGTACCTGGTGAAACTCCCTGTTGAACTGGGGATGCTGAGTTGCATAATAGCACCAGTCACCAGAACATTCCGCCGGTTAACTGACGCCCGGCGGAATATTATTTTATGGCAAATATTCCATGGGCTGCAAGCAGACTGATCGACAGTCTGCATGGCAGTAAAAGAGTCTACAACATGGCGACCGTCACGTCAAGTGACTTTCCCTCGATTTCCCTGAGATCAGGGAGAAAATGCTGACGGTCGTCACGTACCCAAAGTATTGCATCAGAAATGTGGTGTATATAAGCACCAATTTCTGACTGCTCAGACAAGTTGTCTCTGGGAGTAGTATGTCATGTACCCAGACAGGACCTATTGGCTGGACTCTGGTGCCGGACCCTGCAAGTGACGTCATGTCACGTGCCGCAGTGGCGCCATTTTGTGTTGTCATGGGAACTCGCGTGAGCGGCCAAGTTGTGACGTCATCCCCATAGTGACATGTGGTGTTATCCACCATGTGCAGCGCATGTTGTTAGGGTGACACGTGTTTCAGTCTTCCATTTTGTATACTGGAGACTGCCTTCTTGGTTTCTATGGTAGCACGTGGTTGCTATGTTACCGAAAGGCCTACAACAAGACGGGGGTATGTTCGGAGAGTATGTTCCTTTGTACAAAAGTATTTTTCCGATTTGTAGTATTACCACAAACAACCTGATCAGTTTTACTATTTCTATATATGCAATAGGTTTCGTCTATCTGACCATGTTCCTTTGTCCTGGAGTATACTCCAGTAGAATAGAAGAGCCTATCAGCTGGAACAGCTTTACTTATTATTACTAAATTTAGCTATTCTAGTCTATTCTTGTAACTTCTGACCCTATTCCATGTACTCTTGTTGTTTCATTTATCCAGATCATTTATATAGATTATTGCTAACCAATCAGATTGCTTGATTTTCCATAACCTGTACACAGAGTTGTCTCCCCTTATTACAATGAAGTTGTATCTGATTCACATCACCTCTATATCCAATGGCAATATCCCCGGGCACCCCAATTTCGGCACTCCGTTTTTTGAAAAACATTTGACATTCGGCACCCCTTTTTTGTCACATGTGCGTATGTGAAAAGGCACAATTTGACACAATATGCCCTAGCACATAGGTCCATGCTGGATGTGCCGATATGTGCTTATGTGAAAAGGCACATTGTGTCTGTGCCCTAGCACATAGGCACATACGGGTATTTGAGGATACCTATGACCCGGTATTGTTTTATTCGAGGATACCTACAGGAGAATCCCCTTTTCACAATGTGCCCTAAACACATAAGCACATGCTTTATGTGCCGATATGTGCTTATGTGAAAATTCACCATGTGACACAATGTGCCCTAGCACATAGGCACATACGGGTATTTGAGGATACCTATGGCCTGGTATTGTATTATTTGAGGATACCTATCTAAGATACCTTCTGGAGAATCCCTTTTTGTCATATGTGCTTATGTGAAAAAGCACAATGTGACACAATGTGCCTTAGCACATAAGCACATGCTTTATGTGCTGATATGTGCTTATGTGAAAAGGCACAATGTGACACAATGTGCCCTAGCACATAGGCACATACCACCAAAAAGGGATTCCATAGCCACAGGTGTTTTCCAAAAGGGATTCTTAAAAGGGGATTCCCTAAAATGGGATTCCTATCCGACTCCGTAAAATGGGATTCCGTATTTTAACATCGACACTCGAGCAGATGGAAAGGGATTGATAACACCCAATTATTATTACAAGAACCTGAACAGATACAACTGACAACCAACCACTACAAAACAACGAAGGTACAGAATGAAGATCCGACATAAGCAAGATTGAAATGAACATAACAAATTGAAAGAAGGTCAAACTCGTCGGATTGATCGAACTAGTTGGACAGACTGAACAGATCTGATCAAATACAATCAAGATGGAAGGGAAAAGAACAAGGGGAACAAAGTTCCAACACAACTAAGATCGAAGTGAACAAAACAAAGTGACGAAAATCGAACTGATCTGATTGGACATAACCTTCCAAACTTTATCACAGTGTTTGAAATGAACTTCAGCCCCGTATGTAACACAGTGTTAACCCTCTTGAACGGTTTGAATGAACTATAACCCTTAAATATATCCCAATGTTAACACCCTTGAACTGAATGAACTGTATATAATTGACCCCCATTGAACTGAACAAAGTTTACAGCCTTAATGAAAATATACGAAGGTGATCTGAATTAAAGTTTTAAACTACAACCCATTGAACTGAATTCTTCTAACAGGGAAGGGGAATACCCTCGAGTGTCGATGTTAAAACACGGAATCCCATTTTATGGAGTTGGATCGGAATTCCATTTTACGGAATCCCTTTTTAAGAATCCCTTTTGGAAAACACCTGTGGCTATGGAATCCCTTTCTGGTGGTACGTGCCTATGTGCTAGGGCACATTGTGTCACATTGTGCCTTTTCACATAAGCACATATCGGCACATAAAGCATGTGCTTATGTGCTAGGGCACATTATGTCACATTGTGCTTTTTCACATAAGCACATATGAGAAAAAGGGATTCTCCAGAAGGTATCCTAGATAGGTATCCTGAAATAATACAATACCAGGCCATAGGTATCCACAAATACCCGTACGTGCCTATGTGCTAGGGCACATTGTGTCACACTGTGTCTTTTCACATAAGCACATATCGGCACATAAAGCATGTGCTTATGTGCTAGGGCACATTATGTCACATTGTGCTTTTTCACATAAGCACATATGAGAAAAAGGGATTCTCCAGAAGGTATCCTAGATAGGTATCCTGAAATAATACAATACCAGGCCATAGGTATCCACAAATACCCGGATGTGCCTATGTGCTAGGGCACATTGTGTCACATTGTGCCTTTTCACATAAGCACATATCGGCACATAAAGCATGTGCTTATGTGCTAGAGCACATTGTGTCACATTGTGCCTTTTCACATAAGCACATATGA
Source organism: Pictodentalium vernedei (assembly GCA_031216915.1). Classification (NCBI taxonomy): domain Eukaryota; kingdom Metazoa; phylum Mollusca; class Scaphopoda; order Dentaliida; family Dentaliidae; genus Pictodentalium; species Pictodentalium vernedei. The sequence continues at coordinate 233,366,985 of CM062295.1, forward strand.
CAAAAAAGGGAATCTCCAGTAGGTATCCTCGAATAAAACAATACCAGGTCACAGGTATCCTCAGATACCCGTATGTGCCTATGTGCTAGGGCACATTTTGTCACAATGTTCTTTTTCACATAAACACATATCGGCACATCCAGCATGTACCTATGAGCTAGGGCACATTGTGTGACATTGTGCCTTTTCACATAAGCACATATGACAAAAAGGGGTGCCGAAGGTCATATGTTTTTCAAAAAAGGGGTGCCGAAAGATGATGTGAATCGGATACAACTTCGTTGTAATAGGGGGAGATAACTCTGCATACAGGTTATGGGAAATCAAGCAATATGATTGGTTAGCAATAATCTATATAAATGATCTAGATAAATGAAACAACAAGAGTACATGGAATAGGGTCAGAAGTTACAAGAATAGACTAGAATAGCTAAATTTAGTAATAATAAGCAAAGCTGTTCCAGCTGACAGGCTCTTCTATTCTAAAGGCAGTATACTCCAGAACAAACGAAAGTGGTCAGATAGACGAAACCTATTGCAGATATAGACAGATGCAGAGAATTCTGAAAGAATTCGAAATAGTAAAACTTGTCGGGTTGTTTGTGGTAATTCTACGAATCGGGAAAATACTTTTGTACAAAGGAACATACCCTCCGAACATACCCCTGTCTTGTTGTAGGCCGTTGGGTAACATAGCGACCACGTGCTACTATAGAAGCCAAGAAGGCGGTCTCTAGTATACAAAATGGACGACGGAAACACGTATCACCCTAACAACACGCGTTGCGCATGCGCACTAACACCACGTATCACTATGGGGATGACGTCACAACATGGCCGCTTACGCGGGGTACCATGACAACACAAAATGGCGCCACTGGGTCACGTGAAATGACGTCACTTCCGGTGTCCGGCACCGGGGTCCGGCCAATAGGTCCTGTCCGAGTACATTACATACTACTTCTGGGTTCCTGAACTACGGACCGACCTGCAAGAATAAACCTGGATGCCGCCACTGTTTTTGAGGTATGAACTTTGTTAATTAAATACTATAAATTATGCCAGCGATAACGACGGTTAGTCGTGATGTAAATACTTCGAGTTATTATTTATTTATTGGTGTTTAAGGTCACATATTTCTGCACAATGGCTAATCATGACCGTGACAGTTTGACGGGTGGAGGAAGCCGGAGTACCCGGAGAGAACCACCGAGCAACGACGAGCAGCTTCCAGCTCCCCAACATCGTAACTCCGCACTGCAGCACAGGCAGGGTTAGATTGGTTGAAGACATACGTACCATCGACGTGCAGTACGCTTTAGTACACGGTGTCATCGTGCCCCCACGCGGGCAATGGAGATGAAGTGTCTTGCCCAAGGACACAACGCGGTTGCCGCAGGTGGGATTCGAACCGAGGACCTCTCGGCTTGCAGCCTGCACCTCTACCAACTGAGCCACCGCGCTCCCACTTCGAGTTATTATAACAGAAGATGATTTGAAACTGGTCTTCGTTTTGCTGTACACGACAAGTTCGTGAAGTTACTGAACCCAGAATTTGGAGCCTGTGTCTGATATCGTCTGAAAGGAATCACGAATTGTCACGGGCTGGTGGGACCTCACAGAACTGCCAGTAATCACAACGTGGAAATCAAAATTTACGATCACAGATCGATAAACATTTTCCTTCTATTCCGCAACATTACCTCTCATTGAAATGAGCCCGTTTTAATGGGTTAAAATGGAGTATTTAAATTGAGTATTTTAACCCTCTCACGATCTTAATATGAGTCGCAAAAAATTTTTTTATGCAATACGAGAGTAAAGATAACCCTTTCCATTCTCACAATGCTACTCTAAACTCCATTGTTGGGACCTCGGTATTTTGCCAATACCAATAATCCTTCAGATAAGCCCTTGGGGGCCTTTAAGACCTTTTAACGTTTATATACCAACATTACTGAATTCTTTCACATGCAATATATTTTCCAGGGGTACCATGTACCTTAACATTTTCTAGCTAATATGAATATTCGCCGTCATCTACAAATATCGCAGATCCGGAGTTGGTGGGCCGATATTTTTAAAGTGGTTTATGTTCATACTTCAGGCTTGGTATGGCCTATAGACATGGGACCTATATCGAATTAGTTGAACTTACTAGGGTATAAAATATGGTCCACCTCAATGCGGTCCACAGCGGTCATTAAGTGCGTATTTTTCAGAATTATTAGGAATTGCATTTTAGAACAACTCTGAAGATTATACACGTATGTCATCATTCAAATAAGTGGCAGAGCCAGTAATGAAAATTTCTGATTTCTTGATCGAACCATTTAAATGCTGTGCACATATATGCCTTTTCTGGTCTCTTAGAAAAATTGTTCAGATTCCTGTATGAATATATGTAAATACTTTGCGATTACATTCATAGAAGGCATGCCTTGATGATGTAGTTGGAATATTTCTGTCTTCTGCGCACTTTTTGTCCACGCAAATACAAAGTATCCTATCTCACTGATTTTGCTATACACATACAGTACGTGAAGAGTGTATAATCACTAAATCACTCGCGCAGTGGCGATTCCACCCAAGCAATAATCGAAGATTTGTTGCAAACCGTAACAAGCACAATCAAAAATTCCAGTCCATTTACCTCCGGGTTAAACCGGGAGGTCCATTGGCTGAAACATTGCTTGTGTTTTTTGTCCATATGTGCAGTATTTGAAAGTGATACTTTGGGTGATACCTCCACTGTACGGGTGATTTTGTTGCAGTCCTCACTCCACGTACTGTAGGAAGTTACTCTTACTCAGCCATCTATGTTTTGAGGCGTTTGGGATCTTGGATTTGCTCTACAGGCCACAAGATGTTCACAGCTTCTACCTTTATTGGTAAGTGTAATCGTTGAAGCCACTATTTAAAACAGGAGATAACCTCTTCCCAACAAACTCACTATAGAGTAGTGTATAATGGGTGACACGGAATAACATTGCTTGTTTATTTAATCGCATGCTACAAATTTATTCTCAAACCAAGCTAGATGGAAACTCTTCATTTTCCAAAGCATTTTTAAATTGTTTTTATTCTCAATCATAACTCAAGATCGACAGGTAAAGAGGTGGAGTCAGGGAGGTAGTTAGGTTTTCAATGGGGGTGTAGCTCTATAAAAATTCCAATTAGGGTCGGATACTTAAAATCCTCCATCCATCCCTCCCACACACACACACTCCTCACCCCACAGAAAGGGAAAATTTTCAAAATGTTGACTTCCAAGTTATTGTCCCGGTTGGTCTTAGGTCATCCTGACAATATTTACAAGCAACTTGAATGACTGCAGCTAAATATCTATATACATATTAAATTTGAGGTTTTAAGACAGCACAAAATGACAAATTCTTGTGATACTGTAGTCTGTCAGTAGGCCCTTTCTTCTTTCATTGGGCATTGTGTCAATTACATGATTGGTGGGTCGCATCGTTCTGTAAAGAAAATTATTTCGCGGCTTCCTTAGATCTTTTTTACCGACACATGGCGCGTAAAGTTCTGTTAGACTGTAGTCGATCTCAGTCATTTAACTCTCATAAGTCCGTTTGTTCATTCTATCTTACTTTAATGTGAAGGGGTTAAACATAGAAGACAACAAAATGAGTAACATGACCACGGTTGTGGAATTAACCCTCGTGCCATTGAGTAGTCAGAAAATCTTGAGTTGTTCAATCAGAATTCTGTCTGTGGATTTTTTTGGGAAATGTAATACCACAATCGGAAATAAATATCCGTTACAAAAGCGGTTTGAATTTGCAACTATTAGAATTGTTGCCTGATAAATTTCCAACTATCTTGATTTTTTGACAAATATTGAGGAGGGTAGAAGCCCACCCCACACACACACTGTAGTAATCCCTGTGTGGAGTGACGAGTGGCTTTCTTGAAGTACCTATCACAGTTATGAATTAGTGAAATGGAATATGTAAGTCGTGTGTTTTTTATCCCTGTTAATACTTCATATGAGTCCGAAAGCTTTCATTTCAAACAACTCATGGCTGTAAAAAGTTTTGTACGCTTCTGTCACATTACCACGCTGTTCACAAAGCCATTCTTCAAATCCAACCATCTTCTTATTTTCAGTAGGCTTCATTTAATGCTCTAGATGGAAGTTTGGGGCCTTTAAATGGCTCCAGCTGGAGAATGGTGATTCACTGGTTACTACATTGGACTTTAAATCGAAAGGACCACGGTACATGCATCACCAAATGCAACTACGCTTTGTCCTTTGGCAAGGCATTCAGTCCTGATTACCCCGTGAAGGCACAATGGCGCTGTATTCTAAGGCGTACTTCTTTACTGTGGTTAACAAGCACCATTTTACTGGTAAACTCAGACCCAGTCATTAATGCTTGGGATGCAAGTCCTCTAAAATAGGCAACATGGAGCTTAAACGATTAACCGACCTTAACTGTATCTCCATGTTGTGGTCATGATAAGCCATTGTGCACAAGTATGTGACCTTAAACACCAATAAATAAATAAAAGTTCTAAGGCGTACTCCACGTCGATCTTCTACCGATGCTCACTCTGCTTGTGTGTAGTTAGTATGTTGTGGAATTTGATAGTTGCTCACCGTTGCTCAGCATGTCACTTCGGGTGCTGTGGTTTCCTTCACTTTTGAGCTCTGTTAAACAAGATTGGATTTGTTAAATTCCTAGTTGGATTATCGGAAAAAAATTGCTGTTGGAAAATGACGGCGTTTTAAAATAAACCTGTGGAGGGTTAATAACTTACTATTTGCTCCGTGAATGTCAGTTTATTCCACCACAGAAAAATATGTACTGCAAGAATTAAGTATGCAGCAGTTGCTAAAATAATGTGCAGCAGTTAAAAAACATCAAATACGTCACGTGTCAAATCTAAATGTTCGATTAAAACCTATAGGTTTAAGTATATTTTATCATCATTTAAATAATTAGAAAAGCGATAAAAATCTTTAAAATGCTGAACATCTTGCGCATATCTTTATATCTTCAGTACATGTCTTTAAAGAAAGAATATAATGCCAGGTATATTTTAAGTTCAGGCTCTATTCAAGGTACTCATTAAAATGGCCTTCGAGATGAATAATGCAGAGAAACGGAGAAAAACACAAATTGTGTTGGTTTTGATATCAAAATTAAGACTAATGCTTAAAAAAGAGTACATGTACGATGCTTTTAAAACACAATTTTGATATTTTTCTGCGAATTTCAAAGAACACGTTTCTATTCGTATGTCGACCAATTTCGAGCTCAACGATTGATCGATTAGGACACGGAATCATCTATTCTGTCTCACGAAATCCACGCCTTGGCATATGCATTTAACACTAAAGATCCTGTCACAACTTGTGCACTAATCTTGACATAATTTGCATAGGAATTGCGCAATATTTCCCCATCGAAAAGCACCCATAGCACGATAGATTCTCTTGGTTGCTGATACCAAACACAAGCAGTGTTAACGCCAACTGACGTACGGGTAAAAATCGGTGGTCTATTGGTTGAAACATTGTCTGTGCATATGTATTGGGGCATTTGTACAGAAGTACTACATAGCACGCAGATCAATGCGCAGAGTGGTGTGCTATTTACAGGCAATTCGCGACAGGACTTCTAGTTTTAACTGTATAAAGTGATCTACAACTTCGTTTTACAGCAGCGTGCTTTCGTTGCGACGTGTCTTTACAACAACTAGTCAAAGACTGACGTTTAGGTTCTCGTTGTATTGCATTTCTACACCAGAAGCAACCGAATTCAAAAGATCTCCCCCACTGAGTAGTACCACCTCAGGATCTTTACGTTTTCTCACCTGCTGTATCTACATCACTAGTATGTGTGAAACACACAGACTATTGTTTTTTACGTTTTCTTTCTTTCTTCTTCTTCTTCTTCTTCTTCTTCTTCTTCTTCTTCTTCTTCTTCTTCTTCTTCTTCTTCTTTTTATTCTCTTCTTCTTCTCTTCTTCTTCCTCTTCTACCTCCTCCTTCTTCTCCAGTCTTCTGTCTTATCATCATTTTTTTGTCCGCATGATAACTCGAAAATGAATTGCCCTATCTCGTTGATTTTTGGCATGCTGATAGACAGTCACGGGTTCTCGGATACCTATGTTTTTCAGATTACTGGGGCATTAGGGGAGTCCGTTGGGAATTGGGTCACGTCCATCTCTCAGGCATGGTATAACGTATCGACCTGGGACCAACACCACAAAAGTCGACACTCGATGGAGATTCAAAATCTAGGTCAAGGTCTCTAAAGTCACTAAGGGGTCATTGAATGCATTATTCAGAATTGCTGGAAATCACATTTTTGACTCCATTATGCATTCCCGAAGTTCATGCATGCATTTTCACACGAAAAAAAAGTGGGCGTGGCCAAAAACTTTGAAAGTGGCTCACGCTCATATCTCAAGTATGGTATGATGTATGGACCTGGGACCAATGCCAAATGAGTCGACACTCGATGGAGGTTCCAAATATGGGTCAAGGTCACAGAGGTCATCCAGGGGTCATTTTTCAGAATTCCTGGAAATCACATTTTTGAACCCCCTAGTGCATTATTCTGGTCGAACCCTTTGAATATTGTACACATATATGCCTTTTCTGGTTTCTTTGAAAAATTTATCTGATTCTTGAATGGAATGGATATCTTTAAATAATGTTAACGAAATAAAATTATTTTATTCCGAAAATAAGTGTCCAAAGTATTCCAATTTCATTCACAGAGGGATGCGGTGGCTCAATAATCAGAGGTGCAGGCCGTAAGCCCAGAGGTCCTCAGTTCAAATCCTACCTGCGGCAACCGCCTTGTGTCTTTCGGCAAAACTTTTCACCCCCATTGTCCACGTAAGGGCATGGTGATGGTGTGTACTAAGCCATACTACACGTCGATAATGCGCTTGCACTAACCCTGCTTGTGTGAAGTTAGTATGTTGGGAGCCTGACAGTTGCTCTCCACTGCTCTGTGGTTCTCTCCGGGTACACAGGCTTCTTCCATCCTTAAAACTGTCCGACACTAGGTGTCCCTGGCTGTCAAAAGTGTGTTAAACCCCAGTAAATAAATAACATTCATATAAGGCATGTCTTGATGGTGTAGTTGGACTCCTATGCCCTGTCTTATATGCACTGTTTGTCCACACGAAAACCCGAATAGAATCAATCATATACAGTGTTTTTAGTAGACTGCCTGCCATTAGTACTATGTCAGCTATGATTTGGAGGCATGTGGGGCCTTGGGGCGCAAGAGGTTAAAATATGTTTACAACATATTCTGGCAAATGAGTTCGCTGAAACAAAAATCCATTATCTAAAACAGAAGATAATCTGTCAAAACAAAGAGGGTCACAGATGAAGCTGTGTTGCATGGAATTGCATTGTATATTTATTTCGTGTCATGCTACAAACTCCACTCTTAAACCACCTTCAACAAAACAAACCCTTCACTTTTCAAAGCATTTTAAAAATTTATTTATTCTCAGTCATAACTCAGGATCGACAGGTTTTGGGAGGAAGTTGTGTGCGGCTTTCTCGAAACGCCTGTCACATTTATAAAGTAATGAAATGGAATATTTGAATGGTTTGTTTTTAATCCTCTTAATACTTCAATGTGAGTACAAACACCATTAATGCAGAATGTTTTTCGCTTTCTTTTCTGTAACATTTAATTCTTTGTGGAATGGGACACATTTCCAGTGTGCCTTCCAACGTAAGAGCATTCTTAACCCCTTACCCAACATAATGCCGAAAACCGGTCAGCGTTATTCACAGAAATGTCAATTCAGTTTTAATAACTTTTTTATTTTTGCTTTAAAAACATAGCTTACGACCCCTCATTGGAATGAGCTGATTTTTAAGGGATTATTTATTTATTGATGTTTAAGGTCACATATTTCTGCACAATGGCTAATCATGACCACGACAGTTTTACGGGTGGAGGAAGCCAGGGTACCCGGAGAGAACCACTGGGCAACATCCAGCAACTGTCAGCTCCCCCACATACTAACTCCATATAATCAGGGTTAGCATTGGTTGAAGACAGGTGCATCATCGATATGCAGTACGCCTTAGTACACAGTGCCACCGTGCCCCCACGTGGTCAATGGGGTGAAGTGTCCTGCCCAAAGGACACAGCGCAGTTGCCGCAGGTGGGATTCAACCCGAGGACCTTTCCATTTTCACAATGTTGCTCTGAACAGACATGCGCATAGATGGGACCTCGGAATTTTGCTAATGCCAATAAGTCTTTCGAAAGGCTATTGGGGGCTTTCAAGGCCTTTTTACGTCGAAATTCCAACACTACTGAACTCTTGTACTCGCAATATATTTTCCAGAGGTACCATGTACCTTAACATTTTCTAGGTAATATGAATATTTGTCATCAAATATGGCAGATCCCTAGTTGGTGGAGCCAAAATTTGTGAAGTAGTTTATGCTCATACTTCAAGCTTGTATGACCCATAGACATGGATCCTGTATTGAACGAGTTGAAACTTGCTGGAGGTTCAAAATGTGGACCACTTCAATGTGGTCAACAGATGCCCTTAAGAGCATATTTTTCAGACCTATTAGGAATTGCATTTTATAGCAATTAATGCAATTCTGAAGACTATACATGTATCTCACCATTCAAATAAATGGCAGAATGTGAATTTCTGATTCCTTGACCGATCCCTTTAAATAGTGTGCACATATATGCATTTTCTGGTTTCTTAGAAACATTGTTCTGATTCCTGTATGACTATCTGTAAATACTGTTAACGAAAACCCATTTCTGATTTGTTAAAAACTATTTTACTCCAGAAAATAAGCCACCATAAATTCTTTTTCGATATAGTTTTTTCCTGATGCTTTAATACTTTTCACACAGATTGAATTTAATGGATGCAGTAAATTCTGTTTCTTTAGTTTTTCTTCTTCTTCTTCTTCTTCTTCTTATTCTTCTTCTTCTTCTTCTTCTACTTCTTCTTCTTCTTCTTCTTCTTCTTCTTCTTCTTCTTCTTCTTCTGTCTTCTATGCACTTCCTTGTCCGCACGATAACTCGAAAATGAAATGTCCTATCTCGCTGATTTTTGGCATTTGGACAGCCGGGCATAAGTTCTCGGCCACCTATGTTTTTCAGGTCGCTAGAGCCCTTGAGTATGACCCAGTCGGCCACAGGGTTTTAAAAGCCACAGTAGGTGATATGTGTGGATTCAAACATCAAATGTGCATGTACATGTACATGTACACGTACATCGATGTACGCCTCCATAGGGATTCAGTGTTAAAATCGTGTACCTGTACACGATTTTGTCCTTTTTTAGGGTGATTTAGAATCCGCTTGTGGATTCGATTCAAACATCACTGGATTCTATATACATCGCTCAAGAGTGAAAAAACGTAGATGAAATTTTAAGGAAAAAGAGGTGTATCGTTTGATTTTAGAATCCGCAAATGGGTTTCCCCCATAGGATTCACTGTTATCGCGAGCAAAAAAACGTGTTGCGGATCCCAAATCATCATCAAAAAGTGGTTTGTGGATTCTAACATCATCCTGTCTGTACACGATTTTAACACTGAATCCCTACGGAGGCGTACACGGAAATCCATTTGCGGATTTTACGTCAGAAATCGAATCGTGTACGGTACACGGAAAAGAGGTGATTCTGAACCCGCAAACCCACTGCCACGATGAGAGAGTTAATTTTGTGAAGCAAATCTTAATAAAACACTTTATGGAATGTTTGATGAATGATACTCATGTTTTTGTTGTGATTGAATGAAGGTTTTCGTTCAAAAGAGTTGACTATAAATATGAGTGTCAGTTTTAAAAGAGTTGCGTGAATGAAAAGGCTTTCGTTCAAAAGAGTCGATTATAAAAATATGATCTGTAAAAAATAGACATTCATGTTTTGTTTCGATGCGACGAAAAACAAATTGAGTTTAGAAAAAAATTTTAAAAAATCAGAGGTAAAGATCATTTGTTCGCGTTTTGACACAGTTAATTTTTGTGAAGCTAATCTTAATAAAACACTTTATGGAATGTTTGATGAATGACACTCATGTTTTTGTTGTGGTGTGAATGAAGGTTTTCGTTCAAAAGAGTCGATTATAAATATGAGTGTTAATTTTGTGAAGCAAATCTTAATAAAACACTTTATGGAATGTTTGATGAATGACACTCATGTTTTTGTTGTGGTGTGAATGAAGGTTTCCGTTTTTTTAATGGATCCTTTTAATAATGTATAATAAACGCATTTTTCCACTCAATTAGGTTTGAGTGGTAAATTTTTAATATATTCATGATAATGATCGGAGATTTTGAATGAATCCTTTTTAACGTTAAATTAGAAAACCAGTTTCTTTATATGCTTCAAAGTTCTATTTCAATTCGACATTGAGTCAATTGTTTTGATATGAATGAAAATTTAACAAATGTAATTTTCTCAAATGCGTTAAATCAGAAACTGGTTTGTCATGTGCTTAAACTTTTTTTTTCAAAGTTTCAAGTTTTCCCAATTCAATCAATACTGAGTTGAGATATGAATTTTTTAGTTATTATATTAAAGAGAGAAGATTTTTATTAACTTAAAACATAAAAAATAATTATACATTTAATTTTGAAAATAATAAAATAACTCACATTAGCATATTCAAAGGAACATTAACAATTAAAAACGAAAAATGTTTTTACAGATGGATTCTAGAAGCCGAGATCAAATTTTAGGCGAATATGAACGTGCCAAGAAGGACATTCAACCGGCTGATAGAAGCAGACGTCTCGGAGAGATAGGTCTCAGACACGAAGCCACAAAAATATTTAAACCCGTGACGGAGGGTCAAGAGCGAAGCAGGAAGGAGATAGTCGAAGAATTGAGACCCATAAAAGAGAGTTCTTTGAGAATGGGTTCGTTGCCCGGTAGTTTTGGAAATCGGTATTCCTTTCAATCTACACTGGATTACGTTCCCACAGGGATTCAAACCGACTTGAGCGAGAGCGGCGATACAGCTTCGACTATCACCACTGATAGCGTCGCGTCGTCCGAGGATGGCGGTAAGAGAGATCTGTTGTATGGATTTTATAAGGATTCGGATGGTAGAACTTTTGTCGGCGATACAGAAGTAGAAATAGATGATGATGAATTAACCGTCGGCTCGAATAGGTACGAATTAACTTCTGGACTGCGCAAATTGCTCCTTTACGATAAGCCTAGTGATTACACGGAACAGGATTTCGACAATTACGGCGACATTCTGGTTCAGACCCACGCCATGAAGAGAAATAACGATGCCAGAGAGACGAGACCCAAAGCCAACAGAGGTTACAAGTGGACGAAAGTGGTGAAACCCATATAGGATATGAATAAGAAGTTCGTCGAATCGGTGACTGGTAAAGGGTTGAAAACCACTTTTCTTCCGAGCGATTCTGACGATCTGTCTCAGAGATTGAGTTTGTTGATGGCAAGCAGACGGGCTGGTAACACAGGGTTCGATAATGAAATAGTTACTATATCTGACGAATTGTTAAGACAGAAGGTTTTGAATAAAAACCATTATAAAAAGCTGATGAACATATTGAAGGATTGATGTATATATAATAAGTAGGGAGAAACAAACAAACAAACAAAAATATATAAAATAAAAACAGTAAATTTTACACTAGAATAATAAAAGTATTTAAACAACAAAACGATTTACCAGTGAAAAAACAAAATATATTATAAAAATAAAATATGTTGGTGATAAAGAACAGAGGATACGTCAGAACTTACGTTCAAGGCGGTTCTGGCATCGTCGATTCTATAATGCGAGCGTTCACGAGCGATGCGGGTAGAAAACTCGCATCGACCGCGTTTGAGGTCGGTAAGAAGACGGCTTTGGATGCTGGTAAGAAAGCCGCTTCCGAAGCCAGTGGTATGATAGCTTCTGTGGCTGGCAAGAGGGCAGCCGACGCGTTGATCGACAAGTTGATCAGTCCGCCGGCGAAACGAGCTGAGTTAGAGCGAATGCCGAAAAGTTGGAAAGATTTTAAGGATGCTGTGGCACCAATACAAGATTTAGCCAAAATGACGAGTGGACCCGGATTGAAGAGAACTCGCTACGGTGTAATATAAATAAATAATAATATTAAAAGGTGAGTTTGAAAAAACATAAAAATTGCGTTTAAAAGAATCTAAAATAACAAACAAAAAAAATAAAACAAAGATGAACATTAAAGATATGTCTTGGAATGATGCCGCGACTAAGAGGTCGAATTATGAGTTCTTTCCCAAAAGCATAAGAGGCTTGATAGTGGGAAAATCGAATTGTGGAAAGACCAATCTGTTGATGAATCTGTTGTCCCGACCCGACTGGTTGGATTACGACAGATTGTTCGTGTTTGGCAAGAGCTTGTTTCAACCCGAATACAGATTGAATCGAGAGTGCATGGATCGTAGATTGCCCAAGGACGTCATAGCCAGAATCTTTGACAGTAGGGAGGAATTCGACAAAAGTGAAGCTCCTCTTTCGACCATTTTGGACGGTGCGGCGATGGAACTGATGAAGAGAAATGCATCTTCAAACGTCGAGTGTCGATTTTATGAGAACGCTAGCGACGTTCCGGATCCTAGAGAATTGAATTTGGAAGATAACAATCTCATGATTTTCGACGATCTGCTATTGGAGAGACAGAACCGATGCGAATCGTATTACGTTAGGGCTCGACACAACAACGTGGACTGTTTCTACCTGTCGCAGAATTATTTTCGATTGCCCAGACAGAGGATAAGGGAGAACGCTAATTTTCTATGTCTCTTTCGCCAAGATCTCAAGAATCTCAATCACATCTACGGCGATCACGTTGCAAACGACATGAGCGTGGCGGAATTCAGGAGATTCTGCAAGAGGGTTTGGGATGGAGGACTTTACAATTTCGTCATGATTGATTTGACTAGCGAATTTAATCGCGGAAAATATCGGTGCAGATTCGACAAGTTTTATGTTTCTGATGATAATAAGATAGAGCGTGAAAATAAAAAAAAATTAGAAAATAATAAATCTTCAAATAATTAGTTTTGAAAAAAATAAAATTAAAATATAATGTTCGAACAAGGAGAATTGTTAGAACGGATAGCCGAGAATACGGCTGCAAAACAATCCATTCAAATCGTGGTGAGTGGCGATTCGACTCGATTCGCTACGAAATTCGAACCTTCCATCGAATTGAATAGAGAGAAAAGATACGAGATGGCGTTGGTGAATCTGGAGACTTATTATTCCTTTCCCAACGTCACCGAAAAGAATAACTCGTTCAAGTATTCCGACGGAGTGGATTGGTTGGATTTTCGAATTCCCAAAGGGAGTTACGACATAGACGATTTGAACAATTACATTCAGATGCGAATGAAGGCGGATGGAAAGGGAAGCAACTAGATCAGACTCACTCCCAATCCCAATACCTTACAGACTATGTTGGATTTGGAAGATAATCTTCGAGTGGATTTCAACACGGACAATTCTATAGGCAAGATGTTGGGATTTGATCGAAAGATGTATCGAGACCACGCGGCATCTGAAAATACGGTCGACTTTCTCGCAGTCAATAGCATTCTGGTGAACGTGGATGTGATTGCTGGAAGCTACGTGAATGGTAGCGCTCAACCGATGATCTATTCCTTCTTTCCAAACGTGTTGCCGGGTTATAAGATCGTGGAGCGACCTCGAAATTTAGTTTATCTACCAGGGATTTTAGACACGTTGTATAGTCTCAAAACCACGTTGATGGATCAAAATGGTGAACTGTTAGATCTTCGCGGAGAGAGGGTGACGATACGATTTCACATAAGAGAAATACAAAAGCAAAAAAAAAGAAAATATTGTGTATATATATAGATAACAAAAATAAAATAAACGCAATATTAATTTTACAAAAATTATTTAATATATATAATTATCATTAAAACAAGAAAACAATTGAAGAAAATATATATTTAAAAAAAAAAAACGTGAACATATCCGCAGGACAGAGGAAGAAACTTGAGAGAGCGTTAAGAACTTGAGGTGAGGCGGTGAGATTCAAATTCACTCACGAAGATCTGACGAGAGGCGGTCAGGATTCGATTGCCTGGACCAAAAGTCAAATCAAAAGGATGGAGAAAGCGATTTGTGATGGAAGAGGGTTGACGGTGAGATTGAGTCCCGCTTAATTGAGATACAATTTGAGAATGAAAGGTGGTTTCATACCACTATTGGCAGGAATCACTGCAAAAGCATTACCCTTCACCACAAAGGCACTACCCTTTCTCGGAAAGACTCTCGGCGTGGGAGCTCTCGCGGGACTCGCGAGTTCGGCAGTTGAGAAATTAATGGGTGGCAGCGGACTGTTTTTGAAGAAGGGAGGAGCCATGTGTAGCATCCACGTAGACGACAGCGGTAAAGGATTGTATCTAGAACCCGTTAGAGGTGGCAACTCTTTGAGTGGAAACGGTCTCTATCTGAAGAGTGGACAGAATGTTGAGCGACTCAGCAAGGGTTTGTTGCTTGGTGAGAATTCGCCGTTTAAGAATATACCAATTTTGAATATGTTATTATAATATAAAAAAAAAATTATATAATTATATATAAATATCAATCATAGAAAAATATAAAATAATATATAAAATGGATAAAAAGGTGGAGAAACAATTAGACGATAATGATGAATATCGGGAGATAGAGTGCAAAAAAGATGTGGAAAAATGGTTAGACGCTAATGATGGATATCTAAGGAAAGAACTGATAAAAGAGATAAATAAAGAGCGGGATAGATGGTTGAAATTGAAAAGAATGAGATGCTTTCCACCGTCACCACTACCTTCTGAAGAGAATGGTAATGATGCGAGTGTTACCAAGAGATGCACAACATTCGTTCATAATTATGATTCGGATAAACAAATGTGTTGTTATAAAAACGTATCATATTACAAAAAAAAGGAAAAAGAAGAATCGATGCTGAAATTTAAGGAAAAAGGAAACGTTATTATAATATATGGTAATAGTGAAGAAGGAAAAAAAAAAAAAAAGTAATGAGATCTAAAGATGATCTCATTACTTTTTTTTTTCCTTCTTCTTTGCTAAAAAATCAATCTCTCTATTGTTTATATTTCCAAGTCCGTTATTAGCATGTTGACACTCGTGTTTTCTGCTTTTTCGCAAATCTGTTGAATGTTTATCTTTACTTTTTTGAGTTTTGTTACTTCGGTCAACGCGCTCTCACCATCCGATTTCTCCACGAGTTCGAATGAGATGTTTGGAAATATGTAACTTCCATAGGGCAACGACAAATCGTCCTTGTCGAATTCTCTATCTTCGGCGATGATGATGTTCTGCAGATCATAAAACAAATCGAGCGCGGCTTCGTCCAATTTCAAAAGCATGCGATATTTGTAGTATTTGTGCTCTAAGCCCTTCATCTCAACCTCGTTCAATTCGATGGGATTGTGTCATTGTAATCTATAGATTTTAAAACCTAATTTCTTACACGTTTCGACTCGTTTCAATTTCAATTCGCATCTTTTAGGTGTTGTTGTCATGATCGATTATTTGGGGTTTTTTTGTTTTATGAATTCTTGCAAATAATGTATATTTTAAATTTTGTATTTAAATAATAATTTGTTAAAAAAGTTTGTTTACTTTTTGCTCTTTATATATATATAAAAAAGTTATTTTTTTTAATTTTCAATTTTCTTTAATATAAAATTTTTTTTAGTAAAAGTTTTTTTCTCTTTATATATATATAAATAAAAAGTTAAATTTTAACATCCTTTTTTTCTCGTATTAAATCCATTTTTTTTCACGTTAAGAACATAAAATCAATTAATTTGTTTTGAAGGAATTAAAACATAAATAAACAATTTTAAAACTTTTTAACAAGTTATCATTAAATACAAAATTCGAAAAAAAGAAATTCTTACAAACCCAATTTTGAGATAAAAACAATGATCAAATCCGAACATCCGAATTATAGTTTAGAACGTGCAAGACTTCAAATGTTTAAAAATCTTGCTCAAAAACCCAAAGATTTAGCTGCTGCGGGTTTCATTTATGTGGGTAAAAGTGACAGAGTTAAATGTTTTTGTTGCAACATACAGTTAATGAATTGGGAACCTCATGACAGACCTTTGGTAGAACACATAAATAATACCAAAGGTCGTTGTGATTATTTGAAGAAGATCCAGTCATTGGGATTGATTAAAATTGAAGACGAAGAATGGGAAAGAAATAAAAACGAGAGTTTATTAAGGGGTATTTTACAATCCGGATACACGAAGGAACAATTGTACAATACATTGAATCACGCAAACAAGACGTTATCTCAGTTCTTGACTTTAGAAGATTTGATTCGATTCATGAAAGAAGCAGACGAGTTATCATCATCTATTGAGAAGGAATCGGGTGATATGAACACGCGTCTGCTTTGCGAAAATTTGTTTTGAACCTCGTGCAAGACTTCGTGTAAAAGTTGTAAGAGTTCTATTTGTTTTGAACCTTCTTCTTCTTTTTTAATAGTTTGAATGACATTGTCGATTAATTTTTGTTCGCTAAAATTATTACGATTCGATTTTCTATCACAAATCGTATCGTTTTCTTTCGAAACGCATTAAAAATAAATTACGATTTTTATCTTCTTGGTTTTTTGGAGAATAACGATTTATTAAACAACATCGAGATTTATATTGAGATTCCGTCATGGATGTTGTTGTCATGATCGATTATTTGTTTTTTTTTTTGTTTTATGAATTCTTGTAAATAATGTATATTTTAAATTTTGTATTTTAATAATTTGTTTAAAATTTTTTTTTTTTTTTACTCTTTATATATATATAAAAAAGATTTTTTTTGTAAAAGTTTTTTTCTCTTTATATATATAAATAAAAAGTTAAATTTTAACATCCTTTTTTTCTCATATTAATTCAATTTTTTTCACGTTAAGGAACATAAAAAAATTGATTAATTTCATCAAAAAAAATTATATTTTTTACATTAAAGAAAACAAAACTTTTAACAAATTATTTAAATACAAAATTCGAAAAAAAAATATTCTTACAAATGAAGCAAACAGATAAAAAAAAATGGAAAATTTAAATGAGAAAACCGTACCTCAGTTAAACGAGATTTGTAAACTATTAAAAATTTCACATTTCAGAAATCATAGAACTAAATCAAAAAAAATTGAAGTCATACAGAAATATTTGTGAAACGATGGAAAGGCAAACGAAATGCCGATAGCAACGACGTCAAAAAATGCATCGGTTGTGAAAAATGAGAAGAAGAAGATAGTAAAAGGAATCGAAATGCCGACGTCGAAAAAAACCAAAAACGTTTCAATTGTGAAAAATAAGAAGACGACTAAACGAAAAGCCGTTGAAGAAGAACTTCAAGTTTCAAAAGAAAAGAAAAGAAAAACTAAAACGAAAACGAGTGATGCACTTCAGATTCTAGACAAACGAGATATATCGAGCGAAATTCGATGAGCAATGAATGAAGGGAAAGGAGAAGAATATCTAGCATGACTCACCACGGAACTATTCCAATTGAAGCCCGTAGAAAGGGAGAGTGCGATCAAAGACATTTTAAAAACTTTCGACGTGGTTTCCTCATTGAAGAAAATCGATCCGAAATTGTTCATGGAATGGGTGAAGAAAAAAGTATTGGATTTGTTTTGTGAACACATGGATGTGGGACTAAAATTTAAGATGATACTCCATTGCGTGATGAATAAAATCGACGTGAAGTCCGGCGAGAGCATCGTGAAAAATGCATATTTCAGATCTAACGTTGAACCCGTATTTCGAGGTTCAGATTTATCGGACGTCTTCAAAAAGATGAAAGACAAGATGTTGATGTCTCTCGCGAATTATCAACATGAAGGTAGTAATTGGACGTTCGATGAGGTGTTGAAACTCGAAATTCACATAACTGAAAACGATTCGTTGAAAGGGTCTTCCTACGTGAAATTACCGTATTTCCTAGCTAAAAAACACTCTGTTGTCAATGTGAGAAATAAAGATGATCAGTGTTTTAAATGGGCAGTCACCTCCGCTTTATACCTGTCAAAATGAACATCGAAAGAGTTTCTTGTTACGAGGAGACTTCTAAAAATCTCGATTGGACCGGAGTGACTTTTCCAACAGAGTTAAAACACATCGAACGTTTCGAGGTTCAAAATCCCACCGTAGCGGTGAACGTCTTGGGATATGAAGATGAAAAACAAACGATCTATCCTCTCAGACAGACTTCGTATCTCGAAAGAGAAAATTTTATTATTGATTTCAAATGGTGACAATCGTCATTATTGTTGGGTTAAACATCCGAGCCGATTCCTGTCGAGACAAAATAATAAACATAAAGGAAAGATATATTTATGTTACAACTGCATGAACGCGTTTCCCAGCGAAAAATCGTTAGCGAAATATCAGAAATATTGCAAAAATAATCAAGGTGTCGCCGTCGAAATGCCCAAACCCAACACCATCGTGAAGTTTGAAAATCACAATAGAAGGTTAAATGTACCATTAGTCGTGTACGCCGATTTCGAATGTTTCACCGCGAAAATGAGTCCTGTCAACCCAACGCTCTTCAAAGTTACGTCGAAAGATATCAAAAACACATACCTTCAGGCTATTGCATTTACGTTAAATGCGCTTTCGACTCACAACATGACATGGGTCCCTTCACCTACATGAAACAGTGCGAAGATGACAACGTAGCTCAAAGGTTCATGGAAGAGTTAGAATTGAAAATTCAAATGTTATACGACAAATTCAAAACTCCGGCGAAAATGATCATCAGAAGAGAGCAGCAGGACGAAAATAACAGGGCCATCGAATGTCACATATGCAGACAATCATTCGACGAGAATTCGGAGGAAAATAAGAAGGTCAGAGACCACGATCACATGGGTCTGTATCGTGGTCTGGCTCACAGCAAGTGTAATTTAAAATATCGAGAAGCCGTTTTCTATCCGGTGATGTTTCACAATCTCTCGGGTTATGACAGTCATCTGTTCGTGAAAAATCTCGGCACCTCACATGAAGAATTAAATTGCATCGCAAACAGTGAAGAAAGATACATTTCCTTCATGAAATGGAAGCTCATGGAGAAGAAAAGAGTAATCGACAGAAATACGTTGGAAGAAAAAACGAAATCCATTCGTAGAGGCATACGTTTCATCGACAGTTTTAAATTCATGTCGATCACTCTGGAAAAATTAGTCGATAACATCAGCAAGGATAAATTTAAAATCACGAGTGAACATTTCGGAGAACGAGTAGACGTCATGTTGAGGAAAGGAGTCTATCCTTACAATTACATGATGATCTAAAGAGATTCGAAGACACCGCACTACCTTCGAAAAAAGATTTTTATTCGAAATTATACGAATCCAACATTTCCGACGAGAATTACGAACACACCAAAAACGTGTGGAAATCATTCGATATGAAAACCATGAGAGATTATCACGATCTCTATCTGAAGACCGACGTTCTGCTCTTGGCAGACGTGTTCGAAAATTTTCGAGACGTCTGTCGTCGAAATTATGATCTGGATCCTGCTTGGTATTTCACCGCACCCGGTCTGGCATGGGACGCTCTGTTTAAGACCACCGGAGTCCAATTGGAATTATTATCCGACATGGACATGTTGCTCATGTTCGAAAAGGCTGCGAGAGGTGGTGTCTCGATGATCTCTCACAGATATTCTGAAGCTAACAATCCCTACATGAAAGAAGGTTTCGATTCGAAACAGTTGAATAAATACATACAGTATTGGGACGCTAATAATCTGTACGGTTGGGCTATGAGTCATCCTTTACCGATTGGAAATTTCAAATGGGTGAAGGAACTGGAAGAGATGCAAAAATGGAAAGACTATCCTTGCATTTTAGAAGTCGATTTGAACTATCCGGAAGAATTACACGATCTACACAATGATTATCCGCTGGCTCCCGAATGAATGGAACCGAACGAAGGAGACGAGGAAAAACTCATTCCCAATTTATTTAACAAACATAACTACATCATCTACAGTGAGAATTTGAAACAGTACGTCGATTACGGGATGAAATTAGTCAACATACATCGCATCATTCGATTCGACGAAGAGCCTTGGATGAAAAAATACATCGATCTCAACACGAATCTCAGAATTCGAGCCGAGAACGATTTCGAAAAAGATTTCTTCAAACTCATGAACAACTGTGTGTATGGTAAATCGATGGAAATCATCAGGAAGAGAACTGACGTTCGACTCGTCACGTCTGAGAAAAGAGCTAAAAAATTAGTGGTGAAACCCAATTACAAACACCGAACCATATTCAACGAAAATCTAGTGGCCGTTCACATGCAAAAGATGCACCTGAAGTTCGACAAACCGTATTATCTCGGACCGATCATCTTAGATATCAGCAAGCGATTGATGTACGAGTTTCACTACGATTACATCAAACGAAAATTTGGTGATAAAGCCAAACTACTGTTCACCGACATGGACAGTTTAGTTTACGAGATAGAGACGAAAGATATATCTCCGGACGTGGCCGCGTGGTTCAACACGAGCAATTATCCCGTTGATCACCTGTCCAACATTCAATCGAACAACAACAAGAAGGTGTTGGGTAAATTTAAGGACGAGAGCGGCGGTAAACAAATCGTCGAATTTGTGGGCTTGAGACCCAAACTGTATGCTTATCATCTAGAAGATGAAGAGATCAAGAAGTGCAAAGGGGTTAAAGCGTGTGTGATGAAGAAAAATATCTCTTTCCAAGAGTATAAAGATTGTCTGTTGGGAAGTGGTCTGGTGTATAAGACTATGAAATCGATTTGAAGTGAAAATCATGACTTGTATACCGAAATAGTCAACAAGATTTCGCTGACGGCCGACGACGATAAGAGATTCGTGTTAGATGATAAAATAAACACTTTGGCACTCGGACATTGGACTGTGGATCTAATTAGAGACGATATGAATGTGGAGGATAAGATTCCAGATATGATTGTGGATGATAAGATTCCAGATATGATTATGGATGATAGGATTCCAGATATAAGTAAGGATGATAGGATTCCAGAAAATCAAGAGGAATTAGATGGATTCGAAATTATAGAAATCGAAAGAGACATCGAGAAAGTTAGTTTAAAAAGAAAAAGAAAAAAAAAAAAAAAAATAATGTCATTTTAGTGAATTATAATAAAATCAATAAATAAAAAAAAAATATATATACACATTTATGAATAAAGAAATAGAGATATCCATAGAAGGTGTCATCTTACCTAACGAACCCCTATCCAACATCGATCTGTCGAATGCGGCGAAGGATTTGAAAATCAAAGATTTTCTAGGCATGTTTCCCAGAGATGCCTTGCCGAAGAGAAGACCTCGACAATCGGATTGCGGAATTTTAAATCTAGACAATTCATCAGGTGAAGGCACTCACTGGGTGGCGTGGTTCAAGAACGGGAAGAAGAAAAATTATTATTTCGACAGCTACGGAATCTCGCCGCCAAAAGAAATAAAGAACTATTTCAACAAATCGATGGTTTGTTACAACATGGAACGAGTGCAATCACCAGATCAAGTCTTTTGCGATCATCTGTGTCTCTACATTCTCAAGAGATGGTCTGAAGGAGATCAGTTTCAAGACATTCTCAATGATTTACATTAGAGAGAGATTTTTTTTTTATAGTATATATAAAGATAAAAAAATTATTTTAAAAAATTTTAATTGAATAAAAACGAAAAATAAAAATAAAATAATTCATTTTTTAATAAACTGCGTTTTGAATATATTTTTTAAAAAAAACAAAAAATCTCAAAACAACATGCCAGTCAATAAATTTGGTAGAAGTGACGACGAAAAAGTCAACCTAAGAAAGAAGAGGAAGACGTTCGCAGTCGACGATGGTTACGACGTTGCCAACTTGGATGAACGTTACGTTCGGAGATACAAACCTCGAGAGGAACCTTTGAACATGAACGATAAGAAGCTCTACAATCTTCCCGAGCCGATAGATCTCGCAGATGCTGCGACTAAAAAATACGTCGACAGAGGGAATGCCGATTTCGAATGAATCATGCTAGATAATTACGTGGATAAAACCATGACCGACGATCTCGATCTGAAATCCAAACGTTTGGTGAACATCGCGAATCCCATAGATCCCACTGATGCCGCGACCAAGAAATACACGGACGACTCTCACGCGAGATTCAGCGAACACCTGAGAAATAGATACGTCCAGAAAACGATGCACTCGGAATTGAACGCCAATTCTAACAAGATAATGAACGTGGCCACTCCCACGAATCCCAAGGATGTGGCGACCAAACACTACGTAGATCTGGAACAGAGAAAGTCTGACAGACGAGAAATGAAATCGGATCTGAATGCGGGATTCAACAAGATATTGAATCTGTCAAAGGTCGATGACACGGATGCGGACTCAAGCACGGTCAACAAGGGCTATGTAGATTCTGCCGTGATACGATCACAAGAATACCTAGAATCGCAAGTGGATGATCTCTACCTGAACAAACAATCTGGCGGAACCATGGAGGGTGGTATCGACATGAATGGTGAGAATTTATTTGGACTCAGTCACGATCCCAAATTCGATTCCAGCGCAGTCAGCAGAAAGTACGTGGACGACAACTCGGTCTGGAGAAAGGGTGACATAATGGAAGGTAAACTAGACATGGGTGGACACGCGCTCACGAATCTACCGGATCCCGTGAACATGACGGATGCCTGCACCCTGATTTCGGTGGTGGAGAAAGTCAAATATGCTACACAATTGATCACCGTGTGGACCGAGGAGGCCGGCACCTTAGATGAGGGAAAAGCTGAGTGGTCTTTCGGAAATGGAGGTAGCGGATCGAAACATGGTCAGGTGGGATATCCCATGCCGCTGGGAGGTGAAATCCTTCGAATGAGTCTGGCTTCCTCAGGTTTGAATAACAGAGCGGTCATCAATCTCATGGTGAATGGAGTAGAGAGCGATAAGAGATACAGCATCGAAAAGACTGAGAATCAACACACGAATGTTAGCACGTTCGGCACGCCTCTCAAAGTGAACGCCGGAGACAGGATTAATTTCGTTACGAAAACCAATAATCCCAAAGCCGCCACTTCCGTGGTGAGTCTACTGATCGAACTAGTTCCTTTGAACAAACAGTGAATGCGTGGCAAATAATGAATTAAAAAAAAAATAATGTGTGATTTATTAAAAACAAAAAAAAAAGTAATGAGATTTAGAAAGATGTTCAATCTCTCTAGATCACATTACTTTATTTATTTTTTTTTTTGTTTGTTTTTTTTTAATAATTACTCATTACTTTTTTTATTTTTTTTTTGTTTTTTATTTTTTTTTCACACACGTCTCTCATCGAATGATCGACATCTTATTTTTATCCGATTCGAATTGTAATTCTCTGTCTGACAGGACCAGAGAGAAGGCATCGGTTTTTCTTGGCACGTTCCTATCGAATTGCATTTTGATCTGAATGTCTAAGACGCTACTCTTGAGTCGTTCACTCTGTTTACTGATGTCAAATACGAACATGGGATACATCGACTTGTATTCGCCGGGAGATATGTTAGGGTTGCTCATCAATTTGTCTAGACCGTGATTCTTCTTTCTAAAATCAGCGGCGTCGCCGTACAGTCTGCAGAAATCGTTCTTGTTGAACGACGCGTTGTAATCGATTGCTGGATATCTCGTGGTGTTCAGAAACACTTGCATGTTTCTCAAATGGCAGTGATCGAACAGCGATGCATTCTTTTCCTGAGACCCGTCCCTATCGGTCTGAAACGCAACCACGATGAAACGCGGTCTCTCGGAAGGGGATTTCACTGTCAATCTCCAATTGAAGTGATTCGTGGAGAGAGGAATGCTAGCCATGTCGCGCTGTCTCATTCTAAGTCCCACGGGTAATTTACTCTTGGATTCTATGATCTTGTAGAGACGCGCTTTTTCCACGATTGAAGGCTCCACGTGCAGAACGAACCACGATATCTTGTGTAGAGTTATCTTACCCGCATTGGTCGCAGTGAGTCTCACTATTGCGTCGTCGTCTCCTTTTCGAATCAACGTCAGATTGTGTTTGAATCCGTACATGATCTTGTTGTAATTGTCCACAAATCCGAAAATGTGTTTCAAAGGTATCCTGAACGAAAACGTTCCTTTAGGTCTGGACGTCTTGACGACGTAGTCGAATATCAAGGCGGCGCCGGCGCTAGCAGGGCCGACGGTGTCTTTCACCCACAACTGATTAAGTCCTCTGGATTTCGAAAAATCATCAGGATACGTCAAGAGTCCGAACATCGTGGTGGCCTGACCGGGATGAAACACAGATTCTATCTCTTGTCTGGATAGCATGTATTTTGTGTTACTGAATAGATGCATGGTGCCATTATTGGCTAGAGTAACCGTGTCGTCGTCGGCGTAGTCGTTCCCATCTTCCTTGGTGAGACGTCCCTGCACCACTATGTAACTCTCGCTAGGATGTATGAATAGATCTTGAGTATTCGACGTTGATTCTTATCTCTCCCGCATTGTTACCGGTTCGTATTCGTGAACCTCATATTCTTGAATACTTTCATCTTTCACTATGCTTTGTGCTATATCTAGTATATTTATCATTTTTAAAGGATTTTTGTTTTTTTTGTTTATTAATTAGCTTGCTTTTTTTTTATCTAAATATAGTTTTAATTATTTTTTTTTATTATTATTTTTCTCTCTCATATATATATATGTGTGTAAACAAGAAAATGTTAAAGAGAGTAAATAAAAGAAATCTGTTTTCTTATCAAAACTTTGTCTTCTGTAATTGTTGTTCATAAAACTTTCCGATGATCTCTTCTCCATCCAAAGCTTTGATTTCGTAAGTCACCGGATCGGTGTGAAATATTTTGATTATCACGAAGATTTCCGAGGTCCATCGAGGAGTATAACCCTTTTCGAAGTGCTTCTTATAAGCGTAGATTCTCACTCGATCACCGACCGCAAATTTCGGCGTTCTAGACTTCTTCCTAATCTTAGATCTTTCAGGATATAGATTCGCGTAGACCCGTTTTTCATTTCGAGGATCGCTAGCTTCCATGGGAGTCATCTTGATCAATCTGTGTCACGTGTTGTTGTAATCTTGGACCAGACCGTTCAGAGCGTATATGTATTTCTTGGTCGAATTCGCCGTGAAGTATCTGTGCATCTTTTTCTTCATCGTTCGATTCCAACGTTCCACCACGGTGGCTTTCTCTTCGTTTTCGATCGAGTAGAGGTCGATCAATCGATGAACGTGCTTGTTGTAGAATTCCTTTCTCTTATCCACCCACAATTTACTCGGTTTTCGAGAAGACGAGTCGAACACGCTCTTCAGAGCCTCGGCGACGCAGGGTCCCTATTTATTCTTCAAAGCTCTGATCCAACCGTATTTGGAAAACACGTCGATGACCGTCAATAGATATTTGACACCCTCGTTCCAGGGTCAATAATCGTTTCTTCTTTTCCGATGCGCTTTTTTTTTGAACGCCCCATCCGAATCGACGTTTTGCACCGATCAGATTGCCGACCAGCGAACGTTCTATCTTCTCTCTCCTGGTCGGATTCGATATGCTTCTCAATTTCCCCAACATGTTTTTATCGCAGACGTCGTTGAGAGTCTTGGTGTCGGGATGTCCGGCGTAGCACAGATCGTGATCGTACGCGGCCACGGCCGCGTCCACCCTATTCACAGGTTTGCTCCAAGATTTGGGAGTCAGATCGGCGTTGAGTCTCTTGTTCAATTTCGTTCCGGGTGCCGTGAAACTGTGACCAGGTAGATGCATTTCGAAAGGTAGATTATTGATCATTTTATTCACGATGCCTTTACCTTTGCTCGCGTTCTTTTTTTTTTGATGAATCGAGTCTTGATAGAACCACACACGTCGCAAATTCCGCGAAGCATCTGTCTGTCGTTTTTAGTTCGTACTTCTCGAGAATTACTCATCTCGGTAACTCTCTTACACTTTACGCAATACATTTTTAAGAGTTATTTTAAATTAATTTCGTTTTTATTTTATATATAAATTTAATATTTTTTTTTTTAAATTCTGTTCTTATTGTATATATATATTTTTTTCAATCGCTGCTCTTGAGTTCTATGAATTCCTCCCTGGCCTCTTTCCTCCCCTTTTCCACGAGAGAATCCTTCATCTCTGCCTTGATGATCTGACGAGTCTTGATTCTCAGGGCTTCTTTCATGGCTTCGTATTTCGTTTTCTCGCTCAATATCGCGAAGTATTCTCTGTCCAATATTCTACCATCTTTCAATGCCATCGAGATCATTTCGGATATCGTGTCGATCTTGGAGTCGGCCAAGACGTGAATCTTGTCGTGTTTCCTCGCCTTCAGATATAATTTCCTACTCAAAAAGTTTCCGAGCGTGATAAACAATCCGGCGGCGAGAGCCACTCCTTCTATGGTTAACACGATCGGAATGCCGATCACGGTCGACAACAATCCGATGCTGGCCGCGTGTAAACCCATGGAAATCGTGATGAGTGTTGTGTCGATCGCGTTGACGAATTTCACGAAACGCGAATACTTCTTCTTGAGAGAATGACGAGAATCTCTCTCTCGAGTTAGATACGATTGGATTCTATTGATTTGATCAATGCAATACCTCTCTCCTCTTTCTTTTTCTTCTAGCGATGGTGCCATTGGCAAAACGCCGTCCGGATTCTCATCCTCGTCGTCCACTAACGTCGGATACAATTTATTTCTGGTTCTCATTTTTGTGTTTTTTTTTTCTTTCTAATATTAGATAAAAAATTTATGTGTGTATTTATTTATTTTCTATTCTCCCTTATTTTATATTAACGAAAAAACTTAGACGTATGCTTCCTTCAGCAATAATTTCATGATGCATCCCTTGTCTTCTAAAGTCAGACTTCTACGCGCCAATTTCAGTTCCTCCAAAACTGTGGGCTTGTCTTGATTCTTACAGAAGACTAATCTCTTCCAAAGTGTGATCACATCGTCGAATCTAACGCGTTCGAACGCCGGTTCGAAATACTTGACGACCATATCTTCCCTTTCCATCGTCAGACACGAATGATTCTCGTGATCGAAGTCTAAATGATCCCGACATCCGACGCATCGTTCTAACAAGATGGGACGTAGTTCTTCATTCACGCAGATTGCGTATGCTCTCATCAGCATGTTTAAAAGAAACCTCACTCTAATAGTCAGGGAAACACACATGATTTACGTATTTTTTTTTATTATCTATTCGATTTGATATATTTATTTTTTTTAAATAACTATTTATTTATATTTTTTTTCTCTCCTATATATATCAATCACTTTTTTTTTATTTCCTCGGGAAACGTGGCAGTGGGTTTGCGGGTTCAGAATCACCTCTTTTCCGTGTACCATACACGATTCGATTTCTGACGTAAAATCCGCAAATGGATTTCCGTGTACGCCTCCGTAGGGATTCAGTGTTAAAATCGTGTACAGACAGGATGATGTTAGAATCCGCAAACCACTGTTTGATGATGATTTAGAATCCGCAACACGTTTTTTTGCTCACGATTTAACACTGAATCCTATGGGGGAAACCCATTTGCGGATTCTAAAATCAGACGATACACCTCTTTTTCCTTAAAATTTCATCTACGTTTTTTCACTCTTGAGCGATGTATATAGAATCCTGTGATGTTTGAATCCGCAAGCGGATTCTAAATCACCCTGAAAATGACAAAATCGTGTACAGGTACACGATTTTAACACTGAATCCCTATGGAGGCGTACATCGATGTACGTGTACATGTACATGCACATTTGATGCTTGAATCCGCATTTATCACCTACTAGCCTCAAATTTCCTATGACAGTAAATTCTCCCCAAACAATACTACGTTATGTTATTCACACAGGATACAATGTAAGTTAGTTGTCAAACATTAAATGTTATCTTGCTATTATAATCAGTTCCTCGAAGAAAGTTGAGAGAAATCCTTTGCTTTGCAAGGAAATAAAGTATAAATTATTCAGCTCAATGCTTTTAACCCTCTCAAGACTTAAATGTGGGTTCCAAAGATTTTATTTCCATAAGAATAATGTCAACCCTTTCCATACTCACATTACTGCTCTAAACATCATTCACATAAGTGGCTAAAATGTCCATTTCTGATTCCTTGATTGAACCCTTTTAATACTGTTCACATATATGCACATATGTTTTTTCATGGTTTCTTGGAAACAATTATCCGATTCATGTATGAATATCTTTAAATATTATTAACGTTAACCTATTTCTGATTTCTTTAAAAATATTTCACCGCAAAAATAAGCTTCCATAAATTCTTTTTCTATTTTGTTTATTTCTGATGTTTTAACCCCTTTCACGCAGACTTGAATTTGTTGGATGCAGTAAGTTCTTTTTCTCTTGTATTCCGATTACATTCATAGAAGGCATGCTTTCATGATGTAGTTGGGATATTTCTGTCTTCTATGCACTCTTTGTCCACACGATAACGTAAATACAAAATCCCCTATCTCTCTGATGTTTGCTATCCAGGTGGGTAATCACTTGTACTCAGCAATCTATGTTTTATAGGCGTTGGGGTCTTGGTGTAGAACGAGAAGCCAAAAAATGTTCACAGCTTCTGCTTTTACTGGAAAATGTTATCCCTGAAACAACTAGAGAAACAGAATTTACTGCCACCAGTTAAAAGGGTTAAAGTATCAGGAATAAACTATATAGAAAGAGAATTCATGGAGGCTTATTTTCGGGAGTAAAATATGTTTTAACAAATCTGAAATGGGTTTTCGTTAGCAGTATTTACAGATATTCATACAGGAATCAGAACATTTTTTTATAAGAAACCAGAAAAGGCATTCATGTGACCAGCATTCAAAGGGTTCGAATCAGAAATGGATACTTTTGGCTCTGCCCACTAATTTGAGTGATGAAATACATTCCTAAACTTCAGAATTAAGGTGTAATAAAATGCATTTCCCAGTCTTTCTGAATAATATGCACTTGATGACAGTGGTGAACTCATTCAGGTGGAGCATATATTGAACTAACAGCAATTTTTAACCCTGTCAGTGTAGTCCCATGTCTACATCTACATTGAAGAACGAGTGCAACCCACTTCAAAGTAATGGCTCCACCAACTCCAAATTTGTCATTTTTGGTGTTGATAGCAAATATTTATTATGAGCAAGAAGACTATAAAGCAATCGGCCTACTGAATCATACCCAAGGCGTCGAACGAGCTGAAAAAACCTAGACGAATGGAAACTGGTTGTTGCGCCAACAAAGTATAAATATCTGTAAATACTGTCAATGAAAACCCATTTCTGATTCGTTAGAAAACATTTTACTCCCGAAAATAAGCCTCCATAAATTCTCTTTCTATAAAGTTTATTCCTGATACTTCAACCCATTTCTGATTTGTTTAAAACTATTATACTCCAGAAAATAAGCCACCATAAATTCCTTTTCGATGTAGTTTTTTCCTGATACTTTAACCCTTTTCACACAGCTTCAATTTACTGGATGCAGTAAATTATGTTTCTCTAGTTAGTCTGTATGAAACACACAGACTATTGTTTTTGTAATGTTTCTTTTTCTTATTTTTTTTAATCTTCTTATTCTCCTGTCTTCTGTCTTCTATGCACTTTTTTGTCCACAAGATAACCCGAAAACGAATTGTCCTATCTTTTTGATTTTTGGCATACTGACAGAGGGCCACAAGTTCTCGGCACCTAATGTTTTTCATATTCCCGGGGCATTAGGGGTCTCTGTGGGGGTGTTTTGAAAGTGGGTCACGCTCATATCTCAAGCATGGTATGGCGAATGGACCTGGGACTAACACCAAATGAGTCGACACTCGATGGAGGTTCAAAATATGGGTCAAGGTCACGGAGGTCACCAAGGGGTCATTGAGTGCATTTTTCAGAATTCCTGGAAATCACATTTTTTGACTTTCTAAAGCATTCCTGAAGTCCATACATGCATTTTTAAGTAAAAAACGTGGGCGCGGCAAAGAATTTTGAAAGTGGGTCGCGCTCATATCTCAAGCATGGTATGGCGAATGGACCTGGGACTAACACCAAATAAGTCGACACTGGATGGAGGTTCAAAATATGGGTGAAGGTCACGGAGGTCACCTGGGGTCATTCAGTGCATTTTTCAGAATTGAAGGAAATCACATTTTTTTTATTTTTAATGCATTCTCAAAGTTCATACATGCTTTTTTACACGAAAGTGGGCGTGGTCAAAATATTTGAAAGTGGTTCACCACGGAGGGGAACCGAAATGTTTGCTGCAGGTCATGATATGGTGCGCCGCAGGCCAAAACTTCAAAACGCACGCACGGTAGGTAGTAGAAAATGCGCATATCGTATTTTTAAAAGGGTGGGGGGGGGGGGGGTGGTAACACAATTTTTGTCTATTTTTTTGGCAGGCTTCACTCGTAATGTACATAAATTTTCGACGAGGTTAGTCATTTAAAACAAAAGTATTATAGGTTTTTATCTTCAGTGTACAAGTTGGAGAATATGATTTTTGAAATGTGTCTGGTCATTATGTGGCCATATGTAGCCAATATTTGATATTTTGCATTTAGTACTGCCGAAAAATCATTTTGCTGCCACGTGGTTAAAGTATAGCAGCTAAGGTGCTCTATTTCTAAGTATAAGCACCAGTTTTTTGGGGTAGGGGTGTGTTAAAGTAGGATATCGTTCAATGCCGTGAATTTTTTCTTCATGGTATGGTTCAATGCCGTGTTGCGGTATTGTTCAATGCCGCTATCCACATGTTTTTGGTTCTGTTTTAGGCTTTGTGGGGCCTCCATTTTGGGCAATAATGTATTCCACCTTGTCCTTTGACACTAATAGCTAAAATATATTGCTTACTGTTCAATTTTCACACCATTTCAAGCTGTTCAACCGCCTGCCAGTTAAGGTTTATGGTGGTAAATGTTGGTGGAATAAGTTGATTGCTACGAATAGTTGCGTGTAGCCAAATTATACCCAAAAAACGCGAAGATCATGCCCAAATCTAGTTTTGATCCAGCGACGTATACTCGAGTTATGCCAATTTTACAAGACGCACACACACACCCACACACACACCTACCCCCCCCCCCCCCCCCACACACACACACACTAACCCACTGACCAGGTCGTGAGTTCCTTTTATTAAGAAAAGGAACTCAAGACCTGGTGAATGGGGTTACTCTCTCTATTCTATGAGTGGGCAATATATGAAACAAAAATATTTCCTCACTAATCCATTGGGGTTTATCGTTAAAAGACATAACAGGATGGACTAAAATCCTAACATTTAGCAAAGTGCCTTCATATGTAGCATGTAACATTTGATAGAAAGATTATCGAGGCATTCCTAGTTATGGTCTGGTGACCATCACTTTGATGATTTGACCAACACAAGTATATAAATCCAGAGACCACAATGCATATTCTACATAAATGTTTTGCATTATTATTTATTTTCAGATGGCTTCAGAACTTGATCAGTCAATACATATGATCTTGAATGAACCAGTTGACGGTTCCTTCGTCGAGGTAACGGTATGCTCGCCTTCGTCTCGCGGGTAGCAAGACATTCCAGGAAGTCCCCGTATATCTTCAACACCCAAACTGCAAAATTGTTCCACTAAAAGCAAGGGGAAATCATGCTCAAATAATTTGAAGTGCCAAGAATGTCTTAAGTGTTTCACAAACAGACGCAGTTACCGGCGCCATGTACAAATGCACCCGGCACAATTTGCATGCACAGATTGCACACTGCCCTTTAAATCTCAGGACGCTCAAGAAGCGCATCAATCAAAGAGCCATTCCATTCAAATGTGTCACATCTGTTCTAAAACATTTACACGGAGAAGCTCTCTGAACATTCATTTGTTACGTCACAGGCCAGATAAACCCCACAAATGCCCTGTAGAGGGATGTGATAAGAGTTACGCGACAAATGGTTATTTGATGGCCCACGTAAGTGGACACACGGGCTCAAAGCAATTTGTATGTGACTGTGGAAATGCATACCGGACAAAGCAGACCCTCAACAGACACAAGAAAGATTGCCATAAGTCTGTCAAATGTAATATTTGTGCTCGAGAATTTACCTCACATTCTTACTTGGCTGAACACAAAAGGTCTGAGCATAATAAAATAATATATTCTTGCAAATGTGGCAAAAGATTTCAGTGGCGCTCTAATTTGTATAGACATGCAAAGAAGTGCCAATGAAGTGAATATACCTACTGCATATTGCATTATCGAACAATGAAGGTACATCACCTCGAAGAAACTTACATTATTTAAAGGCACACTAACTCAAAGTTGGCCTACATTAATTTAGAAAATTAACTATCCCATCGCATTCTTTGATCAAAAGTACCTGTATAACCTTTTGTTCGTTTTGATGGGTTCGGCTTCGTTATGTGTACAACGCGCACTAAAGTAAACAGTAAATGCACAATCTGGGAATAGTTTGTACTTTTTGGTTGTACAATCGAAAAATACAAACTCTTCCCAGACAGTGCATTTACTGTGTACTTTAGTGTGCGTTATACACATAACGAAGCCGTACCCATCAAAACGCTGAAAAGGCTATATAGGTACTTCTGACCATAGAATACGATGTGATAGTTATCTTTTTAAATTAATGTAGGTCAACTTTGAGTTGGTGTGCCTTTAAAGAAAACTAACTGCTCCTGTGCCACCAGTAATTATTCGCTTCATAGAGCACCGGGTTTCACATATATAAATTATTTATTTAAGCTCTGTATTTTGCCAATTTAAAACCATACATACGGTTTAAAATTGGCGAAATGCAGAGCTTAATAATTATAGACTAGACCACATACGCTCACATATCAGTGCATACAGTTTGTTTCTGCACGTGAACTTGCGACCTAATAAGCTTTAGACCACATAGTGCATATGAAGACCAATAATAATAATAATACTAACTTGGCGTATCATCAGCCAAAATATGCAATGCACGACTTAATGGTGATTAGGTTCCGACTTCCTGTGCAATTAGTTGTTTTATTAAGCCTCCACCCAACACAACATTTTATAGAATTTTTTAAATTGCTATTCGTTGCGAAAAACCTCATAGGTTTTAAAAAAAAACGTATACAAATATGGATATCAATAAAAAGCAGGGTTATTCATACTAAATAGTCAGATGGTCTAATAAATGATAAACAACAGGCAGATTAGATTCAGTACATTCAAATCGGCGTATGTTGTATGCGTGATCGACCTAGGCCTATTTGAGGTAGACTCGGATGCAAAATCTATGGACGATGGGCGGCGAATTTATATTTTACATTCAACTGACTAAAACTACCATAATACTTAAAAAGGAACTGAATTCTGCTGTCGTTAAGCACTACACCACGTGCAAATACCCCAAACTACGTTTTAGTCACGGCATCTAACAACATCAACAGATTTTGAAAACCTGCATTGAATGATATCGTGTAGCGGCGTTGAACTATATCCACCAAAATTGTACCCCATGATTATATATTAGCTCTTTTTAGCGCCTAGGGCCCATACATTTTTATATGCAAAAGAACATATGTGTACCGATAATTAAATTTTAAAGTTGAAAGATTTTTTTCACTAAACTAAACTCCTAATAGCAATAAAAATGCTACTTTAGGCGATAACATCTATCGAATTTAGTCTTGTTTTGTCATAAGTTTTTAAATATTTTATATTTATAGTGAACGCAAAAACAAAATTTTTTCTAGCTATGCACAATGACATCTATATAATAAATTGTGCGTGTTTGCTTGTGTGTAATGATATCGATGCCCGTGTTACACTTGATTAATTAACACAAGGGTAGCCAATTTATGACAGAAATACACGGCATAGAACCATATCATGACCTGCAGCAAACATTTCGGTTCCCCCCCCCCCCCCCCCCCCCCCGTGTTCACGTTCAGTTAAGGCTTTCTGCCGTATATCACCAAGCCAACGAGAGTAACCCGTAGTTCTGCTAGTCTGATAGACCATATCTTCTCTAATAACGTTTCATGAGCAGCATTACCTGGAATAGTCACATCTGACGTGTCAGATCATTTTGGTGTTTTTTATATTGAGGAAAAACCCAATCCAAAAGATACACCACACTTTACACTAAAAAGAATACTAAATGCAGAAAGAATTGTTGAATTCAAAACACTTATCTCGCAAAGTGATTTTAATCCTGTAATGCAGTCGAATTGTCCCAATGAGTCATATGAAACCTTTCTAAATATCTATATGAAAACCTATGAAAAAGCATTCCCTCTCAAACGTGTTCGCCAGAACAAAAAATTTATTAAAAAACAGCCCTGCATGACAAGGGGGCTTGTAATATCCTCCAACAATAAAGAAAAATTCTACAAGAAAAAAACTGCAAGCTCCCACCGAAAGGGACTCAGATAACTATAAAAACTACTGTAGAATCTTCCACAAGGTAAAAAAACAATGTAAAGCTACCTATTATAGAGATATCCTAAACAAAAACAAAAACATTATCCGGAGAACGTGGCAGATTTTAAACGAAGCCATCAATAAAGGAAAACGTGAAGCCAGATTACCCTCGTTCTTCATCCAGGACAACATCGAGTTAAGCGAGCCCCATGACATCGCAGAAGAATTCAACAATTTCTTTATCAACATTGGAAAAAACACATCCGAATAGATTCAGAAAACTAATAAGTCCTACACAGATTACATGGACAACAATGTCTCCAAAAATCTTTATTTAATACCCACAAATCCCACAGAAGTCAACCGAGCAGTAAATAAAATGAAGCCAAAATTATCGATTGCGATGATATCACAACTTGTCTTCTTAAGCATACGATAACCGAAGTATTGGATCCTCTAACACATGTAATTAACAACTCTTTCCTAAACGGCAAAGTACCAGACAGGATGAAGATCGCGAAGGTGATACCCCCATTTAAATCGGGTGACGAGCACAGCTTTACAAATTACAGACCTATCAGTATACTTCCGGTATTCTCAAAAGTAATGGAAAAACTCATGGAAGTGAGACTAACTAGTTTCCTCAATAGGTTTTATATTTTATACACTCACCAATACGGGTTCCGAAAGCGACATAGTACTATTCATCCAGTTCTTCAGCTCCTTAAAAGCATCGCAACAGAAAATAATAAACAAGAAAAAAACAGCACCTTAGCACTGTTCCTCAATTTGTCAAAGGCCTTTGACACCATAAATCACGAAATACTATTAGGTAAACTGGAAAAATATGGTATCCGAGGTGTCACCAACAATTGGTTTAGAAGTTACTTGTCCAACAGGTCTTAATACGTTACGAACGGAGAACACAAATCGGACTTAGCCAAACAGAGTTGCGGTGTACCACAGGGCTTGATTTTAGGCCTATTTTTTTCTTTTATATATAAATGATATAAGTGACTCAACATCACTCAATCTTTTGTCATTTGCCAATGACACCACTACACACTGCCCGGGCTCCGACAATAATCCCATTACACCGTATTTCAATGACGAGCTTCAGAAACTTTTCGAATGGTGCTCTGTGAGCCAGTTAATGCTGAATGCCAAGAAAACCTCGTACATCATACTTAATCCAAATAAAGGTAGGAACAATAATCTTTGTCAAGAGGTAAAAATAAATAACCAAAACATTAACAAGGTTGGGGCCACTGAAACAGAAAAATCTGTGAAATTCTTAGGAATTAGCATTGATGAACATTTACCCTACAAGGCTCACATATCCAGATTATGCCCGAAAATAGCACGCGCAAACTATAGTCTCAACAAAGTTAAAAATATCCTCCCCACGGAGCTCTGAAAACATTGTATTACGCCCTCATACAAGCCATTTGGTATACGGAATCCAGGCATGGGGCAGCTCAAGATTTATCAAAAAAATAGCTGTCCTGCAAAAACGTTCATTACGAATAATTAATAACAAAAAGTACAATTCTCATACAGATCACCTGTTTAAAGAAAACCAAATACTCAAGGTTGATGATTTGTTTAGGCTACATGCACTACTTTTCGTGTTTGACTGGCAGAACGGCAGATTACCGGTGTCTT
The DNA here is from genome assembly GCA_031216915.1 of Pictodentalium vernedei. Taxonomy (NCBI): domain Eukaryota; kingdom Metazoa; phylum Mollusca; class Scaphopoda; order Dentaliida; family Dentaliidae; genus Pictodentalium; species Pictodentalium vernedei. Next base: position 233,403,132 of record CM062295.1, read on the forward strand.
TCAATGATATATTTAAAATTACTGACAATCCATCTGGTAGGAGAACTAGACAGTCGGGCCTCCTATACACAGAAAAAACACGGACCCAAACTCTGGATAAATTTCCTTTATACTGCTTCCCGAAACTATGGAATGCTCTGGACGACACAACTCGTAATATTAGCGACAGAAGCATGCTTAAGAACAACTTAACTTCCACATTAATTTCTTCATATTCCAGTTATGTCAGCTGCAAGAATCCCTACTGCCCAGATTGCACTTCGTAAACTTCGTGAATTTGGAAATTGTCAAAGTCGTGGTCCGCGTCTAAATTTGGAATCCTCGTCTTGTGCAACCTGTCGTGCTCCCTCCTTACAGTGGTGCTATGTAAAATACTATATGGATACAATTAAGAACTTGCAAACAAAAGTCTAAACAAATAAATCATAACATTCGTCATACTACGGTGATGATGCAACTAGGGTCCTGCGAATATTCGAGATTCGATTCGATATCGATACCATACGTATGCTTCGAGATCGATCCCGAATCAGTCTCAGGATTTGATTTTTTCGAATCTCTAGTACTAACTTCAATTTGTTACATTTCCAACAAAAATAGGATAAAACTGTCATTAGAAAATTCATTCATGTAGGCTCAATTTCTATTTATTTGAGTAATTGACAATGTTTAATTGTTAGGAAAGGTGTGGATTTGGCCCAGAACATTAGCCATAGTTTTGGTTTTTGAAGGCTTAACTTGTTACTATTCACGATCTTAAGAACGTGAATAGTAACAAGTTAGGCCTTCAAAATGGACAAAAGGCCTAGCTGTTTCAGCGACGGTGCTACAGAGAATATTTAGTTATTGGTGTTTAAGGTGTTCACTCCGTCGCGTAAGGGTCATCACAGTGTTCCGTAACTTCCGTTTGATGCAATATGAAATAACTTGTCTTTTAAGATTCGATTCGGGATTCGACTCGATGTCGATATCACAGACACGATTCGATTCGAGATTCGATTCGAAAAGAAATTTGTGATTCGCAGATCCCTAGATGCAACTAACGTGGACACCACGCACAAACATCATGTCCAACCTCTTTGTCGCAGTCTAAACGATACGAACTTCATGATGACTCTTGTTGCCGCCCGCAGGTGTTATGATAAGTAGCGGAGGGAGTCCTATAGGCAGGTTGCTTCTTGCCTACCTTGAAGCACCGTCTTTCCGCTGGCGAAAATGAAGCATCAGTACTCTAATCCCAGAAAAGTAATGATTCGATCGTCATTCTCCATCATGTGTCACATAATTGGCTCTCAGTTCATTCTTTCAGTCACAGTCTGTTTGCAATCACCCCATCTTCTTCCTGGGGGTGGCAGGTAGACAGCCAATCTGGCTATGTCACTTCCCACGGTATACTTCTCATTACATTTGTGCGATATGTTTATTTGTATCCATTATACATGCATGTGTACCGTGAATAAAGAATCTGAATCTGAGGTGATGAGAATCGGATACGACTTCGATGTAATAAGGGGAGATAACTCTGCGTACAGATTATGGGAAATCAAGCAATCTACTTGGTTAGTTAGAGCTAGGAAACTGGGCGATGTAGATAAATAAAACAACAAGAGTACTCGGAATAGGGTCAGAACTAACAAGAATAGACCAGATTAGCTAAATATAGTAATAATAAGCAAAACTGTTCGAACTGATAGGCTCTTCTACGCTACTGGAGTATACTCCAGGGCAAAGGAAGATGGACAGATAGACGAAAACTATTGCATATATAGATAGAAACAGAGAATTCGGAAAGAATTCGAAATAGTAAAGTTTGTAGGGTTTATTCGGGAAATTCTTCGAATCGGGAAATTACTCCTGTTTTATCGAACACATCCTCCGAACATACCCCTGTCTTGTTAGAAGCCTTTGGGTCAGATAGCAACCACATGCTACCATAGAAACCAAAATGGCGGCCTCCAGCATACAAAACGGACGACGGAAACACTATCACCCTAACAACACGCGCTGCGCATGCGCACTCACATCACGCATCACTGTGGGGATGACGTCACAAGATGACCGCTCACGCGGGTTACCATGATAACACAGCATGGCGCCATTGGGTCACGTGACTATGACGTCACTTCCGGGGTCCGGGCCGGTGTCCGGCCAATGTGGCACGGTTCATCCCCCTCCTACTACTATCATTTTGGTTGAAATGTATGGAGACAGGCGTGTCCCATTTATGTTTAACTGGTAGAGTGCTGGAAGCCCATATTTGGGCTTTAATCTGAAGTACAGTTACCACAAGTTAAAGGCCTCAAATTCAGTGGATGTGCTTCGCTTTATCTCTGAACTGAAATAATTTAGTCTGTTAGGATTTGCCTTGTTACAATTTATGGGAGAGTGCCTATTGCCACTCTCCTATAAATTGTAACAAAGCAAAGACATGGGAATAAATTCTGATGACCAAAAATAAACTCTACCAGTTAATATCTGCCAGATGTTCGCGTCTGTAAACTCTGGCTGCTCGCCTGTATAAGCGTGTCTTTGGCACCCGCTAAAATACAACTGTGGAATGCACTTGCAAAAATGCATCCGCCAAAAATTCATCCACCAAATTGAACCCGCCAAAATGCAACGGGCGAATGCTCCAGCCAAAATGCATCCGTCAAAGTGCATCCTCCAAAATGCATCCTCCAAAATACACCAGAGCTTGAGATATACAAGGCTGAGCCACGAGTGCTCCTACTGCCTCTGGTGAAGTGTATAAACGCACGAGACCGGTTAGGCTATATATTGTACGGGATTTTCCGAAAACAAGTTCACTCGAACTCGTGTAGTTGTATTGAACAGTAAAAAAAAAATATACCAATCCGATTAGCTGAAATTAGATGTTTTGTGGTATGGTTTCCATAGGTGAATGTAAAATTGCAAAATATGTGTGTGCCTTTTGGTGGAACCGAGCTCCATGATGGGCCACCCACACTTTAGATTGTGGGGACAAGGCGCCCACGAGTTCCTCTTTCTTACCTCCTGCTCACTCGTGCCCCCTCCTCACCTACGCATTTCATGCCGGTCTTTGTGCAATGGCATCGTCCCCTCTCCGTAGTATTTCCTTCCTACGTCACTGCAATACAACCATAAAATAACAGGGGGAGTTCCGGGGGGGGGGGGGGGGGGGGGGGGGGGGCGGTGTGCCTCACCAACTGAGGGGAGGGGGTTGTAACCACCACCGAGGCGCTGACCTTTCCTTGGAGTCTCTCCTGCCTTCTATAAATATTCGAATAACACCGGTGTTGGTGGTAAGTGGTAGGAAAAAAAATCCAGGAACAGAAGCGTATTTTTTTAATTTCGTCCAAAATGGACGCCCACCACCCTTGAGAAAAACTCGTTGAATCTTTTTCGGTAAATATTTGAGGTAATCCCATATATTCGTAATGGGGAGAGGAGGGGGTTCTCCACTGTGCCGTGTGATATTAGATTTTATGCTTTGAGTCAAATGAATTCTATTTTAACCCTTTTACCAGACGGAAAAAGACCAGTAAATTATCCAAAATGTTCATCCCCGTTCCAATGACATCGACATCGATATCGTTTCACTGAAAATATAACTTTTTGTCAAAAATATGAAATTTAGTTTATTTTTTATTTTGCTAAAAAAAGCTGTTAGGTGAAGGGTTAAACCAGGCATGAATGATGTTATAACATATTTTCCTGAATAATCTTCGCTTATACGGCTCTCCATAATTTTCAGCATTCAGACTGATTCAGCTTACTAATATTTAGATGAAGTTTCTTGGCTGATCCCAACCTCAAATGTGCTTCATACAGGATGAATTTGGTGATGCTACCCCGCACAGCAGGGTGGCAGCACCTAATTTACCCTAGGAGAATCTCATTCTGTTTAGACAACATGTTCCCTAGGCGATATAGTTCATAATGTGATCACAGGAGGGTGAATTTTGTGTTAGCCCGCAATACGGGATACCGTCTCTAAATATACCCCCTGTAGCACTGTGGGTGTTATTTCGTTGCTACATTAACTTCTTGTCTTAGCAAAATCAACACATTTAAAGAGACAATTTGTAGTTTCCATTTCCACGATCTGACCTTATGATTCGCATTCAGTAAATATTGGTAAAAAAAAATTCGGGTTGGTGCATTGTTACCGGGACTATGTATTTTCATGTTGCTACAAATTAAAGCAACGTATGCATTCCAACACTGCATAGTTTTCTTGTAGAACCACTGTACAGTCTTCAGGACGTTATCAACGACTTTTCCATCCAAAACTTTTCTCGGAGCGCATCTCGAACTCGAACACCTGCATTGCCACAATCATTCATCATAGGACATGGAATCATATGAAGCATGTCTTCAACCACTTCTCTTGAGTGCAGTACATGTGTTACTCGATCTGAACTGATGTCAATACTTTGGGATACAGAATTTCCCCAGTCAATATAAATCTTATGCAATATCATGCTTGCAAGTGTCGACATTTTAACCTGATCCTTATTGCATTCGCTTTTCCTCTGCATTACTCGCCATCTCCCTTTCAGTTCACCGAATGCCCCCTCCCCCACCCCACCCTACCCCACCCCACCCCACCCTTAATAACCATTCTTCCTCTGCTTTGGCGGAAATTGAAATATTTCTCTTTTTCGGACAAAACTGCCTTAGTGTATGACTTATTCAGCCAATTTTTCAACGGAAAGGCAGAGTCGCCTACACCTCGCTAGTCTTTCTTTGGGTGATACCGGCTCTTCTGTTACAATATTACATATAAGTTAGGGTGTTATATCTGGTAGTTTTATGCCAAAATTAGAATGTTGTATTATATTTTTACCAAACCCTAATAGATCAGCAAAATTCCCTTCTCTTAATTCTAATTGATATACCGATGCTAATGTAATAAAAACTTTATACTCATTAGAATTAAATTCTATAGCATTACAGCAATACCTGGAGTATTTGATAATAACCCATGTTTATTAGCTTTTATAACACCTGATAGATGGTCGCTGAGATCATCATATGAATTGATCCCATCTCTCAATACAACAGTTGTCCAAGTTTTACGACCATCATGTGAGTATTTTATTTCATTGTTTTCATAAGTTCTAGAAATATTGTACCAACTGTATAGCATATTTAATTTGTCTTAACACACATAATGTTTTTCCCTTTACTAAGATTTAATTGTGGCTGAAATAGTATAGAAAGTCATGAGACTTGCTATTTTTTACACCATCTTCCGAATTTAATAATAATTATCTCCAATTTCAACAATTCATCTATTAGTTGACATGCTTCATCCCGTAGTTTAATGCCTTTTCCCAGCAGCTCAAGATGCAGTAACAAGTTTCAATCTTTTCATTAATTGTGTGGGATTAAGTAATATTTACCAACTGAGCTGGAGGTATTCATGAATTTGAACAACCTGCCCAGGTGCGGTGAGTGACACCGAGCCGCGAAGCGGCGAGGTGTTACAGCACGGGCGCAGGTTGTTCAAATTCATGAATACTGACAGCGAGGTTGGTAACTAACTTAAACCCAAATTCACCCAAGACAAAGTATGTTCTGTGTCCATGTACCCCACATTCTTTATAATAACCACCCATCCCGTCTCCCTACAAATGTTTTCGCAAACACTTTCGAGAACTCACAAGTGGGCCCAGGCTTTTAAACTTGAGTAAAAGGCTTGAGGACAAACAGGTTCTATGTGAAGTCACCGTGAGTTGTTCTCAGAGCTGTTGAGCCTTTGTTCAATTTAGTAACATGTTGACTCAGCAAAGAACATTGAAAGCACAGAGGTGTATTGTTTCCCCAGATGAAAATTATTTTCAACAAATCTGCAAAATGGCACAAGAATGCGAATATGATTCCGACACAATTTTAAGCCAAGCACTAGACCTCCTTGAAACACTCCAAGAAGATGAAGAAACTGATACAATTTTGAGCCAAGCACTAGACCTGTTCGAAACACCCCAAGAAGATGAAGAAAGTATCTTCATAACACAAAAATAGAAGTACCAGACGAAGACAAAGATGACATTGCTAGCAATTTGAATCGAGCTATAGATGTTTCGGACATGCTCGAAGAAGGTGGAGCGTCAATGATGGGTGTGAGAAGGTTCTCCAAAAATAATGGTAAATATATAAATTGTTCACTTTGAGTGATTATGTTTTTCGCTGAGTGTTGTAGTATATGTTTGTGTTGCAGAATATTGTGATTTTGAGCCTTATTTTGAAAATAAAATTAAAGGTCCGTACTCCCTTCCTAAAGAGAGTGGTGGCCGAGTGGATAAGTGCGCTGGTCTCTCATGTCAGAGATCCCCAGTTGGGGAAAGCTATCTGGCAGCATCAATTGCAGGGTTGATGCTGTCACGGCGTACCGTCCTATCGGGTGGGGACGTAAAATGGCTGTCCTCTGTGTGGAGAGACACACACCCCATGCTGGCTGAAGATCCCTTCGTAGTATTCGAGAAGAACGAGGCCAGTAAGTTTTATCTTTTATGAAGGTCATCCTGCTTACCAGCGCCGTTGGACCAAGGAGAGGCGTTAATATAAGTTGTATAACTCGCTCGCAAATCCTTGTAAAACAAATAAGCTTAAACAAAAGATGACGTGTTATCTCAAACTGCACTGGGCCGAATATTTGTACTTTGTACTTGTAAATCAGGCACGAAATTTGAGAAGTACCAACAAATTATGGTGAACGGAAAATCGTTCTCCTCGGTATAGCATGGTGATCCGGTTTTCATAACTTGCAAAAAACTGTCTTTGCCTATGAGTTGCAAGTTTCTAATCTGAATATGCTTGTTGCGTTCAAAGACATTCAAAAAATTAACACGTTGAACATGAAAGTTATTTTTGAGGCCCAGGACAATGGCGCATTGTAATTCCAGGGCTGCTAACTGCATTTGTGGAGGAGATAAATCAATATTTTGAACGTGCAGCCCAAAGGCTGCACGTTGAATATATTGATTGGTCTCGTCCAAAATAATGAATACGGACCTTTCCAACTTGTGCCAGTGGCCTACTATGAAATACACCATTTGTGTTCAAAGGGTCAAAGAGGACAGGTAGGGTTAATCTTTGGTATCAGGTATTTTGAATTGATGGTTGACAAGCGTTCACCAATGAAAAGTTTGGTAAACTGGTTGACCGTTTGCTTGAAACTGGATTTAGGCGATCCAGTTTTCTGAAACGCCTGGAATTTCGTGCCCTGAAAATTGTTATATTTTTTGATTGTCCCTGTTTCTCGTTTGTTAGTTGTCGTTTGTTCCTTTGATGAATAGAAAGTCAGTTTCAACAACAGAGGACCCCCCCCCCCCTCTCTCTCTCTCTCTCTCTCTCTCTCATTCATTCATTCATTAAATTATTAATTGATTCATTAAAATTCGATTTTTCACCACATGTACCATTTATTATGTGGATGATATGAGAATAAAGTTAACCCTTAACCTAACGTGAGTTGCAGACGGTACTTACAAGAAAAATTTTCCTATAACTGAAAATGTTCATTTTTTGCTTCCAAAACATGTGTTATGACCACCGCCCCCCACCCCCCCCCCCCCCCCCCCCCCCATTGAAACGAGCGAGACACTCTCGTTCCAACCAGGGGTCATAACCTACATGTATGTTTTGGAAACGAAAATAAAAATAAAAATATTAAAAAAACTGAAAGGTGTTTTTAGTGTATACCGCTGGGCGGGTTTTCCGTTGCGTTAGGTAAAGGGTTCAACTGAAACCGAAATCATGTACCAAGAGAAAGGTATAAAAAATGCACTTTCTAAATATAATAGACCTTTATCTTTTTCCCCTCAATGGATGGAATAATCTGTTCCTCATGTCCACAAAAACTTGATTTATTACAATTTGCAGTAGAGTGCCTTTGGAGCACTCGTCAGTCAATTGGATTAAAACAATCCTTGTGGATCAAATATAACTGATAAAGTTAACGATCTACTGAAAGGATACTGTCTTCCTCTTGTCCGTACCTGCATCGGATTAAAACAACGTGTTCATTTAGTTTCTATAAGGTTGTTTTACTGATAAAGCCAACGAACTTCTGATGGGATAATACGCTCCATATGTCTACAACAAGTTATTTTATTACAGTTTGCAGTGGAGTGCCTCTGGAGCACTCGTCAAGCAATTGGATATAACAACGTGTTCATCCAGTTTCTATAAAGCTGCCTTACTGATAAATCCGACGATCGTACACAAACTTGTTTTACTACAATTTGTAGTAGAGTGCCTCTGGAGCACTCGTCAGTCAATTGGATTAAAACAACGTGTTTTTTTGTTTTTGTTTTTTTTTTTTTTTTACAAATCCTCAGCCAAATGTACCAAAAGAGTTCATGTACATTGGGTATTATTGATAAAGCCGACGATCTTCTGATGGGATAATTTGTTCCTTTTGTCCACACAAACTTGTTTTATTACAATTTGCAGAAGAGTGCCCTTGGAGCACTCGTCAGTCAATTGGATTAAAACAATCCTTATGGATCAAATATAACTGATAAAGTTAACGATCTACTGAAAGGATATTGTCTTCCTCTTGTCCAAACCTGCCTGTTTTATTACAGTTTACAGTGGAACGCCTTTGGAACACTAACGGAAAAAGTTAACGATCGTCCGATGGGATAATTTGTTCCTTTTGTCCTGACAAGCTCGTTTTACTACAATTTACTTTAGAGCGCCTTTGGAGCACTCGTCAGGAAGGTGTACCAAAACAGTCCATGTGTATCAAGTATAACTGATACAATCAATGATTCTCTGAATAGGATAATTCATTCCTCTTGTCCAGAACCGATCAGGTTTTAGATGCACGCACGCATTTCCCTGGATATTCCTTACATATTTAGTATAGCAGTGCAAACCCCTCCCAGACAGCACCCCAAGTTAAATACAGTTAACCAAAGTAAACAAAAACTACAATTTTTCCAACGCTATGGCGCAGGGTTATTGTAGATATGTTGTTGAACCTTTCTCGTTTTCTTGCGTTCTTCTTTATTTTGATTTTGTTGTTTTTTATTATCTCCAATTTCATTAAAATTTGTGAATACCAGTGGATTCATCCCGTGTGTATTCTCAAAATAATAACAAAGTCAATCCAAAAATGTAACAAAGTCGGTGAAAATAGTGTTTCGTTTCAATATGGCGGGTAACATAACATTAGACGAGGTCCAGACGAACCTGGAATATGATTTTGTAGCCAGTTTTTACAACACTCTACCTTCTACCGACGAGGCTGAAGACTCATCGTTTCACAGCAATACTCACCAATGTAATTACTACACACTGGAACAATTTCTACATGCCCCCAACAATGGTACCCCATCATTTTCACTATTCCACATCAATTGTCAAAGCATTAATGCCCACTGGGATTCCCTGAACGAACTCTTGTTCATTATTCAAGGACGACAGAGCAACATATATAATTGGGCTGACAGAAATCTTCCAAATTCCCTCAAATACCACATACTCCCTCGAAGGCTATCATCAACTCATTAAACACAATCGCCCTGGTGATTGGGCTGACAGAAATCTTCCAAATTCCCTCAAATACCGCATACTCCCTCGAAGGCTATCATCAACTCATTAAACACAATCGCCCTGGTGATGATGGGAGAGAGGGTCTAGGATTATTTCTTAAAAAACTATCAATTATAAAATTCGTGACAACTTATCGGTATTTATTCCCAACATAATAGAATCCTTGTTCGTTGAAGTCATAACGAAAAGGCCATGAAGAGTTGTGGGTGTTATATATCGACCGAATACACCACCAAGAGCAGATATTGATTGATTCTCATCCAACTAAATGAAATATTTGATAAATTGAATAATGAAAGAATAACTTCCTATATTATGGGTGATATAAACATCGATCTACTTAAATACGACTCCCATACCACAACAGAACATTATATTAACCTAATGTTTAATCAAGGATTTATACCTGTTATAACAAAACCCACTCGAATAACAAACCACTCAGCCACCCTCATTGATCATATACCTTGGACACCAACAGCACCCAATGGGTATACACAGAGAAAGGTACCTTCTTTTCGCGGAAACAAAATTGATAGGGAAACATTTTTGTGAGTGGAAAGGGTATTCAAAAGTCGAAGTCTTAACCCATTTTGGACAGGTTAAAGAGAGATAGCCATTAAAATCTCAAAATACCCTTTTCTGTGGATTTCTCTAAAAACGTCTTGTAGGTTTTCAAGAGAAATTGGCTATTCGCAGGTCTTGGTGTGACATTACAAGTTGCATGGACAAAATAGCCGGTGAGCATCTATTAACTCTCTACACACTGCGAATCATCGTAATTTTAAGACACTGGGCCGTTCTTGGGCATCCACAGCACCCACTGTGTACCGGAGAAATAAAATTAATCTCCTTTGTTGGAAGTGGAATTCACCATTTTTGTAAGTAATAAGGTTATTCAAAAAACCAAGTGTTAACCCGTTTTGGACTGGTTAAAGAGTGATTCCCTCAAATGCTTAAATAATCATGTCTTACGTGGATTTCTCTAAAAATGTCGAGTAGATTTTCCAAAAAAACCTGGTCCTTCACAGGTCTTGGTGTGACATACAAATTGCAAGGTCAAAATATTCTGATAAGCGTTTGTTAACCCTCAAATAACAACACTTTGATAAAATAGGCTGTTTTCAGCCCAACATAGCACTCAACATGTAGCTGAGAAATAAACTTAACTTCCTTTACTGGAAGTGGAATTCACCGAGGATAATTTTTGTAAGTAATAAGGGTATTCAAAAAACCAAGCCCTACCCCGTTTTGGGGTGGTAAAACAGCGATACCCATCAAAGGCTTAAACATTAATGTTTTCCCTGAATTTCTTTAAAAACATCTTATAATTTCAAGAAAAAATGGCCATTCACAGGTCTTAGTGTGCCATTAAAAGTTGCATGGACAAGATATTCCGGTGAGCATTTGTTAACTCTCCACGATTGCTAAATATCAAAAGTTTGATAATATGGATTGTTTTCAGACACCCACAGCATCCAATGGATATGTAACAGAGACACATAACTTCTTTTATCAGACATAAAATTTATAGGGGAAATGTTTGTATGTGGTAAGTATATTCAAAAATCCAAGTCTCAATCCATTTGGGGTTGATTAAAAAGAGATACCCCTTAAAAGCTTAAAATTCCCATTTTATGTAGATTTCTCCAAACACATCTTGCAGACTTTGAAGAAAAAATTACCATTAGCAGGTCTTTGTCTGATCCTACATTTTGCATTGACAAAATATTCCGTTAAGCCTTTGTTAACACTCCACGGGCTGCTAAAATTCAACATTTTGTGAAAATGTACTGATTTCAGGCACCGGCAGCACCGAATGGGTATGTAAAAGCTAACCAAATCTTTTTTTTACTGCGAGTAGAATTCACAGAGGATCAGTTTTGTAAGTAGCAAGGGTATATAATCAGTAATCACAAAATTATAAATATGTAGCTGTCAATAACAAAACGTCAGATCTTGACTCGGATGAAATACTGCGGTGATGAAGCGAAAGTACGAGAGTAAGGAACGCTGATATCGAAGTAGGCTTTAAGCTGTCTTTGGAATGGTCATAAAATCAAGTTTATATTTGCAGCGTTACTGCAAATAGGTTTCTCGTTGTTTCTTGTTCAAATGTTGTTTCCGTCAAGGCTGGGAAGAATAGAAAATTTGGAGTGCTGAGCTATGGGATACGGACACCTGTCCCACGAACAACTCCCCCCCCCCCCCCTCCCCTAATAAAATTAATTAACAGGGACATCTGTCCCCCTGCTGTTTGTTTTTACTTAGGACACCTGCCTCGTGCTGTTTTTGTTTACCTAGGATACCTGGCTCCTGCTGTTTGTTTTCTTTTTTTATCGAGTACACCTGTTCCCGTTTGTTTGCTAGCAGGCCCTTCCCCCATTGACCTTGATATCTTTAGAAGCACTCATGTCGATGGGTAGAGGGCGTGGTTGGGAGCATAGCTGTTATACTGCACTGGGGAAAGAGCCCAGAAAATATGGGTTGCCCTGTCCTCTGGTGCTCCCGGTGCCCAGAGAAGCACCTCTAGTTGTCGTTATGTTTGATGTTGAGTGAATAAAGTAAAAATAAGTTTGTTTTTAGCGAGCTAAAATTCTGGTGGGGAATGGTGAGGATGGGAGATAGTCTGAAGTGCAATTCGTAGGTTGGGGAACAGAGCATAACAGAAGTATTGGTGGTCGATATACGATTTCCAGTGAATCCTCTCCAGCATGAACTCAAAAGTAAGTGTATATTTATTTATTATCAAGAATAACCGCCCATATGTTCCACTCTCACTGTGTCCCGTTTCATCGGTCAATTGCACGGTGTCCCACGCCAGCGGTTGATTTATCCCAACAAAATTACCCAGCTGACCACCCCCTCCCTGCCTCTTTCTCCAACCAAACACACATTGAAAGGTACGCCTCACTTCCTATTCCACACTGCACTGCATGATATTATTTATTTATTTATTTATTTATTTATTTATTTATTTATTTATTTATTTATTTATTTATTTATTTATTGGTGTTTAAGGTCATACACTTATGCACGATGGCTAATCATAACCGAGACAGTTCTACGGGTGGAGGAAGCCGAAGAACCCGGAGAGAGCCACCGAATAACTACGAGCAGCTGCCAGCTCCCCAACATCGTAACTCCGCACTGCTGTTCAGGCAGGGTTAGATTGATTGAAGACGTGCGTACCATCGACGTGCAGTACACCTTACTACACGGCTCAGACGGTCACCCATCCAATGAATAACCAGGCTCAACGTTGCTTAACTTTGGTGATCTGACGAGAACCGGTTACCGCAACGCCACCGCGCCCCGCCACTGCATGATAAGAAAGCAGTAAATAACGTTAGCTACAATGGGATCAGTTACTTGTAATATCAAATCCAGTGCTATAGCATTTCCCCGACAGTGAGTCCAGGTATATACTAGTCTGTAAAACGGCTATACACTGCCCCTCCTCCGCTCCGGGGTGGCGACGTGGCAGTATATAGCCATTTTACCGACGCTATGTTGTGCCTAAGGAACCTTAAAATAAAAAGGGGGGGGGGGGGGGTCTCCCAACATGGGAAGGAGGGCAGGTATATTTACTACTCTGTAAGGCGGTTATCAAATGCAGTGGTGCATGGCGCCAACATTTCCCCGGCAGTGGGGCGAGGTATATACTAGTTTGTAAGACGGCTAGACTCCCCCTCCTCCAGCCCAAGGTATATTTTATCTACACATATGTACAAACAACACTTCCTATTTACACATGTAATTATTGTTTTCTATAACTTCATGTTTCTCGTTCGTTTCAATAATTTCATGTTTCTTATTGTATGTATGTGTATCTTCATTGTATTAAATAAAACTTAATCCACAGATACCTAATATTTCTTTTGTTCTCTGTCATGAAAACAAGCCCTATAAAATCACACCAAGTACGGTTTTGATGAGAACAGCTCAGTAAAACAGTACCAATATCTGGATATTGGGGCGGTTTTGAAACAGTCCCAATAACTAGATATTTGTACGATTGTCACGGTACTGTAATCATAACCATTCAAAAGTAAAGATGCTGTAAAGGAGATGTGAAAAACTTTCTAACACATGAATTATCGACAAGCTTTTCTCGACAGAGCTACTGAATTGAGTGTGCATCGTGTCCAAATTATAATGAACTTTTTAATTTTTCTTTTTGCTTTTAATAACCAACAGCCCTGGTAACCTAAAAAGGACTCCTGTGGAAACCCCGGCAGTGAAGTAGTGCTTGTTTGCTGTGGTAAACAAGTTCAGTTTTACTGGTAAAATAGGACCTGGTCCCCAGTGCCCGGGGTAGAAGTCCCCTAAAATGGGCAGCATGGGTGTAAACGATTGGCTAAACTTGACTTTACACCTTTTTGCGGTCACAATTAGCCATAGCTGCAGAAAAGTGACCTTAAACACCAGTAAATAAATAAATAACCTAAACACCGCCTTTTTCAAATATTAAGACGACAATCAGGCACCACCACCCGCCACCCCTAGGGAAAGCGAACCTCTTCTTCAGATAAAAAAAAGAATTATTCTTCCAAATGCTTTAAAAATGAACGATTATTAAATTTATCTGCCGCACTTTCGATGAGGGATTGAATAAGTGTTCCATCCTTGAGCAGAGACATTATATCAGCGGGAGAACAAATTACGTCATGATGTGAGTTCACTTCGAAGCCACAGATCTGTTCACAATATCTGAACTCCTGATGCGTGTAATAACTTCAATAGACTTTCTAGCAAGCAAACAATGGGTTATGCCCATTTTGTTTTTCGGGGGTAGAGCAAGCAAAAAGTGTTTTAAAATGTGGTTTTACTCGTGTCAAACTTTCTAAAATATATTTTTTTTTAATTTTGTTAACATTGAGGGGCTGTGGATTAAATCACATATATCACTATTTTGTGTACTATATGGGTAAATAATTGTACAGGCTTCGCCTCGTCCAAAATATCTCCGGACACCTGCACAACTGTACAGTAATAATAATAACACTTTGGCCAGCCGCTGATTTGTCGCGGTTCTCGGACGAGAAGGCCTTGGTTACCCCTGAACTCCCAATTGCCTCCCTGTTCCCACGCTTCTCCTCTCCTCCCAACATTCGTAGACGAACTGCTTGATGACATCCCTTGCCCCATTCTTCCCAATCTCTCCGATTAGCACATTAACCCTCTCCTTTGAGTCTCCCCCTACCCACATGTCCTTCATTCTCCCATCCCACTTCCCCATTATACTCCCAGTGAATCTCATTCTTTTAGACTGATACTTTGGGCATTCTAGAAGAAAGTGTTCCAGGGTCTCCACCATGCCCAAGTTACACATCTGGCACTCCCTTTCACCGTCTTTTTGATTTGGAATCCGCAACACGTTTTTTTGCTCACGATTGAACACTGAATCCTATGGGGGAAACCCATTTGCGGATTCTAAAATCAGACGATACACCTCTTTTTCCTTAAAATTTCATCTACGTTTTTTCACTCTTGAGCGATGTATATAGAATCCAGTGATGTTTGAATCCGCAAGCGGATTCTAAATCACCCTAAAAAACGACAAAATCGTGTACAGGTACACGATTTTAACACTGAATCCCTATGGAGGCGTACATCAATGTACGTGTACATGTACATGTACATGCACATTTGATGCTTGGATCCGCACTTATCACCTACTAGCCTCCAATTTCCTATGACAGTAAATTCTCGCCAAACAATACAAAGTTATGTTATTCACACAGGATACAATGTAAGTTAGTTGTCAAACATTAAATGTTATCTTGCTATTATAATCAGTTCCTCGAAGAAAGTTGAGAGAAATCCTTTGCTTTGCAAGGAAATAAAGTATAAATTATTCAGCTCAATGCTTTTAACCCTCTCAAGACTTAAATGTGGGTTCCAAAGATTTTATTTCCATAAGAATAATGTCAACCCTTTCCATACTCACATTACTGCTCGAAACATCATTCACATAAGTGGCTAAAATGTCCATTTCTGATTCCTTGATTGAACCCTTTTAATACTGTTCACATATATGCACATATGTTTTTTCGTGGTTTCTTGGACACAATTATCCGATTCATGTATGAATATCTTTAAATACTATTAACGTTAACCTATTTCTGATTTCTTTAAAAATATTTCACCGCAAAAATAAGCTTCCATAAATTCTTTTTCTATTTTGTTTATTTCTGATGTTTTAACCCCTTTCACGCAGACTTGAATTTGTTGGATACAGTAAGTTCTTTTTCTCTTGTATTCCAATTACATTCATAGAAGGCATGCTTTCATGATGTAGTTGGGATATTTCTGTCTTCTATGCACTCTTTGTCCACACGATAACGTAAATACAAAATCCCCTATCTCTCTGATGTTTGCTATCCAGGTGGGTAATCACTTGTACTCAGCAATCTATGTTTTATAGGCGTTTGCGGTCTTGGTGTAGAACGAGAAGCCAAAAAATGTTCACAGCTTCTGCTTTTACTGGAAAATGTAATCCCTGAAACAACTAGAGAAACAGAATTTACTGCCACCAGTTAAAAGGGTTAAAGTATCAGGAATAAACTATATAGAAAGAGAATTCATGGATGCTTATTTTCGGGAGTAAAATATGTTTTAACAAATCTGAAATGGGTTTTCGTTAGCAGTATTTACAGATATTCATACAGGAATCAGAACATTTTTTTATAAGAAACCAGAAAAGGCATTCATGTGACCAGCATTCAAAGAGTTCGAATCAGAAATGGATACTTTTGGCTCTGCCCACTAATTTGATTGATGAAATACATTCCTAAACTTCAGAATTAAGGTGTAATAAAATGCATTTCCCAGTCTTTCTAAATAATATGCACTTGATGACAGTGGTGAACTCATTCAGGTGGAGCATATATTGAACTAACAGCAATTTTTAACCCTGTCAATGTAGTCCCATGTCTACATCTACATTGAAAAACGAGTGCAACCCACTTCAAAGTAATGGCTCCAACAACTCCAAATTTGTCATTTTTGGTGTTGATAGCAAATATTTATTATGAGCAAGAAGACTATAAAGCAATCGGCCTACTGAATCATACCCAAGGCGTCGAACGAGCTGACAAAAACCTAGACGAATGGAAACTGGTTGTTGCGCCAACAAAGTATAAATATCTGTAAATACTGTCAATGAAAACCCATTTCTGATTCGTTAGAAAACATTTTACTCCCGAAAATAAGCCTCCATAAATTCTCTTTCTATAAAGTTTATTCCTGATACTTCAACCCATTTCTGATTTGTTTAAAACTATTATACTCCACAAAATAAGCCACCATAAATTCCTTTTCGATGTAGTTTTTTCCTGATACTTTAACCCTTTTTACACAGCTTCAATTTACTGGATGCAGTAAATTATGTTTCTCTAGTTAGTCTGTATGAAACACACAGACTATTGTTTTTGTAATGTTTCTTTTTCTTATTTTTTTTTAATCTTTTTATTCTCCTGTCTTCTGTCTTCTATGCACTTTTTTGTCCGCAAGATAACCCGAAAACGAATTGTCCTATCTTTTTGATTTTTGGCATACTGACAGAGGGCCACAAGTTCTCGGCACCTAATGTTTTTCATATCCCCGGGGCATTAGGGGTCTCTGTGGGGGTGTTTTGAAAGTGGGTCACGCTCATATCTCAAGCATGGTATGGCGAATGGACCTGGGACTAACACCAAATGAGTCGACACTCGATGGAGGTTCAAAATATGGGTCAAGGTCACGGAGGTCACCAAGGGGTCATTGAGTGCATTTTTCAGAATTCCTGGAAATCACATTTTTTGACTTTCTAAAGCATTCCTGAAGTCCATACATGCATTTTTAAGTAAAAAACGTGGGCGCGACAAAGAATTTTGAAAGTGGGTCGCGCTCATATCTCAAGCATGGTATGGCGAATGGACCTGGGACTAACACCAAATAAGTCGACACTGGATGGAGGTTCAAAATATGGGTGAAGGTCACGGAGGTCACCTGGGGCCATTCAGTGCATTTTTCAGAATTGCAGGAAATCACATTTTTTTATTTTTAGTGCATTCTCAAAGTTCATACATGCTTTTTTACACGAATGTGGGCGTGGTCTAAATATTTGAAAGTGGTTCACGCTCAGTTAAGGCTTTCTGCCGTATATCACCAAGCCAACGAGAGTAACCCGTCGTTCTGCTAGTCTGATAGACCATATCTTCTCTAATAACGTTTCATGAGCAGAATTACCTGGAATAGTCATATCTGACGTGTCAGATCATTTTGGTGTTTTTTATATTGAGGAAAAACCCAATCCAAAAGATACACCACACTTTACACTAAAAAGAATACTAAATGCAGAAAGAATTGTTGAATTCAAAACACTTATCTCGCAAAGTGATTTTAATCCTGTAATGCAGTCGAATTGTCCCAATGAGTCATATGAAACCTTTCTAAATATCTATATGAAAACCTATGAAAAAGCATTCCCTCTCAAACGTGTTCGCCAGAACAAAAAATTTATTAAAAAACAGCCCTGCATGACAAGGGGGCTTGTAATATCCTCCAACAATAAAGAAAAATTCTACAAGAAAAAAACTGCAAGCTCCCACCGAAAGGGACTCAGATAACTATAAAAACTACTGTAGAATCTTCAACAAGGTAAAAAAACAATGTAAAGCTACCATTTTATAGAGATATCCTAAACAAAAACAATATCCGAAGAACGTGGCAGATATTAAACGAAGCCATCAATAAAGGAAAATGTGAAGCCAGATTACCCTCGTTCTTCATCCAGGACAACATCGAGTTAAGCGAGCCCCATGACATCGCAGAAGAATTCAACAATTTCTTTATCAACATTGGAAAAAACACATCCGAATAGATTCAGAAAACTAATAAGTCCTACACAGATTACATGGACAACAATGTCTCCAAAAATCTTTATTTAATACCCACAAATCCCACAGAAGTCAACCGAGCAGTAAATAAAATGAAGCCAAAATTATCGATTGCGATGATATCACAACTTGTCTTCTTAAGCATACGATAACCGAAGTATTGGATCCTCTAACACATGTAATTAACAACTCTTTCCTAAACGGCAAAGTACCAGACAGGATGAAGATCGCGAAGGTGATACCCCCATTTAAATCGGGTGACGAGCACAGCTTTACAAATTACAGACCTATCAGTATACTTCCGGTATTCTCAAAAGTAATGGAAAAACTCATGGAAGTGAGACTAACTAGTTTCCTCAATAGGTTTTATATTTTATACACTCACCAATACGGGTTCCGAAAGCGACTTAGTACTATTCATCCAGTTCTTCAGCTCCTTAAAAGCATCGCAATAGAAAATAATAAACAAGAAAAAAACAGCACCTTAGCACTGTTCCTCGATTTGTCAAAGGCATTTGACACCATAAATCACGAAATACTATTAGGTAAACTGGAAAAATATGGTATCCGAGGTGTCACCAACAATTGGTTTAGAAGTTACTTGTCCAACAGGTCTTAATACGTTACGAACGGAGAACACAAATCGGACTTATCCAAACAGAGTTGCGGTGTACCACAGGGCTTGATTTTAGGCCTATTTTTTTCTTTTATATATAAATGATATAAGCAACTCAACATCACTCAATCTTTTATCATTTGCCGATGACACCACTACACACTGCCCGGGCTCCGACAATAATCCCATTACACCGTATTTCAATGACGAGCTTCAGAAACTATTCGAATGGTGCTCTGTGAGCCAGTTAATGCTGAATGCCAAGAAAACCTCGTACATCATACTTAATCCAAATAAAGGTAGGAACAATAATCTTTGTCAAGAGGTAAAAATAAATAACCAAAACATTAACAAGGTTGGGGCCACTGAAACAGAAAAATCTGTGAAATTCTTAGGAATTAGCATTGATGAACATTTACCCTACACGGCTCACATATCCAGATTATGCTCGAAAATAGCACGCGCAAACTATAGTCTCAACAAAGTTAAAAATATCCTCCCCCACGGAGCTCTGAAAACATTGTATTACGCCCTCATACATAGCCATTTGGTATACGGAATCCAGGCCTGGGGCAGCTCAAGATTTATCAAAAAACTAGCTGTCCTGCAAAAACGTTCATTACGAATAATTAATAACAAAAAGTACAATTCTCATACAGATCACCTGTTTAAAGAAAACCAAATACTCAAGGTTGATGATTTGTTTAGGCTACATGCACTACTTTTCGTGTTTGACTGGCAGAACGGCAGATTACCGGTGTCTTTCAATGATATATTTAAAATTACTGACAATCCATTTGGTAGGAGAACTAGACAGTCGGGCCTCCTATACATAGAAAAAACACGGACCCAAACTCTGGATAAATTTCCTTTATACTGCTTCCCGAAACTATGGAATGCTCTGGACGACACAACTCGTAATATTAGCGACAGTAGCATGCTTAAGAACCACCTAACTTCCACATTAATTTCTTCATATTCCAGTTATGTCAGCTGCAAGAATCCCTACTGCCCAGATTGCACTTCGTAAACTTCGTAAATTTGGAAATTGTCAAAGTCGTGGTCTGCGTCTAAATTTGGAATCCTCGTCTTGTGCAACCTGTCGTGCTACCTCCTTACAGTGGTGCTATGTAAAATACTATATGGATACAATTAGGAACTTGCAAACAAAAGTCTAAACAAATAAATCATAACATTCGTCATACTACGGTGATGATGCAACTAGGGTCCTGCGAATATTCGAGATTCGATTCGATATCGATACCATACGTATGCTTCGAGATCGATCCCGAATCAGTCTCAGGATTTGATTTTTTCGAATCTCTAGTACTAACTTCAATTTGTTACATTTCCAACAAAAATAGGATAAAACTGTCATTAGAAAATTCATTCATGTAGGCTCAATTTCTATTTATTTGAGTAATTGACAATGTTTAATTGTTAGGAAAGGTGTGGATTTGGCCCAGAACATTAGCCATAGTTTTGGTTTTTGAAGGCTTAACTTGTTACTATTCACGATCTTAAGAACGTGAATAGTAACAAGTTAGGCCTTCAAAAACTAAAACTATGGACAAAAGGCCTAGCTGTTTCAGCGACGGTGCTACAGAGAATATTTAGTTATTGGTGTTTAAGGTGTTCACTCCGTCGTGTAAGGGTCCTCACAGTGTTCCGTAACTTCCGTTTGATGCAATATGAAATAACTTGTCTTTTAAGATTCGATTCGGGATTCGATTCGATGTCGATATCACAGACACGATTCGATTCGAGATTCGATTCGAAAAGAAATTTGTGATTCGCAGATCCCTAGATGCAACTAACGTGGACACCACGCACAAACATCATGTCCAACCTCTTTGTCGCAGTCTAAACGATACGAACTTCATGATGACTCTTGTTGCCGCCCGCAGGTGTTATGATAAGTAGTGAAGGAAGTCCTATAGGCAGGTTGCTTCTTGCCTACCTTGAAGCACCGTCTTTCCGCTGGCGAAAATGAAGCATCAATACTCTAATCCCAGAAAAGTAATGATTCGATCGTCATTCTCCATCATGTGTCACATAATTGGCTCTCAGTTCATTCTTTCAGTCACAGTCTCTTTGCAATCACCCCATCTTCTTCCTGGGGGTGGCAGGTAGACAGCCAATCTGGCTATGTCACTTCCCACGGTATACTTCTCATTACATTTGTGCGATATGTTTATTTGTATCCATTATACATGTATGTATACCGTGAATAAAGAATCTGAATCTGAATCTGAGGTGATGAGAATCGGATACGACTTCGATGTAATAAGGGGAGATAACTCTGCGTACAGATTATGGGAAATCAAGCAATCTACTTGGTTAGTTAGAGCTAGGAAACTGGGCGATGTAGATAAATAAAACAACAAGAGTACTCGGAATAGGGTCAGAACTAACAAGAATAGACCAGATTAGCTAAATATAGCAATAATAAGCAAAATTGTTCGAACTGATAGGCTCTTCTACGCTACTGGAGTATACTCCAGGGCAAAGGAAGATGGACAGATAGACGAAAACTATTGCATATATAGATAGAAACAGAGAATTCTGAAAGAATTAGAAATAGTAAAATTTGTCGGGTTTATTCGGGAAATTCTTCGAATCGGGAAATTACTCCTGTTTTATCGAACACATCCTCCGAACATACCCCTGTCTTGTTAGAAGACTTTGGGTCACATAGCAACCACATGCTACCATTGAAACCAAGATGGCGGCCTCCAGCATACAAAACGGACGACGGAAACACTATCACCCTAACAACACGCGCTGCGCATGCGCACTCACATCACGCATCACTGTGGGGATGACGTCACAAGATGACCGCTCACGCGGGTTACCATGATAACACAGCTTGGCGCTATTGGGTCACGTGACTATGACGTCACTTCCGGGGTCCGGGCCGGTGTCCGGCCAATGTGGCACGGTTCATCCCTCTCCTACTACTATCATTTTGGTTGAAATGTATGGAGACAGGCGTGTCCCATTTATGTTTAACTGGTAGAGTGCTGGAAGCCCATATTTGGGCTTTAATCTGAAGTACAGTTACCACAAGGTAAAGGCCTCAAATTCAGTGGATGTGCTTCGCTTTATCTTTGAAATGAAATAATTTAGACTGTTAGGATTTGCCTTGTTACAATTTATGGGAGAGTGCCTACTGCCACTCTCCCATAAATTGTAACAAAGCAAAGACATGGGAATAAATTCTGATGACAAAAAATAAACTCTACCAGTTAATATCTGCCAGATGTTCGCGTCTGTAAACTCTGGCTGCTCGCCTGTATAAGCGTGTCTTTGGCACCCGCCAAAATACAACTGCGGAATGCACTTGCAAAAATGAATCCGCCAAAAATTCACCCACCAAATTGAACCCGCCAAAATGCAACGGGCGAATGCTCCAGCCAAAATGCATCCGTCAAAGTGCATCCTCCAAAATGCATCCTCCAAAATACACCAGAGCTTGAGATAAACAAGGCTGAGCCACGAGTGCTCCTACTGCCTCTGGCGAAGTGTATAAACGCACGAGACCGGTTAGGCTATATATTGTACGGGATTTTCCGAAAACAAGTTCACTCGAACTCGTGTAGTTGTATTGAATAGTAAAAAAAAATATACCAATCCGATTAGCTGAAATTAGATGTTTTGTGGTATGGTTTCCATAGGTGAATGTAAAATTGCAAAATATGTGTGTGCCTTTTGGTGGAACCGAGCTCCATGATGGGCCACCCACACTTTAGATTGTGGGGACAAGGCGCCCACGAGTTCCTCTTTCTTACCTCCTGCTCACTCGTGCCCCCTCCTCACCTACGCATTTCATGCCGGTCGTTGTGCAATGGCATCGTCCCCTCTCCATAGTATTTCCTTCCTACGTCACTGCAATACAACCATAAAATAGCAGAGGGAGTTCCGGGGGGGGGGGAGGTGCGCCTCACCAACTGAGGGGAGGGGTTTGTAGCCACCACCGAGGCACCGAGGCGCTGACCTTTCCTTGGAGTCTCTCCTGCCTTCTATAAATATTCGAATAACACCGGTGTTGGTGGTAAGTGGTAGGAAAAAAAAATCCAGGAACGGAAGGGTATTTTTTTAATTTCGTCCAAAATGGACGCCCACCACCCTTGAGAAAAACTCGTTGAATCTTTTTCGGTAAATATTTGAGGTAATCCCATATATTCGTAATGGGGAGAGGAGGGGGTTCTCCACTGTGCCGTGTGATATTAGATTTTATGCTTTGAGTCAAATGAATTCTATTTTAACCCTTTTATCAGACGGAAAAAGACCAGTAAATTATCCAAAATGTACATCCCATTCCAATGACATCGACATCGATATCGTTTCACTGAAAATATAACTTTTTGTCAAAAATATGAAATTTAGTTTATTTTTAATTTTGCTAAAAAAAGCTGTTAGGTGAAGGGTTAAACCAGGCATGAATGATGTTATAACATATTTTTCTGAATAATCTTCGCTTATACGGCTCTCCATAATTTTCAGCATTCAGACTGATTCAGCTTACTAATATTTAGATGAAGTTTCTTGGCTGATCCCAACCTCAAATGTGCTTCATACAGGATGAATTTGGTGATGCTATCCCGCACAGCAGGGTGGCAGCACGTCATTTACCCTAGGAGAATCTCATTCTGTTTGGACGTGTTCCCTTGGCGATATAGTTCATAATGTGATCACAGGAGGGTGAATTTTGTGTTAGCCCGCAATACGGGATACCGTCTCTAAATATACCCCCTGTAGCACTGTGGGTGTTATTTCGTTGCTACATTAAATTCTTGTCTTAGCAAAATCAACACATTTAAAGAGACAATTTGTAGTTTCCATTTCCACGATCTGACCTTATGATTCGCATTCAGTAAATATTGGCAAAAAAAAATTCGGGTTGGTGCATTGTTACTGGGACTATGTATTTTCATGTTGCTACAAATTAAAGCAACGTATGCATTCCAACACTGCATAGTTTTCTTGTAGAACAACTGTACAGTCTTCAGGACGTTATCAACGACTTTTCCATCCATAACTTTTCTCGGAGCGCATCTCGAACTCGAACACCTGCATTGCCACAATCATTCATCATAGGATATGGAATCATATGAAGCATGTCTTCAACCACTTCTCTTGAGTGCCGTACATGTGTTACTGGATCTGAACTGATGTCAATACTTTGGGATACAGAATTTCCCCAGTCAATATAAATCTTATGCAATATCATGCTTGCAAGTGTCGACATTTTAACCTGATCCTTATTGCATTCGCTTTTCCTCTGCATTACTCGCCATCTCCCTTTCAGTTCACGGAATGCCCCCCTCCCCCACCCCACCCTTAATAACCATTCTTCCTCAGCTTTGGCGGAAATTGAAATATTTCTCTTTTTCGGACAAAACTGCATTGGTGTATGACTTATTCAGCCAATTTTTCAACGGAAAGGCAGAGTCGCCTACACCTCGCTAGTCTTTCTTTGGGCGATACCGGCTCTTCTGTTACAATATTACATATAAGTTAGGGTGTTATATCTGGTAGTTTTATGCCAAAATTAGAATGTTGTATTATATTTTTACCAAACCCTAATAGATCAGCAAAATTCCCTTCTCTTAATTCTAATTGATATACCGATGCTAATGTAATAAAAACTTTATACTCATTAAAATTAAATTCTATAGTATTACAGCAATACCTGGAGTATTTGATAATAACCCATGTTTATTAGCTTTTATAACACCTGATAGATGGTCGCTGAGATCATCATATGAATTGATCCCATATCTCAACAGTTGTCCAAGTTTTACGACCATCATGTGAGTATTTTATTTCATTGTTTTCATAAGTTCTAGAAATATTGTACCAACTGTATAGCATATTTAATTTGTCTTAACACACATAATGTTTTTCCCTTTACTAAGATTTAATTGTGGCTGAAATAGTATAGAAAGTCATGAGACTTGCTATTTTTTACACCATCTTCCGAATTTAATAATAATTATCTCCAATTTCAACAATTCATCTATTAGTTGACATGCTTCATCCCGTAGTTTAATGCCTTTTCCCAGCAGCTCAAGATGCAGTAACAAGTTTCAATCTTTTCATTAATTGTGTGGGATTAAGTAATATTTACCAACTGAGCTGGAGGTATTCATGAATTTGAACAACCTGCCCAGGTGCGGTGAGTGACACCGAGCCGCGAAGCGGCGAGGTGTTACAGCACGGGCGCAGATTGTTCAAATTCATGAATACCGACAGCGAGATTGGTAACTAACTTAAACCCAAATTCACCCAAGACAAAGTATGTTCTGTGTCCATGTACCCCACATTCTTTATAATAACCACCCATCCCGTCTCCCTACAAATGTTTTCGCAAACACTTTCGAGAACCCACAAGTGGGCCCAGGCTTTTAAACTTAAGTAAAAGGCTTGAGGACAAACAGGTTCTATGTGAAGTCACCGTGAGTTGTTCTCAGAGCTGTTGAGCTTTTGTTCAATTTAGTAACATGTTGACTCAGCAAAGAACATTGAAAGCACAGAGGTGTATTGTTTCCCCAGATGAAAATTATTTTCAGCAAATCTGCAAAATGGCACAAGAATGCTAATATGATTCCGACACAATTTTAAGCCAAGCACTAGACCTCCATGAAACACTCCAAGAAGATGAAGAAACTGATACAATTTTGAGCCAAGCACTAGACCTGTTCGAAACACCCCAAGAAGATGAAGAAAGTATCTTCATAACACAAAAATAGAAGTACCAGACGAAGACAAAGATGACATTGCTAGCAATTTGAATCGAGCTATAGATGTTTCGGACATGCTCGAAGAAGGTGGAGCGTCAATAATGGATGTGAGAAGGTTCTCCAAAAATAATGGTAAATATATAAATTGTTCACTTTGAGTGATTATGTTTTTCGCTGAGTGTTGTAGTATATGTTTGTGTTGCAGAATATTGTGATTTTGAGCCATATTTTGAAAATAAAATTAAAGGTCCGTACTCCCTTCCTAAAGAGAGTGGTGGCCGAGTGGATAAGTGCGCTGGTCTCTCATGTCAGAGATCCCCAGTTGGGGAAAGCTATCTGGCAGCATCAATTGCAGGGTTGATGCTGTCACAGCGTACCGTCCTATCGGGTGGGGACGTAAAATAACTGTCCTCTGTGTGGAGAGACACACACCCCATGCTGGCTGAAGATCCCTTCGTAGTATTCGAGAAGAACGAGGCCAGTAAGTTACCTCTATGAAGGTCATCCTGCTTACCAGCGCCGTTGGACCAAGGAGAGGCGTTAATATAAGTTGTATAACTCGCTCGCAAATCCTTGTAAAACAAATAAGCTTAAACAAAAGATGACGTGTTATCTCAAACTGCACTGGGCCGAATATTTGTACTTTGTACTTGTAAATCAGGCACGAAATTTGAGAAGAACCAACAAATTATGGTGAACGAAAAATCGTTCTCCTCGGTATAGCATGGTGATCCGGTTTTCATAACTTGCAAAAAACTGTCTTTGCCTATGAGTTGCAAGTTTCTAATCTGAATATGCTTGTTGCGTTCAAAGACATTCAAAAAATTAACACGTTGAACATGAAAGTTATTTTTGAGGCCCAGGACAACGGCGCATTGTAATTCCAGGGCTGCTAACTGCATTTGTGGAGTAGATAAATCAATATTTTTAACGTGCAGCCCAAAGGCTGCACGTTGAATATATTGATTGGTCTCGTCCAAAATAATGAATACGGACCTTTCCAACTTGTGCCAGTGGCCTACTATGAAATACACCATTTGTGTTCAAAGGGTCAAAGAGGACAGGTAGGGTTAATCTTTGGTATCAGGTATTTTGAATTGATGGTTGACAAGCGTTCACCAATGAAAAGTTTGGTAAACTGGTTGACCGTTTGCCTGAAACTGGATTTAGGCGATCCAGTTTTCTGAAACGCCTGGAATTTCGTGCCCTGAAAATTGTTATATTTTTTGCTTGTCCCTGTTTCTCGTTTGTTAGTTGTCGTTTGTTCCTTTGATGAATAGAAAGTCAGTTTCAACAACAGAGGACCCCCCCCCCCCCTCTCTCTCTCTCTCTCTCTCTCTCTCTCTCTCTCTCTCTCTCTCATTCATTCATTCATTAAATTATTAATTTATTCATTAAAATTCGATTTTTCACCACATGTACCATTTATTATGTGGATGATATGAGAATAAAGTTAACCCTTAACCTAACGTGAGTTGCAGACGGCACTTACAAGAAAAATTTTCCTATAACTGAAAATGTTCATTTTTTGCTTCCAAAACATGTGTTATTACCACCGCCCCCTCCCCCCCCCCCCCCCCCCCCCCCATTGAAACGAGCGAGACACTCTCGTTCCAACCAGGGGTCATAACCTACATGTATGTTTTGGAAACGAAAATAAAAATAAAAATATTAAAGAAACTGAAAGGTGTTTTTAGTGTATACCGCTGGGCGGGTTTTCCGTTGCGTTAGGTAAAGGGTTCAACTGAAACCGAAATCATGTACCAAGAGAAAGGTATAAAAAAATGCACTTTCTAAATATAATAGACCTTTATCTTCTTCCCCTCAATGGATGGAATAATCTGTTCCTCTTGTCCACAAAAACTTGATTTATTACAATTTGCAGTAGAGTGCCTTTGGAGCACTCGTCAGTCAATTGGATTAAAACAATCCTTGTGGATCAAATATAACTGATAAAGTTAACGATCTACTGAAAGGATACTGTCTTCCTCTTGTCCGTACCTGCATCGGATTAAAACAACGTGTTCATTTAGTTTCTATAAGGTTGTTTTACTGATAAAGCCAACGAACTTCTGATGGGATAATACGTTCCATATGTCTACAACAAGTTATTTTATTACAATTTGCAGTGGAGTGCCTCTGGAGCACTCGTCAAGCAATTGGATATAACAACGTGTTCATCCAGTTTCTATAAAGCTGCCTTACTGATAAATCCGACGATCGTACACAAACTTGTTTTACTACAATTTGTAGTAGAGTGCCTCTGGAGCACTCGTCAGTCAATTGGATTAAAACAACGTGTTTTTTTGTTTTTGTTTTTGTTTTTTTTTTACAAATCCTCAGCCAAATGTACCAAAAGAGTTCATGTACATTGGGTATTATTGATAAAGCCGACGATCTTCTGATGGGATAATTTGTTCCTTTTGTCCACACAAACACACAAACTTGTTTTATTACAATTTGCAGAAGAGTGTCCTTGGAGCACTCGTCAGTCAATTGGATTAAAACAATCCTTATGGATCAAATATAACTGATAAAGTTAACGATCTACTGAAAGGATATTGTCTTCCTCTTGTCCAAACCTGCCTGTTTTATTACAGTTTACAGTGGAACGCCTTTGGAACACTAACGGAAAAAGTTAACGATCGTCCGATGGGATAATTTGTTCCTTTTGTCCTGACAAGCTCGTTTTACTACAATTTACTTTAGAGCGCCTTTGGAGCACTCGTCAGGAAGGTGTACCAAAACAGTCCATGTGTATCAAGTATAACTGATACAATCAATGATTCTCTGAATAGGATAATTCATTCCTCTTGTCCAGAACCGATCAGGTTTTAGATGCACGCACGCATTTCCCTGGATATTCCTTACATATTTAGTATAGCAGTGCAAACCCCTCCCAGACAGCACCCCAAGTTAAATACAGTTAACCAAAGTAAACAAAAACTACAATTTTTCCAACGCTATGGCGCAGGGTTATTGTAGATATGTTGTTGAACCTTTCTCGTTTTCTTGCGTTCTTCTTTATTTTGATTTTGTTGTTTTTTATTATCTCCAATTTCATTAAAATTTGTGAATACCAGTGGATTCATCCCGTGTGTATTCTCAAAATAATAACAAAGTCAATCCAAAAATGTGACAAAGTCGGTGAAAATAGTGTTTCGTTTCAATATGGCGGGTAACATAACATTAGACGAGGTCCAGACGAACCTGGAATATGATTTTGTAGCCAGTTTTTACAACACTCTACCTTCTACCGACGAGGCTGAAGACTCATCGTTTCACAGCAATACTCACCAATGTAATTACTACACACTGGAACAATTTCTACATGCCCCCAACAATGGTACCCCATCATTTTCACTATTCCACATCAATTGTCAAAGCATTAATGCCCACTGGGATTCCCTGAACGAACTCTTGTTCATTATTCAAGGACGACAGAGCAACATATATCATTGGGCTGACAGAAATCTTCCAAATTCCCTCAAATATCACATACTCCCTCGAAGGCTATCATCAACTCATTAAACACAATCGCCCTGGTGATGATGGGAGAGAGGGTCTAGGATTATTTCTTAAAAAACTATCAATTATAAAATTCGTGACAACTTATCGGTATTTATTCCCAACATAATAGAATCCTTGTTCGTTGAAGTCAAAACGAAAAGGTCATGAAGAGTTGTGGGTGTTATATATCGACCGAATACACCACCAAGAGCAGATATTGATTGATTCTCATCCAACTAAATGAAATATTTGATAAATTGAATAATGAAAGAATAACTTCCTATATTATGGGTGATATAAACATCGATCTACTTAAATACGACTCCCATACCACAACAGAACATTATATTAACCTAATGTTTAATCAAGGATTTATACCTGTTATAACAAAACCCACCCGAATAACAAACCACTCAGCCACCCTCATTGATCATATACCTTGGACACCAACAGCACCCAATGGGTATACACAGAGAAAGGTACCTTCTTTTCGCGGAAACAAAATTGATAGGGAAACATTTTTGTGAGTGGAAAGGGTATTCAAAAGTCGAAGTCTTAACCCATTTTGGACAGGTTAAAGAGAGATAGCCATTAAAATCTCAAAATACCCTTTTCTGTGGATTTCTCTAAAAACGTCTTGTAGGTTTTCAAGAGAAATTGGCTATTCGCAGGTCTTGGTGTGACATTACAAGTTGCATGGACAAAATAGCCGGTGAGCATTTATTAACTCTCTACACACTGCGAATCATCGTAATTTTAAGACACTGGGCCGTTCTTGGGCATCCACAGCACCCACTGTGTACCGGAGAAATAAAATTAATCTCCTTTGTTGGAAGTGGAATTCACCATTTTTGTAAGTAATAAGGTTATTCAAAAAACCAAGTGTTAACCCGTTTTGGACTGGTTAAAGAGTGATTCCCTCAAATGCTTAAATAATCATGTCTTACGTGGATTTCTCTAAAAATGTCGAGTAGATTTTCCAAAAAAACCTGGTCCTTCACAGGTCTTGGTGTGACATTACAAATTGCAAGGGCAAAATATTCTGATAAGCGTTTGTTAACCCTCAAATATCAACACTTTGATAAAATAGGCTGTTTTCAGCCCAACATAGCACTCAACATGTAGCTGAGAAATAAACTTAACTTCCTTTACTGGAAGTGGAATTCACCGAGGATAATTTTTGTAAGTAATAAGGGTATTCAAAAAACCAAGCCCTACCCCGTTTTGGGGTGGTAAAACAGCGATACCCATCAAAGGCTTAAACATTAATGTTTTCCCTGAATTTCTTTAAAAACATCTTATAATTTCAAGAAAAAATGGCCATTCACAGGTCTTAGTGTGCCATTAAAAGTTGCATGGACAAGATATTCCGGTGAGCATTTGTTAACTCTCCACGATTGCTAAATATCAAAAGTTTGATAATATGGATTGTTTTCAGACACCCACAGCATCCAATGGATATGTAACAGAGACACATAACTTCTTTTATCAGACATAAAATTTATAGGGGAAATATTTGTATGTGGTAAGTATATTCAAAAATCCAAGTCTCAATCCATTTGGGGTTGATTAAAAAGAGATACCCCTTAAAAGCTTAAAATTCCCATTTTATGTAGATTTCTCCAAACACATCTTGCAGACTTTGAAGAAAAAATTACCATTAGCAGGTCTTTGTCTGATCCTACATTTTGCATTGACAAAATATTCCGTTAAGCATTTGATAACACTCCACGGGCTGCTAAAATTCAACATTTTGTGAAAATGTACTGATTTCAGGCACCGGCAGCACCGAATGGGTATGTAAAAGCTAACCAAATCTTTTTTTTACTGCGAGTAGAATTCACAGAGGATCAGTTTTGTAAGTAGCAAGGGTATATAATCAGTAATCACAAAATTATAAATATGTAGCTGTCAATAACAAAACGTCAGATCTTGACTCGGATGAAATACTGCGGTGATGAAGCGAAAGTACGAGAGTGAGGAACGCTGATATCGAAGTAGGCTTTAAGCTGTCTTTGGAATGGTCATCAAGTTTATATTTGCAGCGTTACTGCAAATAGGTTTCTCGTTGTTTCTTGTTCAAATGTTGTTTCCGTCAAGGCTGGGAAGAATAGAAAATTTGGAGTGCTGAGCTATGGGATACGGACACCTGTCCCACGAACAACTCCCCCCCCCCCCTCCCCTAATAAAATTAATTAACAGGGACATGTGTCCCCCTGCTGTTTGTTTTTACTTAGGACACCTGCCTCGTGCTGTTTTTGTTTACCTAGGATACCTGCCTCCTGCTGTTTTTTTTCTTTTTTTATCGAGTACACCTGTCCCCGTTTGTTTGCTAGCAGGCCCTTCCCCCCATTGACCTTGATATCTTTAGAAGCACTCATGTCGATGGGCAGAGGGCGTGGTTGGGAGCATAGCTGTTATACTGAACTGGGGAAAGAGCCCAGAAAATATGGGTTGCCCTGTCCTCTGGTGCTCCCGGTGCCCAGAGAAGCACCTCTAGTTGTCGTTATGTTTGATGTTGAGTGAATAAAGTAAAAATAAGTTTGTTTTTAGCGAGCTAAAATTCTGGTGGGGAATGGTGAGGATGGGAGATAGTCTGAAGTGCAATTCGTAGGTTGGGGAACAGAGCATAACAGAAGTATTGGTGGTCGATATACGATTTCCAGTGAATCCTCTCCAGCATGAACTCAAAAGTAAGTGTATATTTATTTATTATCAAGAATAACCGCCCATATGTTCCACTCTCACTGTGTCCCGTTTCATCGGTCAATTCCACGGTGTCCCACGCCAGCTGTTGATTTATCCCAACAAAATTACCCAGCTGACCACCCCCTCCCTGCCTCTTTCTCCAACCAAACACACATTGAAAGGTACGCCTCACTTCCTATTCCACACTGCACTGCATGATATTATTTATTTATTTATTTATTTATTTATTTATTTATTTATTTATTTATTTATTTATTTATTTATTTATTTATTTATTTATTGGTGTTTAAGGTCATACACTTATGCACGATGGCTAATCATAACCGAGACAGTTCTACGGGTGGAGGAAGCCGAAGAACCCGGAGAGAGCCACCGAATAACTACGAGCAGCTGCCAGCTCCCCAACTTCGTAACTCCGCACTGCAGTTCAGGCAGGGTTAGATTGATTGAAGACGTGCGTACCATCGACGTGCAGTACGCCTTACTACACGGCTCAGACGGTCACCCATCCAATGAATAACCAGGCTCAACGTTGCTTAACTTTGGTGATCTGACGAGAACCGGTTACCGCAACGCCACCGCGCCCTGCCATTGCATGATAAGAAAGCAGTAAATAACGTTAGCTACAATGGGATCAATTACTTGTAATATCACATCCAGTGCTATAGCATTTCCCCGACAGTGAGTCCAGGTATATACTAGTCTGTAAAACGGCTATACACTGCCCCTCCTCCGCTCCGGGGTGGCGACGTGGCAGTATATAGCCATTTTACCGACGCTATGTTGTGCCTAAGGAACCTTAAAATAAAAAAGGGGGGGGGGTCTCCCAACATGGGAAGGAGGGCAGATATATTTACTACTCTGTAAGGCGGTTATCAAATGCAGTGGTGCATGGCGCCAACATTTCCCCGGCAGTGGGGCGAGGTATATACTAGTTTGTAAGACGGCTAGACTCCCCCTCCTCCAGCCCAAGGTATATTTTATCTACACATATGTACAAACAACACTTCCTATTTACACATGTAATTATTGTTTTCTATAACTTCATGTTTCTCGTTCGTTTCAATAATTTCATGTTTCTTATTGTATGTATGTGTATCTTCATTGTATTAAATAAAACTTAATCCACAGATACCTAATATTTCTTTTGTTCTCTGTCATGAAAACAAGCCCTATAAAATCACACCAAGTACGGTTTTGATGAGAACAGCTCAGTAAAACAGTACCAATATCTGGATATTGGGACGGTTTTGAAACAGTCCCAATAACTAGATATTTGTACGATTGTCACGGTACTGTAATCATAACCATTCAAAAGTAAAGATGCTGTAAAGGAGATGTGAAAAACTTGCTAACACATGAATTATCGACAAGCTTTTCTCGACAGAGCGACTGAATTGAGTGTGCATCGTGTCCAAATTATAATGAACTTTTTAATTTTTCTTTTTGCTTTTAATAACCAACAGCCCTGGTAACCTAAAAAGGACTCCTGTGGAAACCCCGGCAGTGAAGTAGTGCTTGTTTGCTGTGGTAAACAAGTTCAGTTTTACTGGTAAAATAGGACCTGGTCACCAGTGCCCGGGGTAGAAGTCCCCTAAAATGGGCAGCATGGGTGTAAACGATTGGCTAAACTTGACTTTACACCTTTTTTGCGGTCACAATTAGCCATAGCTGCAGAAAAGTGACCTTAAGCACCAGTAAATAAATAAATAACCTAAAAACCGCCTTTTTCAAATATTAAGACGACAATCAGGCACCACCACCCGCCACCCCTAGGGAAAGCGAACCTCTTCTTCAGATAAAAAAAAGAATTATTCTTCCAAATGCTTTAAAAATGAACGATTATTAAATTTATCTGCCGCACTTTCGATGAGGGATTGAATAAGTGTTCCATCCTTGAGCAGAGACATTATATCAGCGGGAGAACAAATTACGTCATGATGTGAGTTCACTTCGAAGCCACAGATCTGTTCACAATATCTGAACTCCTGATGCGTGTAATAACTTCAATAGACTTTCTAGCAAGCAAACAATGGGTTATGCCCATTTTGTTTTTCGGGGGTAGAGCAAGCAAAAAGTGTTTTAAAATGTGGTTTTACTCGTGTCAAACTTTCTAAAATATATTTTTTTTTAATTTTGTTAACATTGAGGGGCTGTGGATTAAATCACATATATCACTATTTTGTGTACTATATGGGTAAATAATTGTACAGCTGTGCAGGTGTCCTCCAATATTTGGACTCGGCTTCGCCTCGTCCAAAATATCTCCGGACACCTGCACAACTGTACAGTAATAATAATAACACTTTGGCCAGCCGCTGATTTGTCGCGGTTCTCGGACGAGAAGGCCTTGGTTACCCCTGAACTCCCAATTGCCTCCCTGTTCCCACGCTTCTCCTCTCCTCCCAACATTCGGAGACGAACTGCTTGATGACATCCCTTGCCCCATTCTTCCCAATCTCTCCGATTAGCACATTAACCCTCTCCTTTGAGCCTCCCCCTACCCACATGTCCTTCATTCTCCCATCCCACTTCCCCACTATACTCCCAGTGAATCTCATTCTTTTAGACTGATACTTTGGGCATTCTAGAAGAAAGTGTTCCAGGGTCTCCACCATGCCCAAGTTACACATCTGGCACTCCCTTTCACCGTCTTTCCCAATTTTTCCCCTCAGCTCCAGGGATCGCGACCTCAGCTTGAACAGCAGTGACCCCCCAAAGGTGCCATCAAGGTACTCTTCAAAACCTGGCCTCTCTTTATCACGCAGGCCACCCAAAGACCTCTTTGATTTGACCCCCTCTCGCCAATTACGGTTACAATCCTCCATGACCCTTTCTCTGACGATTTTTTTTACCCTGGTTTGCCCCAATGTCCAGGTCCGAGATCTCCAATGAGTAGTTCTCTACTAGCTCCCTCACTTGGACCATCCACCCTGTTTTGATATTTGAGTTGAAAATTCTCAGGAACATTACTTTACACCATCGGCTGTCGGGGAGATTCACCAAATAATTAAGATAACTGAGTTTCAACAGGTCTATCCTGTCCTTGATCCTCATCCACCCAAGCTCACCCCTGATTGCTTCTAGCGCTGCGGCATTACTCGACCCCGTTATCCATCGGCCTGCATCGTTCTGTAAGATTTCCAAGCTCTTTACGGCTGTCTGGTTTAGGGAGGGGTACCACTTCCGTACCGTATGTTATACTTGGCAGCCCCACCATTTCCCAAATGGTTTTCCCCACGAAAACCTTATTGAAACTGTTTCTCCCTATAAGTTTCATTTGGTTAAGGATTCGCTTCCCTTTCGGAATCAATTTATTTGTGTGGTTTCGGTAGATGCTTCTTCCTGTAATGTTTATATTTACCCCCAAATACTCGTAATCACCTGTCTCTCCTATACTGAGAAGTTTGCTGCTCCCTTCCGGAATGCAGAACTCACCCATTTACCCACATAGTACACAAAATGGTGATATATCTATTACTAATCCTACTGGGAAAAACCAATTGGAGAGAAAAGTAGTTCTGCTATTAATAGACAGGGTGGTCTGTACAAGGTGTGAACAGATGACATAATCATGCATAACAACTGTGGTCTAATAGGAGATAACTGATACAGGGACTATACATGACATGCTTAAGAATTTGAAATTCACATTTTCTGTGGATATCTTCAAGTGGTTCTTACAGATTTTCAAGAACAAATAAACCCTGGAGAAGAATTATTCTCGCAAGCCTTCATTAACCCTTCATAAACCCTCAACAAACCGTCAAATATCGGCATTTTAGATAAATTTGAGATATAATGGGTTTTTGCATTAAACGCTGATTCTCAGACGCAGATATTGATATTAACCCTCTCCACAAACAATGATGATTTAACCAAAACTTTCTTTTATCACACTGGGTCATTTTAGACTATTATACACACTTTTCTCAAGGCATTAATAAAAATGCTTTAATGATACAATTAAAAACAGTTCTTCAGACACTCCGGGGTCATAAAAAATCATGGAATCTTGTCGGGAAAAGTCATGATTCTCCAGAATCGTAAAGTCTAGTTTGCGTTTGTTCTTTGAATAGAGCTGTTGTCAATCTACAAAACGCACGGACTCAGGTCAGAAAGTTGACGACAGGCATCCAAGTGACGTCACTTGAACACATAGTCTATTGTTCTTTCAGGTATTTCATGTCTCTTACCAACCCGGAGAAGACAAAGGAATTGGGGTGTAATATAAAATATAAATTTACCTCCAGTTAATGTAGATTTTTTAGACAAAGAATGTTTAGGAATCCGTGATAAAGAAATGAGACCATTAAAAAATCTGTATAGCGTTCTGTGTATACTCTTTTTCACTAAATCTTTTGTAATAAGATCTATCAAGCTTCTCTCCAGTGTCGTTTTATAAATGAGTTTTCCATTCATGAACGCATCTAATTTCATTTCATTATAAAACTTATAATGTATTAGTCAGCAGCCAGGTGAACTCACTGCAATAAACCATCAAATGTTCATAAACATACATTATTATTCAAAACACATCAAATTAACCCTACATAACCATTATTGCCAGTACTTTTCCAAAAGAGGGTTATTGGCATATTGAGATCAGGAGGGCACATCCAGTAGGTCTCCCATTCATAGGTGTTCACGTATTTTTTCAAGAACGCAGTATGCAAAGAAATCCCCAAAAGGCCACGAGAGAGCCCCATTTAATAAAAAAACATTTCCTTGGGGAAAGGGGGGGGGTATGACCCCTTCCCTTTAAGCCTTTCCTTCGGAACTCATGACATATGCCTTTTTTCATCAAAATATAACCCTTGAAGAAAAATCCTGGTGACACACATGCTCCAAACACAATCAAACAGGTAACCCTCCAAATAAGTGTTTATTCAAAAATCATATTACGTTGCAAAACATTCTTTTTAGACTTCAAGTTCTGAACCGTTCATACTTCTTACTTCCAAATATAGCACTAAATTTACCAATTAATGGGTGAATAGAAAAACCTTGCCATAATCAACATGTTGAGCTCCAGAAGTCTCCATAATAGCTCCAATAAAAGTGTCAAACACCACATTGGTGCTTCACAGAATATTCATAAGCTTGTTGCTTGATGACTAATAGGAACAAAATATTCACTAAAATTATTTTGTTGCAATTAATTGGAGGGTGCCAGCAGGCACTTTCCAACAAATTGTAACAAATAAATTAGTTATGAACAAAATTTTCCAAACCGGAAGAGTGAAAAAGGACCATAACTCTAGAAAAAATGTGTGGAACAAAGGCAGTGCACACGGGTATCGTTTTCCCATGAGACTCGATCACAACACCAAATATCATTCAAATTGGAGTAGCTGTGGTTGAGATGAAGGGGAAATGTTGGTATGGATGAAATGGAGGTCTCCATGGCACAAGATACGCCTTCGATTTTCGAGTGCATGATAATCACAACACACCCACCTTATCAATTCAAAAGTTCAGTAACATAAACAGAATTATCAATTTAAATTAATTTATAGATGATGGGAAAATATTTGGCTTCTGTTGCCCTCTCGCACTGTTACCACTAACTTCTGCAGAAGCTATGTAATGATGTCGACAAATGAAAATGAACACATGTGGTATGGTGTGTCAGGTTAAAAAAGCAACTTAGCACGGAATCTGAAGAAATGCAAATATTTTGGGTATTTCATTTGTTTACATTTCAAATACACATATTTTTGACCGTGGATTCGATAATTCCTTTTGAGTTTTGACCATCATGGTAAAGCTGACCACTGTTATGCTCATTATGATATACAAATTGGGAGACGGTTTCTGGAAAAGGAGATTTGTCACATTTGTCAGTCTAAAGCGATGAAAAAGACACTGATCCCGATGCTCATGTTGGTATGGTTGTTTGCAATAAAAACTAAATTCACAGCATCGTCCAATCGCACCTTATTTAAAAACTCAGATGTATCATTTTCAACCAATCTTCCATCGGTTCTTTGCAAACATCAACACAGTCATGATGGGTGAACATCTGAGCGATCAATTCGGACTCCCGCATTGTGCCCTTGGGCAAGGCACTTAAACCCGCTTGTCCACATGGCGGCACAGTGACGCCGTGTACTAAGGCGTACTGCACGTCGATGGTACGCATGTCTTCAACCAATCTAACCTTTCCTGTGCTGCAGTGCAGTGTTACGATGTTGGGGAGCTGGCAGCTGCTCTTCGTCGCTCGGTGGTTCTCTCCGGGTACTCCGGGTTCCTCCACCCATAAAACTGTCACGGTCATGATTAGCCATTGTGCATAAGTATATGACTTTAAACACCAATAAATAAAGAAATATGACACAGTCATGGCAGAGATCCATGGTTACGTGGAAGTATATAACTCCACAGCATCGGGGAAAATCACTCTCAATATAGTTGCAATTCACTTCGAATATAGTTCGAGAAAAAGTGACTTCTGAGGCATTCATCTTACTTTTTATGAATATTACTTTATTTTATGTGTATCGTCCCTACTTTATACACTTGGTTATTTTTTTTACAAGTGGTTTATGTTATTTTTTTAGTGCGCAGTGATTCAGATTTTCGTCAACTAAAAAGTTCAGACAGCCTGTAAATAATGGATGGCGGTGGAGGGAATTTCAAAGCATGTTTTGCAGTTTTGACATTAACAACTCAAGTATTTGCTGTAACTTGTCGCAAATCCGCTCATACACTCTCCCAAACAAATAAAAGGCATGATCACATCCCTGTTTTTGTACGATCGCCCAAAATGCATATTCCTGCAAAAAACACATTATAATCACATGACTGGAATAAACATCATTGAATCATGGCCACATCCGGAACATCCAAATTTTGTGTTGGTGGTATTTCATTCCAACATCGCAACACACCAGAGTGTGTGTCATAAAAAAACTTTCCTAAGACTGTAGTATGTTATCATTACATTGAGGACAAGGCTTTCGAATTACTGATCAGTTAGTGGTTTTACGGGTTCGTTACTTCAATCTTCTTCAAAATAATAAAATCACTTTTTTTCCTGAAAAATATTATAAATTATCTATACCCTTTCTATGCACTTTACTCATTATTTTGATTTATAATTTGCCTTTCCTTACTTCTCTTATCTGTATCTGGGACATTGAGAAAAATGTCAACAAATTGACCAAAGTTAGGTTGGACGACCCCTTAATAATTCTGTGTTTAGATAATATAATTTTAGTGATCTTTTATGTTCTGGATTCTCTTTAAAAAATGGTGCTCTATTCTATTTTTTGTAGTAATGATGATTGCTCGATCCATTTGAGATAACTGGATTTTAGAATCCAATAATATGTTCATTATCTGGTATTTCCGTTATAGTCTGACAAGAATTGGAATAAGATGGAATCAAATCATGGTATAAAACAGAACCACAATTTCAACATATTTAATCTTATTTGTTTTACAAGGACTGGCGAACAAGTTATGCAACTTATATTAATGCCTCTCCTTGGCTCAATGGCGTAGGTGTGTGGGATGACCTTCATAGCGGCAACTTCGTGGCCTAGCTCTTCTCGAATACTACGAAGGGATCTTTAGCCTGCACGGAGTGTGTCTCT
The DNA here is from genome assembly GCA_031216915.1 of Pictodentalium vernedei. Lineage (NCBI taxonomy): Eukaryota > Metazoa > Mollusca > Scaphopoda > Dentaliida > Dentaliidae > Pictodentalium > Pictodentalium vernedei. The sequence goes on from CM062295.1 coordinate 233,442,751, forward strand.
CTCCACACAGAGGACAGCCATTTTACGTCCCCGCCCGATAGGACGATACGCTGTGACAGCACCACCCCCACAATTGATGCTGACAGAGAATGTTCGGACACCTCGAGAACTTTCCCCAACCGGGATCGATCCCTGGACCTCTGGCACGAGAGATCAGCGCACTTATCGACTCGGCCACCACTCTCTTTCAACATATATGTGTCCTTTATCATTCATTTCATCTTTATTTTTACAACAGCCTAACTCTTTTCTACTTCTGGGTGTAAATTTTATTATTTGCTTACAACAGAAGCCACAATAATACTCACCCATTTCCCCTTTAATTCATTATGAATAATTTCATTGCACTCATATATATTCTGATTCATTTATCTATATATGTATAGCGTTATCTCTGTAAGTGTTTTTAAATGTTCCATTCAAATAATATACACTAACTATATAGATGATAATTCCTAATTATGAATATGAAGAAGATAAACCTAAAGACAGACATTATTATGATTTCTTAAATGAAGATTTTCGTTTGTTAATTTGTGGAAAAAGCAGTTGTGATAAAACGAATTTATTAATCCACATCATTAGAAAACCGTTGATTTATTATGATAAAATTTATATTTATAACCCACATAGCCAGCAATCAAAATTAAAAGATTCAAATAAATTGATGTATGGTCTTTCTAAATAGATTGGGTATCAAGTATTAGAGATACTTCCTGAAGATGATGTAAAAGATACTAAATACTAGTCTATTAATAACCGAAAGACAGTAGTTTTAGATAATCTTATGAATGCTAGTAATAAAATAAAAGACAAAATAGAAAATTATTTCATAATATTTTTCCAATATATTTATCACAATCATATTATAACAAACCGAAACAGATACGAACAAATTGCTCTTATATGATATTATATACCCCAACAAATGTTTGAGATTGCAACATGGTCGCAAGAGATAATAAAAATCGATAGAACACTGTTTGGTAATTTAAAGAAATATAACAGAAGAACATTTGAAAAGAAGTTTTCATGAAATATAATGTAAAGTTATTATGGTATATGTGGCGAGTTGTAAATGTAAACTAACATACTGTCTGAGTCAATTGCAACCTTTGGGGGGGGGGGGGTGCCATTGGCTATGTTGGTATGCTTGCAGAGCATTTGTGGCCAGGTAATTGGGTGTTGTAGACCCGGGATCGACTCCCATCGAGGCCACCTTCCAAAAAACTTCGCAGCTTTCAATCCAGTGGTTCGGTGTTAGGACGATGCCTGATGGAATTCCTGCTTGACATAGGCGATATAATGTAATGTAATTATATATGAAAACATATTGTGTTAACGAAAAAAGATTAACCAACTGGGTAAATGGTAGTGAGAGATACATACAAGCCAATAATGGTCGATTAATGTTAAAATCTGCATGTGAAAGTTGTGGTATTAGTAAGACTAAAATTGTCAAATCTATTGATGGTGGGAATATAGATGTACATTGTATCATTGGTGAACCTTTTAGACTACATGGAGGTTTTACACCTGGAAAATATAAGTATATGGGACCCTATAACCCTTTGGATAAACAATTACAGAATGATAAACAGATTGGAGAGGTAACTAAATGGTATGTTCAGCCATATAATAAGGCTTATGAAAGTTCAGCCAAGCATGATATAATGTTATGATATGGGTAAAAGAAAAGGAGAATGTGATAGAAAAATGGTTAAATCATTAGATGATATTCCACATGGAGACATGCCTAAATGGGGATCTAATGCTCGCTTTCCAATTAATACTAAACAAAAGCTTGGATTAGGAATGAAAAAGTAAAAAAAAAATGGAAAAGGACATTGAGTGTAAAAAAATAAAAATTTGCAACAATTCGTGAATGAATTACATGCAAATCCATAAGACGTAAATTTGCTCAATGCCGTGTAATTGTGAATCATATTGATGATATTGGGCTTCTGATTTAGTCGAAATAGAGCAATTCAGTAAATGGAATAAGGGTTACAGATATTTTTTGATAATGATAGATGTATTTTTGAAGTATGGTTGGATAATTCCGTTGAAAGGCAAGAAAGGAGAGACTGTTACCAAAGCTTTTAATTTAATATCCAAAGAGGGTAGAATGCCTAAGTTTCTATGAACTGACAAGGGTCATGAGCACTATAATAAACATTTTTAGGATCTACTAGAAGACCATAATATAAATTTGTATTCTAAAGAAATTGAAGAAAAAAGTAGTGCGGTAGGAAGATGGAATAGACAATAAAAAATAAAATGTGGAAACAATTTACTGATAGAAATTCAACACAGTATTTAAACATGTTACCAAAATTTGTAAAGGAGTATAAAAATACAAAGCATAGTTCTATCAAACTAACACCTGCTGAAGCATCAAAACAAAAGAATGAATGTTTAATGTATTTTAATTTATATGGTGATTTAAAAACACAAACAAAAAAACCTGCATTTAAAAATGGTGATAAGGTGAAGATATCAAAGTATAAAAGAAAGCTTTTTGATAAAGTATATACACCAAATTGGACAGAAGAGATTTACATTGTCGACATGCAGTATGCCTTAGTACACAACATCACCGTGTACCACATAAATTAAAGAAACAATTAGAAGATATCATCACGGAAAATAAAAGCCACTTAAATTTAAACAATTGGAAGAAGATATCATTACAGAAAATTAAAAAAACACTTAAATTGAACCCAGTAACAAGGCCATGTAAGTCTACTAAAGCACAAATTACTGAACTACAAAAAGCCCCCAAGGGGAGTACACAATCTTTTGAAGTGGAAATTGTTAATAAAAAAAGGCCCATTAATACAATTAAATAAAACTAGAAACATTATAGTTTCCAAGACTGCACATCTTAACGTATGGAGAGGTAATGGAGGTGAAATTCATGAAGCAAGTTGTTGACTATCCAACTACTAAAACTGCATACTTTAGAAATCATTGTGAAACAATAATAAATGTTGGTGATATTGAACAAACAGTTAAATCTTCATTAGATGAAATTATGGAAAGAGGAGCAAAATGGCTTTCAGAAGGTTCTAGTTGGACAAATGAATCTATTGGCGTGCATTATGGTAATATTCTAGAATATCTTCCTTTAAAGGGTTCATCATAAATAGACTTACTAATTGAACTTAGACATTTCCGAAAAGGAATTATTAATATGAAAAATAATGATTATGAATGTTTAGATGGTGTCATCTTCGATACTTAAAACCAGGCAAGACAAATCCCCAACGTATTACAAAACAATGAAGAGAAGCTGTTAATAATAACACGTTGGCCAGCCTCTGATTTGTCGCGGTTCTCCGAGAACCGCGACAAATCAACGGCTGGCCAACGTGTTATTATTATTATGTAGATTATAATGGCATTCAATTTCCAGTTACACAAAAACAATATAAGAAAATCGAAAAACAGAACAATATGAATGTAAACGTTTTCGGATATGAAAATAGACAACCGTACCCCATCCACATATCTACAGAGAAAAACAATGAAACATTAAACCTGTTGTTAATAAATGAGGAGGATAAACAACATTATTGCTCAATCAAAGAGTTCGATAAATTTATGTGTAACCAAACAAAGCACAGAAAGAAAAAACATTTTTGTATGTATTTTCTTCAATGCTTTTCTAGTGAGCAAATCTTGAATAAACATAAAGACAATTGTATACAAATTAATGGAGTGTAAGGAATAAAAATGCTCACAGCAGATAATAATTTGCAGCGTCACATGAGTGTTTACAGACCCTACTAGATAATCTAAATTTGTATTGTCTAACCTTGGGTTTGAAAGTAAATACCGATAAAACCAAAATATTGATCTTCCTAAAAGGGTAGAACATCTGATGTGGTATTCTTTTTCAGAAACAGACAGCTGGAAATCGTTGACTCCTTCAAATATATAGGTACGGAATTATTCAAACATGGCAAATGGCATAGAACGCAGCTCACTTTAGCTTCACACGGCTCGTGTGCGCTTAGTAGTATGTTCTCATTATACGAGCACTTAATATTTCCAGTGAGTGAACAGTGTAAGCTTTTCGATTCGCTCGTAACATCGGTTTTGCACTATGGTTGTGCGATTTGGGGCTACATTAAGGCCCACGAGATTGAGAAGATACATATGGAATTTTGTAAAAGAATGTTGCAACTTAAACAGTCAACAAATAGTGATGCAATATATGGTGAACTTGGACACTGTTCATTGACTATTACTCGAAAACTGCACATGATTAAATTCTGGATAAAAATTCACTCAAATAAAAGCAGTCTTCTTTGGTGGGCCTATAGAGTCTTAACGACCGATACGGACCATAATGCCACCTCTTCGGGTACAAATTGTGCATATCAAATCAAAAGTATTTTAGAGTCTCTCTGTATGCCTTGTCTTTGGGTAAACCAAGATCACATCCAAATTCTATATGGACCTATCAAACGTAGAATTATTGACCAATACTCCCAATTTTGGTTCTCGTCAATCTCAGAATCATTCAGATTAAAAACCTGTGGTGTGTTCAAATTTGTCTTCAAAATTGAAAATTATTTGTCGGTTATATTTATTTATTTATTTATTTATTTATTTATTGGTGTTTAAGGTCATATACTTATGCACAATGGCTAAACATGACCGTGACAGTTTTATGGGTGGAGGGAGCTGGAGTACCCGGAGAGAACCACTGAGCAACGACGAGCAGCTGCCAGCTCCCCAGCACCGTAACTCCGCAACTCCGCACTGCAGCATAGGCAGGGTTAGATTGGTTGAACCATCGACGTACAGTATGCCTTAGTACAGGCGTCATCGTACCCCCATGTGGACAATCGGGGTTAAGTGCCTTGCCCAAGGACACAACACGCGAGTCCGAATTGATCGCTCAGACGGTCACCCATCCGATGATTAACCGGCCTCAACGTTGCTTAACTTCGGTGATCTGATCAGAACCGATTACCACCACGCCACCGCGCCCTCTGTCGGTTATAACAAACCGTTATCACCGATCGGCGCTTTTAAGATTAGAGTTTCAGCACATAGTTTACGAATTGAAACTGACAGATATGACAGGATTTGCAGGGAGAATAGAAAATGTATCTTTTGCAATACAGGACAGGTAGAATCTGAATATCATTTCCTACTTGAATGTCCATCCTTTATAGATTTACGTCCGCAAGGACTCCCAAGTTATTATTGTCGCTGGCCCTCTTTTCATAAGATCAAGACATTAATGTGCTCCGAATCAGTCAGAACCCTGAGAATGCTAGCAAAATTGATTTATTTGGCCTTTAAGCAACGTGCAGTGGCTCTTACTTAACATGAATACCCGAGAGGTAGTCGTCCCCCTCTCTTAGATTCGTGCCGAGTAGTCCAACCACACTCAGTAATATTCGATACTGTTTTTTTTTGTTGTTTTTTATTTTCTTTCATATCTTCCTCTGGAGGGAAACCATGTCTGCACCATTATTAAACTAGCTATAAATATGTTAGTATGTTTTCGCTTTGCGTACCATTATTGGGGTGCCCCAAGGGGAATCAACAACGCTCTAATATATAGGGAATCTGGATTCATGCTTTTAAACAGACGTCTGGGACGGCATAAACTTATTACATTGTACAAAATTATGTTCTCAGACGTACCAAATAATATTCGATTACTTGTTCCTCGTCCCGTATCTGATATAAGCCGGTACCCATTAAGATCCTTCAATCTACTTCGCGAAATAAAATGTAATACAAACAGGTTTGCTAAGTCATTTCTCCCATCGACTGTGAAGCTTTGGAATAGATTAGACGAAAGTACTAGAAATTCTGAGAGTGTGGAAACATTTAAAAATTAGACAAGCGCTAAACGATTATAACGTACATAGCTACTATTATATTGGAAACAGAAGAGAACAAATACTCCTTTGTAAACTTTGAATGGGGTGTAGTGATCTAAATGGACACAAATTTGACAGATTCATTAGTGATGCCCCTGTCTGCCATTGTGGATATCGGTACGAGGCCTCGGGACACTTCTTACTCGTATGTTCTCTTTATTCAGCTGAACGTCAATCTATGCTAGACAGTTTGGATACTGATGATGTTAACCTTCAATCTATACTCCACGGGGATCCGTATGAATCACAATCCCATAATGACCATGTGTTTAAAACAGTGCAGGAATATATTAAAAACACTTCAAGATCCGATTTATAACAGTAGCCATTATTTTATCCTTAAGTGTCCCTTCTTCAATGCCTTCCCCCTACATGTTTTGAGATATGGAAATCATCTCCCAGAATTAAATAGTCAAACATTGGGCAAATAAAAATTTTTTTTAGGAGTCCTGTATTTTTCTTCACTCTAAGATCCTGCAGGCAAAAGGGACCTTCATCACTATCATCACTCGAGAGTCGCACCATATTATGATACAACAGAGTATTACTGTGGATATTTATTTAATATTATTTATTTTTAATTAATTACTTCACTTATTTATTTAGTTACGGTGATTTCTTTATATGTAAGATTATGTTACTGTCACTTTTGCACAGCTGCACCAGCACAAAACAATTGTAAAGTACTGTCATGTATAGGTAAGGCGTTATGATAGGCCTAGCCTGTCGCAAAACCCTTTTCTCATAAAAGAAATAAAATATTATTAAAACATAATAATAGACTGAAATTCAGTAATGTTCATAAACAGTTACCAGAATCATTTGTTATATACGCTGATTTTGAGACAATCACAGATAACGTATATTCTACAACACCATTTAATAAAATATCATACACAAATCAATATCAAAAACATACAGATTGTGGTTATTGTTATAAACTTGTTTGTTATTATTATGATAAATATAGTAAACCAGTGTCTGTAAAGGGTAAAATGCTGTTAATACATTCACGAAGAAGATGTTGGAAGAAGTTGATTATTGTACAAAAATTAAAAAGAAACACTTTAATGAAGTAATGATTATGACAAAGCTAGATATTAAAAAAACAAAAAACTTCCAAATGCCATATCGGTAACAAGGAATATATAAAATACAGATACAAAAGTTAGGGATCATTGCCATATTACTGGTAAGTATCGAGGATCGGCTCATGAGTCATGTAATCTCAGTCTTCATCTCACAGATAAAATTCCAGTAATTTTCCATAATTTAAGAGCCTATGACAGTCATTTTGTTATGTAAGAAATTGGTAAATTTAATCAGAATATCAATGTAATTCCTAACAATATGGAGAAGTATATGGCATTCATGTTATGTAAGCAATTAGTCTTCTTAGATAGCTTTACATTTTGGAGCAGTAGATTATATAGTTTAATTGATAATTTACCAGCAGATGCTTTCAAATGTACATCACAAGAATTTGGAGACAATAAACTCGAGTTTGTTAAGAAAAAGTGTGTATATCAATATGACATTATGGACAGCTTTAAAAATATCTGAAAATAAACTACCATCTAAAGATGAATTTTACAGTATACTGTCTGATGGACATATTAGTGATGAGTTTTGCACTCATCCTAAAAATATATGGAAGAAATTCAATTTAAAGAATATGGGAGAAGACCATGACTTATATCTTAAAACAGATGTGTTATTATTAACTGGTGTATATGAGAATTTCAGAAAAGGTGTATGCAATATTATAAACTCGCTCTATGCTACTATTTTACGTCACCAGGTCTACCATGGGATAGTATGCTAAAATGACGCATATTAAACTTGAAATTAATGACAGATGTTCATATGTTTCAATTTATTGAGAAAGGTATGCATGGAGGGATATCAACTATTACACACAGGCATAGCAAAGCAAACAAAAAATGCATGAAAAACTTTGATGAAGGTGTCTCATCTAAGTATATTATGTATTTGGATGCTAATAATCTATATGGTTGGACTATGTCTCAATATTTACCCACAGGAAGTTTTAAATGGCTAACAGATAAACAAATTGAAAAAAATAGATCTAGCAAAATGTAAAGATGACAGTGAGAGGGAGGGGGGGGGGGGGGTTATAAGAAGTAGATATTAAATATCCAAAACACTCCATGATAAACATAATGACTATCCACTAGCACCTGAGAGATTGTAGTTAGATGATAATATGCTATCCGATTATTGCCAACGTAAATGTACCCTGCAGAGAGTGCAAAAGGGAAAGTAGCTGGACAAATGCAGTAAGTTCAAAGGCTGGTACAATAATTGTTTATGGAAAAGAAAAAAATCAATAGGTCACATCTAGAGGTCACCCCAAACACTCATACCAAGTTTCAAAGTAATCCGACCAAAAATGTGCCCTAAAGGGCGTGCCAAAGGGAAATATTGAAGCCTGACTAAACAAAGTTCAAAGGTCGTTGCCAGTGGCAACATTTTTTTACAGAAATGGAAGAAAATAGATAACGCCCATATAGATATCATCTCACACAAGGACACCAAGTTTCCAAGTGATCCAATCATAAATGTGCCCTGCAGGGTGTGTCAAAGGGAAATATTGATCCATAACTGCACAATGTTTTTACTAAGTTCATCAGAGGTCGTTGTCAATGGCAACTATTTTTGACAGAAATAGAAGAAAATCGATAGCTTCCATCTAGAGGTCACCCACTGTTACCTTCTCCTTCGTGACCCATCCCCTCTTCTTCTTGACAATCCCCCAGCACACTCCCGTTGTTGCCTTTTACCAAAGTCTACTAAGCTAATAATTTTCTAAGTCTGAAAGTGTGAACAGGACCAGATGCAAGAAGGTTGCTTGGAAGGTACTTTTACAAGCTCCTTCATTTGCACACTTGTGCCCTGTACAAAGCTTTTCTTGTCATCACTAAAAAATATTTTCTCGTGTTTCAATTCCATTCGTATTTTTCTGGGAATACACGATACAACAGTTAACAGTCGTCAGCAAAACGAAATAAAAATACAGTGTTAGAAAATACGTCCGTTGTGTATACATTTTCAGTGGATAATTTTCGGCATTCTAGGCGACGTAATCTACTTTCAAACTGGGTTATTTTGTCGAGTCGAGTAAGTCACCTATTTTCGTTTCGACACTTGAAACTCCGACTGAAACAGAACAAAATAGAAATAAAAAATCTGCAAAAAGCGACAATCGACAGTTGATTCTTCTGTGATTTCAAATAAATGGTCACTTATTTGACAAATGAAAATGCTCATTTATCACACTTAAGCACATTCGATTCTTGAAAATAATCGTTTTTATGTAAACCTCGGATCACACTGTTCAGCCTTTCCTCATTTTGGCCAATTGTTAGAGGGCGACTTGTAATCGCTCCGACTATTCTTCCAGGCGACTTTGGCTTAGAAGGGCGACATAATCGCCCAAAACGCCCTCACGCCTGGTCCCTGCAGTCTCATCTAGAGGTCACCCAAACAAGCGTGCCAGGTTTCAAAACCATTCGATCATAAATGTGCCCTGTAATAATAATAACACTTTGGCCGACCGCTGATTTGTCATAGTTCTCGGATGAGAAGGCCTTGGTTACTCCTGTACTCCCAACTGCCTCCCTATCCCCACGCTTCTTCTCTTCTCCCAACACACGGAGACGAACTGCCTGATGACATCCCTTGCCCCATTCTTCCCAATCTCTCCGATTAGCATATTAACCCTCTCCTTTGAGCTTCCCACTTACCACATGTTCTTCATGCTCCCATCCCACCTTCCCATTATACTCCCAGTGAATCTTCTTTTTTTAAACTGTTATTTTGGGCATTCTAGAAGAAAGTGTTCCAGGGTCTCCACCACGCCCAAATTACACATCTGGCACTCCTTTTCACTGTTTTTCCCATTTTGTCCCCTGAGCTCCAGGGACCGCGACCTCAGCTTGAACAACAGTGACCCCAAAAGGTGCCATCAAGGTACTCTTCAAAACTAGGCTTCTCTTTATCACGCAGGCCATCCAAAGACCTCTTTGATTTGACTCTCTCTCGCCAGTTAATGTTACCATCCTCCATGACCCTTTCTCTGACGATTGTTTTACCCTGGTTTGCCCCAACTTCTAGGTCCGAGATCTCCAATGAGTAGTTCTCTATTAGCTCCCTCACTTGGACCATCCACCCTGTAGGGTGTGCCAAAGGGAAATATTGAGGTCTGCGGCAACATTTTTTGACGGAAATGGAAGAAAATCGATAGCTCCCATCTAGAGCTCACCCTATACAAGCATACCAAGTTTCAAAGTGATCTGGTCAAAATGTTCACTGCAGGATGTGCCAAAGAGAAATATTACTGCATAACTGCACTAAGTTCACTGAAGGTTGTTGCCAGCGGAAACATTTATTGACGGAAATCGATAGCTCCCATCTAGATGTAAAACCAAACAAGCATACACAGTTTCAAACCGATCCGATCATAAATGTGCCCTGTTGGGCATGCCAAAGGAATATATTGATGCTTGACTAAACTAAGTTCAAAGGTCGATGCTACCGGCAACATTTTTTGATAGAAATGGATGAAAATCAATAGCTCCCATCTAGAGGTCACTCCAAACAAGCATGCCAGATTTCAAAGCAATCCGATAATAAATGTACCCTGCAGGGTGTGCCAAAGGGAAATATGGAGGTCTGACTAAACTAAGTTCTAAGAACGTTGCCAGCGGCAACATGTTTTTTACGGATATAGAAGAAAATAGATAGCTCCCATCTGGAGCTCATCCCAAACAAGCATACCAAGTTTCAAAGCGATCCAATAATAAATGTGCCCTGCAGGGTGTTCCAAATGGAAATTTTGATGCATAACTGCACTAAGTTCATCAAAGGTCGTTGCCAGCGGCAACATTTCTCGGTGAAAATCGACAGCGCCCATCTAGAGGTAACCCTAAACAGGCATACCAAGTTTCAAACCGATCTCATCAACAATGTTCCCTGTACTGCGTGTCAAAGGCATATATTGATGCCTGACTAAACTAAGTTCAAAGGTCGTTGCCAGCGGCAACATTTTTTTGACGAAAATGGAAGACAATCGATAGCTCACATCTAGAGGCCATCCCAAACAAGCATGCTAGGTTTCAAAGCAATCCGCTCATAAATGTGCCAAAGGAAAATATTGAGGTCTGACTAAACTAAGATCTAAGACCGTTGCCAGCGGCAACATTTTTTGCCGGAAATTGAAGACAATCAATAGCTCCTATTTAGAGGTCACCCCAAACAAGCATACCACGTTTCGAAGCGATCTGATCATAAATGCGACCTGTGAGGTGTGCCAAAGGAAATTGTGGACGTACGTACGCCGACGGACGAGAAGTGATGGCAATACCTCAGCTTGACTTTGTCAAGTTGAGCTAATAAATATAAAATATCTGTTGGTGATGTATACAAACTAGTCCCAAATCTGATGAATAAAATAAAATATGTAGTGCATTATAGAAATCTACAACTGTATATGTATTTCGGTCTAAAAGTAACCAAAGTGCATAGAATTCTATAGTTTAATCAGGCCCCATGGCTTAAGGAGTATATTGACTAAAAAAGAAAAGAATCAAAACCTCTTTGAAAAAAAATTCTTCAAGCTTATGAATAATTCAGTTTTTGGAAAAACTATGGAAAACTTACGAAAACATGTAGCTGTTAAGCTAATAAATAATAAAGGTAAACTATTAAAATTTCTTCAAAACTAACATTTTTATCTTGTAAGATTTTTAATGAAAATCTAGTAGCAGTGCATAAGATCAAAGAAAGCCTTACTCTTTACAGGCCAGCATATGCTTATGTTGGTATGTGTATTCCAGATCTTTCTGAGACATTAATGTACGACTTCTACTATAATTTTATATTAAAAAAGAATGGAACTAAAGCTAAATTATTATTTACAGACACTGATTCTTTATGTTTCGAAATAGAAGCAGAAGATGTCTATAGTGATTTTTGACAAGATAAAAGTAAATGTGTTTGATAATTCTGACTATCCATTGGAGTCACGATTTTATGATAATAATAATAAAAAATGTGATTGGTAAATTCAAAAATGAAGAATGTGGCATTGCAATTATTGGATTTGTTGGACTGCTTGCAAAAATGTTTTCATATATGAAAGATAATGATACTGGGGTAAAACAGCTAAAGCAATAAAGAAAAATGTTATTAAAAATAAAATTAAACATGAACATTATAAAGACGTCTTTTTAAATAGTAAACAGATATATCATAAAATGAAATCAAAAAGAAGTGTAAATCATCAGCTTGGTAGTTATGAACAAAACAAAATATCCCTTAGTTGTTTTGATGATAAACGATACATTTTAGATGGTATAAAATCTTATGCATATGTTCATCATAAACTAAATAGATTACATAAAAATGTGGAAATAAAACAGACAGAATCATTAATTAATCTTGGCTAAATTAATAGCAATGCCAGTAGAATGAATACACCTATATTTTTATATTTTATATAACTTCGTCAAATTGCCGTCATGCTCGGAAGTTTACTTCCTTCTAAGCGGCTTCAATTTTTGACTAATTCTAATTCCGTTACGTTAAGTTCCGTAGCAATGTGTATCGCGTCCTGGGAACGTAAAATTTAGCGTCACACAGATCCTATAATTGTTGAATGGGAATTATAAACGAATTATATTATATTCCCATTCAACAATTATAGGATCCGTGTGACGCTAAATTTTACGTTCCCATGACGCGATACACATTGGTACGTCACTTAACGTAACGGAATTAGAATTAATCAAAAATGAAAGCCGCTTAGAAGGAAGTAAACTTCCGAGCATGACGTTTCATACATTAGGGACACTTTTGGTGTGTAAAAAACATACATTAAGGAGACATCAACATTCGCGGGACATATACGTGTCCCCCTAATACTTTGATCTTCAATTGTCACTTTTTGTGTGATTTTCTTTTTTAATCTTGATTCTCGTGTATTCATCTAAACAATATATTTTGTGTTGTGCACCCGATGTCACTTTCGAGTCTGTACCCGAGCCACAAACGCGTGGTGAAATTTTGATATGCTATATGTTCGCTTGTCAAAAAACAGTCATTTAGTGGACTTTCAATTAAAGTTATTTTTCTCTTTTTTCGGGCGATATGTTTTAATTGTATGATTACTTGATGACCGAAAGAATACTGAAAAATCACCATACAAAAATAATAAGTCTGTCCTTTAAAATCCTAGGATATATTTGATAATTTTTTTTTGTGTGTCCATTTTCAGAAAATTTCTGAGGTTTCGGGTTACATGGTAAAAAAGGTACATTATGGGTACTGCGAATCATACATATATTTGGATCAGACATTGAGAAACACAGAATGAATTGATTAAAAAAAAAGTAATAAACTGTTATTTTCGTATAAAAAACAGTCAACACAATAACCCCTGCTGTTCTGATTACCCGAGTTAGTAATTATTAGTGAGGTAAATTGTGCAGTGCATGTTGATAGTGTGGGCGAGTTCTTCAGAATGTACGGTAGGGCTAGGTAGCTGGGGACTGGTGCTGGGTCTTTTGGGGTCCGCCAGTTATTTATTTATTTAGTAGAGTTTAACGACACATTAACAGCCAGGGTTATATCATGTCGGTGACAGTTTTACAGGTGGAGGGAGCCAGAGTACCCGGAGGGAACCACCGAGCAGCGACGAGCAGCTGTCAGTTCTTCAACATCGTAACTCTGAATTCTGCACCGCGGCACAGGCAGGGTTAGATTGGGTGAAGACATGCGCACCACAGTGGCGCGCCATGATTTCGAAATAGGGGGGGGGGCTGTAAATATTAGGGTGGGGGAACTGGACTCATGACGCGCAGCGTCACCCGTGCCGCGGAGCGAGGAGGGGGAGCTCGAAACGGGGTGTTCCCCGGGCGGCAATTTTTTTTTTAAAAAACTGCTTTTTTTGGTTGCATTTTTCTTGTATCTGGACCATTTTTATGACTCATTACAAACCAGAAAATATACAATGCACAAAGGAATGAGTGTGACAAACAATCGTAACAAAATATCTCGCAGCATTTTGGACTTCGGAGTATTGGTTGAACAAGCTGGACGTTATTTGCTATACGCCCATAGGCGCCTGGACGAAATGTTATTTTTTTCTTTTGGGGGGTGGATGGGGAGGGGGTGGGGGTTGAAGATTTCCCCCTAAAATTGATTTTACCTGTGATGGCATGGGTGAGACGCGTGATGGCAAGGCAGGTGTGGGAGAATGTGCCCCCTCCCAACCCCACTTGGGAGCAGGATTTGCTCTAACGGAATGAAGTCGCATATAATATTGAACTGTACTGTTGAATAGTGGACCGCCGACACGTGAACGCCGGCGGCACGAACCTGCGAGGCGCGAAAGCTTTTTTTCGGGGGGCGGGGGGAGGGGTAGTGATCCACTCTCAGAAAATTTTGAAAAATTTATGAGCTCAGATGTGTTTTCCTGGATTCTGGCAATAATTACAACGTTAATTTTCAGTTCCATTTTAGTGATTTCCTGTGTCCGATTTTTTTTCTTTTTGTTTAGCCCGAATTTTCCCCACTGTCCTTCCTTTCGCCCGAGGAGTAGGGGGGGACACTGGATATTTGAGGGGGTGTTGGCTGCCCCTCCACCCTCCCCCCCCCCTTAGTGCCGCCACTGTACGTGCAGTATGCCTTAGTACCCAGCATCATCATGTCTCCTTGTGGGCAATCGGGGTTAAGCGTCTTGCCCAAGGACACAATGCAGGAGCACGAATCAGTCGCTGAAATGGTCACCCATCCTGACCCATCCAACTACTTAACTTCGGTGATCTGATGAGAACCGGTTACCGCGACACCACCACGCGCCCGGGTGTCCGTCAGTGGCATAGATGGCTTTCTGCTGGCATTGAGGCAAGCCAAAATTTTCCCGACAAACTTACCCCCACCCCTCCACAAAAACCTTTTCACTGCTAATGTACTGTAAATTGGTTAATGGCTTGAAAATTCACCACAATAGCTTTGTTTTTACAACAACCAAGCCTCCTCCCCCCTCTCCGAAGAAACAAGCCTGTAGTTTAATGCTATTAGACATAAATTCGCCCAAGGGTACCAATAAATTTCGGACGGGGCTACAGATTTTCCGACAAAATTGTTGGGATGTGGGGGGGGGGGCGTCGCCGGCTTGCCCCCTCCTCCGTATCTATGCCACTAATGTTCGCGTGGCTAAGGACACTTGTTTTGTATTACGGGTACGATTTGGATATTTACTGACTCGGCAACAAGTTCGTTATCATAGCCGTGCCGCGAATGTTGGATAGGGTCAGCCTCGTGATCCGTACATGTGGAGCTCTATTTGAGAGACTTCCGCCCTTGACAAAGATAGCTTCGTCCTATTGTGTTGGTGGTCCGGAATTTAGTTGGGCATGCTGAGTGAAAGTCGCACAGCTTCTTGGTGGTTTGCACATCTCTCTCTCTCTCTCTCTCTCTCTCTCTCTCTCTCTCTCTCTCTCTCTCTCAGTCTCTCTCTCTCTGTATCTCTGCCTCTCTCTGTCTGTCTCTCTGTCCGTCTCTCTCTCTGTCTCTGTCTCTGTCTCTGTCTCTCTCTCTGTCTCTCTCTCTGTCTCTGTCTCTGTTTCTGTCTGTCTCTCTCTCTCTCTCTCTGTCTCTGTCTCTCTCTCTCTCTCTCCTGAAACTACATCAAAGTATTAAGCAGGCTGGGAAGTAGGCAGCCGGGCAGGTGGGTGGGTGGGCAAGCGCGAGTGGGTGGGCTGACGTGCATTCAGGCAGATGGACGGGCTGTGGGTGCGCATCCCAGGCAGTTGTAAAACACTGGCCAAGCTTAAACACCAACAAATAAATAAATAAAAAATAAAAAAATAAATGAATAAATAAATAGACACAAATAAATAAATAAATAAATAAATGAGTCGAGTTAGTCAGACAGGCGCCCACTGTGTCTATAAATAAACGCGCCGTTTTCTCTTGTGTGTGCGAATGGTTGAACATAATTGGATTATGGTATTTAATATGTTTGGTGTGTGTGGGTTTCGGCAATATTGCCTTGTCATTAAAAATTTGGTCGATTACATCATGCACGACAGGCCTCAATGAGGCCTGGTGCTAGGTCATTTGATGTCCGCCAGTCGCGTAGACGGCATTTTGCTGGCGTGGAGGCAAGACAACATTCTCCCACTGACCAAAAATTTCCCGACAGTTCAACAAGCTTGAAAAAAGAAGAGAAAAAAAAATGCAAATGCAGTGTAAATTGGTCTATGGCCGTAAAATTTACCCAATAGCTTTGTTTTCTCTACCCGCCCCCCCCCCCCCCCCCCGCCCCCCCATCTATGGCCCTATTTTTCAATTCAAACAGATGGAGGGGCTACATGAATGAAGTCTGCCAGAGAAGGCATATAAATTCTAATTGCCTGAGAAATCGGATTATGGTAAAAACATCTAAGCTCTCCCTACATTTTAATTGATTGTATTTAATATTTGTTTAACTGATGTGTTTGAAAGTGAACGATCTGTTATTGTGCGACAAACAAGACTCAGGTCAACCAGGCTTACAAATGCGTAAATAGGTGCCTCCCCACCCCCCTCCACACACACACCTCACACAGGAAAAGTTTCATTCGCACTTCAGACCAGCCAAAAATTTCAAGAGTAGTTTTTTTAAAAATACATTACACTATACACAAACGTAGTGTGAGTTACTTCATCAAGACGCCTTCCCCTTCCCACTTCCCCACCTTAAGTTTTGTTTCTTCTTTTTTCGGGGAGGGGAGGGGGGCTACAATTTGTATGTGATATAATCAAAAAAACAAACCAGATATATTCAGAAATGAAAACCCACACACACACGCCGAAGGAGACCCCAACTAGACTCCTATCGCCGTTCGACGTGCTACCTGTGCACACAGGGAGGGATAACGATGGAAGGATGTGGTTCTTTGTTTGGACCACCAAAGACGATATTACTCAGAGATTATGCGACGGTAAAGAAATAAATAATGAATACTTCACTCATTTAGGGCTGAATGTCGTAAGAGGATAAATAACTTGACTCCGAAATTTCGTTTCCTCCTTTCGTGGGTGAACGCCCCCACCCCCCCCCCCCCACCCCCAGCTCTGCTCGGTCTCTTTTAATTTTGCTTCGTGTTGAGCGAGGAGGAAACAGTTACCCCCATTCAGAAACAATTAAGTTAAAAAATCAGTGTTTCTTTCTTTTCAATCAGAATGCATTTGGTGATTTTCTTTCTATATCTTAAAAAAAATTTCCAGTGAATTTCTATCATAAAATTGTGCTTATCTTTTAGTGAAAGCACGTTTCTTTGAAAAAGCATTTGTGTGTTTTCAAAGATGTGTGAAGAAAGCATGATTTTTGTGCGAGTAGAGAAGAAGTGACATTGAGAGAGAGAGAGAGAGAGAGAGAGAGAGAGAGAGAGAGAGAGAGAGAAAGCTCTAAATGATTGTTTATCGGTATTCTTTGTTTGTTGGTCTAATATGTTTACCACCAAGGCCATGCTGTATTTGATTTATTTGTCTTAATTGTTTTTATGAAGGTGTAATCCCATTCATTTGGTCTACACAGAAGTTAAATAAACTAAACTAAGAGAAAAAGGTAGAAAATTACAAGCCTTACTGGAATCATTGGTTTTATTCAACACGTGGATGTCACTGAAATGCGAGAAATATATCGATATTTGAAATGTAAGAAATATCGAAATATCACTGAAATCTAAGAAATATCTGTGTGACATTTATTCGGCAAACATCATAAAACATTCAATGATCGATAGAATATGTAAGAATAGGTTTTCTATCATCCATTGACCATGTTGTGCCTGGTTATAAAACACTTATATGTCGCATTGAATAATCCCGTTTATTGCAACTGTCCAGATGGGATTAGGTCATCCTCTTGTGTGAAACTATTTCCAATTCCAAATCCCCAAGGGGAAAGAACGAAAACTCTGTAATATGCAAGTTGCTAATTATGACGGCCAAACCGGTTCCAGCTTCATTGGAGGCTTTTATGGTTGCATCGTGCCCCACTCCTATTTATAGTACAAGCCAGCCGGGAAGATGTTTCTGGTAGAAATATTGGGTAAAATTGCTTGATTTTTGCGTCAGTGTGTTTTCGGCGAGTAGGTGTAGCGGGTAGATCTGGCGAGTTGGTGTGTCGGGTAGAGTTCCACTCATTTAGCGTATTGGGAGGTTTGAAATGTATTGACCTACGTCACTTATGTAAACAGTAATAGCCATTTTTATCTTCCAGATTCTGCTGAGGGTACGGACAAAGAATAGGAATTAACACGCATATAACAGTCCTGGTTTAGATTTCCGATATTAATATAGTATCAGTGTCGAAAAGAACTGGGTTAACTTGAACAAGAGTTCGTATGCCATTGCGTAGACCAGAGATATTAAAAAACACTAATCCACTGTGTTTTCATTTATTTAAATATACTCCTATTACGAGGGGTTAATGGAGCGTTGTACAATAATTTAAAGAGTGTCTATATAAAATGTTGACTGTGTATCATAACACCTTACTGGTGTTGGAAAGACTCAAAATGAAAACAGGGTCGGCGTTGTGTTAAGTGTTGCCCTGGCGTGACGATATGCGTTGATTCGGTGATCTGATATCAGTACTGACGTTGCAGTTGTAGGGGTCTGCAGGTTCAAGATTTTGCTCTCTGTTGGTAGTCTGGTGTGTTGTTAGAATTGGGGCCAGTTCGCTATTTCCATCTGATAGTATAGCATTGGGTGTATTTGTTTGGATTGACCCTGGTCCGCTGAAAAAAGAGCGCTGGCATTATGATTTCCCTCGTTACAATTCGAAGGATGACTCCGTCTGGTACAGATCGTTCTGTTTCCATTTCAATGAGCCGTTTTCATGGGATCTGACAAGCTATACTATCACATGGAAACAGCGCTCTGTCCCCAACTCTACCAACACGCCAGACTACCAACACAGACCAAAATCTGAACGGACAGACCCATGTAGATGCCACATCAGTACTGATATCGAATCACAGAATCCACGCATTTCGTCCGCCAGGGTAATACTCAACCCATCAACCCAACACAGATTCTGTAATCGGCAAGGTGTTACGATATGTAGCCAACATCTCTTTACGTTATTTTACAACGCCCCGTTAACCCCCTGTGGCGGAAATAATTTGAAGAAATAACAGCACAGTGAGTTATTTTTTTTAATATCTCTGGTCTACATAATGGTATACGAACTCTTGTTCTGTTTAGCCCAACACTTCTCGACCCTGATACTATATAACTATTGTGAATCTAAACCTGACCTACCAGATCTACCCACCACACCTACCCTCCGAAAACATACTAACGCAACAAATAAGCAATTATTTCCGCCATTTCTACTTACAAACTCTAACCGCCAGGCTTTTGCTATGAAAAGGGGAGGGAGCCACGAAGCAACCCCGAAAGCCTCCGATGATGCTCAAATCGATCACTTTTGATTAGACCCTCATTACTATTATACGGAATCTTCACCAAAGGGTTCGGGTTGCTCTTCATATAGGCCTATATATGGAAATGGCAGGGCGTCTCTCCCTGGCTATGTCATTTTCATGCAATGTACACCTTTTTGATTCTTATTGGTATTTTAATGGAAACTGTATTTCCGTATTCTGCAAAATAAAGTTCCATTCATTCATTCATTTAATATATTAACTATTTGACTCCATGTGATGGACATGACATTTAATGTACCTGCCGCGAGCTTATTTAGTGACCTCACTATGCCGAGCACACGCAAAACGGTCGGCGACTCGGCATATTATATAGGTATTTAATTTCGATTCGGAAACGCCCGATACCTCGAAACAGAGACGTACACGTGAACTATAATGAATATTCACGCGCAAAACGCTCTTACCACACCGCATAAACAGAACGGACTTTTAGTAACGTTTTACTGCTAAACAAAAACGGACTGTTTTATCCAGTTTCCATATTAATTGCTGAATTACTCCTTTTGGGAACCTCGGGCGGTTGAAGTTGTGCTTGTTTATTGTGGTTAACAAATTTTGTTCTCTGGAAAAATAGGACCTGGTATCCAAAGCCTGGGCTAAAAACAACCTAAAGCGGGCTCATAGGTATAAATGATTGGCTAAACTTCACTTCATGCCCATGTCGTGGGCACGATATAACCATCAATGCTGAAAGTGATCGTAATCACCAATATATCAATAAAAAACTGAATTAAAAGTTACTTCCAGAAAACATTTCCTTCCCCTTCAGCAACTGTAATGCAGTGCCCTCACCTGAAAAACATTGATTCAAAATATTCCTTCTTGGAAACCAAGAGTATTTTCAGATTGTTGCGATTTTAAATTTGAATTTATATTTTTAATAATTATGAAAGCTGTTTGTGCAATGTTGTTAATTCGTTCAACTTTAGAAAATATATGAAAATACGTTTATTATTGAAAATACGTTTATTATTATGTACGTTTTCTCTGTTCCTTATTATTTTATTTCTTTGTTCAACATTTCATGACAAATAAGTATGATATTATATGTTATATTAAACAAAATAGTTCCATCTGCTTCTATTTTTTTAGTGATAATTACACACATAAATACTGGACAGTTATGCTCAACAAGGCTTTACATTTGCACGAGGCCAGTTGGCCCAAGATCCATATTCAGCTCCGTTGTTTTTTTATCAGCCCCCACCCCTCCCCTACCTCCCCCAAATTCTGTAACAAGAAATGACCTAGTGATTTATAACAAACCTCAGAGAAACCCAGTTATGCTCAACCAGGCTTTACATCTGCTCGAGGCCACTGGGCCCAAGATCCATATTCAGCTCCGTCATTTTTTATCAGCCCCCCCCCCCCACCAAAAAAAAAATTATGTAACAAGAAATTACGGATGCCGTACCAAGTCACCTAGTGCTCTATAACAACTCTAAGAAAAACCCAAAACCTGCATTAAATTGTTAGATTGCTTCAAAGCCACCATATGTGATTCATTTGAATATTATTGATAAATCGACCAGAGCCGTGTACATGTGTGAAAAGTCCTCGGGAAAAGTAGTCCCTCTGGTCTATAATTTCGCGGAATTATGGTCATAGGCCTAACATTTCTAGAAATAGTAGTCCTGCGGACATTTATTCCTAGAAATGTTAGACCTGAGACTATAATTCCGCGAAAGTATAGTCCAGAGGGACCACTTTTTCTGAGGACTTGCATTCATTCCAAAATCTGCATATTATCAAGAAAACCATATTATGCAAGTTATCATGGAACGAGCTCAATAAGCCCGTTCTAATAAGCGGTCGCACGGACCTTTTCTGGTATAGATTTTCTTAGAATTTTGATCTAAATAGTGTCACGTAGTGCTATAAAGTTCCTATGGGATGTGCTCCATTATACTAGAGTATGTCCCTCGAGCCAGAACCTTTGGTTCCTACCTATAATTACCGAAATGAGCCCGAGAATCACCGGAAATCATCGAAACAGACCTGGTACGGCTCCTCACTTTTACAGACATATCCCTGGCCCGGATTCTCTTAGAACCCTACTGGAAAGACTACTACTACTACTACTACTACTACTACTACAGCTGCTACTGCTACTAATACTGCACCAGCCACCACAACCATCCCTACTACTACTATTACTACTAATACTACTACTACCCCCTACCAATACTAGTACCACTACGACTATTAATCCCAATACGTATGCGTACTTACTACTACCCATTCCTGACTACTTAGAACATCTACTGTTTATCCTATAACCTATTCCCATCATACAGGGGTCTGTATTGTCTGTGTAATGACTTCTATCTGCTGTAGTGTACTAATTAATGATTATCCCTACCTGCCTCTGAATTGCCCTTACCTTAGTTGATTCATTCCTTCTTTGGCCAGTTCTACCTGTGATGTGACTGCTGTCTTATCTAGTCTACATATTTTTGGATATTCCTGACTTTCCCAAGATACTCTACCCGTGTACCTTAGTGGATTCAAATCATTCTTAGACTGTTCTGTGGTGATATCACTGCTATCTACTCCAGTCTACCCATATCCGTCTATGTATGGCTCTATACCACCTGTCCTCTTGACCTGGGTTGTTGAACCGTTGCTGGTCCGCTTTTAGTTCTTATTACTGCTAATATACCAGTTGCCTGATATGACCGTTTGGTTGGTACGTAATGTTAGGTTATGTTGTGTTGTGTGGGTAAGCTTGGTTGGCTAGTACAGTAGCGTAGGATGGGTTGTTTATACCTATGTTGGTCTACTATTAGCACTTAGCAACGCTCATCCATCTAATACCTTATGCCATTGTGTGGTTGGAATAGGTCGTATGTAATGTTTGGTTATGGTGGTTTTGTAGGTATGTTTCGTTGTCTGGTAAAGCCGTATAGGATGACCTGTCTGTTCGCCTGTTGGTCTATTTTTATCCCTTATACCACTACTGCCTTTCTACTACTGATACTACTATCTGCTACTACTACAACTACTACTGATACTACTACTATTGCTACTGCTACTACCACTGACATTACTACTACCCACTACCACTACCAATATTACTACCTACCAAACACTAGCACTACTACTACCAACACTACTACTGCTACTACTAATTCTACTACGGCCCCTACTACTTCTAAAACTGCCAATACTACTGATATTACTGCTACTTCTACTAGTCCTGCTACTTTAGATCACCCCCAAAACCTATAACCCATATCTGTCTATACAGTCCCTTGACCAAATGGAAGCGCCAATGGCCTTTGGCTTTCTCTGTTTAGACCAAGAGGAGCCATACGAAAAAAATTACTGCTGGAGTAAATACTCCTACTACTCTTCGACTCATCTCGGTAAAAAAGGATTCTGGTTTCTAGTCAGATTGGGATTTCTTGGTTAGTGATTTTGTCAAATGAACTTAAGAGCGATGAGAATAAGTACTCCTAGGAGTAAATACTCCTACGACTCCTCAACTCATCTGTTTGGAGTAACAAGAGTAATGAGATAATTACTTCTGGAGTAAATACCCCCACTACTCTTCGACTCATCTCGTTAAAAAAGGATTCCACGACCAGCCACTAGAAATGGATTCTGTGTAAAGGGTTCCACGGAACGTGTGGTTGGTGTCTGATGGAATGTGATGGTGGTCTAGTACATAATGTGAGCACATCACATACAACACATTAGGCCATTCTGGATGTGCCGATATGTGCCTGTGTGAAAATGCATTATGTGCGTAAATCACATACCGCACCTAGACACATACGAAGAAAAAAAGATTCCTAACCGATTCCATAAAATAGGATTCCTAGTCGATTCCGTAAAATAGGATTCCGTGATATGGAATAAAATTCAATCGAACATACCCCAGAACATACCCCCATCTTATAAGAAGCCTTCCAGCTCATAGCAACCATTTGTCACCATATAAATCAAGATGGCGGCCTCCAGTATACAAAATGTACGACGGAAACGTCTATTACCACAACAACAAGTGCTGCGCATGCGCACTAACACCACATATTACTATGGGGATGACGTAACACGATGGCCGCTCACGCGCGCTACCATGACAACCAAGATGACGACCCCGGTCACGTGACTATGACATTACTTCGGGGGTTATCCGTGGGGTCATCCAGATAGGTGTTGAAGATTGCGAGCTATACTACTACTAAATTTATATATTTTTAGTTGCAGTCTAGCTGCCATCATTCTGCTATAATACATTTGTCACTCCTTCGGACAGCAGTCAACTTATTCCGAAAGATATGCTATATTATATGGAGACACTCCAGCGAATTTTTTAACAATCAAGTCTGATGCCAAATCATTTTGTGCACGTGTTAGTCACATGCGAAACGTGCTTGTCAGCATGGGCTGGACGGAGGTGGAAGGCTGCCCCCCCCCCCCCCCCTCTCGCCCTTGGTTTGGAAAAAAAAATTCTGGCTGTTTTCATTTTTTTCTGGCAAGTTATGGGTTGCCCGAAAAAAATATGAAAACTACTCGGAATAATCGATTTTACCAGGCAAGTTCAGGCAAGTTTTGGTTGCCTCCCCAAAATTATCAAAACTACTCGAAAGGATCCATTTTCACTATGCAACATTCGACCTTTGTCTGTCCGAACAAAAAAATTGAAAACAGCCCTCAAAATTGGCTTTTTCTTGAATCGTGTGTGTGAGTTTTGGGTGGGGTGGGGGTAGTAGGGGGTTGAACTTGCACAAAAATATATACATATGGCCCCAAAAAGTGACTGGTTTCCTCCTTAATTACAAGGTCGGAAAGGCAGCCGGTGGGTGGGCGGAGCACTAGGATCGGTCTCATGCCACCGCATGGTTTTAAATTTCACTGAGAAGACTCCTCGGACCTCACCAACGGGGAGGGAGTGGCCTCGACGGTGCCCGCAGAATTACTTTTCGGGCAAAATCTTCCAGCCCCCCCCCCCCCCCCCCCCCACGGCCCGTGCGCCTATGCTTGCCCAATGACATGCAGTGGTACCTGTGTTTGGTAAAAGCAAACCAAGTCTTGCAAAGTTGTAGACTTTATAACACGTGTCGATTCAAAGGCCGATTCAAACACAGATGACGATGTACGTGTACATGTACACGTACATCGATGTACACCTCCATAGGATTTAGTGTTAAAATCGTGTACAGATACACGATTTTAACGTTTTTTAGGGTGTCTTTGAATCGGCTTTGCCGATTCAAAATCACTGGATTGTATCCAAGAGTGAGAAAAAACGCATGAAATTTTACGTATTTAAACATGTAGCGTTTTGTGTTTGAATCGGCAAATGGGTTTCCCCATAGGATTCAGTGTTAAATCGCGAGCAAAAAACGTTTTGTCGTTTCTAAATCATCATCTTGTCGATTCTAAATCGTCCACGTCCGTACACGATTTTAACACTGAAACCCTATGGAGGCGTACACGGAGATCCACTTGCGGATTTTAGGTCGGAAGTCGAATCGTGTACGGTACACGGAAAAGAGGTGTTTTTGAACCGGCAAACCCACTGTCGCGTTTTCCTGAAGTAAAACTAACACATGTTCCTGAAGAAATAAAAAAAGTGATTGATATATATAGGAGAGAAAAAAAATATATAAATAAATAGTTATTTAAAAATAAATATATCAAATCGAATAGATAATAAAAAAAATACGTAAATCATGTGCGTTTCCCAGACTATTAGAGCGAGGTTTCTTTTAAACATGCTGATGAGAGCATACGCAATCTGCGTGAACGAAGAACTACGTCCCATCTTGTTAGAACGATGCGTCGGATGTCGGGATCATCTAGACTTCGATCACGAGAATCATTCGTGTCTGACGATGGAAAGGGAAGATATGGTCGTTAAGTATTTCGAACCGGCGTTCGAACGCGTTAGATTCGACAATGTGATCACGCTTTGGAAGAGATTAGTCTTCTGTAAGAATCAAGACAAGCCCACAGTTTCGGAAGAACTGAAATTGGCGCGTAGAAGTCTGACTTTAGAAGACAAGGGATGCATCATGAAATTATTGCTGAAGGAAGCATACGTCTAAGTTTTTTCGTTAATATAAAATAAGGGAGAATAGAAAATAAATAAATACACACATAAATTTTTTATCTAATATTAGAAAAGAAAAAAAAATACAAAAATGAGAACCAGAAATAAATTGTATCCGACGTTAGTAGACGACGAGGATGAGAAGCCGAACGGCGTTTTGCCGACGACACCGTCGCTAGAAGAAAAAGAAAGAGGAGAGAGGTATCGCATTGATCAAATCAATAGAATCCAAGCGTATTTAACTCGAGAGAGAGATTCTTGCCGTTCTCTCAAGAAGAAGTATTCGCGTTTCGTGAAATTCGTCAACACGATCGACACGACACTCATCACGATTTCCATGGGTTTACACGCGGCCGGCATCGGATTGTTGTCGATCGCGATCGGCATTCCGATCGTGTTGACCGTAGAAGGAGTGGCTCTCGCCGCCGGATTGTTTAGCACGCTCGGGAACTTTTTGAGTAGGAAATTATATCTGAAGGCGAGGAAACACGACAAGATTCGCGTCCTGGCCGACTCCAAGATCGACACGATATCCGAAATGATCTCGATGGCGTTGAAAGATGGAAGGATATCGGACGGAGAATACTTCACGATATTGGGCGAGAAAACCAAATACGATGCCATGAAAGAAGTTGTGAGAATCAAGACTCGTCAGATCATCAAGGAAGAGATGAAGGATTCTCTCGTGGAAAAGGGGAGGAAAGAGGCCAGGGAGGAATTCAGTAAGATGATAGAACTCAAGAGCAGCGACTGAAAAAAAAAATATATATATAATAAGAACATAATTAATTAATTATTAAATTTATATATAAAATAAAAAAAAACGAAATTAATTTAAATAACTCTAAAAAAAAAATGTATTGCGTAAAGTGTAAGAGAGTTACCGAGACGAGTAATTCTCGAGAAGTGCGAACTAAAATCGACAGACAGATGCTTCGTGGAATTTGCGACGTGTGTGGTTCTGTCAAGACTCGATTTGTCAAAAAAAGAACGCGAGCAAAGGTAAAGGCATCGTGAATAAAATGATCAATAATCTACCTTTCGAAATGCATCTGCCTGGTCACAGTTTCACGGGACCCGGAACGAAATTGAACAAGAGACTCAACGCCGATCTGACTCCCAAATCTTGGAGCAAACCTGTGAATAGGGTTGACGCGGCCGCGTATGATCATGATCTGTGCTACGCCGGACACCCCGACACCAAGACTTGCAATGACGTCTGCGATAAAAACATGTTGGGGAAATTGAGAGGCATATCGAATCCGACCAGGAGAGAGGAGATAGAACGTTCGCTGGTCGGCAATCTGATCGGTGCGAAACGTCGATTCGGATGGGGCATTCCAAAAAAAAAAAGTGCATCTGAAAAGAAGAAGAAACGATTATTGACGAGCGAATTGGCCGAGGAGTTACACAAACCCATAGTGCGTAAATTTCGAAAGAGAAGGGTGTTCGTGAAGGGTTTGGATGATATTTGGTCTGCCGACTTGGTCGACATGAGATCGTTTTCGAGGTGGAACGAGGGCGTCAAATATCTATTGACGGTCATGAACGTGTTTTCCAAATACGGTTGGATCAGAGCTTTGAAGAATAAATCGGGACCTTGCGTCGCCGAGGCTCTGAAGAGCGTGTTCGACTCGTCTTCTCGAAAACCAAGTAAATTGTGGGTGAATAAGGGAAAGGAATTCTACAACAAGCACTTTCATCGATTGGTAGACCTCTACTCGATCGAAAACGAAGAGAAAGCCAGCGTGGTGGAACGTTGGAATCGAACGATGAAGGAAAAGATGCACAGATACTTCATGGCGAATTCGACCAAGAAATACGTATACGCTCTGAACGGTCTGGTCAAAGATTACAACAACACGCGACACAGATCGATCAAGATGACTCCCGCGGAAGCTAACGATCCTCGAAACGAAAAACGAGTCTACGCGAATCTATATCCTGAAAGATCTAAGATCAGGAAGAAGTCTAGAACGTCGAAATTTGCGGTCGGTGATCGAGTGAGAATCTACGCTTATAAGAAGCACTTCGAAAAGGGTTATACTCCTCGATGGACCTCGGAAATCTTCGTGATAATCAAAATATTTCACACCGATCCGGTGACTTACGAAATCGAAGCTTTGGATGGAGAAGAGATCATCGGAAAGTTTTACGAACAACAATTACAGAAGACAAAGTTTTGATAAAGAAAACAAATTTTTTTTTTTACTTTCTTTAACATTTTTTTGTTTACACACATATATATAAGAGAGAAAAAATAATAATAAAAAATAATTAAAAACTATTTTTAGATAAAGAAAGCAAGTTAATTAATGAACAAAAAAAAACTAAAAATCCTTTAAAATGACAAATATACTAGATATAGCACAAAGCATAGTGAAAGATGAAAGTCTTCAAGAATATGAGGTTCACGAATACGTAACCGGAACGAGTTTGAACAACGTGGGAGAGATAAGAATCAACGTCGAAACTCAAGATCTATTCATACATCCTAGCGAGAGTTACATAGTGGTGCAGGGACGTCTCACCAAGGAAGATGACGATACGGTTACTCTAGCCAATAATGGCATCATGCATCTATTCAGTAATATAAAATACATGCTATCCGGACAA
Source organism: Pictodentalium vernedei (assembly GCA_031216915.1). Classification (NCBI taxonomy): domain Eukaryota; kingdom Metazoa; phylum Mollusca; class Scaphopoda; order Dentaliida; family Dentaliidae; genus Pictodentalium; species Pictodentalium vernedei. The sequence goes on from CM062295.1 coordinate 233,470,872, forward strand.
GAGATAGAATCTGTGTTTCATCCCGGTCAGGCCACCACGATGTTCGGACTCCTGATGTATCCTGATGATTTTTCGAAATCCAGAGGACTTAATCAGTTGTGGGTGAAAGACACCGTCGGCCCTGCTAGCGCCGGCGCCGCCGCAATATTCGACTACGTCGTCAAGACGTCCAGACCTAAAGGAACGTTTTCGTTCAGGATACCTTTGAAACACATCTTCGGATTTGCAGACGATTACAAAAAGATCATGTACGGATTCAAACACAATCTGACGTTGATTCGAAAAGGAGACGATGACGCAATAGTGAGACTCACTGTAACCAATGCGGGTAAGATAACTCTACACAAGATATCGTGGTTCGTTCTGCACGTGGAGCCTTTGATCGTGGAAAAAGCGCGTCTCTACAAGATCATAGGATCCAAGAGTAAATTTCCGTGGGATTTAGAATGAGACAGTGCGACATGGCTAGCATTCCTCCCTCCATGAATCACTTCGATTGGAGATTGCCGGTGAAATCCGCTTCCGAGAGACTGCGTTTCATCGTGGTTGCGTTTTAGACCGATAGGGACGGGTCTCAGGAAAAGAATGCGTCGCTGTTCGATCACTGCAGTTTGAGAAACATGCAAGTGTTTCTGAATGCCACGAGATATCCAGCAATCGATTACAATGCGTCGTTCAACAAGAACGATTTCTGCAGACTGTACAGCGACGCCGCTGATTTTAGAAAGAAGTATCACGGTCTAGATGAATTGATGAGCAACCCTAACATATCTCCCGGCGAATACAAGTCGATGTATCCCATGTTCGTATTCGACGTCAGTAAACAGAGTGAACGACTCAAGAGTAGCGTCTTAGACATTCAGATCAAGATGCAATTCGATAGGAACGTTCTGAGAAAAAACGAAGCCTTCGCCCTGGTCCTGTCGGACAGAGAATTACAATTCAAATCAGATGGAAATAAGATGTCGATCATTCGATGAGAGCCGAGTGTGAAAAAAAACAAAAATAAAAAAAAGTAATGAGTAATTATTAAAAAAAACAACAAAAAAAACCAAAAAAAAATAAATAAATAAAGTAATGTGATCTAGAGAGATTGAACATCTTTCTAAATCTCATTACTTTTTTTTTTTGTTTTTAATAAATCCCACATTATTTTTTTTTTTTAATTCATTATTTTCCACGCGTTCACTGTTTGTTCAAAGGATCTAATTCGATCAGTAGACTCACCACGGAAGTGGCGGCTTTGGGATTATTGGTTTTCGTAACGAAATTAATCCTGTCTCCGGCGTTCACTTTGAGAGGTGTGCCGAACGTGCTAACATTCGCGTGTTGATTCTCAGTCTTTTCGACGCTGTATCTCTTATCGCTCTCTACTCCATTCACCATGAGATTCATGACTGCTCTGTTATTCAAATCCGAGGAAGCCAGACTCATTCGAAGGATTTCACCTCCCAGCCACATGGGATATCCCACCTGACGATGTTTCGATCCGCTACCTCCATTTCTGAAAGACCACTCAGCTTTTCCTTCATCTAAGGTGCCGGCCTCCTCAGCCCACACAGTGATCAATTGTCTAGCATATTTGACTTTCTCCACCACCGAAATCAGGGTGCAGGCATCCGTCATGTTCACGGGACCCGGTAGATTCGTGAATGCATGTCCACCCATGTCTAGTTTACCTTCCATTATGTCACCCTTTCTCCAGACCGAGTTGTTGTCCACGTACTTTCTGCTGACCGTGCTGGAATCGAATTCGGGATCGTGACTGAGTCCGAATAAATTCTTACCGTTCATGTCGATACCACCCTCCATGGTTCCGCCAGATTGTTTGTTTAGGTAGAGATCATCCACTTGCGATTCTAGGTATTCTTGTGATCGTATCACGGCAGAATCCACGTAGCCCTTGTTGACCGCGGTTGAGTCTGCATCCGTGTCGTCGATCTTCGACAGATTCAATATCTTGCTGAATCCAGCATTCAGATCCGATTTCATTTCTCGTCTGTCAGACTTTCTCTGTTCCAGATCCACGTAGTGTTTGGTCGCCACATCCTTGGGATTCGTGGGAGTGGCCACGTTCGTTATCTTGTTAGAATTGGCGTTCAATTCCGAGTGCATCGTTTTCTGAACATATCTATTTCTCAGGTGTTCGCTGAATCTCGCGTGAGAGTCGTCCGCGTATTTCTTGGTTGCGGCATCGGTGGGATCTATGGGATTCGCGACGTTCACCAAATGTTTGGATTTCAGATTGAGATCGTCGGTCATGGTTTTATCCACATAATTATCTAGCAGGATTCATTCGAAATCGGCGTTCCCCTTGTTGACGTATTTTTTAGTCGCAGCATCTGCGAGATCTATCGGCTCGGGAAGATTGTAGAGCTTCTTATCGTTCATGTTCAAAGGTTCTTCTTGAGGTCCGTATCTCCGAATGTAACATTCGTCCAAGTTGGCAATGTCGTAACCATTGTCGACTTCGAATGTCTTCCTCTTCTTTCTTAGGTTGACTTTTTCGTCGTCACTTCTACCAAATTTATCGACTGGCATGTTGTTGTGGGGATTTTTTGTTTTTTAGAAATAAATATATTCAAAACGCAGTTTATTAAAAAATGAACTATGTTATTTTTATTTTTCGTTTTTATTCGATTAAAATTTTTTAAAATAATTTATTATCTTTATATATACTATAAAAAAAAATCTCTCTCTAATGTAAATCATTGAGAATGTCTTGAAACCGATCTCCTTCAGACCATCTCTTGAGAATGTAGAGACACAGGTGACCGCAAAACACTTGATCTGGTGATTGCACTTGTTCCGTGTTGTAACGAACCATCGATTTGTTGAAATAGTTCTTTATTTCTTTTGGCGGCGAGATTCCGTAGCTGTCGAAATAATAATTTTTCTTCTTCCCGTTCTTGATCCACGCCACCCAGTGAGTGCCTGCACCCGATGAATCGTCTAGATTTAAAATTCCACATTCCGATTGTCGAGGTCTTCTCTTCGGCAAGGCATCTCTGGAAAACACGCCTAGAAAATCTTTGATTTTCAAATCTTTTGCCGCATTCAACAGATCAATGTTGGATAGGGGTTCATTAGGTAAGATGACACCTTCTATGGATATCTTTATTTTCTTATTCATAAATGCGTATATATTTTATTATTTATTATATTATAATTCACTAAAATGACATTATTTTTTTTTCTTTTTCTTTTTAAACTAACTCTCTCAATGTCTCTATCGATTTCTATAATTTCGAATCCATCTCTATCGATTTCTATAATTTCGAATCCATCTAATTCCTCTTGATTTTCTGGAATCTTATCATACACAATCATATCTGGAATCCAATCATCCACATTCATATCATCTCTAATTAGATCCACAGTCCAATGTCCGAGTGCCAAAGTGCTTATTTTATTGTCTAACATGAATCTCTTATCGTCGTCGGCCATCAGCGAAATCTTGTTGACTATTTCGGTATACAAGTCGTGATTTTCGCTTCGAATTGATTTCATAGTCTTATACACCGGACCACTTCCTAACAGACAATCTTAATACTCTTGGAAAGAGATGTTTTTCTTCACCACGAACGCTTTAACTCCTTTGCACTTCTTGATCTCTTCATCTTCTAGACGATAAGCATACAGTTTGGGTCTCAAGCCCACGAATTCGACGATTTGTTTACCGCCGCTCTCGTCCTTAAATTTACCCAACACCTTCTTATTGTTGTTCGATTGGACGGGTGATCGACGGGATAATTGCTCGTGTCGAACCACGCGGCCATGTCCGGAGATATATCTCGGTAGACGTCTTCCATCTCTATCTCGTAAACTAAACTGTCTGTGTCGGTGAACAGCAGTTTGGCTTTATCATCAAATTTTGGATTGACGTAATCATAGTGAAACTCGTACATCAATCGCTTGCTGATATCTAAGATGATCGGTCTGAGATAATACGGTTTGTCGAACTTCAGGTGCGTCTTTTGCATGTGAACGGCCACTAGATTTTCGTCGAATAAAGTTCGGTGTTTGTAATTGGGTTTCGCCACTAATTTTTTAGCTGTTTTCTCAGACGTGACGAGTCGAACGTCAGTTCTCTTCCTGATGTTTTCCATCGATTTACCATACACGCAGTTGTTCATGAGTTTGAAGAAATCTTTTTTGAAATTGTTCTCAGCTCGAATTCTGAGATTCGTGTTGAGATTGATGTATTTTTTCATCCAAGGCTCTTCGTCGAATCGAATGATGCGATGTATGTTCACTAATTTCATCCCGTAATCGACGTACTGTTTCAAATTCTCACTGTAGATGACATAGTTACGTTTGTTAAATAAATTGGGAATGAGTTTTTCCCCGTCTCCTTCGTTCGGTTCCATTCGTTCGGGAGCCAGCGGATAATCGTTGTGTGGATCGTGTAATTCTTCTGGATAGTTCAAATCGACTTCTAAAATGCAAGGATAGTCTCTCCATTTTTGCATCTCTTCCGGTTCCTTCACCCATTCGAAATTTCCAATTGGTAAAGGATGACTCATAGCCCAACCATACAGATTATTAGCGTCCCAATACTGTATGTATTTAATCAACCGTTTCGAATCGAAACCTTCTTTCATGTAGGGATTGTTAGCTTTAGAATATCTGTGAGAGATCATGGAGACGCCACCTCTCACAGACCTTTCGAACATGAGCAACATGTTCACGTCGGATAATAATTCCAATTGGACTTTGGTGGTCTTCAACAGAGCATCCCACGCCAGACCGGGTGCGGTGAAATACCAAGCTGGATCCAGATCGTAATTTCGATGACAGACGTCTCAAAAATTTTCGAACACGTCTGTCAAGAGCAGAACGTCGGTCTTCAGATAGAGATCATGATAATCTCTCATGGTTTTCATATCGAATGATTTCCACATGTTTTTGGCGTGTTCATAATTCTCGTCGGAAATGTCGGATTCGTATAATTTCGAATAAAAATCTTTTGAAGGTAGTGTGGTGTCTTCGAATCTCTTTAGATCGTTCATGTAATCGTAAGGATAGACTCCTTTCCTCAACATGACGTCTACTCGTTCTCCGAAATGTTCGCTCATGATTTTAAATTTATCCTTGCTCATTTTATCGACTAATTTTTCCAGAGCGGTCGACATGAATTTAAAACTGTCGATGAAACGTATGCATCTACGAATGGATTTCGTTTTTTCTTCCAACGTATTTCCGTCAATTACTCTTTTCTTCTCCATGAGCTTCCATTTCGTGAAGGAAATGTATCTTTCTTCGCTGTTCGCGATGCAATTTAATTCTTCGTGTGAGGTGCCGAGATTTTTCATGAACAGATGACTGTCGTAACCTGAGAGATTGTGAAACATCACCGGATAGAAAGCGGCATCTCGATATTTTAAATTACACTTGTTGTGAGCCGGACCACGATACAGACCCGTGTAATGATCGTGGTCTCTGACCTTCTTATTTTCCTCCGAATTCTCGTCGAACGATTGTCTGCATATGTGACATTCGATGGCTCTGTTATTTTCGTCCTGCTGCTCTCGCGTGATGATCATTTTCGCCGGAGTTTTGAATTTGTCATATAACATTTGAATTTTCGATTCTAACTCTTCCACGAACCTTTGGACCACGTCGTCATCTTCATACTGTTTCGTGTAGGTGAAGGGACCCATGTCATGTTGCGAGTCGAAAGCTCATTTCACGTAAATGCAATAGACCAAAGGTATATGTTTTTGATATCTTTCGACGTAACTTTGAAGAGCGTTGGGTTAACAGGAACTCATTTTCGTGGTGAAACATTCGAAATCGGCGTACATGATGAATGGTACTTTTAACCTTCTATTGTGATTTTCAAACTTCATGATGGTGTTGGGTTTGGGCATTTCGATGGCGACACCTTGATTTTCATTGCAATATTGCGGATGTTTCGCTAACGATTTTTCGCTCTTAAACATGTTCATGCAGTTGCAACATAAACATACCTTATGTTCATGTTTATTATTTTGTCTCGACAGTAATTGACTCGGATGTTTAACCCAACAATAATGACGATTGTCACCATTCGAAATCAATAATAAAATAATCATCTTTTCTCTTTTGAGATACGAAGTCTGTCTGAGAGGACAGATCATTCGTTTTTCATCGTCGTATCCCAAGACATTCACTGCTACTTTGGGATTTTGAACCTCAAAACGTTTGATGTGTTTTAACTCTGTTGGAAAAGTCACTCCAGTCCAATCGAGATTTTTAGAAGTCTTCTCGTAATGAGAAACTCTATCGGGGTTCATTTTGACAGGGTATAAAGTGGAGGTGACAGTCCATTTAAAACACTGATCATCTTCATTTCTGACGTTGACCATGGCATGTTTTTTAGCTAGGAAATACGGTAATTCCACGTAGAAAGATCCTTTCAATGAATTGTTTTCAGTTATGTGAATTTCGAGTTTCAACACCTCATCGAACGTCCAATTACTAGCTTCATGTTGATAATTTGCGAGAGACGTCAACATCTTATCTTTCATCTTTTCGAAAACGTCCGATAAATCTGAACCTCGAAATACGGGTTCGATGTTAGATCTGAAATATGCATTTTTCACGATGCTCTCACTAGACTTCACGTCGATTTTATTCATCACGCAATGGAGTATCATCTTAATTTTTAGTCCCATGTTCATGTATTTGCGAAACAAATCCAATACTTTTTTCTTCACCCGTTCCATGAACAATTTCGAATTGATTTTCTTCAACGAGGGAACCACGTCAAAAGTTTTAAAAATACCTTTGATCGCACTCTCCCATTCTAGGTCTTTGATTGAAATAGTTCCGCGGCGAGTCGTTCTAGACATTCTTTTCCTTTCCCTTCGTTTATTGCTTGTCGAATTTCGCTCGATATATCTCGTTTGCCTAGAATCTGAAGTGCATCACTCGTTTTCGTTTTAGTTTTTCTTTTCTTTTCTTTGGAAACTTGAAGTTCTTCTTCAACGGCTTTTCTTTTAGTCGTCTTCTTATTATTCACAATCAAAACGTTTTTGTTTTTTTTCGACCTCGGCATTTCGATTCCTTTTACTATCTTTTTCTTCTTCTTCTCATTTTTCACAACCAATGCATTTTTTGACATCGTTGCTATCGGCATTTCGATTCCTTTTACTATCTTTTTCTTCTTCTTCTCATTTTTCACAACCGATGCATTTTTTGACATCGTTGCTATCGGCATTTCGTTTGCCTTTCCATTGTTTCACAAATATTTCTGTATGACTTCAATTTTTTTTGATTTAGTTCTATGATTTCTGAAATGTGAAATTTTTAATAGTTTACAAATCTCGTTTAACTGAGGTACAGTTTTCTCATTTAAATTTTCCAATTTTTTTTATCTGTTTGCTTCATTTTGTAAGAATATTTTTTTTTTTTCTGAATTTTGTATAAAAATAATTTGTTTAAAAAGTTTTGTTTTTTTTATTTAATGTGAAAAATATTTTTTTTGATGAAATTAATCAATTTTTTTATGTTCCTTAACGTGAAAAAAAAATTGAATTAATACGAGAAAAAAAGGATGTTAAAAATTTAACTTTTTATTTATATATATAAAGAGAAAAAACAAAACTTTTTAAACAAATTATTTAAATACAAAATTTAAAATATACATTATTTGCAAGAATTCGTAAAACAAAAAAAAAACAAATAATCGATCATGACGACAACATCCACGACAGAATCTCGACATAAACTTCGACGTTGTTTAATAAATCGTTATTCTCCAAAAAACCAAGAAGAAAAAAATCATAATTTATATTTACGCATTTTGAAAGAAAACGATATGATTTGCGATAGAAAATCGAATCGTAATACTATTAGCGAACAAAAATTAATCGACAATGTCGTTCGAACTATTAAAAAAGAAGATGAAGGTTCAAGACAAATAGAACTCTTACGACTTTTACGCGAAGTCTTGCACGAGATTCAAAACAAATTTCCGCGAAGCAGACACGTGTTCATGTCACTCGATTCCTTTTCAATAGATGATGATAACTGCAAGATCTGAAGGCCAATTTTTAAACGTTCGAAGTCTTGCACGTTCTAAAACTTGTCTGCTTCTTTCATGAATCGAATCAAATCTTCTAAAGTCAAGAAATGAGATAACGTCTTGTTTGCATGATTCAATGTATTGTACAATTGTTCCTTCATGTATCCGGATTGTAAAATACCCCTTAATAAACTCTCGTTTTTATTTCTTTCCCATTCTTCATCTTCAATTTTAATCAATCCCAATGACTGGATCTTCTTCAAATAATCGCAACAACATTTGGTATTATTTATGTGTTCTACCAAAGGTCTGTCGTTAGGTTCCCAATTCATTAAATGTATGTTGCAACAAAAACATTTAACTCTATCACTTTTACCCACATAAATGAAACCCGCAGCAGCTAAATCTTTGGGTTTTTGAGCAAGATGCAAAGGCCAATTTTTAAACGTTTGAAGTCTTGCACGTTCTAAACTATAATTCGGATGTTCGGACTTGATCATTGTTTTTTATCTCAAAATTGGGTTTGTAAGAATATTTTTTTCGAATTTTTGTATTGAATGATAATTTGTTAAAAAGTTTTAAAATTGAGATGTTAAATTTAACTTTTTATTTATATATAAAAGAGAAAAAAACTTTTACACAAAAATTTTTTTCACATTAAAGAAATTACAATTAAAAACTTTTTTATATATATATAAAGAGCAAAAAAAAACAAAACTTTTTAAACAAATTATTAAAATACAAAAAATTTAAAATATACATTATTGCAAGAATTCATAAAACAAAAAAAACTCAAATAATCAATCATGACAGCAACACCTAAAAGATGCGAATTGAAATTGAAACGAGTCAAAACGTATAAGAAATTCGGTCATAAAATCTATAGATTACAACAACATGATCCCATCGAATTGAACGAGGTCAAGATGAAGGACTTAGAGCATAAATACAATGATATAAGATGACTTTGAAATTGGATGAAGCCATGCTCGATTTGTTTTACGAGTACCAAAGCGATCTGCAGAAAATCCTTATCGCTAAAGATAAAGAATTCGACAAGGACGATTTGACGTTGTTCTATGGAAGTTACATATATCCAAAAATCTCACTCGAACTCGTGGACAAATCGAGTGGTGAGAGCGCATTCACCGATGTAAAAAAACTCAAAAGAGTAAAGATAGACATTCAAAACATTTTCAAAAAAGGAGAAAACACGAGTGTCAACATGCAAATAACAGACTTGGATATATAAACAATAGAGAGATTGAAATGTTAAAATTTAACTTTTTTATTTATATATATATATATATAAAGAGAAAAAAACTTTTACTAAAAAATTTTACATTAAAGAAAATTTTTTTAAAAATTAAAAAAAACAACTTTTTTTTTATATATATAAAGAGCAAAAAAAATAAACAAACTTTTTAACAAATTATTATTTAAATACAAAATTTAAAATATACATTATTTGCAAGAATTCATAAAACAAAAAAAAACAAATAATCGATCATGACGACAACAACACCTAAAAGATGCAAATTGAAATTGAAACGAGTCGAAACGTGTAAGAAATTAGGTTTTAAAATCTATAGATTACAATGACACGATCCCATTGAATTGAACGAGGTCGAGACGAAGGGCTTAGAGCACAAATATGACAAATATCGCATGCCTTTGAAATTGGACGAAGCCGCGCTTGATTTGTTTTATGAGTACGAAAGCGATCTGCAGAACATCGTCATCGCCAAAGATAGAGAATTCGACAAGGACGATTTGTCGTTGCCCTATGGAAGTTACATATTTCCAAACATCTCATTCAAACTCGTGAAGAAATTGGGTGGTGAGAGCGAGTTGACCGAAGTAACAAAACTCAAAAGAGTAAAGATAAACATTCAACACATTTTCGAAAAAGGAGAATACACGAGTGTCAACATGCTAATAATGGACTTGGAAATATAAACAATAGAGTGATTGATTTTTTTAGGGAAGAAGACGGAAAAAAAAAAGTAATGAGATCATCTTAGATGTCATTTTTTTTTTGTTTTTTTTTTGTTTTCCTTCTTCACTATTACCATATATTATAATAACGTTTCCTTTTTTCTTAAATTTCAGCATCGATTCTTCTTTTCTTTTTTTTGTAATATGATACGTTTTTATAACAACACATTTGTTTATCCGAATCATAATTATGAACGCATGTTGTGCATCTCTTGGTAACACTCGCATCATTACCATTCTCTTCAGAAGGTAGTGGTGACGGTGGAAAGCGTCTCATTCTTTTCATTCCCAACCGTCTATCCCCCTGTTTATCTAACTCTTTCATCAGTTCTTTCCTTAGATATCCATCATTAGCGTTTAACCATTTTTCCACATCTTTTTTTTCGCACTCTGTCTCGCGATATTCATCATTATCGTCTAATTGTTTCTCCACCTTTTTATCCATTTTATATATTATTTTATACTTTCTATGATTTATATTTTATATAATCATATAATTTTATATTATAATAACATATTCAAAATCAGTATATTCTTAAATGGCGAATTCTCACTGAGCAACAAGCCCTTGCCAAGTCGCTCAACGTTCTGTCCACTCTTCAGATAGAGACCATTTCCACTCAAAGAGTTGCCACCTCTAACGGGTTCTAGATACAATCATTTACCGCTGTCGTCTATTTGGACATGACACACGGCTCCTCCCTTCAAAAACAGTCCGCTGCCACCCATTAATTTCTCAACTGCCGAACTAGCGAGTCCCGTGAGAGCTTCCACGCCGAGAGTCTTTCCGAGAAAGGGTAGTGCCTTTGCGGTGAAGGGTAATGCTTTTGCGGCGATTCCTGCCAATAGCGGTAGGAAACCACCTTTCATTCTCAAATTGTATCTCAACTGAGCGGGACTCATTCTCACCGTCAACCCTCTTTCATCGCGAATCACTTTCTCCATCCTTTTGATTTGACTTCTGGTCCAGGCGATCGAATCCTGACCGCCTCTCGTCAGATCTTCATGAGTGAATTTGAATCTCACCGCCTCGCCTCGAGTTGTTAACGCTCTCTTAAGTTTCTTCCTCTGTCCTGCAGATATGTTCACGTTTTTAATCACGTATTCTGTCATAATTCTTTTTTTTAAAATATAATTTACTTCAATTGTTTTCTTGTTTAATAATAATTATTTATATTAAAATAATTTTGTAAAATTAATATTGCGTTTATTTTATTTTTTGTTATCTATATATATATACACAATATATTTTTTTTTTTGCTTTTATATTTCTCTTATGTGAAATCGATTCGTCACCCTCTCTCTGCGAAGATCTAACAGTTCACCATTTTGATCCGTCAACGTGGTTTTGAGACTATACAACGTGTCTAAAATCACTGGTAGATAAACTAAATTTCTAGGTCGCTCCACGATCTTATAACCCAGCGACACGTTTGGAAAGAAGGAATAGATCGTCGGTTGAGCGCTACCATTCACGTAGCTTCCAGCAATCACGTCCACATTCACCAGAATGCTATTGACTGCGAGAATGTCGACCATATTTTCAGATGCCGTGTGGCCTCGATACATCTTTCGATCGAATCCCAACATCTTGCCTATAGAATCATCCATGTTGAAATCCACTCGAAAATTATCTTCCAAATCCAACATCGTCTGTAAGGTATTAGGATTGGGAGTGAGTCTGATCTTGTTGCTTCCCTTTCCATCCGTCTTCATTCGCATCTGAATGTAATTGTTCAAAACTTCTATGTCGTAACTCCCTTTGGGAATTCGAATCTCCAACCAATCCACTCCGTCGGAATACTTGAACGAGTTATTCTTTTCGGTGACGTTGGGAAAGGAATAATAAGCCTCCAGATTCACCAACGCCATCTCGTATCTTTTCTCTCTATTCAATTCGATGGAAGGTTCGAATTTCGTAGCGAATCGAGTCGAATCGCCACTCACCACGATTTGAATGGATTGTTTTGCAGCCGTATTCTCGGCTATCCGTTCTAACAATTCTCCTTGTTCCAACATTATATTTTAATTTAATTTTTTTTTCATTTTTTTCAAAACTAATTATTTGGAGATTTATTATTTTCTAAATTTTTTCCGCAATTAAATTCGCTTGTCAAATCGATCACGACGAAATTGTAAAGTCCACCATCCCAAACCCTCTTGCAGAATCTCCTGAATTCCGCCGCGCTCATGTCGTTTGCGACGTGATCGCCGGAGATGTGATTGAGATTCTTGAGATCTTGGCAAAAGAGACATAGAAAATTAGCGTTCTCCCTTATCGTCTGTCTGGGCAATCGAAAATAATTCTGCGACAGGTAGAAACAGTCCACGTTGCTGTGTTGACCCCTAACGTAATACGATTCGCATCGGTTCTGTCTCTCCAAAAGCAGATAGTCGAAAATCATGAGATTCTTATCTTCCGATTTCAATTCTCTAGGATCCGGAACGTCGCTAGTGTTCTCATAAAATCGACACTCGACGTTCGAAGATGCATTTCTCTTCATCAGCTCCATCGCCGCACCGTCCAAAATGGTCGAAAGTGGAGCTTCACTCTTGTCGAATTCCTCCCTACTGTCAAAGATTCTGGCTATGACGTCCTTGGGCAATCTACGATCCATGCACTTTCGAAGCAATCTGTATTCGGGTTGAAACAAGCTCTTGCCAAACACGAACAATCTGTCGTAATCCAACCAGTCGGGTCGGGACAACAGATTAATCAACAGATTGGTCTTCCCACAATTCGATTTTCCCACTATCAAGCCTCTTATGATTTTGGGAAAGAACTCGTTATTCGACCTCTTGGTCGCGGCGTCGTTCCAAGACGTATCTTTAATGTTCATCTTTGTTTTATTTTTTTTTTTTTTTTTGTTATTTTAGATTCTTTTCAAACACAAATTTTATATGTTTTTCAAACTCAGTTTTTAATATTATTATTTATTTATATCATACCGTCGCGAGTTCTCTTCGATCCTGATCCACTCGTCATTTTAGCTAAATCTTGTATGGGTACCACAGCATCCTTAAAATCTTTCCAACTTTTCGGCGTTCGCTCTAACGCAGCTCGCTTCGCCGGCGGACTGATCAACTTGTCGATCAACGCGTCGGCTGCCCTCTTGCCAGCCACAGAAGCTATCCTACCACTGGCTTCGGAAGCGGCTTTCTTACCAGCATCCAAAGCCGTCTTCTTACCGACCTCAAACGCAGTCGATACGAGTTTTCTACCCGCATCGCTCGTGAACGCTCGCATTATAGAATCGACGATGCCAGAACCGCCTTGAACGTAAGTTCTGACGTATCCCCTGTTCTTTATCACCAACATATTTTTATTTTTTATGATATATTTTGTTTTTTCACTGGTAAATCGTTTTTGTTGTTTAAATACTTTTATTATTCTAGTGTAAAAATTTACTGTTTTATTTTTGTTTGTTTGTTTTTGTTTCTCTCTACTTATTATATACACATCAATCCTTCAATTCGTTCATCAGCCTTTTATAATGGTTTTTATTCAAAACCTTCTGCCTCAACAATTCGTCACATATAGTAACTATCTCATTATCTAATCCTGTGTTACCAGCCCGTCTGCTCGCCATCAACAAACTCAATCTCTGAGACAGAGCGTCAGAATCGCTCGGAAGAAAAGTGGTTTTCACCCCTTTGCCAGTCACCGATTCGACGAACCTCTTATTCATATCCCATATGGGTTTCACCACTTTCGTCCACTTGTAACCTCTGTTGGCTTTGGGTCTCGTCTCTCTGGCATCATTATTTCTCTTCATGGCGTGGGTCTGAACCAGAATGTCGCCGTAATTGCCGAAATCCTGTTCCGTGTAATCGATGGGCTTGTCGTAAAGGAGCAATCTGCGCAGTCCATCAGTCACTTCGTATCTGTTCGAACCAACGATCAATTCATCATCGCCAATTTCTACTTCTGTGTCACCGACAAAAGTTCTCCCCTCCGAATCCTTATAAAATCCATACAACAGATCTCTCTTACCGCCATCCTCAAACGATGCGACGCTATCAGTGGTGATAGTCGAAGCTGTATCGGTGTCGGTCTCGCTCTCTGTTTGAATTCCCGTGGGAACGTAATCCGGTGTAGATTGAACGGAATACCGATTTCCAAAACAAAGAGGCAACGAACCCATTCTCAAAGAACTCTCTTTTATGGGTCTCAATTCTTCGACTATCTCCTTCCTGCTTCGCTCTTGACCCTCCGTCACGGGTTTAAATATTTTTGCGGCTTCGCGTTTGAGTTCCATCTCACCAAGACGTCTGCTTCTGTCAGCCGACTGAATGCCCTTCTTAGCACGTTCATACTCCTCTAAAATTCGATCTCGGTGTCTAGAATCCATCTGTAAAAACATTTTTCGTTTTTAATTGTTAATGTTCCTTTAAGTATGCTAAATGCGAGTTATGTTTATTATTTTCAAAATTAAAATGTTTAATTATATTTTTATGTTTTAAGTTAATAAAAATCTTTCCGTCTTTAATATAATAAACTAAAAATATTCACATCTCAACTCAGCATTGATTGAATTGGGAAAGTTTAAAATACGTTTTAAGCAGTACATGACAAACCGGTTTCTGATTTAACGCATTTTGAGAGTAATCTACGTTTGTCAAAGGAATTCCATTCACATATCAAAAAACCATTCACGCAGTGTCGAATTAAGAGAGAACCTTTTATGACAGTTACAAAAACATTCCAGCACATAAAAGAAACTGTTTTTTTTCTAATTTTAACGTTAAAGGGATTTCATTCATTCATTCGTTCATTTCAAATCTCTCTATCTGATCGTTATCGTGAATATATTAAAAATTTTACCACTCAAAACCTAATTGAGTGGAAAATGCGTTTTATTATAACATTATTAAAACGATCCATTAAAACGAAAAAACCTTCATTCACGCCACAACAAAAACATAAAGCAACATGTTTTCATTCAAACATTCCATTAAGTGTTTATTAAGATTACTTCACAAGAATTCGTCACATCGAAACAAGACACGAATATCTATTTTTTTTACAGATCATATTTATAGTTGACTCTTTTGAACGGATGCCTAAAACTCAATTTCTCTTCATTACATCAACGCAAAACACGAATATCTATTTTACAGATCATATTTTATAGTCGACTCTTTTGAACGGATGCCTAAAACTCAATTTCTCTCCGTTACATCAACGCAAAACACGAATGTCTATTTTACAGATCATATTTTGAACGGATGCTTTTCATTCACGCAACTCCTTTTTTTAAAACTGACGCTCATATTTTATAGTCTACTCTTTGAACGAAAACCTCATTCAGTCATAACGATAACATGTGTTAGTTTTACTTCAGGAAAACGCGACAGTGGGTTTTCCGGTTCAAAAACACCTCTTTTCCGTGTACCGTACACGATTCGATTTCCGACCTAAAATCCGCAAGTGGATCTCCGTGTACGCCTCCATAGGGTTTCAGTGTTAAAATCGTGTACGGGCGCGGACGATTTAGAATCGACAAGATGATGATTTAGAAACGACAAAACGTTTTTTGCTCGCGATTTAACACTGAATCCTATGGGGAAACCCATTTGCCGATTCAAACACAAAACGCTACATGTACAAATACGTAAAATTTCATGCGTTTTTCCTCACTCTTGGATACAATCCAGTGATTTTGAATCGGCAAAGCCGATTCTAAAACACCCTAAAAAACGATAAAATCGTGTACCTGTACACGATTTTAACACCAAATCCTATGGAGGTGTACATCGATGTACGTGTACATGTACACGTACATCGTCATCTGTGTTTGAATCGGCCTTTTATACCTACTGTTGTGAATTGGATTGGGTATTTGTACAAATGTATCGACAAAAACATTGTAATTGATGCGTTGTTTCCACCTTACCCTTTTACGTAATGTGGCACCACCACTAAATAGAAGATGATAAAAATATGGAAACAAAGTCTTAAAGTGGTTCCTGGTGGAATGCTTCCTATCAGTGGCCGTTGGGCAGTGTAGGTATTTAATGGGCAATTGAAACAATAAAAATATTCAGATGTAATAGGAATAATATGAAAACGGTTTCACAACCTCAATTAATTCTATCTTCTTTCAGCTGTCGGCTTCATTTATTTACTGCTCCATAATCAACGAGGTCACAAAGTGCAGAATATAGGCTGTTTAGAATCTAAAGAAAGTTTTGAGAAGACATAATTTGTCTGGCCTGGACGCTCAGATGGATGGGGTGGGGTGGTGGTGGGTGTGGGTGGGTGGTTTGGGTGGGGTGTATGCAAGCACCGATATTTTCGTCCACCATACCTTAATATTTTCCTGTACAGTGTATCTCACCGAGTGTCACTATTTTTCAGTATGTAGGCTACATACGTGTAGGATCAGGGTGTGTGTTGACTCATTGGCTAGAGCATCGGGCAAGAGACCGAAAGGTCAACTGTTTGATAATGATCAGCGTCATCTATGTTGAGTCCACGCAGAAGACACTTAATCCCGATTGCCCACGTGGAGACCCGGTGTCGTTGTGTACTAAGGCATCCTGTACTTTGATGCTGCACGTTGCATCTACCTCAGCTAATCCTGCTATTGCTGGGTTAGTACGTTGGAGTACTTGGCGGCTGCTCGTCAATACACTGGGGCTCTCTCCGCATTGTCCGGCTCTTTCTCCACCGGTAAAATTAACCGTCATGACACGACCGTGGCTACTTAAGTGTTGTTAAACCCTAATATAAAATGTGTATAGGACAGATGTTTCACTCATTATTGCTAGTACATGTTTGTCATATTTATGTTATGCTATTTTAAATACAATCTATTAACAGTGAACATAAATTCATGACTCGCTTCCCAAGTTGTAGAAAGATATACAGGACATCATATTTTCTCTCACCTCCAGTCTTTTTGAGTCAAAGTCGCGCCATGATTATGTATTGTAATAAAGAAATGAGAAAAAAAGTTGACAAGACAGAGCGACACAAACATTTACGGCACAATCACCAATGAGGTTGGTTATTAATGCTTGGTTTAGCTGTAAAAACAGGCCCGTAGACACCATGCAATGGGTGTGTGACGGCGAGTCAACATCATAAACAAAACTAAGGGCGTGATCTCATCCGTTTAGTTTTTATTTCACCCAGATGGAGGCTGTTACGGACACAATCTTAGGACGTAAGGAATGTAGTCCGGGTACCTTCAGCAATATATCATGCGATGTCCCCATAATGTTACATTAAGAAGACATATACAATGTATAAATTAAATATATAATATCAGGTCGTTTTAATGTTACATTAGGATACCATATATATTTCATAATATCCAGTACTCTTTATGTCACATAATCACATTAGGATTGTACCGTTGCGTGTTTGCCACCAGTTCATCGTGATTGGATATGTCTTATCGTGTTGTTGAACGTGAACACGATTGTAGATTTTCCAGCGTTGAGCAATGGTGGATAAAGGTCATATTCAGACAAAACATTGAAAGGGGTGTTGGGGCAGGGAGGGGGTGGTGGTGATGGTACGATTGATATCGTGACCTTCGTATACCCCGGCCTCTTACTAAAAAAATCTCACCTGAATTTATCCATGAGTATAACCAGTTTACAATGTTTGGGCTGTGCAGAATCTTATAGCAATCTTAATGAGATTGTTTTGGGCTGAAATATTTCTGACTCGGGTGCCTAGGCGACTAGAATATATGCAGGCGACCATATTTCCACCATCTTCAATATTTGTTTTCAATGTAATTTCCCCCCGAATGTCATCAACATGCGGTGTATGGACTATGTACATTCTTAATAAGAATGTTTCGGAGAAAAGATGTTCCTGAGTCGGATGACCAGGGGCAGAGGGTGGGAGGGTTTGGGATTATGCAAGCAAGGACATCTTATGTCACTCTCAGTAAACATAATATGTCTGTAGTGACACCACTATACAGAATATTGGGTATCTATAGTCTAAATAAGAATATTTTTTGAGAAGAGAGATTTTTTTGTCTTGCCTGGACGCTCAGATGAGAGGAGGGTGGGGGTCAGTGGGGATGGGGTGCTGAGGTTGCTGAGGTTGGGGTTTGGGGGTTCAATGCAGGCCACGATATTTTTCTCCACCATACCTTAATATTTTCCTGAACAGAGTATCTCACTGAGTGTCACTATTTTTTCAGAATGTAGGCGATGTACGTGTAGGATCAGGGTGTGCAGTGACTCATTGGCTGGAGCATCGGACAATAAACCGAAAGGTCAACTGTTTGATCATGACCGGCGTCATCTGTGTTGAGTCCACGCAGAAGACACTTAATCCTGATTGCCCACGTGGATGCCCGATGTCGTTGTGTACTAAGGCATACTGTACTTTGATGCTGCACGTTGCATCTACCTCAGCTAACCCTGCTTCTGCCGGGTTAGTAAGTTGGAGTAACTTGGCATCTGCTCGTCAATGCACTGGGGCTCTCTCTGGATTGTCCTGTTCTTCCTCCACCTGTAAAATTGACCGCCATGACATGACGTGGCTATTTAAGTGTTGTTGAACCCCAATATAAAATTTGTATAGGACCAATCAAATGCTTCACTCATTATTGCTAGTACATGTTTGTCATATTCATGTTATGCTATTTTAAATACAATCTATAAAAATCAACAACAATTTATGACTCACTTCCCACGTTGCAGGAAGATATGCAGGACATCATATTTTTTCCCACTGAGGCGATCATTCTCAGCAAACAGAATGTGTCTGTTATTGGCACCACTAATAAGTTGAGTCAAAGTCGCGCCATGATTATGTATTGTAATAAACAACTGGGAAAAAAGGGTTGACAAGATAGAGTGACACAAACATTTACAGCAAAATCGCCAATAAGGTTGGTTATTAATACTTGGTTAAGCTGTAAAAACAGGCTAGTACACACCATGCAATGGGTGTGTGAGGGCGAGTCTGCATCACAATGAAAACTAAGGGCATGATCTCATCCGTTTAGTTTTTATTTCACCCAGATGGAGGCTATTACGGACACAATCTTAGGACGTATGGAATATAGTTCGGGTACCTTCAGCAATATATCATACGAAGTCCCCATAATGCTACATTAAGAAGACATATATATATTTAATATACAATATCAGGTCGTCTTAATATTACATTAGGATGCCATATATATTTCATAATATCCAGTTCTCTTTATGTCACATTAGGATTGTACCTTTGCGTGTTCATCGTGATTGGTTATGTCTTATCGTGTTGTTGAACGTGAACACAATTATAACATTTCCAGCGTTGAACAATGGTTAATAAAGGTGATATTCAGATAAAACATTGAAAGTTTGGTAAGGCGGGGGGAGGGAGGGGGGAGGTATCATTGATATCGTGACCTTCCTATGCCCCGGGCTCTTACTAAAGACTCTAACCTGATTTTTTCCATGAGTGTAATCAATATGCAAGTTTAGGCTATGCAGAATCTTATAGCAATCTTAATGAGATTGTTTTGGGCTGAAATATTCATGTCTCAGATGCCTAGGTGACTAGAATATATGCAGGCGTCCATATTTCCACCATCTTCATTATTCCTTCTCAACATAATTCCTCTCCGAACGCCATCTACATGCAGTGTATGGACTATGAACAATCTTAATAAGAATGATTCGGAGAAAAGATGTTCCTGAGTCGGATGACCAGGTACAGAGAGTGAGAGGGATTAGGGCTATGTCAGCCAGGATATCTTCTGTCATTCTCAGCAAACATAATGTGTCTGTTATTGGCACCACTATGCAGAATATTGGTTATTTACAATCTAAATAAAAATGTTTTGAGAAGAGAAAAGTTTCTTGGGGTTGGACGCTCAAATGGGGGGGGGGGAGGGGTGGTAGTGGAATGGGTGTATTCAAGCCATGATATTTTCCTCCTCCATACCCTAATATTTTCCTGAACAGAGTATCTCACTGAGTGTCACTGTCTTTCAGTATGTAGGCTACGTACGTGTAGGATCAGGGTGTGCGGTGACTCATTGGCTAGAACAAGAAACCAAGAGGTCAACTGCGATCATGATCGGCGCCATGCGTGTTAAGTCCACGCAGAAGACACTTAATCCCGATTGCCCTCGTGGAGGCCCAATGTCATTGTGTACTAAGGCATACTGTACTTCAATTCTGAACGTTGCATCTTCCTCAGCTGCCTCTGCTTCTGCCGGGTTAGTAAGTTGGACAACTTGGCGGCTGCTCATCAATGCACTGGGGCTCTCTCCGGATTGTCCGGCTCTTCTTCCACCCGTGAATTTCACCGTCATGACATGACCTTGGCTATTCAAAGTGTTGTTAAACACAAATATAAACATTGTATAGTACGAATCAAATGCTTCACTTATTATCCTAGTACATGTTTGTCATATTTATGTTACATGTATGCTATTTTAAATACAATCTACAAACAGTGAACACAAATTCATGTCTCGCTTCCCAAGTTGTAGGAAGATATGCAGGACATAATATTTTCTCCCATCTCAAGTCTTTTTGGTTAAAAGTCGCGCCTTGATTTTGTGTTGTAATAAACAACTGAGAAAAAAGGTTGACAAGATAGAGCGACACAAATATGTACAGCTTAATCACCAATAAGGATGGATATTAATGCTTGGTAAAGCTGTAAAAAACAGGCTCGAAGACACAATGCAATGGGTGTGTGACGGCGAGTCAACACCACAACCAAAAGTAAGGGCGTGATCTCACCCGTCTAGTTTTTATTTCACCCAGATGGAAGCTGTTACGGACACAATCTTAGGGCGCACGAAAAGTGGTCCAGGTAACTTCGGCAACATATCATACGAAGTCCCCGAAAGGACAACCGTTCGAGCATGACCAGCGCCATCTGTGTTGAGTCCACGCAGAAGACAGTTAATTCCGATTGCCCACGTGGAGGCCCAATGTCATTGTGTACTAAGGCATACTGTACTTCGATTCTGAACGTTGCATCTACCTCAGCTAATCCTACTATTGCCGGGTCAGTGGGGGGCGGGCGTAAGTGGTATGGATGTATGCAAGCCATGATATTTTCCTATTCCATACCCTCGCTTCCCAAGTTGCAGAAAGATCTGCAAGATATAATATTTTCTCCCATCTCAATTCTGTTGGGGTCAAATTCGCGCCTTGATTATGTACTGTAATAAACAACTGAGAAAAAAAGGTTGACAAGATAGAACGACACAAACGTGTACAGCTAAATCTTCAGTAAGGTTGGTTATAAATGCTTGTTTAAGCTCTTAAAATCAGGCGCGTAGACAGCATGCAATGGGTGTGTGGCGGCGAGTCAACACCACAACCGAAACTAATGGCATGATCTCATCCGTCTAGTTTTTATTTCACCGAGATGGAAGCTGTTACGGACACAATCTTAGGGTGTGCGGAAAGAAAGTTCCGAGAATACATAATTTTTCAGGCCAGGATGCTCAGATGTGTGTGGGGGGGGGGAGGGGTGTATGCAGGCCTCGATATTTTCCTCCACCATACCCTAATATTTTCCTTAATAGAGCATCTCACTGAGTGTAACTATTTTGCAGTATGTGGGCTACGTATGTTTAGTATTGGGGTGTGCGGTAGTTCATTGGCCAGAGCATCGAACAAGAAACCGAAAGGACAACCGTTCGATCATGACCAGCGCCATCTGTGTTGAGTCCACGCAGAATACACTTAATTCCGATTGCCCACGTGGAGGCCCAATGTCATTGTGTACTAAGGCATACGGTACTTCGATTCTGAACGTTGCATCTACCTCAGCTAATCTTACTACTGTCGGGTTAGTGGGGGTGGTGGGCGGGTGTACGTGTTATGGGTGTATGCAAGCCATGATATTTTCCTGCTCCATACCCTCGCTTCCCAAGTTGCAGAAAGATATGCAAGATATAATATTTCTCCCATCTCAATTCTTTTGGGGTCAAAGTTGCGCCTTGGTTATGTATTGTAATAAACAACTGAGAAAAAAAGTTGACAAGATAGAGTGACACAAACATGTACAGCTAAATCTCCAATGAGGTTGGTTATTAATGCTTGCTTAAGCTCTTAAAAACAGGCTCGTAGACAGCATGCAATGGGTGTGTGGCGGCGAGTCAACCCCACAACCGAAACAAATGGCGTGATCTCATCCGTCTAGTTTTTATTTCACCGAGATGGAAGCTGTTACGGACACAATCTTAGGGTGTCCGGAAAGTGGTCCGGATACCTTCGGTGATATATCTTACAAAGTCCCCATAAAGTTACATTAAGAAGACATATATATATTTAATATATAATATCAGGTCGTCTTAATGTAACATTAGGATGCCATATATATTTCATAATATCCAGTATTCGTTATGTCGAATTAGGATTGTACCTTTGCGTGTTTGCCGCCAGTTGATCGTGAGTGGTTATATCTTATCGTGTTCTTGTACGTGGCCGCAATTGTAGCATTGAACAATGAGGGATAAAGGTGATATTCAGAGAAAATGCAAGACATAATGTTTTCTCCCATCTCAATTCTTTTGGGTCAAAGTGGTGCCTTGATTATGTATTGTAATAAACAACTGAGAAAAAAAGCTTGACAAGATAGAGCGACACAAACATGTACAGCCAAATCTCCAATAAGGTTGGTTATTAATGCTTGCCTAAGATCTTAAATACAGACTCGTAGACAGCATGCAATGGGTGTGTGGCGGCGAGTCAACACCACAACCGAAACTAAGGGCGTGATCTCATCCGTTTAGTTTTTACTTCACCGAGATAGAAGCTGTTATGGACACAATCTTAGGTTGTACGGAAAGTGGTCCGGGTAACTTCGGCAATATATCATACGAAAACCCCATAAAGTTACATTAAGAAGACATATATATATTTAATATATAATATCAGGTCGTCTTAATGTTACATTAGGATGCCATATATATTTCATAATATCCAGTATTCGTTATGTCGAATTAGGATTGTACCTTTGCGTGTTTGCCGCCAGTTCATCGTTATATCTTTTCGTGTTGTTGTACGAGAACGCAATTATAGCATTCCCAGCGTTGAACAATGAGGGATAAAGGTGATATTCAGAGAAAATGTTCAAAGGGGTGGTGGGGGCGGGGGCCAGGTAGCTTTGATATCGTGACCTTCCTATCCCCAGCCCCTGTGCTAAAAAATCTCACCAGTACCTTTCCTTGAGTGTTATCAATATGCAATGTATAGGCTATGCACAATTTTATTGCACTCTCAATCAGATTGTTTTGGGCTGAAATTTTCATGACTCAGGTGCCAAGGCGAGGAGAATATATGCAGGCGACCATATTTCCACCATTTTCAACATTTCTCCACGTGGAGGCCCAATGTCATTGTGTACTAAGGCATACTGTACTTCGATTCTGAACGTTGCATCTACCTCAGCTAATCCTACTATTGCCGGGTTAGTGGGGGTGGTGGGCGGGTGTACGTGGTATGGGTGTATGTAAGCCATGATATTTTCCTGCTCCATACCCTCGCTTCCCAAGTTGCAGAAAGATATGCAAGATATAATATTTTCTCCCATCTCAATTCTTTTGGGTTCAAGGTTGCACCTTGATTATGTATTGTAATAAAAAACTGAGAAAAAAAATTGACAAGATAGAGTGACACAAACATGTACAGCTAAATCTCCAATAAGGTTAGTTATTAGTGCTTGTTTAAGCTCTTAAAAACAGGCTTGTAGACAGCATGCAATGGGTGTGTGGCGGCGAGTCAACACCACAACCGAAACAAATGGCGTGATCTCATCCGTCTAGTTTTTATTTCACCGAGATGGAAGCTGTTGCAGACACAATCTTAGGGTGTTCGGAAAGTGGTCCGGGTAACTTCGGCAATATATCATACAAAGTCCCCATAAAGTTACATTAAGAAGACATATATATATATTTAATATATAATATCAGGTCGTCTTAATGTTACATTAGGATGCCATATATATTTCATAATATCCAGTATTCGTTATGTCGAATTAGGATTGTACCTTTGCGTGTTTGCCGCCAGTTCATCGTGAGTTGTTATATCTTATCGTGTTCTTGTACGCGGCCGCAATTATAGCATTGAACAATGAGGGATAAAGGTGATATTCAGAGAAAATGCAAGACATAATGTTTTCTCCCATCTCAATTCTTTTGGGTCAAAGTGGCGCCTTGATTATGTATCGTAATAAACAACTGAGAAAAAAAAAGCTTGACAAGATAGAGCGACACAAACATGTACAGCCAAATCTCCAATAAGGTTGGTCATTAATGCTTGCTTAAGCTCTTAAATACAGACTCGTAGACAGCATGCAATGGGTGTGTGGCGGCGAGTCAACACCACAACCGAAACTAAGGGCGTGATCTCATCCGTTTAGTTTTTACTTCACCGAGATAGAAGCTGTTATGGACACAATCTCAGGTTGTACGGAAAGTGGTCCGGGTAACTTCGGCAATATATCATACGAAGTCCCCATAAAGTTACATTAAGAAGACATATATATATTTAATATATAATATCAGGTCGTCTTAATGTTACATTAGGATGCCATATATATTTCATAATATCCAGTATTCGTTATGTCGAATTAGGATTGTACCTTTGCGTGTTTGCCGCCAGTTCATCGTTATATCTTTTTGTGTTGTTGCACGTGAACACAATTATAGCATTCCCAGCATTGAACAATGAGGGATAAAGGTGATATTCAGAGAAAATGTTGAAAGGGGTGGTGGGGGCGGGGGCCAGGTAGCTTTGATATCGTGACCTTCCTATCCCCCAGCCCCTGTGCTAAAAAATCTCACCAGTACCTTTCCTTGAGTGTAATCAATATGCAATGTATAGGCTATGCACAATTTTATTGCACTCTCAATGAGATTGTTTTGTGCTGAAATGTTCATGACTCAGATGCCAAGGCGAGGAGAATATATGCAGGCGACAATTTTTCCACCATCTTCAATATTTCTTCTCAACATAATTCCTCTCCGAATGTCATCAACATGCAGTGTATGGACCATGTACAATCTTATTAAGAATGTTTTGGAGAAAAGACTTTTCTGACAGTGATGCCGAGGTGCATTGAATGGGAGGGGCTAGGGATATCCAATTCAAGATATCTTCTGTCACGCTCAGCAAACACAATATGTCCTTTAGTCAGATCACTATGCAGAATATTGGCTATTTACAATCTGAATAAGAAAGTTCCGAGAATACATAATTTTTCAGGCCAGGATGCTCAGATGTGTGTGTGTGTGGGGGGGGGGGGAGGGGTGTATGCAGGCCTCGATATTTTCCTCCACCCTACCCTAATATTTTCCTTAATAGAGCATCTCACTGAGTGTAATTATTTTGCAGTATGTGGGCTACGTATGTTTAGCATTTCTGGTGTGCGGTAGTTCATTGGCCAGAGCATCGAACAAGAAACCGAAAGGACAACCGTTCGATCATGACTGGCGCAATATGTGTTGAGTCCACGCAGAATACACTTAATTCCGATTGCCCACGTGGAGGCCCAATGTCATTGTGTACTAAGGCATACGGTACTTCGATTCTGAACCTTGCATCTACCTCAGCTAATCTTACTACTGTCGGGTTAGTGGGGGTGGTGGGCGGGTGTACGTGGTATGGGTGTATGCAAGCCATGATATTTTCCTGCTCCATACCCTCGCTTCCCAAGTTGCAGAAAGATATGCAAGATATAATATTTCTCCCATCTCAATTCTTTTGGGGTCAAAGTTGCGCCTTGGTTATGTATTATAATAAACAACTGAGAAAAAAAATTGACAAGATAGAGTGACACAAACATGTACAGCTAAATCTCCAATGAGGTTGGTTATTAATGCTTGCTTAAGCTCTTAAAAACAGGCTCGTAGACAGCATGCAATGGGTGTGTGGCGGCGAGTCAACACCACAACTGAAACAAATGGCGTGATCTCATCCGTCTAGTTTTTATTTCACCGAGATGGAAGCTGTTACGGACACAATCAGACTTAGGGTGTCCGGAAAGTGGTCCGGATACCTTCGGTAATATATCTTACAAAGTCCCCATAAAGTTACATTAAGAAGACATATATATATTTAATATATAATATCAGGTCGTCTTAATGTAACATTAGGATGCCATATATATTTCATAATATCCAGTATTCGTTATGTCGAATTAGGATTGTACCTTTGCGTGTTTGCCGCCAGTTGATCGTGAGTGGTTATATCTTATCGTGTTCTTGTACGTGGCCGCAATTGTAGCATTGAACAATGAGGGATAAAGGTGATATTCAGAGAAAATGCAAGACATAATGTTTTCTCCCATCTCAATTCTTTTGGGTCAAAGTGGCGCCTTGATTATGTATTGTAATAAACAACTGAGAAAAAAAGCTTGACAAGATAGAGCGACACAAACATGTACAGCCAAATCTCCAATAAGGTTGGTTATTAATGCTTGCTAAAGCTCTTAAATACAGACTCGTAGACAGCATGCAATGGGTGTGTGGCGGCGAGTCAACACCACAACCGAAACTGAGGGCGTGATCTCATCCGTTTAGTTTTTACTTCACCGAGATAGAAGCTGTTACGGACACAATCTTAGGTTGTACGGAAAGTGGTCCGGGTAACTTCGGCAATATATCATACGAAGTCCCATAAAGTTACATTAAGAAGACATATATATATTTAATATATAATATCAGGTCGTCTTAATGTTACATTAGGATGCCATATATATTTCATTATATCCAGTATTCGTTATGTCGAATTAGGATTGTACCTTTGCGTGTTTGCCGCCAGTTCATCGTTATATCTTTTCGTGTTGTTGTACGAGAACGCAATTATAGCATTCCCAGCGTTGAACAATGAGGGATAAAGGTGATATTCAGAGAAAATGTTGAAAGGGGTGGTGGGGGCGGGGGCCAGGTAGCTTTGATATCGTGACCTTCCTATCCCCAGCCCCTGTGCTAAAAAATCTCACCAGTACCTTTCCTTGAGTGTAATCAATATGCAATGTATAGGCTATGCACAATTTTATTGCACTCTCAATGAGATTGTTTTGGGCTGAAATTTTCATGACTCAGGTGCCAAGGCGAGGAGAATATAAGCAGGCGACCATATTTCCACCATTTTCAACATTTCTTCTCAACATAATTCCTCTCCGAATGTCATCAACATGCAGTGCATGGACTATGTACAATCTTATTAAGAATGTTTTGGAGAAAAGACTTTTCTGACAGTGATGCCGAGGTGCATTGAATGGGAGGGGCTAGGGATATCCAATTCAAGATATTTTCTGTCACTCTTAGCAAACATAATATGTCTGTTAGTCAGATCACTATGCAGAATATTGGCTATTTACAATCGAAATAAGAAAGTTTCGAGAAGACATAATTTTTCGGGCCAGGACGCTCAGATAGGGCGGGGGGGGGGGGGTGTCGGTGGTTGGGGTGTGTGTTGGCAGGCCTCGATATTTTCCTCCACCATACCCTAATATTTTCCTTAATAGATTATCTCACTGTGTGTCATTATTTTTCAGTGTGTGGGCTACGTATGTTTAGCATTGGGGTGTGCGGTAGTTCATTGGCCAGTGCATCGAACAAGAAACCGAAAGGACAACCGTTCGATCATGACCAACGCCATCTGTGTTGAGTCCACGCAGAAGACACTTAATTCCGATTGCCCACGTGGAGGCCCAATGTCATTGTGTACTAAGGCATACTGTACTTCGATTCTGAACGTTGCATCTACCTCAGCTAATCCTACTATTGCCGGGTTAGTGGGGGTGGTGGGCGGGTGTACGTGGTATGGGTGTATGCAAGCCATGATATTTTTCTGCTCCATACCCTCGCTTCCCAAGTTGCGGAAAGATATGCAAGATATAATATTTTCTCCCATCTCAATTCTTTTGGGTTCAAAGTTGCACCTTGATTATGTATTGTAATAAACAACTGAGAAAAAATGTTGACAAGATAGAGTGACACAAACATGTACAGCTAAATCTCCAATAAGGTTAGTTATTAGTGCTTCCTTAAGCTCTTAAAAACAGGCTTGTAGACAGCATGCAATGGGAGTGTGGCGGCGAGTCAACGCCACAACCGAAACTAATGGCGTGATCTCATCCGTCTAGTTTTTATTTCACCGAGATGGAAGCTGTTGCAGACACAATCTTAGCGTGTTCGGAAAGTGGTCCGGGTAACTTCGGCAATATATCATACAAAGTCCCCATAAAGTTACATTAAGAAGACATATATATATTTAATATATAATATCAGGTCGTCTTAATGTTACATTAGGATGCCATATATATTTCATAATATCCAGTATTCGTTATGTCGAATTAGGATTGTACCTTTGCCTGTTTGCCACCAGTTCATCGTGAGTGGTTATATCTTATCGTGTTCTTGTACGTGGCCGCAATTATAGCATTGAACAATGAGGGATAAAGGTGATATTCAGAGAAAATGCAAGACATAATGTTTTCTCCCATCTCAATTCTTTTGGGTCAAAGGGGCGCCTTGTTTATGTATTGTAATAAACAACTGAGAAAAAAAGCTTGACAAGATAGAGCGACACAAACATGTACAGCCAAATCTCCAATAAGGTTGGTTATTAATGCTTGCTTAAGCTCTTAAATACAGACTCGTAGACTGCATGCAATGGGTGTGTGGCGGCGAGTCAACACCACAACCGAAACTAAGGGCGTGATCTCATCCGTTTAGTTTTTACTTCACCGAGATGGAAGCTGTTACGGACACAATCTTAGGTTGTACAGAAAGTGGTCCGGGTAACTTCGGCAATATATCATACGAAGTCCCCATAAAGTTACATTAAGAAGGAATATATATATTTAATATATAATATCAGGTCGTCTTAATGTTACATTTGGATGCCATATATATTTCATAATATCCAGTATCCGTTATGTCGAATTAGGATTGTACCTTTGCGTGTTTGCCGCCAGTTCATCGTTATATCTTTTCGTGTTGTTGTACGTGAACGCAATTGTAGCATTCCCAGCGTTGAACAATGAGGGATAAAGGTGATATTCTGAGAAAATGTTGAAAGGGGTGGTGGGGGCGGGGGCCAGGTAGTCTTATATCGCGACCTTCCTATACCCCAGATCCTGTGCTAAAAAATCTCACCAGTACCTTTCCTTGGGTGTAATCAATATGCAATGTATAGGCTATGCACAATTTTATTGCACTCTCAATGAGATTGTTTTGGGCTGAAATTTTCATGACTCAGGTGCCTAGGCGAGGAGAATATATGTTTGCGACCATATTTCCACCATCTTCAATATTTCTTCTCAACATAATTCCTATCCGAACGTCATCAACATGCAGCGTATGGACTATGTACAATCTTAATAAGATTGTTTTGGAGAAACGACTTTTCTGATAGTGATGCCGAGGTGCATTGAGTCGGAGGGGTTAGGGATATCCAATTCAAGATATCTTCTGTCACTCTCAGCAAACATAATATGTCTGACCGCCAGATCACTATGCAGAACATTAGTTATTTACAATCGAAATAAGAATGTTTCGAGAAGACAGAATTTTTCGGGCCAGGACGCTCAGATGGGGCGGGGGGGGGGTGGAGGGAGGTGGTGTTGTATGCCGGACCTCATATTTTTCTCCACCGTACCCTAATATTTTCCTGAATAGAGTATCTCACTGAGTGTAATTATTTTTCAGTATGTGGGCTACGTATGTTTAGCATTGGGGTGTGCGGTAGTTCATCGGCCAGAGCATCGAACAAGAAACCAAAAGGACAATCGTTCGATCATGACCGGCGCCATCTGTGTTGAATCCACGCAGAATACACTTAATTCCGATTGCCCACGTGCAGGCCCGATGTTGTTGTGTACTAAGGCATACTGTACTTCGATTCTGAACGTTGCATCTACCTCAGCTAATCCTGCTATTGCCGGGTTAGTGGGAGCGATGGGTGGGGGGGGGGGGGGGGGGCGGTACGTGGTATGGGTGTATGCAAGCCATGATATGCAAGACATAATATTTTCTCCCATCTCAATTCGTTTGGGGTCAAAGTCGCGCCTTGATTATGTATTGTAATAAACAACTGAGATAAAAAGGTTGACAAGATAGAGTGACACAAACCGAAACTAAGGGCGTGATCTCACCCGTCTTGTTTATACTTCACCGAGATGGAAGTTGTTACGGACACAATCTTAGGGTGTACGGAAAGTGGTCCAGGTAACTTCGGCAATATATCATACGAAGTCCCCATAAAGTTACATTAAGAAGACATACATATATATTTAATTTCCAATATCAGGTCGTCTTAATGTTACATTAGGATGCCATATATATTTCATAATATCCAGTACTCTTTATGTTGAATTAGGATTGTACCTTTGCGTGTTTGCCGCCAGTTCATCGTGAGTGGTTATATCTTATCGTGTTGTACGTGAACGCAATTGTAGCATTCCCAGCATTGAACAATGAGGGATAATGGTGATATTCAGAGAAAATGTTGAAAGGGGTGGTGGGGCGGCGGCCAGGTAGGTTTGATATCGTGACCTTCCTACCCCCAGCCCATGTGCTAAAAACTCTCACCAGAACTTTTCCTTGGGTGTAATCAATATGCAATGTTTAGGTTATGCACAATCTTATAGCACTCTCAATGAGATTGTTTTGGGCTGAAATTTTCATGACTCAGGTACAATATATGCAGGCGACCATATTTCCACCATCTTCAATATTTCTTCTCAACACAATTCCTCTCCGAATGTCATCAACATGCAGTGTATGGGCTATGTACAATCCTAATAAGAATGTTTCGGAGAAAAGATTTTTGCTGACTCTGATGCCCAGGTGCAGCGAGTGGGAGGGGCAGGGGATATCCAATTCAGGATATCTTTTGTCACTCTCAGCAAACATAATATGTCTGTTAGTCAGATCACTATGCAGAATATTGGCTATTTACAATCTGAATAAGAAAGTTTCGAGAAGACAGAATTTTTTGGGCCAGGATGCTCAGATGGGGGTGGGGGGGGGGTGGATGATGGTTGGGGGCAGGGTATATGCAGGGCTCGATATTTTCCTCCACCAAACCCTAATATTTTCCTGAATAGAGCATCTCACTGAGTGTCATTATTTTTCAGTACGTGGGCTACGTATGTTTAGCATTGGGGTGTGCGGTAGTTCATTGGCCAGAGCATCGAACAAGAAACCGAACGGACAACCGTTCGATCATGACCGGCGCCATCTGTGTTGAGTCCACGCAGAATACACTTAATTCCGATTGCCCACGTGGAGGCCCGATGTTGTTGTGTACTAAGGCATACTGTACTCTGATGCTGAACGTTGCATCTACCTCAGCTAATCCTGCTATTCCCGGGTTAGTGGGGGGGGGGGGGGGGGGTGGAGGTAAGTGGTATGGGTATATTCACGCCATGATATTTCCCTCCTCCATATCCTAATATTTTGCTGAACAGAGTATCTCACTGAGAGTCGTCAATTTTTAGTAGGTGGGCAACGTATGTATAGGATCGCGGAGTGCGGTAGCTCATTGGCTAGAGCATTGGACATGAAACTGAAAGACCACCCGTTTGATCATGACCGGCGTCACATGTGTTGGGTCCAAGTAGAAGACTTTATCCCGGTTGCCCATGTGGGGTACGGTGTCGTTTACTAAGGCATATGGTACTTCAATGCTGCACATGCCCTCAACCGCAGCTCACCCTTTTTCTGTCGGGTTCCTAATTTGGAGAACTTCTCCGTTGCTCGTCAGTGCTCGGCGGTTCTTTCCGGATTGTCTGGCTCTTTCCACACCTGCGAAACTATCCACCATCACACGACCTTGATGTTAGATATGTTGTAAAATCCTAATATAAAATATGTGTTGGACCAATCAAGTACTTCACTCATTATTGCTAGTACATGTTTGTTCATATTTATGTTGTGATGTTTTAAACATATTCTATCAAAACTGAACCAAATTCATGACTACGCTTCCAGAGTTGTAAGAAAATATGCAGCCCATAATATTCTCTCCCATCTCAAGTTTTTAGGTCAAGATAGCGCCATGTACATTGCCTTAAAAAGACTGGGAAAACAGGTTAATATGATTGAGAAGCAGGGCCGTCGAAGGGGAGGGGGGATCGGCGGAGACGGGCGCTCTGTAACAATACCGGGTCCGGGGTTATTGGGGTCCGATCCCTGGGTGCGATTGACCTTTAACACGGACAAACGAATATAATATTTCAGGCTGTTATGTTGTGGCAATTTATAAACAATTTTATGTTACGCCAATTGCGCCCCACCCCCACCCCCTCCACCCTCCGCGAGAATAAGTGGCCATGTGTAAGTTCCCAAGCTTTTCTTATGGCTAAAAATCAAGGAACCCTTTCACACCCTGAAAAAAACGTTCCGGCCCCCATCGACGAGGTGGCGACAATCCTATCGTGCTCGCCCCCAAATTGCCCCTTCGTGGCTCATTTGATCGCCGCAGACACACCACGCAACTACAATGTTTCAAAGTGTTGTAGTTACGTTGTATGTTTGCAGGGATGCCACGGGAAAGGATCGAACCGTCGACCTCTCGGGTTTTAAGTTCAATGCGATGAATGAGTTAATGTTTACTAAACAAATGCTGATGTACTCAGCCTATTGTAAGGTGCTTTTAAAGTGTAAACACGAGATATTCCTAAACCAATGCTCTAGCGATTTCCCTCTGGGATAGTTAGGCATTTCCAGATATCCAGTTCAAGAATATATTTCTATTTGAATGCAAAATAAAGAGACCTCAAATAAACATATTTATAATAATACGGCCAGAACAAAACCTAAAAAAATGGGGTGGAGAGGAGAGGGTTTTGCCATCACTCACCCAATTATTGCTTTGGAATGTAAATTATTTTTTTCAGGAAGCGAAGTTCTTGTTTTGAGAACAGAAGTTTATATTGACACGGGTCTCTCCCAAAACAACCTTACGGAGACTTATACAATATCAATATAGAAAAAGTCTACGTAATGTATGTTTCGGGGAAAGAAAACATTAGGGGGTCGCCATTAGGGGGACATGGGTAATATATCTCGTTTTTTCCATCATATCGTACATTGCTTCACAATTAAAACATCGGTTTGTTTAAAGGGTTAATAATGCTGACAGGCTTGTAAATAGGATGTATAGAAAGCAATGTCCCCCTAAGGGCGGTTTTTTGACCATGTCCCCTTAATGTATGTTACAAGGTTATATATATATATATATCTGCTTTACATAAAAAAGAGAAAAAGATTTAGACAATGAAAATTATACAAAAGCCCCTGCGGCAGGAGTGCTCAGATTCAAGGGTTATTCTATGTTCCAATTTCTTCCGCTCCAACCATGCCTTTATACAGGATTTTCAAAGTTTTGAGGTACAGTCACTTCTTAGCTGTCCAGCCCCATTATACAATCATCAATTTCAAACTCGCTGAAAAAATAGCAAGATCCTACCAGTGGGGGTTCGCTCTTAGCTTTATATTTAACTAACTAACTTACTAACTCTCTCTAGAAAGGTATGTTAGGTAAGGGGTTAAGTGGTGATGATGTGTGCTTAAAATACAAATTCAGTCCCGAAAAAAACTTCGTTTGTTACTATTATGTGAAGTCTTGAATGCGAATTACACAACCAGAGATATTTTCTACCTTAAAATTATTCTTTACAAATATGCTTGGTTGGTTTTAAAATTAATTTACTTCAAGTCAGGTTTATTTATGCGAATGACAGTTTTCCAACTCAAAATACCTTTTCAATTTACAAGTTCAGTTCAGTGAACATGTTTGTTGCTGTTATCTGATGCCTTGAATGTATACCTTGAATATTTATTTATTGGGGATTAACGGCACTTTCAACAACTAGGGTCACCTCGTGTTGGACAGTTTATGGGTGGAGGAAGCCAGAGTACCTGGAGAGAACCACCGCGATCCGACGAGGAACTTATAGAGATCATGGCATGGAGAACAGTGCATGTGTTATTGCAGGTGCTGTAGCTCTTAACCCTATCATTCAAGGGGTTATATCTGGTTCTCGTATCATGGTTAAAGCAATTTAAACCATGAAGGATTATAAAAGAAAGACGGAATATTGCCGTTTTGCATACACGAATTAATTATAATAAAATTTTAATTGAATTACGCTAATTTTACACGGTAAAGACCATGATTATAAAGATTTTATCCGTGAGTTTGAAGTGGTGGATGAACATGTGAATGATTGTTGTCCTCTAGTAACACGTTTTGAACGGACGTATGATAAAAAATTCATTCTGTATAACTGATTTTAAACACACCTATTTTTACCATACAATGGTATAAAAGATATTTTTCGGTTAATTTTTTAGATAAAGTCCCGATTGATGAAAAAAACATTATCAAACCCCCTACTATGGTTAAAATGTTTTGAGATCATGACATGGAAAACAGTGCACAATATCAATACCTCCTCAATACCCCTATCAATTCCACTTGTTGAAACTGTCTTTGCCCCAATACACCAGTAGTAGAAGTAGCAGTATAGGGACATGTGTCAATACCACTTGTGGAAACTGTGTCTTTACCCCAATACCCCATTAGTAGTAGGAGTAGTATATAGGACATGTGTCTATACCCAGTAGTGGTAGGAGCAGTACATGACATGTGTCAATACCCATCAATACCCCAGTAGTAGTAGGAGTAGTATATGACATAGGGATATGACATGACATGAAAAACAGTACATAATAACAATTTAACCCCATCAATACCACTTGTTGAAACTGTCATTACCCCCATGCCATATACTACTTTCGCGAAGAAGTGGTGAAGATATTTTCCAAAGCTCCAGCCACACTCGTTCGCGATTTATTTTTTATTGCGCTCATCCATCTGTATTTCGAAACACACATCTATGACCGTTAATAGATATTTTACGTCTCTGTTGTGTCAAGACAGCGATTGCATGCCCACCAGATCGGCTGCCCAAACCTGATGAATACAATTCTCTATCGAAATTTGTGCACTGTGGGCTTGTGCAGTTCGTTCAATCATGCATCATCAATGGCACCCACGATCGATAGGAGGCCCGTTTTCTGAAAATGAGCTTGTAGACTGGGGAATGTTCGAATTTCTCTCTCATCATGAGATTGACTATATTTTCAAAATCTGTCCACACGTTCTTGTCGTACACATCGTATCGAGTCTCCGTGTCGGAATGCTTTGCGTAACAGAACAGAGTCTGTGACTGTAGGCAACCCAACCCACTCTCTTGATGGGTTTGCTCCACGGTTTCGGAGTCAGATCTTTATTCAATCTCTTGTTCAATTTAGTGCCTGGTCGGGTAAATTGATGTTCAGGCGGGTGCATTTCAAAGGGAAAATTATTACTGAGTCTGTTAACCATACCTCCACCTCTTTTGATGAATTAAGTTTCAGTCGAACCGCACACTTACAAGTGCCACGAAGCATCTGCCTATTATTTTTAGTTTGCACTTTTCGTTAGTTATCCGTATCTGTAGATTTCTTATATTTTATGCAATACATTTTTATTTTGTTACTTTTATTTTTTTTAATTTATTTCAATTTTTTTGATTATTTTCTTATATATATAATATCATTATTTTTTTATTTAAATCTGTCACTATTTCTGGATCTGTATATTTTCCCAAGAGTTTATGAAGTGATTCTCTGGCTTCTTCTCGACCTTTTCCTATCAGATTGTGTTTCCTCTCCTCTGACTGGATTTTATTCTTATACCGTCTTTCAACACATCAAATTTATCCTCTTTTTCTCGAGAATGCAGCGATACTCCCATCGGAAATCCTTCAGCTTTTCAGAAAAGCAGATATCATGTTGCTCATAAAACTGATTTTCAAGTCACGAATTTTCCAACCGTGCTCAAGAATCTTGTCGCAAGAGCAGCGCTCTCTATCGACAACACGGCTGGAATGGTAGCCACGGTCGATACGAGACAAATTCCAGCTGCAACCAAACCCATGGATAGGTGATAAGAGTCAGATCCAGTCCGTCAAACAATTTAGTAATTCACGCATACTTCTTGTTGAGCGGTTGACGTCTGTCTCTTTCCATCGTTAAATAATTTTGAATTTTATTGATATGAGCGATGCGATACGCGTTGCCTCTGTCTTCCACGGAAGGTGCCTTCGGTAATACAGTCGATAAGTCTGGATATACATTGCCATTTCTTAATTCCATTTTGCTTAAGTTATATTATTTTTATTTTTTTTTCTTCTTTGTCCTTATTTAATATATATATTATAATTTATAATGCTGTGCCTAAGTAATTTCTCTTCTTTTTTTAAAAAACAGTAACTCATAATAACAAACTGAGAATGGGCACATTTTTAAAAGGCGATTGCGGACCTAATAACGGTCCTCGATCGTCAATCAAATTCTTTCCTCTCTTCAGATAGAAGCCGTCTCTGTGAGCTTGAAATACACCGCTACCTTTCGCGCGCTTTAGATACAATCCTTTACCATCTGTTTCGATTCGACACACAACTCCCCCTCTCTTCAGAAACAATCTATTTCCCATTATTTTCTGCACATCAGAACTGTCCAAACCCGAGAGAGCTCCCATACCCAAAACCAGCAACACGCGTTTGGTGAGAATGGGTATTGCCTTGGTGGTAATCTCGCCAACAATCATAAGGAGCAACCTTCCATTTTCAAAGTATATCTCAATTGTGCAGGACACAGTCTCACAGTCAATCCTTTTCGATTACGATGCACTTCGGCTATTCTATTAATTTGCGTTTTAGTCCAGGCGATTTTGTCCCGTCCATTGCTCAAGTTTTGTTGACTTAATTTCAATCTCACAGCTTCGAGTTGATTTTCTAATGCTCCACAACCTTTCTGACCTTCGGATATGTTTACGTTTTGTATTATGTATCTCGCCATTATTTGTTTCATTTAATTTTGTAAAAAACAAATTATTTAATAATTTTTTTCTCCCTATTATATATATAAAATCATATCGGTATTACATAATCTTTTCTCTAAATGTTACTGGACGGATATTTATCAATAATATTTGGTCGGACGACATGGAGCTTGTAAATGTTTGCCCTATTCAACTCCTCCTGCAAAATAGATTGATTGATATGTTGTCTGAAGTCACCGACAGAAATATTTTAAAATCAGCGATATGCTTGCTCGGGGCCTGTTTTGCTGCACTGTCTGCCCTAGTGTTACCAACATGTCAAGGTAACTAGCAAAATACGATATTCTATAGGCCACGCATTGGCTCATTCAACCTCACACGAAGTTCAAAGATCAGAGGGTTCTTCGACATGGGGATGAGAAAAGCTAGCACAGAGAAGGAGAGTCTGAGAATTGTCTTTTCTTGTGCATTCTCGACTTTTCGGGCGTAAGATGTGAAGTTATAATGGATTTTTTATTTTTTATTCTGACCAGCAACAACAGCTTTGGGCAATCTGTACAGTTCCCTTCATGAGTATTATATGTGAACTTTATATTGGCATTTGCCTTATTGAACTGCAAAGAATTTTCTCACTCTTTTTGGAAGAAGAAAGGTATAAAAAATAAAATTTCAGTAGGCTCGTGCGATGCTGTGGCTATCAACGTTTTCCGATGCTTGTGTGATTGCATGTTGTAGGACCTCTTATTCGGGTAATTCTGTTGAATGGGGTCTAATTTATTTATTTATTTATTGTTGTTTATGGTCATATATTTATACACAATGGCCAATCCTGACCGCAGCGCTGAGATAAAGTCAAGTTTAGTCAATCGTTCACACTCATGCTATCCATTTTAGAGAACTTCTACTCCAAGCATTGGTGGCTGTGCCCTATTATGCCAGTAAAACATAACCTCTCTACCACAGTACCAGGAATTCTCCGCTTCCCGTAGTACCCTCGGGAGAATGGGCTCTATTATAATCTCAGAGACATCTTTTCCAGGACACTGTTCTGAAAAAAAAACAAATCGACATGACGGATCTGCGCCCGGTGATTCTGTATCTCATTTTCAGCATCAGCTTTTGTATGGACGATATTGGTTTTTCTGCTGGTCTCAGGTTTAGGGTGTCGCCACCACAGCTAGAGGAGCGGACTGTGTTGTGTTGTTTGTTGTCGCTTTGTAGCGGCGCGCACGTCTCTTGAGCCGCCTCCAGAGATGATGGGAATTTATTCCGTCCTTCGTTGACGGAAATTAAACATAAAACGATGGACATACAGCAAGTCATGATTTTATTTTGCACATTCTCCTTCCCGTTGCTGTAAATAGTTGTACTCTTTCATATTAACGTTGATCAGAAGACATAAAATGTAACGCATTTTGTGGTTTGTCGTTCCCCAACACTCCAAACAACCCACACTTTAATGATATGGCGAGTAGATAAGTAATCTGGCTGTGCCACCCCATTGTAATTTATGTAACCCAGAAGCAAACCATTATGTTAACCCAGTAATTTTCTTTCCATATTCTTTCTAATTTATTGTATGTTTCGAACTGTCTATTTATTACAGATCAAAACATTTATTGATTGATTGATTGATTGATTGATGGATTGATGGATTGATTGATTGACTGACTGACTGAAATAAAAACAATGAACTCAGAGCAGGTGGAAAAGAATTTTTTATATAATGTATTGACCTAATTTTCAAAGATGTGGTAATTTGCCAGTTGGCAAATTGCCAGAGATGTGGCAATTATCTGCCAACTGGCCAGTTGCCACACCACATCTTTGAAAATGCTAATGGTTCATTTAAACTTACAATTCTTGAAAAAAACAATTGTAAACGATTTACAGTTCTGGGCCCAGGTCATCCATGAAATTGTTGTGTTTCTACTATAGTATTCTCCGATTATCTGGGCCAAAAACACATTGGATTCCATCTTCGATTGGTACTGCTGACCACATTTATTGAGAAAATCCTTCAGACCAATATAAATCAAGAGGCTTATTGTCTGTTTACATCAACTTCATTAATATATTTACCAAACTTTCACTCTCTCGCTTTTTATTGCACAAAATATCACAAATCCGGTTCTCTGGTCTTATATACCCCAAAAAGAGGGAGCTGTTGGCATTGGTTTTTAGGGGTTATGCCTAACAAAAATGAAAATAGATACCTCGAAAAAAAATCTTCTTTAAAAGTTAGTTTATTAAATATTTAAATTTTAAAACAATTCTTTTGAGACATCAGCATATCTTATATATGATAGAGAATGCAACTGCACCAAGAGTGCACCATACGGTATATAAAAAGCTGTACACAAGAATATTCGCCCAATTGTTTCTGTTTACATTCTACTTTATAATTGATAAATGGTGCTTAGTTCATTTCCGAAAAGGTGTACGTTCCCGATATGCAATAATTTAACAACCTGCACAGGCAGCCAACAATGATGAGAAAATATTGCCCAGTTACATGCTGTTGTATACATGTATACAAAGTTGAAATTATCGTAAAAAAATAATCTGCGCCTTTGGGGGTTAAGACAACGTACCTCAGTAGCAAGGGGAATACGCAGTTGCTTTAACCCTTTACCTAACATGAAAAGCAGACGACACTTGCAAAAAAAATTCTTGAATAACTAATTTTTTTCATTTTTTGTCTCAAAAACATAGGTTATGACCCCTCGTTGGAACGAGCTCGACGAGCTCGTTCCAACGAGGGGTCATAACCTATGTTTTTGAGACAAAAAATGAAAAAATAATAAAAATTCATTGGCGATTTTTGAGAATCGCGCTGGCCGGTTTTGGCCGTTACGTTGGGTAAAGGGTTAAATATTCCACTCGCACGTTAATCAAAGTGGCTGAATTCAACAATAGTGTGGCGTGTGGCAAAACGAAGTAGACATCAAGGCGTTAGTAACTGCAGATAAACCGAACACCATGGTACATGTGTGTTTGGAAGTTCTAATAGGACACTTCGCTTTATTTACAGATGTTACACCACGTAGATGCTTTGTAATGAAAGTTGAAGTCTACATCTGTTTGTATTTCGTAAGCATTGACAGCCTCTCAAAAAGTTTTAAAAAAACCTCCCACACTTTTACAACTACCATCTGATTTAGAATGTTACTACAGCACTTTACCAAAAGCCCAATAAAGTTACATAGCCCCTGAATTTCAGTTCATCCAGAAATCTCAGTGTTGCTAAATATAGTAAGAGTTGATCAAAATGATGGATGAAAATGGGGGGCACGTGTCCTCCAACTTCACAAGATGTGTATGGTATTTTGATGGCCAAACAGTTTCTTCATCGTCAAATGCATTTCATCAAATTGGCGAAAAACGCTCTAAAATGTTTTCAGAACATACCAGAAGGCAAATGATAACGTTAGCCCGATGAAAAATTTCAAATCAGAATAGCATGGTCCTCAATGATACTATACTATACTATACTATACTATACTATACTATACTATACTATACTATACTATACTATACTATACTATACTATCAATGATACTATACTATACTATACTATAGTATACTATATGGAGTGCTGTTGCTCAGTTCGTAGAGATGCAGGCTGCAAGCCCAGAGGTCAGTGGTGCGAATCCCACCTGCGGCAACCACGTTGTGTCCTTGGGAAAGACACTTACTCCCAATTGCCCGCATGGGCGCACAGTGGCGTTATGTACTAAGGCGTACTGCACCTCGATGGTGCACTTGTTCTTCAACAAATGCTAATTCTGCTTGTGTGGACGGTACGTTTGGGAGTCTGACAGTTGCTGGCCGTTGCTCGGTGGTTCTTTCCGGGTACTCCGGATTCCTCCACCCAAAAAACTGTCAACACGAGGTGACTCAGCTTGTCGAAAGTCTCGTTAAACCACAATAATAAATATACAACGGGAATCTCTGCGAAAAACGTCGCAATTCAATTTACCCCCACCGAAGATGGCTTCGACGGAAGTGGTCGATTCGACAAAGATCTCTCGGATGAGAGAGGTTTTCAACCCTATGACGGTTTTTCAATCAGACTGTCTGAAATCTGACTACTATCACCACCACCACCACGACATTCAGGAAAGCGGAACATGACAGACTTTCGGCAAGAGATTCGTGAACATACTGAAAACGAGATCCGACTGCTACCACCACGAAATTTGGGAAAGCAGAACATGCCAACCAACAGGAACTCTGAACGCGACGTGAATACATTCTGGGCGGATGATAGAGCAATCACTTTCGGCAAGAGAGATTCCTGAAAATACTGAGACAGAGAGATCCAACTACTACAGCCACCAAGGCATATCGGAAGAGCGGAACATGACAACCAACAGACTCTCAAATCGATGGATATACGTTTCTGAGCGGATGATAGAGAGATACTATTCAGGCAAGAAATTCGTGACACATGAGACAGAGAGATCCTAATATCACCAACATGACTTTTCTGAGAGTGGAGCATGACACCAACATGACTCTGTTCACGATGTGGATATGTTCTGGGCCGATGCTAGAGCAATTGCGTTCGACAAGAGAGATTTGTGAACATACTACGACAGAGATCTGACTACTACTACAACGACATTCGGAGGAATGGAACAGCAAACTGGACTCTCAACGCGATGTGGATACGTTTTGGGCGGATAATAGAGATACTTTTCGGCAAGAGAGATCCATAAACATACTGAGACAGAGATCCGATTGCTGCCACTACGACATTTCGGGAGAGTGGAATATGACAGCGAACAGGACTCTGAACGCGACGTGGATACCTTCTGGGCGGACGACAGAGCAATAACTTCGACAAGAGAGATTCGTGAACATACGGAAGAGCGGAACATGACAACTAACAGGACGGACTCTGAACGCGATGGATACACGATTCTGGGCGGATGACAGATATACTTCTCGGCAAGAGATTCGTGAACAAAGACAGAGATCCGACTACTACTACCACGACATTCGGGAGAGCGGAATATGACAAACTTTCGACAAAAGAGATTCGTGAACATTCAGACACAGAGATCCGACTGTTACCACCACGACGTTCGGGAGAGTGGAACATGACAACAAACAGGGACTCCGAACACGACGCGGATATGTTCTGGGCGAATGATAGGGCAATAACTTTCAACAAAAGAGATTCGTGAACATACTGAGACTGAGATCCGACTACCGCCATGACATTAAGGATAGTGGGACTTGACAACCAACATGACTCTGAACGCGATGGATGGTAAAACAAAATGAAACAAATTCATATGAGTACGCAGATAAACTACTAAGTGTTTTGCTAATTTGACAAAACGTATGTTTTCGATAGGTAGATAGGTATGTTATACATCAAATGAAAGCTGTAGATATGTAGAGTTAAAAATGAAGTGACCAAACCTCTCTGAGCGGGATAGGGCAAGGGTGTCCAAAAATTGGAGTTTTTGAAAGTCAGGCAAGGTAATACATCAAATTAAAAAATAGACTTCGAAATTGAGGTGACTGATCCCTCCCTGAGGTGGGATGGGATAGGGCAAAGGCTTCAAAAGCGTACGTTTTCAAAGGATAGGCACATAATACATCAAATGAAAGGCATCGAAGCAAAGAGTTTGAAAATAAAGTGAACAGCCCTCTCGAGGGAGTGGAGTGGGTGTAAGGGCGTCAAAACATAAGTTTTCAAAGATAGGCATATAATACATCAAATGAAAGGTCTCGACATGTCGAGTTCGAAAATGAAGTGATCGAGATCGACTTTCCCCGAGCGGTAGGGCGGGGTAAGGGCTTCATTGAATGTAAGTTTTCTAAAATTAGGCATATAATACATCAAATGAAAGGTCTTAACGTGTAGAGTTCGAAAATGTGGTGATTGGCGCTCTCCAAGGGGGTGGGGTGGAAGCAAGGGCATCTGGACACGTAAGTTTTTAAAAGGTAAGCATGTAATACATCAAATGAAAAGTCTCGACGCATAGAGTTTGAAAATGAAGTGCTTGACCTTCCCTGAGGATGCGGTGGGGGCACGGAGGACATATGATGTACGTTTTCGAAAGGGAGGCATGCGATATATCAAATGAAAGAGCTAGATGCGTAGATCTCGAAATTAAAGTGATCGACCATCCCCAAGTGGTGGGGGTGAGGGCAAGGGCGTCCAAAACCAAAAACGTAATTTTTCTTAAGAAAAAAAATACTTTATTTTACGACATGAGCATTGTGTACAAAATAGACATTTCTAAGTACAAAGTTTTAATAACAGAATTCTTTCTCCACATATCGTAGGGAGATGATATAGCCAGATTGGCTGTCTACCTATCACCCCCTTCCCCCCCCCCCCCCCCCAAAAAAAAAACGAAAAAAAAACAGCATGTTCCTGCTTCAATACTGCGAATTGACTAAGGACCACCAGGGACACTGCAGCCTGGCGTCTGAGAATACTCGAGGTGATCTCGCTCACCCATGGACTTGGTGGTTCATCACGGTGGATTTATTTGAAGACGAGATAACCAGGTATTATCCAATAGTCTAATAGTCAGATAATCTACTGATCAACTGACTAATCAACCAACTACTCAAACAGCCAACCAATCTTTCAATTATTTTATTTGTTGATTTATTTAGTTATCTATTTGGTTTTTAAGTTTTTATTCAATTATTTATTGTGTGTTTAAGTCACCTTCAGCATCTATTGTCATGTCCTGCGATTAATACGTATAAAGTCATAGATCTGCGCTTACACCAGTATTATCCGAGCGCTGATAAAATAACACCCGGGCAACACCAGCATAATCGGAAGAGTGCG
This sequence comes from Pictodentalium vernedei, assembly GCA_031216915.1. Taxonomy (NCBI): domain Eukaryota; kingdom Metazoa; phylum Mollusca; class Scaphopoda; order Dentaliida; family Dentaliidae; genus Pictodentalium; species Pictodentalium vernedei. The sequence continues at coordinate 233,514,557 of CM062295.1, forward strand.
ACTCCTCAGTCCCGATGAACTGAATTGTCCGATACTCTTCTCGAGTTTGCCTCGTTGATAAAGGTCATAATTAAGGTGATTCTAAAGTCATGGCTGCCAACATGGAAGCCAGAAACACAGACAAATGTGAACATTTCATGGAACAATAACTTGGCAACGAAACAGCCTTGCCCTTGGATACCAGGGTTGGGGGGAATGGTCATGTCACATAGAACGTGATGGGACCCGCAAAATATGCATTTAACAAATTTACGAATCATTTGGAGACATTAGAAAATGTGTACTGTCAAAAAGTCGGAAATGGCGTGGGCAGGATTTCAAAAAATAGCGAGGCGCCTCACCTTCCAATGAACAACTAACGTGAGCTATCAATAATGTACTGCAGCAGTTGAGTCTTAATTTTTAATAAAACACATCGAAGATAGGACTAAGCACGTTGTCAACCTGGGTCGTTTCAGTCTCAAAAGTGTCCGCCATGTTTACGGTGGGAAATTCAAAACACTGAAGGTTGTGGGCAACATTGCGACAAAAGATCTCGCCATATGTCCCGTAAATTCTCATAACAATGCCACTGCTGAAATTCTGATTGTCGATATATCTCAAGGGAAGCAGACTAATAGAGGCAAATTGCATTGATTGTCTGTTCTATGTAAATATTCATCCCTCACCAACTGAAGCAATCAATTTGTTTACATGGATCGACCTTGCCATTAGTTTGTATTCATGCGCCAAAATTACCAATAGAGAACAAAAAGTTCAATTTTCTTTAATTAACAAAACGGTGACATATTGTGGAATTAGAAAACCATGTTGTATTCTTTCGTTGTTGAAATATTCGTAAACTGGTTGCTTTTTCACTTCTTTTAATTGCAAATCGGGGGAACTATTGTTCGTCATGTAATATTGATGGTTAACTTTATTGGTATGTCATTCGGTCCCGTTTCGGTCTGGTTTCGGTGAGTTCCAGAAATAATGCTCCTAATTTTGCGATCTGGTGTGATGTACATTGCGAATCATTGTAAATGATGTATTTCATTAAATTTGTATGCAATCCACAAAGATCATCGATAATTTCGAATATCTTTGGGCTATTAGACTCATGCCTGCAAGTGTTTGTTGATCGAAGTTGTTGTCACCGGAAAGTCACATGTGTTGGTAAGTCGCTTGTTCAAAGTGCGAAAAATAATATTTTTTTCTTTCTATCTACCCCACTAGACCTCCTAATCACAAATAAAATATGACAGAAGTGTGAACATGAAATTTTTCTCCAGAAAATTATTTTATCAGTCGTTGCATAGAAATTCTCAACGAAAGTGAAGTATGGCAACACACACAAGGCACAATCGAGCATCAAATTTTTGGGAACGCGTCAACTCGCCACTGGGTCAAGTCGCCACGGTCAGGTCAACTCACCACAAAAAAAAATAATACAAGGTAGGTTTCTGACACAACATGAGTTTATTCATGATCCAAAACATAGCATTAAGCACCTTATCGGATTTTTTCAATAATTGGACGAATATTTTATACTTTGAGCACTGTAAGTATTGGTCAATCGATACGACTTATTGGCGGAATTCAATTCCATAACTTCCCCTCGAGCCTGCATGTAGTACTGGTAGGTGATTCCAGAGTCACACTTTTTCAACTTTGAAAACTCCTTTTTTTAGTTTCCAACCAATAACTTGAGCTGTAATTGACAGAATCAAATACAATTTGTTGTGTAGGTGTATCAGCATAAAATGCAGGTCAAGTCAGATCAGGGTTTGATCAGACAATTTTTGCCAGAATCATGTCCCTTTTTCAATTTTGAAAAATTCAATTTTTTGTTATGGTGGGGTGGTGGGGGGGGGGGGGGGGGTAAGTAGCCATGCAGTCTTTTATTTTCTATTATTGGGATTTTACGATACACTTTCAACAGGGTCATTTCATGTCAAGACAGTTTTACTTGTGGAAGAGGGCAGAACAGACATATCACTTGTATGGCTAATATTTCCAGGGAGGTCAACTAGATTACTGATTAGTGTAGTGTGCCATACTTTTGAACTGTAAATAGTTCCCTGTGAAAAAATGGCTGGACTAGTGCATGCAATGGTCCTCCAAAAATTTAAATAAACATACAATTGGATTTATTTTTTAAAAAGTTATGACTCAACTGTTGTTCTCTAGTGCACATAGAAAACATATTTTTCAATGTGAGATTTATATTTTAAGTTTTGGTGGCAGGAAGTTGACAGTGAGTTAAGGGTTTTTAAAAGCATTTTTTTGGTGAGCAAATTCTTTTTTTAAAATTTTTTATCACATTTTTGTAATCTATTAGGTAGGAAGCAATCATTCATGTATTAAATAACCATTACTATTGAAAAGTAATGAAAAGAACATCATGTTTTCGACCTGTCCACTCAAACTACAATCTTCAGTTTAGAATCACCTTAACGTGTTAAGATTCGAACTTTTTCATAGATTTATGTGCGTTATGCTACTTCAACTTTGTTTGGACTCAGCAGTCTGGACAATACAGGTTACTACATTGGGTACTGTCAGCGTACGGAGACAAAAGTTTTATTGTTAGATTCTTTTTGAGCTTGATTCTTTTATTTTGATTTTGTAGATCCATGTCCAAATTGTTCCATATTTTAGGGAATGCAAATATAGGTAACGTATCTAAAGATTTTGTGCGAGTTCTGTTTTCACGCATTTGTCACATTTGCCTCGAGTTCATACGAGATATATTTTCTAAAATACTAAAACAGTCCTTAAATGACATTGGAAGATTGCCATGCTTCCAATCAAATATGAAGAGGCAAGTTTGTAATTGGAACAGGTCAGTAACTTTTAGAATCCTATCCTTTGGAAATTGTGGGTCAGTGTGCGAGTTATATTTTTTGTTATTTATAATTCGTATGGAACGTTTCTGCAATTTCAGAAATTTATAAATTGCCCTCGAACTGCCCAGTATAACAGTATAGTTGGATCAGATAATTTCTCCTAGCTGACCTTCTCATTTATAGTTCCAGGTGACATCTATGGATATTATTGGCTGGGGTATTTGTGCTCACATGACAAAGTTATGTTCAATCGTCACTGCTAGTCGTCTCATGTATGAGATTAGATAATTTCTGTAAGTATTATCGGCTGAGGTGTTTGTGTTTTTGCAGGATACACTGTGGAACCCAAGTTGAACATTTCAATTTCAGCTCCACATGGTAATTTGCAAACCACGAATATTTTGAATTTTAACTTCCCCCACCCGGCACCTTGTAGATCGCAAAACATAAATACTGTTCACCAATGAATTGATTAAATACAGTAGTCTTCAAAACGCATAGGCAATCTTCTTATTTATAGTGCCAGGTAATGTCTGTAGAATCAACTGGTGTATTTGTGCTTTACAGGATACAGTTGATTTCAACCCTCATGGCAAATAGTCTCATTTATGAGGTTAGATCATTTCTGTGGATATTGTCAGCTGAGGCATTTGTGCGTCGCGAGATACACTGTGGGACTCAACTTAAACAATTCAACTCTAGCCCCAAACTGTCAGTTGCGAAACACAAGTGCAGTTGAGTTCTACTCTCATAGCTAATCTTCTCATTTATAGGGCCAGGCGATGTCTGTAGATATTATCAACTGATGAATTTTGCTTTACAGGATACAGTTGAGTTCAACACTCACTGCTAATCGTCACATTTATGAGGTTAGATAATTTCTGTGGATTTTGTCAGATGAGGTATTTGTGCTTCGCAAGATACACTGTGGGACTCAACTTAAACAATTCAACTCTAGCCCCAAACTGTCAGTTGCGAAACACAAGTACAGTTCAGTTCAACTCTCATAACTAATCTTCTCATTTATAGGACCAGGCGATGTCTTTTGATATTATCAACTGATGAATTTCGCTTTACAGGATACAGTTGAGTTCAACACTTACTGTTAATCGTCACATTTATGAGGTCAGTTAATTTCTGTGGATTTTGTCAGCTGAGGTATTTGTGCTTCGCAAGATACCCTGTAGGACTCAAGTTGAACATTTCAACACCAGCCCCAAATTGTAAATTGCGAAACACAAGTGCAGTTGAGTTCAACCCTCATAGCTAATTCTCTCATTTATAGGGCCATGTAATTTATGTAGATATTGTCAGCTATATATATATACAGATTATCATGATAATTTGCACGTCCTGTGCTTTGTGTCAGATTCGAGGTGGTATCCAGAAAGGGATCTCAACGAGCCGCCGTGTTGTGATTCCATTTTCGGACACCACCGAGACCATACTGGGGGGGGGGGGGGGGGGTAATTGGCTATTATTAATAGTTCTGTCGCTAACTGTAAGGAGTTTCGTTTTGTAAGCGATAAGCTGCGTCGATCACTGAAACGCACATAGAATGTATTCATGAGCCTGTTACGATAACCCATCGGGTTATCGGAAACGAGTCGTCTATTTGATACGGGATACGGAATCAGAATGAATCGTCTATATGATACTGGATCGGAACACATTATGTGATACGTACCATTTCTCGTGGTTTTCAGGCCAAAATCTATGTGATTGTTAGATAAATTATTTACAGTATACAGCTATAGTCAACTCCCATGGCTATTCTCCTCATTTCTAAGACTACGCAGTTTCTAGGGATATCGTATCTGTCCTTCGTAAGATACACCGTGGAGCTAAGTCTAAATGCGTCAAGTGCTCTATCAGGAACAGAGGGACACATTCACAAGGACTCTGTGAGTACACAGTCATCCACCGTTGTAACTAAGGATGATGTGAGCTTGGCAAGGCCAACATTGACGACTATCAGTGCCCAGGCATCAGGGTCTGAACGAGACTCCACCGTACAGGGTGACATTTTGAAGAAAGATGTACAAACAAATACATCAACAAACGTTCAACTTACAAAAGAGAAATCTTTTCCCCAGAGGCGGCATGGGCGTGCAACGCAGACCGACGTTATACGGCTTGAATTCATAAAGTATATAGTTGTTCAGAGAATTTGTGTGGTTGACCAATCAAGATTTTCAAAGTGTAGCCTTGGAACTGCACGTTGAAAATCTTGATCAGTCTTCCCCCAAGTAACAAATATAGACTCCATCAACTGATGTCTCTGAACTGGCATGGAAAATACCATGAAGGTTCAAGGGGTTAACATTATAACGCATCTCATGTTAGTAATGCTGGAGAGCTCGACAAAGATCTGAACAGTACCATTCTGAAGCCATTAGATCATCTGCGTTCAGTACTACGAGCAGAGTAAGGAAATGATGCTAAGACACATTTATCAAATGGTTTGTTTTCTATTGAAAACATAATGCCTGAAAATCTAAAAGAATTGCGTTCTGCTGGTTTGGTAGAGGAAACAGAAATTGCTGTAGGTCAGTTGTTAACTAATGCATCTGCCACCCATTATTTAGAGCATGGATGCGTTTCAGAAATTCAGCATACAATATAGGTACGGCTTCTCCTGCACCACATAAACTGAGAAGGACTTCCGTTAGGAAGCAGGAATGGGTTTATTTGCAAAAAACAGTTGTTTGATTTTGGTGTCATTCAACCCTCCAGTTCGGATTGGACTTCTGCCCTAATGCTTGTCCAAAAAGGATGTTGTTTTCAGTTGTATTTTGACTTCAGGGCACCAAATGAGTAGACAGTCCAGGGCTGTTTTTTTTTTTTTTTTGCCTTTGATTGAAGACTGCCTTGATACTTTTTACGGCACCAATTATATTCTATATTTTGTACATGCGGTAGGGTTATTATCAGGTTATGCTAAACAGAGATGATCGTAAGAGAACTGATACAGTTACGAGATATGGTCTCTTTGAGCATACACCACGACCTTTGGTAACCTGACGTTTCAATGGGCTCTGCGACTGGTACTTCGGGGATTGAACTGTAATGAGATATTAGTGTATCTCGACGACATAAAAGTGCTTGGTAAAACTATTGCTGATTCATTAGTGAGTTTTGAAAATTTATTTTCAAACTTTCGAATGTACAGCTTAAACTTTAATCCAACAGTGTGAATATTCTTGGAAAGTTAGTTATCAGCGAAGGAATTTCAGTTTTCTCTTAGTAAAACTCATGCTGTAAGAAAGTGGACTGTTCCAACATCTGACGTTAAAGACATTTCTTCGGTTTCGCATTTATTATAGGGACCATACTGAAGACTTGTTTCATTGATTGGACGCACTCTAAAAGGGTTTTATTTGGTGGCCAGAACACCAAAACGGCATTTGATTGCTCGGTTGCATCTTTAATATAACCACTATTATTAGCTTGCCCCTCCTCACCTGATGGATGTTTTTAATTTGGATACTGATGTTTCAGAAAGGGATATTGCTGTCGAAGTCCCACAAGCGCATCAAGGGAAAAACTGTAATTTTCTGTGCAAGCCATATTTTATACCCAGCTCACTGGAAATATTGCACTACATTATGTTGTGTTGTTTTATTGTTTGAATTTCCTGGCAGTGTCAACACGATAATTAGGCTTTTCCCTCTGGAAAAGACTATTGTTTTTCTACGGATTATTATTTTTTTTTGGGGGGGGGGGGGAGGGGATGGGGTGGGGGTTTTTTCTACACATCTTGTCCGTACGATTCAGAAGCCATTTTCGAACCGATTTTCATAAAATATTGCACACTTATAGAGGGTCACAAAATCTAAAAATGTACCAAAGCGAAATTTTCGATTTAACCTTATTTCGTCAGAATTGGCAAGAAACTGACAAAATTGGGGTTTATTGGCACTTTCTCGAAACACGTCTTGTAGATTTTTTTAAACATTCATCATTGCTCGACCTGCCTGTGACACGACCATTGATACACAAGACATATTAGGCAATGCATACGGTAACCCTCCACAGGCGGCCAAACATAAAAATTTTGATGAAATGGGCTGTTTTGGGGCCCCACAGCACCCAAACGATACACGGGAGATAAACATAACTTCCTTTATTGGAAGTGGAATTCACCGGGGATCATTTTTGAAAGTAATAAGGGTGTTTAGAAAACCAAGCGTTATCCCGTTTTGGGCTGGTTAAACAGCGATACCCCTAAAAAGCTCAAAATCATGTTTTCCGTGGATAACTCCAAACGAATCTTGTAGATTTTCAAGAACAATTGGTCACTCCCAGGTCTTGGTGTGACATTACAAGCTGCATGGACAAAATATTCCGGTCAGCATTAGTTAACCCTCCACTGGCTGCTAAACGTAAAACTTGTGATAAAATTAGCTGTTTTTCGACACCAACAGCACCCAAAGGGTATATCACAGAGAATGGTACTTTCATTTATCGGACACAAAATTGATAGAAAAACAGTTTTGTAAGTGGTAAGGGTATTCAAAAGTCGACGTCTTAACCCATTTGGGAGTGGTTAAAGAGAGATACCCATACAAATCTTAAAATACCCGTTTTCTGTGGATTCCTCTAAAAACATCTCGTAGGTTTTCAAGTAAAATCGGCTATTCGCAGGTCTTGGTATGACATTACAAGCTGCACGGACAAAATATTCCGGTCAGCATTAGTTAACCCTCCCCGGGTGACTAAACATCAAAATTGTGATAAAAAGTGCAATCTTCTATCGAGCGCACAATTTATACGGAAACATTTTTGTAAGTAGTAAGGGTATTCAAAAGTCGAAGTCTTAACCCATTTTGGACCTGCTAAAGCGAGATACCCCTTAAAAGCTTAAAATTCTAATTTTCTGTGAATTTCTCTGAAAGCAACTTGTATGTTTTCAAGAAAAAATGACAATTGGCAGGTTTTTGTGTGACATTACAAGTTGCATGGACAAAATACTCCGGTGAGCGTTTATTAACCGTCTACAAGCTGTCAAGCATCGTAATTTTGTTGAAATGGACTGTTTTCGGACACACACAGCACCCAAAGTATACGCGAGAGATAAACATAATCTCCTTTGTTGGAAGTGGAATTCACGGAGGACCATTTCTGTTAGTAATAAGGGTATTCAAAAAACCAAGCGTTAACCCCTTTTGTGGTGTTTAATAGCGATACCCATCAAAAGCTTAAAAAAATCATGTTTTAACTGGATTTCTGTACAAACAACTTGTAGGGCTTTCAAGAGAAAATGGCCATTGATAGGTCTTGGTGTCACATTACCAATTGCATGTATAAATTATTCCGGTAAGCACTTATTAACCCTCCATGGCTGCTAAATGTCACAATTTTGAAAAAATAGTCTGTTTTTGGACTCCAACAACATCATAATGGAAATGCCACAGAGAAACGTAACTTCCTTTACCGGACGCAAAACTGATAGGGATACATTTTTGTAAGTATTAAGGGTATTCAAAAATATAGGTCTTAACCCATTTTTGACTGGTTAAGGTGATATACCCCCTTAAAAGCTTAACATTCCAATTTTCTGTGGATTTCTCCAAAAACATTTTCAAGAAAAATTGACCATTCGCCGGTCTTGGGGTGACATTACAAGTTGCATGGACAAAATATTCTGGTAAGCATTTGTTAACCCTCCAGAGGCTGCCAAGAATAGCCATTTTGAGAAAATGGTCTGTCCTTGGGCCGTCCAAAGATTAAAAATTCATGTTATCCGTGGATTTCTCTAAAAACATCTCGTAGATTTTCAAGAAAAATTGGCCATTCTCAGACCTTAGTCTGACATTACAAGTTGCATGTACAAAATATTCCAGTAGGCACTTGTTAACCCTATGCAGGTTCTCAAACATCAAAATTTTGATAACATGGGCTGTGTTTGCGTACCCACAACACCCAAAGTTAAGAGGAGAGATCAACATAAGTAGAAGTAGAATTCACTGAGAATTATTTTGGATGTATTAAGGGTATTCAAAAAACAACCCTTAACTCGTTTTGGCCTGGAGAAACAATCATACCCATCAAGAGCTTTAAATTCATGTTCTCCCTGGATTTCTCTGAAAACATCTTGTAGATTTTAAAGAAAAAATGTCCATTTGCAGTTCTTGGTGTGACATTACAAGTTGCATGGAAAATATTCCTTTTAGCACTTGTTAACCCTCTAAAACCTTCCAGACATCAATATTTTGGATACATTTTAGATAAAATGGACCATTTTCAAATAGCCACAGCACTTAGTGGGTATGTGTCAAACAAACATAACTCGTTTTGTCGGTCATTAACTTGTCGGACGACGATATTGATATTAACCCTCTCCAACATTAATGATGGTTTTTACATAAACATTTTTTTTATCAAACTGAGTCATTTGAGACTACTGTACCCACCTTTCTCATAACATCAATAAAGGAACTTCAGTGAGACAGTTAAAACAATTCATCAGACACTCTGGAGTCAGGAAAAATCATGGAATCAAATCTGGAAAACCATGATTCTCCAGAATCATAAATCCTACTTTTTTTTCCACACATTTTGTCCGTACGATTCAAAAGCCATTTCCGGACCGATTTTCACAAACTTGTGCACACTCATAGAGGAGCACAAAATCTAAAAAATGTACGGAATTTTCGATTTAACCCTTATTACGTCACAATTGGCAAAAAACTGCCAAAATTGGGGTTTATAGGAACTTTCTCGAAACACGTCTTGTAGATTTTATTTAAACATTCATCATTATTAGACCTGTCTGTGACACGACCATTCACATACAAGAGATATTAGGCGATGCATATGGTAACCCTCACGGGCTGCCAAACATCGAAATTATGATGAAATGGGCTGTTTTCTGGCCCCAAAAACACCCAGACGATACACGAGAGATAAACATAACTTCTTTTATTGGAAGTGGAATTCACCGTGGCTCATTTCTGTAAGTAAGAGTATTAAAAAAACCAAGCCTTAACCCGTTTTGGGCTGGTTAAACTCCAATGCCCATCAAAAGCTCAAAAATTCATGCTTTCTGTGTATTTCTCTGATCGAGTCTTGTAGAGTTTCAAGAAAAATTGATCACGCACAGGTCTTGGTGTGACAATAGAAGTTGCACGGACAAAATACTCCGATGAGCATTTGTTAACCCTCCACAGTCTGCTAAATGTCAAAATTGTGATAAAATGGGCTGTATTTGGACACCAACAGCACCCAATAGGTACGCCACAAAGAAAAGTACCTTCTTTTATCGAGCGCACAATTTATACGGAAACATTTTTGTAAGTAGTAAGGGTATTCAAAAGTCGAAGTCTTAACCCATTTTGGGCCGGCTAAAGAGAGATACCCCTTAAAAGCTTAAAATTCCCATTTTCTGTGGATTTCTCTAAAAACATCTTGTAGGTTTTAAGAAAAATTGAATACTCGCAGGTCTTTGTGTGACATTACAAGTTGCATGGACAAAATATTCCGAGGAGCGTTTATTAACCCTCTACAGGTTGCCAAGCATCATAATGTTGTTGAAATGGGCTGTTTTCGGACGCACACAGCACGCAATGTATACCCGAGAGATAAACATAATCTCCTTTGTTGGAAGTGGAATTCACCGACGACCATTTTTGGAAGTAAGTAATAAGGGTATTCTAAACACCAAGCGTTAACCCCTTTTGGGGTGGTTAAAAACGATACCCCTCAAAAGCTTTAAAAAATCATGTTTTCCCTGGATTTCTTTAAAAATAATTTCTAGGTTTTCAAGAGAAAATGGCCATTGATGGGTCTTGGTGTCACATTACCGGTTGCATAGATAAAATATTCCGATAAGCATTTGTTAGCCCTCCATGGGCTGCTAAGTGTCAACATTTTGAAGAAATAGTCTGTTTTTTTTACTCCAACACTAACAGATGGGAATGCCACAGGGAAACGTAACTTCTTTTACCGGACGCAAAAGTGATAGAGAGCATCTTTTGTAAGTAGTAAGGGTATTCAAGGGCGCGGTGGCTCAGTTGGTAGAGGTGCAGGCTGCAAGCCGAGAGGTCCTCGGTTCGAATCCCACCTGCGACAACCGCGTTGTGTCCTTGGGCAAGACACTTCACCCCGATTGCCTGCATGGGGGCACGATGACGCTGTGTACTGAGGCGTACTGCACGTCGATGGTGCGCATGTCTTCAACCAATCTAACCCTGCCTGTGCTGCGGTGCAGAGTTCAGAGTTACGATGTTGAAGAGCTGACAGCTGCTCGTCGTTGCTCGGTGGTTCTCTCCGGGTACTCCGGCTTCCTCCACCCGTAAAACTGTCACGGTCACGATTAGCCATTGTGCATAAGTATGTGACCTTAAACACCAATAAATAAATAAATAAATAAGGGTATTCAAAAATCGAGGTCTTAACTTATTTTCGTCTGGTTAAGGAGATGTACCCCTTAAAAGCTTAACATTTACGTTTTCTGTGGATTTTTCCTAAAAAATCTGGTAAGTTTTCAAGAAAAATTTACCATTTGCAGGTCTTGCAGTTACATTACAAGTTGCATAGACAAAATATTCCGGTAAGTGTTTGTTAACTCTCCAGAGACGGCAAAGCATAGAAATTTTGAGAAAATGGGCTGTTCTGGGGCTCCCATAGCACCCAATGTGTATATGCGAGATAAACATAGCCTACTTCATTGGAAGTGGAATTTACCGAGGATCATTTTTGTAAGTAATGAAGTTATTCACAAATTCAAGCATTAACCCGTTTAGAGCTGGTTACGGAGAGATACCCCTCAAATGGTTAAAAATTCATGTTATCCGAGGATTTCTCTAAAAACATCTCGTAGATTTTCAAGAAAACTTGGCCATTCTCAGATCTTAGTGTAGCATTACAAGAGAGATACCCCTCAAATGGTTAAAAATTCATGTTATCCGATGATTTCTCTAAAAACATCTCGTAGATTTTCAAGAAAACTTGGCCATTCTCAGATCTTAGTGTAGCATTACAAGCTGTATGTACAAAATATTCCAGTAAGCATTTGTTAACCCTTTGCAGGTTCTCAAACATCAAAATTTTGATAAAATGAACTGTGTTTGTGTACCCGCAGCACCCAAAATTAAGAGGAGAGATCAACATGAGTGGAAATAGAATTCACTGAGAATTATTTTTGTAAGTAATAAGCGTATTCAAAAAACAACCCTTAACCCTCTGGGCTGGATAAACAAAGATACCCATTAAAAGCTTAAAATTCATGTTCTCCCCGGATTTCTCTGAAAACTTCTCGTAGCTTTTTAAGTAAAAATGGCCATTCGCAGTTTTTGGTGTGAAATTACAAGCTGCATAAATATTCCTGTAAGCACTTGTTAATCCTCTACAAGCTGCCAGACATCAATATTTTGGATACATTTGAGGTAAAATAGAGCATTTTCAAATAGCAACAGTACTCAGTGGGTATGTGTCAAACAAACATAACTCCTTTTGTCGGTCATTAACTTGTCGGACGACGTTATTGATATTAACCCTCTCCACCGTTAATGATGGTTTTTACCTAAACATTTTTTTTCATGAACTGAGTCATTTGAGACTACTGTACTCACCTTTCTCATAACATCAATGAAGGAACTTCAGTGAGACAGTTAAACACAATTCATCAGACACTGCGGGGTCATGAAAAATCATAGTATCTCATCAGGAAAAGCCATGATTCTCCAGAATCATAAAATTCAGTTTGAATAAATGTTATCCTTTGTCCGAACGTGACATGGAATTAGCTGAGGGTTCTCGTGTAGATCGCCCTTGAGTGCAACAAAATGCCATTTTCAATGCTGAAGCATTGTATATGGTACAATGTTGCATTCAGGGGACAACATTGACAAATAGTGTACAATCAACAAAATTATCACGACAGTCGGTAGCGTGTATAAATTATCCCTGTTGCTAATTGTTAGGGTTGGTCCAACGTATCACCAAAACAGCAATCAAGTATGGCAGTGCTAGGCCGAGTATGATATACTACTCAAAGTTTCCTAAGCGCCAAATATTTGACACATCATTGTGAAATTTCCTTGTGACATATTTGCGATATTATATTTTTGGTGGACATGATTGAGGAATATATTGGGATGGTCCCCAGTGTTTATATTATCTCTCTTGACAGGCAGACTTTTCGTAACAGTCATGGAAAGCATGTATCCGTTGATTTTCATGATGTTTGCGTGTACTGTCTACATGTACATGACATGTGCAGGTATTCAATCTTCATTTCAACACAAACCCTTGTGATTTAATGATTAAATATGGCAAATGCAAATGTAAGAAGACAGTTGTCTGAAGCAGAAGTGTGGCGTGCTGTAGGGATGGTGGAGCAAGGGGCTACTTATCGCCAGGTTGGTGAAGCCCTTGGTGTACATCATACGGTGATCACCAGAGCCGGGACAGCAGTATGTCACACAAGTACGACGGCATGGTGATGGCAGAGACAGGGCAACATCTGCAGCAGAAGATCGTTTTTTGATCATTCATGCCCGTAGGAACCGCTTTGCCACAGCAACCCAGCTTCGCTGTTACCTTCAGAATGCATCCGGGGTAAATGTTTCGACGCAGACTATCCGGGCAAGGCTGCACGAAGGTGGTCTCCGATCGAGAAGACCATGTAATCGCATTCCGCTGTCCCAGAGCCACCGCCAGGCACGATATGAACGGGCCATGGGCCGCATTGGATGGACCAGAGAAGATTTGCGACCTGCCCTTTTTACAGACGAGTCAAGGTACTGCCTACACCACACAGATAGGCGGCCTAGGATACGGAGAAGACCAGGAGAGTGATTCATGCAGCCAATACTGCAGAGCATGAGCGCTATGGTGGAGGGTCAATCGTGATCTGGGGCGGCTTCAGTTGGGATGGACGTACAGAGCTCTGTGTCCTTGAACGTGGTACATTGACTGCACAGCGGTATATTGATAAGATCCTGAATGTCCACGTCAGATTGTATGCATTTGTAGTGGGTGATAGATTCATTCTGATGGACGATAATGCCCGCCCTCATGTTCCCTATGCTGTCGGGGAGTACCGACAGAGGGAGGGGATTGATCGTATGGACTGGCCAGCAAGAGCTCCTGACCTCAATCCCACCGAACATGTCTGGAATGAGTTGCAGCTTGCAATTTCAGCCCGTCCAGTCCAGTCCAGCCAAGAAGTGTCCAGGACCTTGGTGCCATGCTGGTCCAAGAATGGAACAACATCCCACAAAGGACTACCAGGAACCTGATTGGGGGCATGAGGAGGCGTTGTCAAGCTGTAATTAACAGTAATGGGTCTCATATTCGATATTGAACCCATACCACTTCGCTCCGTCAACTTTTTGGCAAACTGAAAAATGTCCTCTTTTTCCAATAATATCCATTTTCCATGGTTACCGTATTCAAAATCAAAAACTAAAAAATAATGTCAAACACAAATATTTCTGTACTTAAATCATTAAAGATATAATTAAATAAAAAAATATACACTTTTCATTACAATATTTGAACTAAGACGTAAAACAGGTAGTTGCATATGCTTGGTGCTTAGCAGACTTTGAGTATTATATTTTTGAACATACCATTGCTGTGGGAACAGGACGGACGAGCGGTTTGAGCCGTACCAATATGTGGAGCAGCAAAATTATTTTTCATGGGGTATATTTCCATTCTAGTGTTCAATTCTGATAAGCAGTGAAATGACAGGTTTCACACATGGGAATGATGATGAAATAAACAAGGAGCATAAAAAACAGTAAAGAATAAAGTGTATGATATCATGCCCATTACTTCTTCCATATCGGCGCTACTCAGAACGGCCGAAGTGGGACAATCATCGGGGTTTACGCGGTTAATGCCTCAATCCTTTGCCGTCTATGCCAGTGATAGATACCCCGTTACGCCCCTGGGTATGAATTATTGGGATATAGTAATCTGCCTAGCTATAGCCAGGTATTGGCAGACAGGGGCCAATACTATAAAACTTCTACAGTTGTATTTTCTAGAATTGTATTTTCTGGTAATAACTTTAAATGGGTTAAAATGTACCATTGTCATTTTCAAAGATCTTTTAAAATGCTAATGATTCATTTTAGTCAGGTATATACAGAGGTGGAAATTACAATTCTAGAAAATACATCTGTAAAAGTTTTATAGTATTGGCTTTAGTGCAGCGAATCAGCACCCATCCCAAGATATACAAACCTGCTAGCATGAACCGATGATTAGACAGATTGTGTAGATTGTTCTAAGACGAGTTTTTGAAAACAAATTACGCGGGGACAGATGGTGGAGATGTCTAAGCGTCTTCTGCAAAGGGTGACCGCCACCTCCGCTGACCAAATGCACCTATAACGCAGACATACAACATATGGAGATTTCTGTCTTCCCTATAGTTTGTTTATTGGAGTTTAACGAATCTTTCAAAAGCTATAGTCATTCGTGTCAGACAGCTTTACGGATGGACGAACCCGGAGTGCTTGAAGAGCAGCACCTAGCAATGGAGAGTAACTATCGGATTCTAAAACTTACCACTCCGACACGAGCAGGGTTAGCATCGGTTGAAGGCAAGTGTGCCGTTGTTGCACACTACATCTCAGTACACAACTCCATAGTGTTCCAGTTGGGCAATCGGGTTGAAGTATCTTGCGCAAGGATACAACACAGATGATACGTGTGTGTATCGAACCGTCGATTTTTCGATCTCAAGTTCAATGATTTAAACAATGAACCACCGCGCTCCCAACCTACCCTATAGTCCTGCGTTATATGCATTCTAGTCTGCGTTGCGGACAAGTCGAAAATATAGCGTTCTTGTTAAAGGTTCTGATAAAACACAATAAAGTACAAAACGTTCACCAAATATCAAAGTTTTGTACTTACATTCTTTTAATTCTGTTAAAACGTCTCAATAGTTACTCCACTCCTTCCAAAAGCAGATGTCTGTGAACTGCGTTGAAGTGACTCGGGTAAATTTCAACTACCTCGAAAACCCACTTTCTGCGCTCGTATACGACAATTGGGTATATTCTTTTTCGCAACCGAGCAAATGATCGGAGGCGTTCTAGCCGAACTAGATAATCATTGGGGAGGAACTTCTCCTTGATCTTTCGTGCTCTCCCGAGTTCCGAGTCTAATTTTGACAACAATTACCGGTTCTCTTGCGGAAAATGTTTAATTTTACCGGGAAGAAAGTAAAGAAAACTGAAGATTGCGATCTTATTAAGTAGCACAAAGATGTGTCGATAACAGGAAAACCAACAAACAGAAATGCGCAAAACTGGACATTTTGTGATTTTATTTCGGTGCTCTCTCGACTGGACTCGATTTTCTCTCTGGTGCTCAGTGCTCTCACTCGAGATATGCTATTGTATTACATCACCCACAAAAGTTTCGAAAGTCATCAAAACACATTACTGACCAGATACAGTTTGTGGAGAGTGAATTACCACTAAAACACCCGTGCAGTGAAGTTTCCCCCCAGACAACAGTCAATTCCTGTGGCAATGAATGAAAATGGCAAGCATTTTTAGCCAAGGGACCTCCGGGTTCAACTCGGAGATCACTTGACTAAAACTTTACCCATCGTTCTAATATTTTTTTCCACTGTAGTAGTTTTTTCTACTGTAGTAGTCCTCTCGGCATATCATTTTGAGGTTCGTAAGCCCAATACGCTTTGGCTTCCCGAGTGAAGCGTCGATTTGTTTGGGACCCATGACATGGAGCTATTGTATACAAGCAGTGAGTGAATTGAGTTATTGTACGTTTCGAGCTCATATTTTCAATGAAATACCTTCAAAATAGTTACAAAGTCTGTTAAATTTCTACTTATTTGTTTATATATGCTATTTACTTGCCTTTTGGGGCCTACTAATTAAGGATGTCGGTTGAAAGGGTCAGTGAGAGGGTCGCAAAATATTAGGTGGCAGTTTGCTCCGTCTCTCAGTCAGGAACTCTTCAGTTTTTTTTGACGAGTCAATATTCCGACTGCTTCATCAAGATATGCATTCGACGAAAGCATGCACCAGTGGTGTGGTTGGAATATTTTTTCAGTCGGGACTTCTAACATCACAGTCGAGTAAGTCGGGTTTATACCCCCCAGTGGATCACGCCCTGTGTATTTGCACTGAAATTGTCGTCTAA
Organism: Pictodentalium vernedei; assembly: GCA_031216915.1. Lineage (NCBI taxonomy): Eukaryota > Metazoa > Mollusca > Scaphopoda > Dentaliida > Dentaliidae > Pictodentalium > Pictodentalium vernedei. The sequence goes on from CM062295.1 coordinate 233,531,524, forward strand.
AAAAAATTTTAAAAGCCAGACTCATAGCCAGATGCTTATATCTACGTAGGCCAAGTACAACAAAATAAAAACGTTTATGGAAGGTTAACACCTTTTTTCTTTCTGATTCAATGTCGCAAAGATCGTATGCCTTCATTAGCATACCTCCGTTATGCCTTCATTAGCATACCACCGTATGCAAATTTTAAATCGAGAGAATTGCCCGTGCTATTTTATTTTCATAATGTATTATCATACTTCCTGTCTAAACCCAAGGCAACGGACCTAAAGTGATTCATGCACGCGGGTGTCAGTCTTGAATATGCGCCCCTTTTCTACAAGGTATCCGTGAACTTTAGTCTTGGATAGCAATTGAAATAATGACATTAAATTTTATCTGGAAACACGACATGTAGCATTTATATAGCTTTTTATGTGGTATTAACATTGCTTGATTTAACGTGGACTAACCAAAGACATTTCCAACAGTTCAAATGGCTTCAATTGTTAGTCAAGACGTCAACTTGTAACAGAAGGCCTATTTATTGTACCTTCGATATTTCGACATGCTCAAGGCATAACAGAAAGCGAATACTTTTAAGACAATTGAAACAATTATAACCTATTCACTGATACTGAATATTAGGTTAGCTTCGACTTCTTATTCAGTATAAGCTATGCATCTTACAAAAGTTTCATCAACATCCGCCCAGAACTATTGGAAATATCACCACACAAAGTTATGTTTTCTACTGAAACTAGCTGAAACAGTTTTGCAAAGCAATCTTTCCATTTGGGGCTCCATGTTTTGTTCAGGGCGTTGCGAAGTTGAGCAACTGGAGGAGGGAGGGGGTTGTAAACCTAAATTGTCCCGACTGTCATGGCACAAGTGCCGAATGATAGAATATTCCAACTAGACCATCGAGGCATGCCTTCAAAGAATGTTGTTGCAATAATTATCACTGAGGATTACAGTTAAAAAAAACTCAGAAAATGTGTTTGTTGATAAATACATACAGTACAGTCGCGAAGCATCGGCTTCCAAACTTATTATTTAAGTAATTTCAATAAACCCTCGACAATCCATTTAGGCCATCACACGAAATGTTGCAAAAATGTTTTGACTATTGCTGGAGCGATTCACAAAATAAGTTGCCCCTACCCCCACTCCCCCCCCCCCCCGCACACACACACACACACACACACACACACACACACACACACACACACACACACACACACACACACACACATACCAAACGCAAGAAAATAGTAATGTACAGTTTGTCATGAATATGCATACTATAACACATATTGATCAGAACGTCATTGCATATCTTACCTTAAGTGAATTGAAGCTGGGAACTGACGCAAATCTTCGCCGAAACACAAAAGGCAGCATATAAGTTATACCAATAATACACCAATATCCATGGGGACTGGACAACTCGCTTCCTTGGACAACTCGCCCCTAACATTTTTGTACAACTCACCCCCAAGACAACTCGCCCCCATGGAATCTCGCCCCCATATATTAAAATATTGTGAACCTAAACTAAAAAGAATTTAGTTCAAAAACTCATTATTTCAAATATGTAGTAAATAAAAATAAAAGATTAAATTACAATATAATGATGTTTCCGTGACAAACGCAAACAACTGTGCCGTGTAAATTGTTGTTCATACAACTTTTATATGTTTACACAACAATTTACGGCAAAACTTAAATCTATGAGGATGGAGACATATGGTGGTGTTTTATATCTTTAAACTAGGTAGTCTTTATGTTTATACAACAATTACTTGTTAGTTGGTATACATTGATTTGAATATCGAAGCTTGTAACAATGTACACTGTCTCCAAGAAATATTTCAAATTGTAAGAACGCAATAGTATCCAAAGCTTACATATAATTGTTTTCCACGCATTTCAAAAAATGCGGGAATATTGTCGTGATCTCCGCCCGTACGTCTTGTTTTCTGAGACTGTTTCTGGCGAAAGGCTCCTTGGGAATGTAATTCGAAACGCTAAAAGAATGCTCAAATGTTGCAGTAGGGTCTGTAGATACGCACAAAGGTTTCGGATTTTTCGGGTGCCACGTGGATGTGCCACCGTTGCCACTTTCGCGTTTTCTAGACCGTTTCCGGCGAAAAGGCTCCTAGAGTATTTATTTCGAAACGCTAAACCTATGCTCAGATGCTGCAGAGGGTGTGTAAATGCGCAGGAAGGTTTCGGGTTTTTTGGGTGCCACTTGGCTGTGCCACCGTTGCCAATTTCGTGTTTTCTTAGACCCTTTCCGGCGAAAGGCTCCTAGGGTATGTAACTCGAAACGCTAAAACTATGCTCAGATGTTGCAGAGGATCTGTAAATGCGCAGGAAGGTTTTGGAGTTTTCAGGTGCCACGTGGCTGTGCCACCGTTGCAACTTTCATGTTTTCGTAGACCGTTTCCGGCGAAAGGCTCATACAGTATGTATTTCGAAACGGTAAAAGTATGCTCAAATGTTGCAGTAGGGTCTGTAAATGTGCAGGGGGGTTTCAGATGTTTTGGCTGCCACGTGGCTGCGCCACCATTGCCACTTTCGTGTTTTCTTAGACCGTTTCCGGCGAAAGGTTCCCAGATTATGTAATTCGAAACGCTAAAACCATGCTCAGATGTTGCAGTAGGGTCTGTAGATGCGCACGAAGGTTTCAGATTTTTCGGGTGCCATGTGGCTGTGCCACCGTTGCCACTTTCATGTTTTCTTAGACCGCTTCCGGCGAAAGGCTCATAGAGTTTGTAATTCGAAACGCTAAAACCATGCTCACATGTTGCAGTAGGGTCGGTAGATGCGCAGGATGGTTTCGGATTTTTCGGGTGCCACGTGGCTGTGCCACCATCGCCACTTCCGTGTTTTCTAAGACTGTTCCCGGCGAAAGGCTCCTAGGGTGTGTAACTCGAAACGCTAAAACCATGCTCATCTGTTGCAGTAGGGTCTGTAGATGCTCACGAAGGTTTCAGATTTGTCAGGTGCCACGTGGCTGTGCCACCGTTGCCACTTTCATGTTTTCTTAGACCATTCCCGGCTAAAGGTTCCGAGAGTATTAATTCGAAACGCTAAAACTATGCTCAAGTGTTGCAGTAGGGTCTGTAGATGCTCAGGAGGGTTTGGGATTTTTCGGGTGCCACGTGGCTGTGCCACCGTTGCCACTTTCGCGTTTTCTTAGACCGTTTCCGGCTAAAGGCTCCTATAGTATGTAATTCGAAACGCTAAAACTATGCTCAGATGTTGCAGAGGGTCTGTAAATGCGCAGGGAGGTTTTGGAGTTATCAGGTGCCACGTGGCTGTGCCACCGTTGCCAATTTCGTGTTTTCATATGCCGGTTCTGGCGAAAGGCTCCTAGGGTATGTAATTCGAAACGCTAAAACTATGCTCAATTGTTGCAGTTGGGTCTGTTGATGCGCCGGAAGGTTTCGGATTTTTCAGGTGCCACATGGCTCTCCCACGGTTGCCACTTTCATGTTTTCTTAGACCGTTTCCGGCTAAAGGTTCATAGAGTATTAATTCGAAACGCTAAAACTATGCTCAGATGTTGCAGTAGGGTCTGTAGATACTCAGGGAGGTTTGAGATTTTTCGGTTGCCACGTGGCTGTGCCACCGTTGCCACTTTCGTGTTTTCTTAGACCGTTTCCGGCGAAAGGCACCTACGGTATGTAATTCGAAACGCTAAAACCAGACTCAGATGTTGCAGTAGGGTCTGTAGATGCGCGTGAAGGTTTCAGATTTTTCAGGTGCCACGTGGCTGTGCCACCGTTGCCACTTTCACGTTTTCTTAGACCATTTCGGGCGAAAAGATCCTAGAGCATGTAATTCGAAACGCTAAAACAATGCTCAGATGTTGCAGTAGGGTCTGTAGATACGCACAAAGGTTTAGGGTTATTCAGGTGCCACGTGCCTGTGTCACCGTTTCCACTTGTGTGTTCTATTAGACCGTTTCCGGCGAAAGGTTCCTAGGGTATGTAATTCGAAATAGTAAAAACATGCTCAAATGTTGCAATAGGGTCTGTAGATACGCACAAAGGTTTAGGATTTTTCAGATGCCACGTTGCTGGGCCACCGCTGCCACTTTCGTGTTCTATTACACCGTTTCCGGCGAAAGGCTCCTAGAGTATGTAATTCGAAATGGTAAAAACATGCTCAAATGTTGCAGAAGGGACCGTAGATACGCACAAAGGTTTAGGATTTTTCAGGTGCCACGTGGCTGTGCCACCGTTGTCGCTTTTATGTTCTCTTGGGTAGTTTCCGGCGAAAAGCTCCTAGAGTATATAAGTCGAAACACTAAAACCATGCTCGGACGTTGCAGTAGGGTCTGTAGATGTGCACGAAGGTTTCAGCTTTTTCAGGTGCCACGTGGCTGTGCCACCGGTGCCACTTTCGTGTTTTCTTAGACCGTTTCTGGCGAAAGACTCCTTGGGTATGTAATTCGAAACGCTAAAACCATGCAAAGATGTTGCAGTAGGGTGTGTAGATGTGCACGAAGGTTTCAGATTTTTCAGGTGCAACGTGGCGGTGCCACCGTTGCCAATTTCGTGTTTTCTTAGACCGTTTCCGGCGAAAAGCTCCTAGAGTATGTAATTCGAAATGCTAAGACTATGCTCAGGTGTTGCAGTAAGGTCTGTAGATGTGCCGGAAGGTTTCGGATTTTTCAGGCGCCACGTGGCTGTGCCACCGTTGCCACTTTCGTGTTTTGTTAGACCGTTTCCGGCGAAACGCTTCCAGGGTATGTAATTCGAAACGCTAAAACCATGCTCAAATGTTACAGTCGGGTCTGTGGATGCGCACGAAGGCTTCAGATTTTTAAGGTGCCACATGGCTGTGCCACCGTTGCCACTTCCATGATAACTTAGACCGTTTTCGGCGAAAGGCTCATAGAGTATGTAATTCGAAACACTAAAACCATGCTCAGATGTTGCAGTAGGGTCTGTAGATGGCAACAAAAAGATTTGGATTTTTTGGGTGCCAAGTGACTGAGCCACCGTTGCCACTTTCGTTCTTCCTTAGAACGTTTCCGGCGAAAGGCTCCTAGGGTATGTAATTCGAAATTCTAAAACCATGCTCAAATGTTGAAGTAGGGTCTGTAAATGCGCACGAAAGTTTCAGATTTTTCAGGTGCAACCGTTGCCACTTTCGTGTTTTCTTCGACCGTTTTCGGTGAAAGGCTCCTAGAGTATAAATTCAAAACGCTAAAACCATACTCAGATGTTGCAGTAGGGTCTGTTGATGCACACGAAGGTTTCGGATTTTTCGGTTGCCATGTGGCTGTGCCACCGTTGCCACTTTCGTGTTTTCTTAGACCGTTTCCGGCGAAAGGTTCCTAGGGTATGTATTTCGAAATGCTACAACCATGCTCAAATGTTGCAGTAGGGTCTGTAGATGCACACAAAGGTTTCTGATTTTTCAGGTGCCACGTGGCTGTGCCACCGTTGCCACTTTCGTGCTTTCTTAGACCGTTTTTGGCGAAAGGCTCCTAGGGTATGTAATTCGAAACGCTAAAACTATGCTAAGATGTTGCAGTAGGGTGTGTAGATGTGCACGAACGTTTCTGATTTTTGTGTCGCGTGGCTGTGCCACCATTGCAACTTTCGTGTTCTATTAGATCGTTTCCTGTGAAACGCTCCTAGGGTATGTAATTCGAAATGCTAAAAGCCTGCTCAAATGTTTCAGTTGGGTCTGTAGATGCGCACAAAGGTTTCGGATTTTTCAGGTGCCATGTGGCTGTGTCACCGTTCCCACTTTCATGTTTCCCTTGACCGTTTCCGGCGAAAGGCTCCTAGGGTATGTAATTCGAAATGCTAAAACCATGCTCAAATGTTGCAGTTGGGTCTGTAGATGCGCTTGAATGTTTTGGATTTTTCGTGTGCCGCGTTCCTGTGCTACCGTTGCCACTTTCATGTTTCCCTTGACCGTTTTCGGCGAAAGGTTCCTAGGGTATGTATTTCGAAATGCTACAACCATGCTCAAATGTTGCAGTAGGGTCTGTAGATGCACACAAAGGTTTCTGATTTTTCAGGTGCCACGTGGCTGTGCCACCGTTGCCACTTTCGTGCTTTCTTAGACCGTTTTTGGCGAAAGGCTCCTAGGGTATGTAATTCGAAACGCTAAAACTATGCTAAGATGTTGCAGTAGGGTGTGTAGATGTGCACGAACGTTTCTGATTTTTGTGTCGCGTGGCTGTGCCACCATTGCAACTTTCGTGTTCTATTAGATCGTTTCCTGTGAAACGCTCCTAGGGTATGTAATTCGAAATGCTAAAAGCCTGCTCAAATGTTTCAGTTGGGTCTGTAGATGCGCACAAAGGTTTCGGATTTTTCAGGTGCCATGTGGCTGTGTCACCGTTCCCACTTTCATGTTTCCCTTGACCGTTTCCGGCGAAAGGCTCCTAGGGTATGTAATTCGAAATGCTAAAACCATGCTCAAATGTTGCAGTTGGGTCTGTAGATGCGCTTGAATGTTTTGGATTTTTCGTGTGCCGCGTTCCTGTGCTACCGTTGCCACTTCCGTGTTTTCTTTAACCGTTTCCGATGAAAGTCTCCTTGGGTATGTATTCAAAACTCTAAAACAATGCTCGATGTTGCAGTAGGGTCTGTAGATGCGTAATAGGGTTTTGGATTGTTCGTGTGCCATGTGGCTGTGTCAATGATTCCACTTTCATCTTTTCATTGACCGGCTTAAGGTAAGGGCCTTCGGGTTTGTAACTCAAAATGATGAAACCATCGTCAGAAATTTCAGTACCATCTGTTGATGTGCACAAAGATTTCAGATTTTCCATGCGCCACATGGATGTGCCAGCGGTGCCACTTTTGTGTTCCTTTACACCGTTTCAGAGTGAGCGATCTGTAGCATGGAAAATTAAGGAGTTGAGCTGCCTGCATTTTGACATCTAGGATGCTAAGAATAATAGGGTAGGAATAAGCTGTTCACTAACAATGGTAACACTTAATGACAGCAGACCTAGCTATGAAAACTCAGTTACTTTTTTGTATTGTCAGACAGTTTATGTTCAAGGGCTTTTTAGGGTATGTAATTTTAAACTTATACATTAAAAACTGAGGTCCAGACTGTATTATTTTATTGTTCTTCTTTTTTTGAAATTATCTATGATATATTTCTATCACATTAGACCTAACAGCTGGTAGTGTAACTAATTTCTATGTTTTACGGGTTGTTCTTCTAAATATATTTCAAGTTTATCAGAAATATATGGAATTTTCTTACTGCACAGATTGGAGAAACAGTGTTTCATTGACCATTTATTTCTTCCAGAATACAGACAAACTAATTATACTCGTTTGGTGAGTTTGTATTCCGGTGTACAGTTTCTGAAATTAACATACCTTGTGATTGAACTGTTATTAAAAATGTTATCAATTTTGCAACTTTTCAGCACTGCACTGAAAGTTAAAACATTTTAGTAGATCAAATGCACTTTTGTGCCAAATAATAGAAATATAGACTGCAGGTTAACACAGAAAATTTCAACTCACTGGCTTTTACGTTTGCAGAGATATTTAAATTTTACAAAAGAACTTCAAATTGGGCCTGAGGGCTGAAGGGTTGAATTTTTTTTTTTTAATTTTAAAATTGGCACATTATTCCGTATTCATTTTCTTTTGAGCTGAATAAAAGATTTTGTGGTCAAGTATTGGCAAAGTTCCTAAATCTTGGGGGTGGGGGGGGGGGGGTCGATGAAAAAAAATTATAATAAATAATATTAATAATAAGAGTCCTACAATTTCAATAAGTCCCCAGTTAAAACTGGGGATTTAATAGTGAACCAACAAAAATGAACTCATCGAAGAAAATCAACTTCTGTCCTTTTTTATATATTCATTTGTTGTCACAGATATTAGTTAACTGTTTCCTCAATGATAGCTCTTGCAGGTGTGACAGTAACTTGCAAATAGTATACTTTGCTTTTAAATGGCTTTGGTTTTCCCTTGTTTGTGAGAAAAATAAGATAGAAAATATAACTCCACGACTTTAGAGTATCTTTCATCACATTTTTAGAAATTTCTTCTGATGATATGTCAACATTTTTTTTCACATTGCAAATTATTTAAATTCATATTTAACCTGCTTGGTTTTAGAAATGATAATTGTGATAATAATGAAGATTTTCATTACTGTAACTTTTCCATTCATTTATAGTATGGAGCTTAGTGTCATTGATGATGTGGGGTTGTTAATTATATGTACATTGAAAGGTTACCCTTCAAAGTGTGCTAGTTTATGACATATAACTTTTGAAAAGTTTTGCCTTTTCTTTATTTCAGTTGTCATTGAAAAGTAGTACTCTTGGCTTCATGGATATCTTTGTGCACAATATTTCTTCAAACTTAAACAGAAGAAAATGGTTAAATTTTAATTTGATAAAATAAAATAAATAAAAAAATAAATAAATTGAATTTTTACCTTTACATGTATGTTAAAAAGATGTTTGATATACCTCTCATATGGAAGATAAGGGATATATTTTTTTATCTCTGAAAATCTGTAATATACTTGCGAATGCCTCTGTCTGTCTATCTGTCCCCAATAGAAATAAATATATGACCATCCTGGGTACCCCAAATAGGTGTGCTAGGAGTAATTTTCTAAGGGAAAGGTTGTTGTAATGTTTTTTAAAAAAGTGCTGTTGTGGGTAGGGTATTAAAAAGCTGCTTTTCACTTGGAAGAAAAATATTCTACTTTGATATTTCTTGCCAATAAATTTTCAGTTCTCCAATATATAAAGGGAGAATACTCTCTTCACTTCTCAACCAGAGCAGAGTCGGGTAACCCCGCTAGTATAACATAATAATAATTAAAAAACAATTTAAAAAAAAAACCAAGAAAATACATACCAAAACATAGATATTCCATGTCAGCCATAATATTATCTGTACAGATATATAGGAATGAAAGTCTTTTTTCTTTAACATTTTTATTACATTGAGATCAGGGAAGTGATTATGGCTGATCAGAAGATTGAAAATATATAATAACAGTTTCAATAAAATATCGGCACATGTACAGTCCTTTTGAACTCTAGTACTGTTGTTTACAATTAATCAATATTTTACCTAAAACATTGTCATTATAAGTTGTACATTGACATTGTACAGTTTACAGAACATTTACTACATTGGTGATGGCAGCACATTTTGTTTTTAGAGAGAAAGTTTACACATTTTGCTGGTCTTCATACAGTTCCCGACATAGAAGATATTAATTTTAATTTCCTTATTTCTACACTACACGCCTTAGTATTCATGTTTGATTGGCATAATGGAAACCTTCCGGATTCATTTGTAAACTTCTTCTCAACTAACCAATCTAATATGAATACTCGTCAGGCATGTCTTTTGCACAGACACAAAACTAGAACCAAGACTCTGTATAAACTACCGGTATTTGCGCTACCAAAGCTATGGAATGAGCTAGAATTAGACATCCGAAATACGGAGAATAGGAAAGAATTCAAGAAAAAGCTAACAACAATGTTTTTTTCCTCTTATTCCGAAGGCATTGCCTGTTCAAACCCTTATTGTCCGGATTGTCTCCGCTGATCTGGAAGCCATAAAAACTAATCAAATGTCTAGCACCGCTCACATTGCCTTCTTGGCATAGTTTTTGAAAAACTATACATTCGCAACCTATAATTCAAGGACATAGCTCAAGCACCCCCCCCCCCCGCCCCATTGGCGCGAGCTCAACGAGATCATTCCAGTGAGGGACCAAATGCTGTGGTTTTGAGGCAGAGTATGAAAACAAACAAAAATGTGAATAGGGACTTCTATTAAGGGCGCGGGGTGGTTTCGGAGGTTAGCTTGGTAAACGGTTAACGATTTGTTGTCCACAGTAATTGTTGTTGATGTCTGGTTTTCTCGTCCATGTCGCCTCTCTTTTAGCTCCCACCAACCATTTCATAGACGTTCTCAATCTTGTACTATTTCCATGATAACGGGAGGAATGGTGTCAGCAGAATTAAGGGAGCGACATTTCGCTGTTGGCCATCAGCGACGCTTTGCGCGCATGCTGTATGAGACCCTTTGAAGACACAGTAACTGGAATTCTCAAATGCTGAAGTGTAATATTCACTTCTTTCTCTTTCTGTTGATCTTTCTTTCTCTTTCTTTTTCTTCTTTCTAAGGGAAAGGCAGGAAGACAGCCAATCTGGCTATGCCTTCCCCTGCCAGTACACAATGCAACAATTAATTGGAAGTTTTTTGTAATTTAATGTACAATATGCAATATTTCTTCTTGTTGAAATTCAATATTTTTATTACATGTACTATAATGAATATATTGTTATATTTTAGTGTATTGGCAAATAAAATATCATTATCAATATCAATATCATCTGATAAGAAATGATTCATTCTCACATAACATTGCTTTGTATTGTTGTCCAACTTGTGTAAAATTGATAAATTAAGGATAGGTCTGTTTATGCAAATTATGAAATGTAATTTTTGTCTCCTGTTTTTTGAGAAAAAAACTTGAGATATTAAATCGTAGATGTACTTCTATAATTCCATAATTCATCCTTCAGTGGCTTCAGTTTCTGGACTCTAACTTTCCTTGCAGTCAGCCGATTTCGATGAAATTTGGTTAATATATTGTTTTTAACAATGATATGGTTATGTTTGAATCTGAGCCATTTCTACGCATATTCAGTAATTAGGTTGCTTCAATCTTATTTGCTGACAGCTTTTTCCAGACTCTTAACTTTCTTTTGAGTCAACCAATTTTGAGGAAATTTCGTCAATAGATTACTGTTATCAATACCAAGGTCAAGTACGATTGTGGAAGTATTTGTGCTTATTTAATTAGGTTTGCTCTAAATTTATGGTTGACAGTTTACAGTCTCTACCAAATTTTCCTTCGAGTTAGCCAATTTTGATGAAAGTTGGTCAGTAGATTACTTTTATCAACAGCATGGCCAAGTTCGAATGTGGAAAGCTTTTGTGCATTTTTAATTAGGTTCCTTTAATCTGATTGGCTGACAGTTTCAAGACTATAATTTGTCTTAAGAGTCAATCGATTTCAGTGAAATTTCATCAATAGATTACTGTTATCAATACCAACTCCAAGGTTGAATGTGGGAATTTCGCATGCATATTTAGTTAGGTTGCTTCAATCTTATTTGCTGAAAGTTGTTTCCAGACTCTTAACTTTCCTTACACTCAAGTGATTTCAATGAAATTTCATCAATACATCAATGCATGTATTTTTTAAACAAGTTCCACTTGCAACTCACCTGCATTGCACTGGATGCATTTATTTCAATTGAAACTGCTGCCCAGAGAGAAACATACATTTACTAAATTTGCTGGTTATTATTTTTTTTCTTTCTTGTATTGAAAAATGTTTACTGTGTAAAAGCACTTTCCTTTCCTTGATTTTTTTTTAAAAGTATTGTATTTCAATTCCTAATTTATCAGAAGAAATAACATAACAGTAAAAGTTTTATATTCAGATCATTATTAGTAAACCCTTACATTCTGTTCGTGTCAGGTATTTTCTGTCATTGTGTCTTTAGGTGTTGTTTTGCAGAGAATGGCATGGTTAAAGCAATGGAACCTTAAAGGACACAAAATGTATGCTTGGTTTTTGTTGGTTTTGATTCTTTTGATTGGTAATGTTGAAATGAATCCTAGACCAAGGAAGAAGAGAGCTTGTGTGACATCCCCTGTGCCCCTCTCAATGTAAAGATAAGGCTAGGAAAATATCTGGGGAGAATGAAAGTTATTTTCTTGATGTTAATATGGAATAATCTCATAAACAAGCAGTATCGTCACTCAGAGATGAGGTCCCATGTGAAGTTTCCAGTAGAGAAAGTGAAGAAACCTGTCAAAGTAGCTATTCAGCAGGTCCATGTTATGGAAGGAAGAGGAAAAAAGAATGTCCAAAGTCGAATTATTACATGCTAATTTAAAAAACCTGCATTTACAGACTGATGAGAGCTGTCGAAAATCCACAGGTAAAGATAAAGCCAAAAGAATATCAGACGAGAATGAAAGTGTTTCCAATGATCTTGGAGAAAACACACTCAATGAAACTTTAGAAATTAAACAAGAAAACTGTGATAAAGAATTTAAAACAGTTGTAAGTCATTCTCTATTTAGAAGTGGTTTAGATGAACTTGATGAGTCTTGAGGAAACAACTATATGGACTCTTCAAATTGTATTACAAGAAAGAGAAAAAAGAGGATGTCTGAGATTGAGAGTTTACTTGAAAATGTGGAAAGTTTACCTCTACATGCAAAAGATAGTTATAAAGAATCAGAATTTATAGGCAGTAGAAGAAATGAAACCTGTAATGTAGATATTGTTTTACCACATGCAGAAGATGACATATAGAAAGGACAAAATGGTGCACAGAATGGTAGAATTAGATATATGGATGGAAAAACACTAGTATATTACAAAACACATAAGAATTTAAGAGTATAGAAAAGGAGAGGGAGGGTGGCTCTTCGAATGAAAGAAATGAAAAGAAAAGGGCAAGATGTGTAAGAAAAAAATGTCTCTTCAGAGGAAAAAGCTGAAAAGAAAAGTGTAGATAATCACAGAAAGCAAAATGAACAAAATATTGAAAGGTCAAATACTGCAACAAAAGAAAAAGAAGTAAGGATAGCTGATGAAATGTCAAGAGTAGCATGCCCAAAAGAGAATTTTTCTGATGAAAAAGAGAAGCAGCAAACAGGGAAGGATAAAGAAAGAAAAGGCCTGCAACGTTGTATGAAGAAGTCAGCTATGTCTGTTGGAGGAAAAAGAAAACATGCTTGTTACTGAAAGGCTAAGAGTGGCTTCTTTAAAAAAGAATGTTTCCGACGAAAAAAAGAAGTAACAGCCTGAGAAGGATAGAAAAAGAAAAGAACAGCAACGATGTGTGAAGAAGTCAGGTATGCCTGTTGAGGAAAAAGAAAATATGCTTGTTACTGACAGACTAAGAGTGGCTTCTTTAAGAAAGAATGTTTCTGATGAAAAAAGGAAACAACAAATTGAGAAGGATAAAAAAAGAAAAGGACAGCAACGATGTATGAAAAAGTCAGCAATGTCTGTTGAAGAAAAAGAAAATATGCTTGTTACTGAAAGACTAAGAGCGGCTTCTTTAAGAAAGAATGTTTCTGGTGAAAAAAGGAAATAAAAAATTGAGAAGGATAAAAAAGGAAAGGACAGCAACGATGTATGAAAAAGTCAGCAATGTCTGTTGAAGAAAAAGAAAATATGCTTGTTACTGAAATACTAAGAGTGGCTTCTTTAAGAAAGAAAGTTTCTGATGAAAAAAAGAAGCAACAGCTTGAGAAAGATGAAAAAAAGAAAAGGACAGCAATGATGTATGAAAAAGTCAGCGATGTCCGTTGAAGAAAAAGAAAACATGCTTGTTACTGAAAGACTAAGAGTGGCTTCTTTAAGAGCGAATGTTTCTGATGAAGAAAAGAAGCAACAGCTTGAGAAAAAAAGAAGAAGAGAACAGCAACGATGTATGAAAAATCAGCTATGTATGCTGGAAAAAAGAAAATATGCTTGCTACTGAAAAACAAAGTGTGGCTTCTTTAAGAAAGAATGTTTTTGATGAAAAAAAGAAGCAACAGCTTGAGAAAAATAAAAAAGAAAAGGACAGCAACGATGTATGAAAAATCAGTTATGTCCACTGGAGAAAAAGAAAATATGCTTGTTATTGAAAAACTAAGTGTGGCTTCTTTAAGAAAGAATGTTTCTAATGAAAAAAAGAAGCAACAGATTGAGAAGGATGAAAAAAAAGGACAGCAACGATGTATGAAGAAGTCAATTATGTCTGTTGAAGAAAAAGAAAATATGCTTGTTACTGAAAAATTAAGAGTGGTTTCTGTAAGAAAAAATGTTTTTGATGAAAAAAAGAAGCGGCAAATTGAGAAGGATAAAAAAAGAAAAAGACTGCAATGATGTATGAAAAAGTCAGCAATGTATGTTGCAGAGAAAGAAAATATGCTTGTTACTAAAGGACTAAGAGTGACTTCTTTGAGAATGAATGTTTCTGATGAACAAAAAGCTAAACAGAGGGATGCAGATAAATTGAGAAAAAGACAAGATCGATCATTGAAAGTTTCAAGTTTGTCTGAAAAAGAGAAAGAAGCTATGTTTCGTTCTGAGAAGAAAAGAGTAACATCATTGAGAGACAATCTTTTTCCCAAAACAAAGAGTAAAAATGGGGAAGAAGATACTGCTCGAAAAAGATAGAAATGCTTGACAAAAGAATGTTTAAGTATTGAACATGCTGCGGATGTTTCAAGAAAAATTATTAAGGAACGCCCGATATATGTTTGCACATGTTGCAAGAGATTGTTGTATAGACACTCAGTTGTACATTGTGCTGTATCTCGGTATAAAAAAAGACCAACACCGAGATACTGAATGATTATTTAACACAGTACAAAAGTGTTAATGATAAAGCATGGATATGTAACACATGTGGCAGAGCTTTACGAAGCAATCGAATGCCCTGTCAAGTAGAAGCAAATCTTTTATATCTTGACAGTATTCCCGAGGAATTAGAGTGCCTGTGTCCACTTGAAGCCAGACTGTTGTCTTTGAGATTACCCTTCATGCAAATAGTCAATTTCCCAAGGGGCAGCCAGAAAGGTATCAGAGAAGCAGTTGTGAATGTTCCTTCCAACATTTCATTTGTGGCTGATTCGCTTCCAAGGCTACCAGATGGGGTATGCTCGGATGGTATGTTCGATTAAACAGGAGTAATTTCCCGATTCGTAGAATTACCACAAACAATCCGACAAGTTTTACTATTTCGAATTCTTTCAGAATTCTCTGCTTCTATCTTTTTATGCAATAGTTTTCGTCTATCTGGTCATGTTTCTTTGTTCTAGAGTATACTCCAGTAGCGTAGAAGAGCCTATTAGTTGGAACAACTTGGCTTATTATTACTATATTTAGCTATTCTGGTCTATTCTTGTTAGTTCTGACCCTATTCCGAGTACTCTTGTTGTTTCATTTATCTAGATCATTTATATAAATTATAACTAACCAATCAGATTGCTTGATTAGACATGCTTTATGTGCCGATATGTGCTTATGTGAAAAGGCACAATGTGACACAATGTGCCCTAGCACATAGGCACATACGACCATAGCCACAGGTGTTTTCCAAAAGGATTCTTTAAAAGGGATCCCGTAAAATGGGATTCCCAGCCGACTCCGTAAAATTTGGATTCCGTGTTTTAACATCGACACTCGAGGGTATTCCCCTTCCATGTTAGAAGAATTCAGTTCAATGGGTTGTAGTTTAAAACTTTAATTCAGATCACCTTCGTTATATTTTCATAAAGGCTGTAAACTTTGTTCAGTTCAAAGGGTGTTAATTATATACAGTTCATTCAGTTCAAGGTGTTAACATTGGGATATATTTAGGGGTTATAGTTCATTCAAACAGTTCAAGAGGGTTAACACTGTGTTACATATGGGGTTGTAGTTCATTTCAAACACTGTGATAAAGTTTGGAAGGTTATGTGCAACCAGATCAGTTCGATTTTCGTCAGTTTGTTTTGTTCACTTCGATCTTAGTTGCATTGGACCTTTGTTCACCTTGTTCTGTTCCCTTCCATCTTGATTGTATTTGATATCAGATCTGTTCAGTCTGTAGATCAGATCAGTTCGATTTTCTTCACTTTGTTCTATTCACTTCGATCTTGGTTGTGTTGGATCTTCGTTCACTGCGACTTCAACAGTTGAACTGTAGTTGAGTTGGTTCTGTTAAGTTGTTTCCAACTAGTTTATCTTCGTTCATGTTTCGTCTGTTCAGTTAGATGGTTGCATGTAATATTTAGGGGTTACAGTCCATTCAGATTAAAAATGTTATTGTATATATTGGGTGCTAAGATTAAGTCAAAGTTTGTTATGTTATGTTCACTTCGATCTTGATAATGTTGGATCTTCGTTCTGTACCTTTTTTGTGTTGAAGTGGTTGGTTGTCAGGCTGTATCTGTTCAGGTTCTTGTAATAATAATTGGATGAGTAGTAGGAGAGGGGGTTTTCGTGCCTGTTTTGGGGGACCTAGGAAGTGACGTCATACCGTAATGTATTATGGGTATCACGTGGTTGTCATGGTAACCCGACTTAGAAACATAGGTAATAGGAAAGTTTTTAAGAACACTCTAGCACTTAAACTAATAAGTAGATACATGACGGAGTCAAATATCGAGTGCAATAACCCCTATTGTCCTGACTGCGGATCCATCTAGATTCTCAATTCTTAGTTTTGACCTTTCTTCTATAGGTGTTCAAATAACACAAATTAGAATGAGCTTGTATACGTAAAACGTCTGAATTTCTCATCCGTCTTGGATGAGTCAATTGCATTATCCACAACACTAGTAATTTTATTGGGTGCATAAGGCAATTGGCTCAGTCCAATAAAACACTCGCAGCACCGAAGTTGTCACCGAAGTTGTCATGAAATATCTCACTGACTAATATCCCCTAAAATTAATCTTTTCTGCATAATGGTTAAGAAAAGCTGCAAAGTAAGTGAGCATGCTAGTTAAACTATCGGCACATGACCCCTTCCGTGACGAGGAACCCACAAGTCTGCATTGTTGGGTAGTAATGAGAAGTGCCCTGATGAATTGGAAACGACACCGACATTACTTCTATAGTAAGTTTATCGTCTCCTAGCAGGCAAGTGGAGTGGGGTAAAAACAATTCCATGGCAGCTTTTAACAACTAACCCTATAATCAATTACTGAAACACCTGACTCAGTCAGTTTGACGTCATATACAGCCGTATTTATTTTATTTTTTACTTTTTCTTTTTCAATTTCATTTCTTCTTTCTTTTTTCTACTCTTTTCTTTTTCCTTTTTCTTTTCTTTCCTCAAGGAATTGGCAGGTAGACAGCCAATCTGGCTATGTCATTTCCTAACAGTTTACATTGAAATTGTAACAACACCTTGTGACTTTGTACATTGTTTTCTATTATTACTGTTTATTCTGTGCGTTCTGTATTTGTAAAAATGTAAACTGTTGAATAAAAGATCATCATCATCATCAACCCGAGTGGGCGGCCATGTTGTGACGTAACTGTCATGTGATGGGTGATGTCAGTGCGCTTGTGCAGCTCGTGTTGTTAGGGTGATACGTGTTTCCGTCATCTATTTTGTATGAAGGGGGCCGCCATCTTTGTTTCTATAGTGGCACGTGGTTGCTATGAGCCTAAAAAGTCTACAACAGGACCAAGAGGCCCGTAACAGGTATGTTCGATTGACTGGGAGTATTTTCTGGAACGGCTTCCCTGGATAATTACCCAAATGAGCCCGAGAATGGGCGTAAATCACCTGAAAGTATTTTTTTTTTAACCGAAACGGACTTGTTTAGAGTAGCACGTAGCGCTATAGATTTTTAAAAGGTCATATTCGACTAAATGGGAGTAAATCTAATTACCACAAACAACCCGACAAGTTGTATTATTTCGAATTCTTCGTCGTAATAAGGGTAGGTAACGCTGTATGATTAAGTACAGGTTATGGGAAATCAAGCAAACTGATTGGTTAGTTATAATTTATATAAATGATCTAGATAAATGAAACAACAAGAGAACTCGGAGTAGGGTCAGAACTAACTAGAATAGACCAGAATAGCTAAATATAGTTATAATAAGCAAGGTTGTTCCAACTAATAGACTCTTCTACGCTGCTGGAGTATACTCTAGAACAAAGGAACATGGCCAGATAGACGAAACATTTTGCATATATAGATAGAAGCAGAGAATTCTGAAAGAATTCGAAAAAGTAAAACTTGTTGGGTTGTTTGTGGTAATTCTACGAATCGGGAAATTACTCCTGTTCAATCAAACATACCATCCGAACATACCCCTGTCCTATAAGAAGGGTTTAGGTAACATAGCAACCACGTGCTACCATAGAAACCAAGATGGCGGTCTCCAGTATACAAAATGGACGACGGAAACACGTATCACCCTAACAACACGTGCTGCGCATGCGCACTAACACCACGTATCACTATGGGGATGATGTCACAAGATGGCCGCTCACGCGGGTTACCATGACAACACAACATGGCGCCACTGGGTCATGTGACATGACGTCACTCCCGGGGTCATCCACCGGGATCATCCAAATGTGAGGTGAAACATACGAGACACACTACTTGCTTGATCTAGCTTTAGCAGACATAGGATAATATGAAGACCCAGGGGCTAACAGTATACCAACATGGATATATATCACCACTACCAGATCTCCCCCCTCCCCTTACGAGAAGTCCGGCACCCCCTGCCCCGAACAACGTTATGTTAGATTGTGTAGTGGACAACAACAGTGGTCAACATCTCTATGACGTCGCGTGCGCATCATGAAGTCACGACGTTAATAGCAACGTCAACCGTTTCGTGGAAAAAAACTTTCAAGAAAACCCAAATTCACCATTAATTTTCCATAACACACCCATACTCTATACCCATAGCCCTGTGTATACGTATATCACTATATATACCACAGCGTACTATATATGCAGTACGTACACCATTTACCGGATCTAGATGTATGATGCCGACATTTTCCTCCGCCAACAGTTGCACCGGCAATGGCTCCGGATCCTATGGGAATTTAACACTAGCTGCACCGGCAAAGCTCCGGCTGATGAGGGTTGAACGGGTACATGCTATACTACTATCCTGGTATTTCATTTCTGTGAACTGAGATTTGTTTTCCGTGACTGCCAAGACAACCTTCTGTGTGGGCACCCGAGATGTAGGCTTGAGTGAAAACACCCGTCATGCACCATTGTCTCGTTCTGTGCGTGTGGACTCTTTGGTGCTACAATTTTCGTATTAGTCGAATATAATACACACATCTCTGTCCTTCGGATACTTGATGGGGTAAATTTGGAATGTATCGATATAATCCTGTACAGTTCCATTTGATGGCCAAGAAAAAAAACATAATATAGCACAACCATCAATAAAGATGGCATTAGTGTTATCGGCATCTTTTCCATTTGATAGGTCGAGACTTAGAGCATTTTTCAAGCTGGCTTTTGTTTTGTTTTTGTCCCCTTCAAACATGGATGAAGCCAACGCCGAGAGATCGAATGATAGCAAATTATCAGTGTCAAATTCATGGGAACTTGTTTGAAGGCTCGTTGCTATCGCATATATAACTTCTGTGCCGAATACATGAGAACCACCTACGTTTATATGATTACGAACGCTTGTCATAGTCTTAATGCTGTGTGGAATACTGCCGTGGAAACCATTTGGTAATTTACTTTCAAATTCGGCCTGATGTACCGCATCATGGTGAGAACAGGCTTGATGAAACATGATACCCATTATTTTGTCGTCCTACTTTTCGCCCCTAGATCTTCAATAAATTTAAGCAAATCCGCCATTCATTCAAAGCCATCAGTTTCCAGTATTGGTCTGAGAATTTCTTCTGTTCATATTCCAAGAGTTCTAACATTCTGCGGGAATGTTTTGTCTGCCAGTATTTTGAGGACGCCACCGAATGCTGAGTTCAGAATTTCAGATAGACCGCTATCAGCCACGAGGTGCAGATGGATTCGCAGTAACTCAAGAGCAGGTGCATTCCGCAGAGCCGTAGATATACGTTGCTGAGAACAGAAGGATTGTCCCAGGTAAAGCAATCCGGTATAACTGCTGATCAGGGGTGAATATAACAAAATCTTGGCCTGCCTTATCTGAGAGCGCCTTGGCCCTCAGAACAGCTGGTAACATCGTAGAGGTTACGCGGACGGTTTGCCAATCAAAGGCAAGTATTTAATTTGAGTTTTTGGTTGCGGACTTAGCCCCAGGGAGAAGGTATGAAAAATGACAAAACAGAAGTTTTTTCAATGTCTGTCACCATTTTGGCAACCATCTTTAATTTTAGGTGCCAAACTTATATTATTATACCCTCATACGTTTCTGAATTACAATAAATTCCCATGTATTCAGTTGTTATGATACCTTTGTAGCGAACTAGATCATTTAAATCCCCTGGCCATTTTTTTTAAATTCTGGGGCCATATTGGAAGCCATCTTGAATTTTTAAAAATACTCTAAAACGTTAACTGAGATGTCACACTATACTCCCTTTTCTGGCGGACAATGTCAGTCTATTTTATTGTTTTATCTTATATACTTATCTATAAATTGAATTGAAGAAGTCTGAAATGATAGCACTTGAACAAAATTCCACGAAATGATTTGCAGTAACGTTGTCATTGAACTCTATCATGTCAATGAATTCATGAATTTCCCAGGACGTCTCATCACAACAAAGGGAAATGCAATCCCGTGACTCAATAACAACTAAACACTGAGGGAATCCGATGGGTACCGAGGGATACCGAGGTGAAGGAAAATAGGGTTGGGCATGTGGTGGTGGGTTATGAGCATATAAATAGATTTAAGCTGTATACACATGGCTTTAATGCCATATTAGAGAACTGTGGGCGCAAAAGTAATGGTGTTCGCTGAAAAAATCTTCCCCTAGAAACAATAAGGGGTGAGCTTGGTTGGATGAGGATTAAGGACAGGATGGACTTAATAAAACACTGCTATCTTAAGTATTTGGTAAATCTCTCCGATGGTGTAAATTAATGTTCTAGAATAGTTGGAATTCTAATATAATTCAGGATGGATTGACCGAGTGAGGGGGTGAATACAGAACTATCCAATGGAGTCCACGGACTTAGAAGTGGGCACAAATCAGGATAAAAAAAGTCGTCAGAGAAAGAGTCATGGCGGATTGTAGCCTGAATTGGCGAGAGTTGGTCAAAGCAAAGAGGTCTTTTGGTGACCTGCGTGATAATGATGAGCCAGGGTTTGTAGAGTACCTTGGTGGCACCTTTGGGAGGGGGTTCACTGTTGTTCAAGGTGAGATCGAGATCCCTCGAGCTTAAGGGGAAATTGGGAAAGACAATGAAAGGGAGTGTCAGATATGTAATTTGGGCGTAACGGAGGCCCAGAAACACTTTCTATTAGAAGGTCCAAACCACCAGTCTAAAAAAATAAGATTCACTGGAATTATGACTGGGAAGTGGGATGTAAGAATGAAGGACGTGTGGTTAGTGGGTGACAAAAAAGAGGGTTTATATGCCTATCAGACAGATTGGGGAGAATGGGACACGGGTTGTCATCAAAGAGTTCCGGGTGTTTGGGAGGAGAGAAGAGGCGTGGGGGATAAGGAGGAATTTAGGAGAACAGGGCTAATCAAAGCCTTCTCACCTGAGAACTGTTAGAAGCCCACACGGCTAAAAAAATATCTGTATATATACAAATACAAAATACAAGCTATAGCTTCGGGTATACCGTGCCGGACAACGATACTTATAACAGTATCCAACAAAAGCCTAATAACGGCATAAAGCCAACAGTGGCAAAACAATAAACAAAAAATTTAAAATAAAAAAAACGCTCTAAAGCTGCCCGAACTTAAAAGTTCTGCCGCTCCAAAACTCGGATAAAAGCTGATAGACGTTTCATTTTTATCAAAATAGTACAGTGATCTGAGTTGTGATATCCAATTTGTACTTATGCGCTCCATCCACACGCCAAGATAGCCTATTAATTACCAGGCTACCTACTAAATACAGAGGGGCAGTTTTCGGTCTATATATCTTGCATTTACTCGGATACATCAACGGTTATATCACATATATTGCTTCAAATGACTAAATTATATATCTGCACATATGTTGAAACCTTTTAAACGACCCTTTCTTACTTATTTTCCTTCACCTCGTATTCCTCGATATCCCTTGGTGTTTAGTAGGACCCCTCGATAACAAAAAGAATACAGAATTGTCAAATGGGTCGATCTGGACCGTAGAGGAGTGATAATAAAAATAGCATTGTGTAAATGGTCCGTGATTATTTACTTATTGCGGTAGTTTTTGTATAATTTCCACGACTCAATACACTTAATATTTTTAAGGACTCGCAGGAACGAAACAGAAGTAAATCATTTCACGCAAATGATCAATGAAAATCTTAACCTCGCGGAAAACCATGTACAACCAAATACACTCAAACAATGCAACGTCAACAGAGTGGATGAATGTCCAACTTTTGAGATATTTCAACAAAAAGTAAGTAGAATGTGAACGAGCCTCAGGGCTAGTTTTATCATAATGAAGAACGTGTTTTAGCATCTATTTTACAATGTAGTCCAGTCGCCAAACCCCGATTTTTAGCTAATGCGTGTTTTCGTATATAAATTTTCTTTCCGGTTTTTGCAAGTTCAGACATTTCGCATGAAGATTCTGTCAGCTACCACGGCAGTCTTGGTGAATTTTTTTTCTCACGCCCCAAAAAACATAGCCGCCAAAAAGCTAAAAAGAGGGAGAGTTAAAACTTATACCGCGAATTTCGCAGGTTTTTCGATGCCACTCCACATATTGCAAGACCCAGTACTTAATTCTAAATATACAGAGAACATAATTCGTCTCGATATTTTTGTTGTAGTTACTCGGAATAGGCCATTCTCTGTGAAGCTCGACATGTTCTGGATTTGTTTTCTGTGAATGTTATATGTTCGTTTACACCCGGCACCATGCAGTCTCTTTATGTAGCTTTAAAGGCGTGCATCCAGATAGATTTTTTTTTATCTTTGATTGAAATTCCAACATGGAAGAATTTAGGCATGCAACTATTTAGCGCTTTCGACCGGGAATCCCCCAGTGGAATCATCACATAAACTCATATGCTGTACATATTGACCGGTGCAAATATGGGGTAGATGTAATGTGTTGGGTAGATCAGCTATACATTCATCTTACAGCAATTAGGCTGTAAGATGAGTACATAGCTGATCTACACGACGGGGTTTGTTTTTCAGGGGGACAATAAATGGAGACTTCATTATTTTGGTACCATTATCCCACGGGAAAATGGTGGCAAAATCAAATTGTTACATGCCTAAACGCTTCCATGTTAGTATATCAGGCCAGTATTAAGAGTCTATCTGGATGCACCCCCCTTAATATTTTGTTTAAAATGCTATATAATGTGCCCGAGCTGGCAAATTGTAGATGTCCATGGAGTCAGTCAATTTTGCAGCAAAATGTTGAGACGTCTGTGTGGGAGCACTTTTGCGTGGTCACATTGATGATCAGATCTTCCACCTTTCGTTCCCCGAGAAGGAGCGTCATGCGGGTCTATTTTCTCATTTTTTGCTTCGAAAACAGTATTTCTGCGCAGTCCATGTCATCAAAGCTATGGTCAGTAGGTGTTATTGCGTCGACGTGAAATGGGTTAATATACACACTGCTGCATGCATGCGAGTTCGACATCCTTGGGAGAAACTGCTGGGTTAATTGGGTAAATCTGGACTTGCTTGTATGCATGCAGAACGGTCTCTCACTCTCCATCCTGTTACATGATTGGGTTAGTTTTATTCAAATGCGAGGTGAGGTTATTTAAGAGAAAATCAAGATGGTAGCCAATACTCGTCAAATATGGTCTCATATGGTATGGCCCCAAAACGAGGTAACTCGATAGGGTCCAGTCTTAAGTGTTTGTTATCACGATCTGATTGGTTAAAGCAGCTCGCTGGTCAGATAAAGATAGACGAGGGAACAACGATTGCAATATATATATATATATATTGTTTTCGTGAAATTTTGGGAAAGGAAATAGCTAATATTCCTATTTATTACGGTTTTACTTTTAAACCATTTAGTTTGTGGTCTTGGTGTGCAAATGAAATGTCACTTCGCCCAATGTTTTGTTTATCACGACGAGAAACCGAGATCATGGTCATCGCAACTGGTCGGACAGAAATTTTGAAACTAGGAATAGTATTATCGGATACTAGGTGGACAATTATTGAGGCGAGGGTGATGTGAAAGAAATCGGCATGTTTGCTAATGTAGCAATCAGTCAGCGTTTAGCTATGTGACTATGAGTGGGGAGTTTACACGCCTACCGATGGACTCCTGTCATTTGATAAATGCTAACTGCTGCGTAAACTGGAGTTTCGGGGGCCAAATTTGCGGGGGGGGGGGGGGGGGGGGGGTTCGAGGATCGAACATGGTTTTTGTCTGATAAAACTCACAATGTTGGGAGACCACAATATACTGTACTTACAATGTCAGTAGCAACGAGCCTTGTAATAAGATCAAAAAATGTAAAGTAGCCGTCGATTCGAAATTCCACTTTCGAAAACTTCGATCGCTCAAACTATTCTCTGGTTTCTATATTTTCCGCTTATCCACTGATAAGAAGTGCTTCTAAAATCGTCCATATTTGAACTGTATTTCTGATTTGATTGACTATATTACTATTATATTTACTTTACTCGTGAAATCAAGTCTCAAGTTTGTTTTTTTTTTATATCAATTGTTATTCGACTGTTCTGATTAAGCTATTTCTTTAGTCGTTCATTGAGTGAGATTCCTCGGTTTCGATTTTTGAGGCATGTCGGGATAGCTATGTCAAACTTGTGTTATTTCACAGTTGTATACGAATGTTCCAATTCGAAAAGTCGTTTTGTGTTAAACTGTTGGTCACACGTGTGGAAAAGGTTATTGATAATTGTGAAATTTATGGTGATGATCTTCACAACGCCTTGCGAACACGCTTCCAGAGCGATAGCAACATTGCATTAGATGTCCACAAATACGAGCACCCTCGAACGATAACGATGGAAGAAGGATTACGAAAGTGTGGTGAGAGCTCGGTAGAATATGAGAACACTCCACCAGAGAAAAAGACGAGATGTATCTGAGCGATCAGTGGCAGTTCTCATGGAAGGCATTTCGATGGCATTTTTGTATCCTCTTCGTCGCTCAGTTCACAGAAATTTTTTGCTATAAAGGGGCATTGGATCCATCGGGCCGACAATAGTTCGAACCAATGGCAGGGGCGGCGGAGCCGGGGGGAGGCACAGGGGGTACGTGCCCCCACCCCCCCCCCCCCCCCCCCCCCACACACACACACTTTTTTCACCAATTATGGGTACCCTAACAGGACATATTCTGACATAACGTACACAACCCCTATGGCCATATTGACTGTGGGAGATAGTAATATAGTTCTATCAAAATTAGCAACATAATACTATCGGTGTCACTGTCCATTTTATATATTAAGATATTGCACATCGCAAGTTCGCAACTAGCCATAATAAGCACAGACTACATGTATAGTAATAGTAAAAGTAGTCCAAACTTGGACCCAAATTCCGTAATGTAATCTTTTGGTTTGGTACGTCCTTTGGAACCAAACCAAACCAAAAAATTACATTACGGACTTTGGGTCCAAGTTTGGACTATTGTAAAACGTGCGCATGTGTACACCCCTGCAGTTACCCAGAAAAAAATTGTGCTCCCCCCCACCCCCCAAAAAACCACTTTTTTGGAGCCTCCACCGCCCCTGACCAATAGGAGAAAATTTTGACTTTTCGATCTGAAAGAATGCTTTTCTTGCATCTGAGCGATCAATGGCAGACGAAACTGCCTGCTGGTTTGTCGAAATACCCTCTATGTAGATTCTCAATGGCAGTCCACATACAGGGCATTTCGATATACCGGTAGTCCGTGTAATCAGATCCATCTTCTCCTTTTGGTTCTTTTCACGAAATTTTATGCGACAACATGACTGGCATTGGACTGCACCAATTTTCGAGGCCACAGGGGTCCCCAATATGAGGGGGAACCAGGTAATTTCCCGGTGGATCATATGTCCGTTCCGCCTCTGGTCCCACGTCAGACTGGATTGCTTGTTTGCCGAGATGTTTGCTGAGTGGATAATGACGCACGACATCCCTCCTAGTGAAGGCCAGCGTATATTTTCAGACAAATGAGACATTCAAATGGTAATTGGTCTATAAATGTGATCAACGCGGTGACAAATGGTCAGAAGAGGTTCGGGTTCACATCAGTGGGACCTCCAGTGACTTTCATGCAGTTGACGCTCGCTCCCATACAAATTCCAGCTAAAACTTTATGGGAGAACGAGCGGTACACGCGACAGCGAATGTTTCTTGTAAATCCGCATCACTGCCTGACATTTAAAAACTTCTTCAGGAAATTGTAGATTTCATGAAGGAATACAACTCCCTGAGGTTGGAGCTCTGTTGATATCTACGAGAAGTATATTTCATTTAACTGTCAGCTCCTCGGTATTCTAACTCTGTTCAAGCTCCCTCAAGCGGGGTTACAGCGGTTGAAGACATGTGCAGTGTCGTCGTGTAGAACACCTTGGTACACGGCGTCATCGTGTCCCATGTAGGCAACCGGGATGAAGTGCCTTGCCCAAGGTCGTTCCGGGCGGGGATCGAACTAGGGACCTCTAGCACAGAAGTCCAACAGTCTACCATTGAGCCACCGCACTTCCTGGCATTACAACAATTCAGTTTTCCAGAGATAAGAGTGTGGACACATCACAGGCGCACTTGACCTTTAATGGTACGACCCTAAAGAAGAATAAATGAAAATAACCATCTACAAATATGGCATTCAGTAGATTCTTAGGTGTCAACGAGTGTGAGGGAAGATGCATGTTTGTTTAATGACACTTTCAACAGACAGGGTCACACCGTGTCGGACAGTTTTATGGGTGGGGAAACCAGAGTAGTCAGTGAGAGCCACCGAGTAGCGGCGAACAACTGTCAAACCTACTAACTTTACACAAGCTGAATTAGCAGCGATTGAAAGCAAAGGCGCCATCGACGTGCAGTACGCCTTACTAGACAGCGGCACCGTGCCCACTCAAAATTATACCCAGGGACACAAAGCAGTTACAGATGGTCAGGATTAAACCGTCGACCTTTCGGATTAAAGTCATATGCCCCAACTCAGAGGCGGACTGGTCGTATGGTCTACCGGGAAAACTCCCGGTGGGCCCCTGTTGGGTTTCTCCCGCACAAAATTGATGTAGCCCAACACCTGTTGGTGCGTGAAATTTCGTGAAAGTGACCAAAAGCGAAATGGATCTGATTGCACAAACTGCCCGTATATAGAAATGCCAGTGGCAGTCCACATAGAGGATTTTTCGATATACCAGCAGTCTAGCCTGAAATTGATCGCTCAAATGAAAGGAAACAGCGTCCCTGCAATTTCAAAAATCAATTTTTCCCCATTGTGCCGAACTATGGTCTTCCTGATGGGCCCTCCCCCCAGGTAGAACCATTTTTGCCGAATGATCGATGAAGATGATACAATGCCATCGAAATGTTCTCTATGTGGGCTGCCATTGATCACTCAGATGCAATTATTATTATTTATTTACTGGGGTTTAAGGACACATTCGGCAGCAAGGGTCACCTTGTGTCGGATAGTTTTGCGGGTGAGGCTTCCCAACATACTAACACCACACAAGTAGGGTTAGCATTGGTTGAAGACAAGTGCACCATCGAAGTGCAATAGGCCTTAGTAGACAATGCTACCGTGCCCCCACGTGGGCAGTGGGGATGAAGTGTCTTGCCCAGGACAAAACGCGGTTGCCGCAGTTAGCAGATAGTATTCGAACCCAGTACTTCTCGGCTTGCAGCCTGGACCTCTACCAACTGAGCCCCCCTCCCACCGCTTTGGTGAATCCTATGGTATTTTTTTCGCCATAGCGACAACATTGGGGTATGGAGAATTCAGTGTTAAATGCTTTTCGCCATAGTGACAGCCGTGGGTAAAAACCCTTTTCCCTATAGTGACAGCCATTGTTAAAAAACCCTATGGAGAATCCATCCTATGTTAATTTTGTACCCAGAGAGCCAGCATTTGGGTATGGGAATTCAGTAATAAATGCTTGTACCCAGAGTGCCAGCCAAGGGTAAAAACCCTATGGAGAATCCAATGTTAATTTTGTATCTCAAGTGGCACC
This sequence comes from Pictodentalium vernedei, assembly GCA_031216915.1. NCBI lineage: Eukaryota > Metazoa > Mollusca > Scaphopoda > Dentaliida > Dentaliidae > Pictodentalium > Pictodentalium vernedei. The sequence goes on from CM062295.1 coordinate 233,559,365, forward strand.
ACTGAGGTATGGGGAATTCAGTGATAAATGCTTGTATCCAGAGTGGCGGCCATGGTGTAAAAACCCCAATCACTAATTTTTTATGCTTTCATACTGACAAAATGTTCTGCTTTGAAAAAACCTGCTACCTATTGTACATCGCCTGACTGGTAAAGTTTTCTTTTTACTACTGGAACACTTTACCACAGCCACACGACATATAATAACACTGTCAGACCAAACGGAAATCAGTCTTGTTTTGCATTCACATATATATGTCTGTATAAAAATTTTAATTTTTTCAAATGTGTACTTGCGTGAATGTCTGTGTATATGTGAAAGTGTCTGAGACTTGATTTGTTAGAAAAATAACACTTCCTCATTATACCACCCCGACAAAAAATGCTATTCAGTTGAGAAATTCCTCTCATGTATTTCCGAATTACAAATAAACCACTGTAAACATTCTCTTTTCAATATCTGAAAGTCAAAAATAGCTAATGAGATTGCACAAGACAATCGGTGTTCTATTCAGTTACATTTTTATAGATACATTCTAACAGATGTTCTGTTTGTAACCCAATAATTTGGGTTCAAACATATTTTATTTGCCACTATATACAGCAAAATGGATCGGAGAACAAGTTATCACAACTTACAAAAAGCTCCTCTCCTTAGACAAGAATAATTAAACATTTGCGGCACAATTATATACAATATAGAAATACTAAGAATTAGTGTAGGCATCAGCTAAAAGGTCGAAGATTTGAAGATTTAGAGAGATAAGGATTTAACCGTTTTGAGCTCTGGTGGTATCTTCCACATCAATTCAGTAGAATTAGCTAGAAGGGTCCATTTTCATTATTTTAGAGATGACCTACAAATATTTCCAACGGGGAGCCTTTGCCACACGCTGGAAACAGTGGTTGGTCTGCACTACTTATATATTTAACATTATTTTGTCAAGGAAATTGGGGTGTTTCACGGGCTTTGCCCGTGAAAGGGCCACCGCGCTCAAAGTGTTAAAGAGTTATAGGATTAGAGAGTGAAGGATTGCCGTTGTCTGGGCTCGCCTAGTGACTTTTTCATTATTGGATCTCTATCGTCTTTACAGAAAGAGAGCGTGTAAGAACAAAACAAATTGATGGAAATTAAAATACAGTCCCACAGCACACCATGTTGTCTCAACGCACGCAAATACATATCCAAGGGTGCATTATGCATCGTTTGGGTTCAGGTAATGTTATTCGAATCGGCCAATTGCAAGGAGGAATGTTTGAACTTTCCTGAATAAAAGTTCGTTTTGCTTTGTTGTTAAACCGATTATTCCATAAAGTAGCTCGTCGACATTATATATACTGAACATGATAACAGCATTAAGAAAAGTCACTCTTTGAGGGTGGTAGTTCGGGCATTGAAAGAAGAAATGGTGTGCACCTTCTTGGGGATGGGCACAGGTACATTGTGGGGTAGAGGAGATAAAACTGTTAAATTTGTTGTGGTTCAGATAACTGCAACAGTTTCGTAGTGTTCAGTGGAGATCGTTTCCTTTCCTGGTTCCTGTGTAGAAATATGACGATGGTTTGACGGAAGGGTTCAGTTAAGCAAGGTTGTCTTTAAATACAGAAAGTGTTGACGCAGTTTTAGTGTTAGTTGGAAGCTCATTCCAAATTTTGGAAGATGAAGGGAAGAATGTATTTGAAAATTGTTCTGTCCGCGGTTGGGACATAGATAAGTTGTTAGAATTACGTAAATTGTAATTTGATGTTTCTCCCACAGTACGTGGTAATAATTCAACAAGGTAATCTGGAGCATCGTTATTAGATATTTTAAAAAAAAACACACAGTTTGTGATGGTGTATTCTTACAGAGAGTGAGCGCCATCCAAGTTCCAAGAGTATACGCTCGGATGAAACAGATCGTGTGATACCAGACACTGTTCTTGCTGCATCGTGGTGTAGTCGGTCTAGTTTTATTAGAAGATACTTGGGAGCACAGTTCCAGACGGTATCACCGTAATCGATGAGTGGCAAGATGAATGAGAAATATATTTGTTCCAGAGTTTTCCTTCCAAGTTTATATTTGAGTTTTCTCAGATTAAAATTAATGACACACCAGAACGCATGGAAATATCTACAGAGGAACCTGGTCTGTCGGAATCTATTGTTGAGGATAATGACATTACATAAAGAATACTAGACAAAGGAAGCAAACGCAGTGGAAAACTGTTAGTTTCAAGTAATGGATTTTCGAATGGAATCAAACAAGTTCAAACTGCTTCAGCTCACTGGCGATGTAGTGTTAGAGGAAAAAACATGTGTTTGGCAACGATAAAACAAGAGGGCAATAGTTTTGAAAGAGGTCCACAATCACATAATCTCCCACCTGACAACAAACTCTCAATTAAAAAAGAAGTCTACATGCACGCAAAAATTACTTCTGATTCGTCCGGCCTTAAACATAGTGGAGAATACTGTCGGTGAAGTTGTGAGCGAGAAAAATTTGTTTCTGAAACCAAAACAGTATTCAATTAAACGAATTGTCAACAGACATAGAGCCAGCAGAAGACCCGATGAACCGACAACTCTGGATTTTTCTGTAGACACAGCTTTTTTAAATTGTGATGAATTTCTAATTGCAGACATTAATATGGACTGTCACCGACACATAATCTTCTCTTTGCCCTTTCAAATGAACTTGTTGAAGCAGGCAACAAGGTGGTTCATGGATGGGACATTTAAAGTGGTTGGGCGCCCATTCAAACAAGGTGGACAACTATTTTCTAAAAGAACATGCTATGTTTATGTAATGTTACAATATTGTTACTCAGGACAACTTACCGAACTAGAATATCGCCACCTGGGAGTGGCATGGAACCCCCCCCCCCCCCTTTCCCCTCCGTGTACGCATGAGCTTGAGAACTGCATGTATGGGGGTGGGGAAGGGTCATCATATACTTGTGAGTGTGAGTTTATATTTTTTAGTTTCCGAATGGGTGGCATGGGGAGTACTTGTGGTGTAATATATATATAAATATATTGCACTACAAGTGTTCCTCATGTTACCCATTCGGAAACTGCAGTGTTACAATATTGTTACGCAGGACAACTTACCCAACTAGAATATCGCCACCTGGGAGCGGCATGAAACCGCCACCCACCTTCCCCTCCCTGTACGCACGAGCTTGAGAACTTCAAGTATGGGGGTGGGGGAGGGTCATCATATATTTGTGAGTGTGAGTATATATATATTTAATAGTTTTCGAATGGGTGGCATGGGGAGTGCTTGTGGTGTAATATATACATGTAAATATATTGCACTACAAGTGTTCCTCATGTTACCCATTCGGAAACTGCATTTTCTTTCAGTTAGACGTCGCATATTTTTGCCCTCCCACCAAGTTCCGATAAAAATGTCTTTGAATATCTTTTCTTCTTTGCTCGTGTTTCACGTTCAGTCAAACGCAAATAATACTTTGCTTTCATACACTTTATAAGTTTTTTTTTTTTCTGTTTTTTTGTTTTTGTTAATAAATGTGTTTAGTTACAAGTTGGTGGGGAGTGTCCTGTGCACTTTCCTACAGTTTGTAATAAACAAATACTGAATAACAAATTTAGATCACCAAAATAATTTAGCCATCAACAGTTAACTGTAACATAACTATTTTATTGAATTGGACTCAAGAACTAGAAATGATTTGTAAATATAAACAGATTTGAAAGCCATTCTAAGCCCCAAAAGTTCAGTGACCAGAGTGACCAGTGTGGCTGTGTCTCGAGCTCGTAACTACTGTTATTGTACAAAATTTGCCATGATTTACTGTAGTGTCTGTGAAAACAATCCGCCAATTCCCGAGGCCTTATTTACTTTTACCCATACTAATATACAGAATATGCTATGTTTACGTAATGTTACGATATCGTTACTCAGGACAACTTACCCAAATAGAAATGTCGCTACCCAGGAGTGGCAAGGTAAGCCCCCCCCCCCCCTTGTCTTCTTTGTATAATAAATGGGATAGTAATAGGAGAATGTACCGTACTCTTTCCAGTCATTACAGAGACCCCCCCCCCCCCCCCCTTCCCATATGCACTAGAACCAATGCTTTAAATCCCGGAATTGCTGACAAACAATCAAAACATGTATTTCCTGACTGATTAATGTCTCATTTTGTTTTCGAAAGTTTGGCTGGAAGGCGTTTTAAATTCGTTCCGGTCTGTATTTGGATGACTGGAGTTTACCCTGGCGTCGGTTGGGTTGTTTTCACCACTTACTGGGTCATATTGATCAGCAACTCCAAAACTAATAAGCACCTTCTTGTGTGTGAGAGTATATATATCCAGTCTTGTGACGCCTGGTTGGTAAGAAAAGCGTTCAATCACTATTCAATTGGTGTCAGTACACAGCGAAGCGACTACAAGAGGTTCCAATTCAAAAAATCATTCCCTTCCATATTGTCAGAATTTGGAAGTAACAAATTTGGTTTTAGTTGTTGCTCATGTCATCCGGCTTTTTGTCACACTATCTTAATTTAATAATTTATGAAGACAAGCATGAGAACTGCCAGAGGGTTTTCAGTTGATGGATCACCGTCCTAATTCGGTAGCCCACCAGTAAGTGGCCTCTTGTGATCCTTTAGCTTTGACCAAAAAGGTGAATTTTTTGTCGAGAGGGAAATGTACCCTTTGGGTGCCTTATATTTTCCTGGCTTGGCGTTGTCATATTACTCTTGCAAATCTGAATTCAAATACACATAAATAAACTCTCCTTCATTCAAGATATCTGCTTGTTAAGAAAGAGCACCGAACCCGAACTTTTCATTGTCGAACGAGAGTTGGTGTCGGTTCGCCCGTAGGTGGTAAGGCATATTTACATATTTTGCATTTTAATCGATTCATGTGATGCGTGGATGGAAATCACCTGTTGTGATTTCCAGCAGGGCATTTTAAGACTGAATCCCCACCTGTTATTTTCGTTCCTAATTTTCATAAAAAAAACACAATCCGGAGACAAAATTTATTTTGCAGAAAAACAATTGACAGCATCCAGTCTTGTGACGCCTGGTTGGAAATTAAGCTTAGCTCTTTCCAACCGGGCGTTGCAAGACTGGATCTTGTCCCCTGATCTATATTTTTGAATGAGGATTCTATTAAATGAGCTATCTCTGACGTAAAGCTAATTTAGAAGTTCTTACTATGTAGCTCCAGGCTGCTGACAGCCTATGTTTTCTAATGTATCCGGAGCCCGGGTTTTCAGACTTTGTAATGTAATACGGAGGTATATTACAAGTATTTTACATATCAGCCAGGGATAACATCTTCTTGCCCCTTTGTGCTCTATGCATTCCGGAGACAAAATTTATTTTGCAGAAAAACAATTGACAGCACCCAGTCTTGTGACGCCTGGTTGGAAATTAAGCTTAGCTCTTTCCAACCGGGCGTTGCAAGACTGGATCTTGTCCCCTAATCTATATTTGTGAATGAAGATTCTATTAAATGAGCTGTCTCTCACGTAAAGCTAATTTAGAAGTTCTTACTATGTAGCTTCAGGCTGCAGACAGCCTATGTTTTCTTATGTATCCGGAGCCCGGGTTTTCGGACTTTGTAATGTAATACAGAGGTACATTATAAGTATTTTGCATATCAACCAGGGATAATATCTAATTGCACCTTTGTGCTCTATGCTATTATCATCGCTTTATCGTTGGACACCTAACTGATTTATTTCTGTTGAAACGTTCTACAAAAAATCGATATACAGTTCGTGGAGGATGTGTTGTAGCTGGTTCGCCGGCGGTGTGGTGTTATCACCGAAGGTGTCACTTTCTAGTTATGTAATATGGACAGAAAAACGGGCAATGTTCAGCCGGTGGACCTCCGGGCACAGCCCTGAGGTCCATTGGCTGAAGCTTTGCTTGTGATCGTGGTGCTTTGCAACAAATTTGCAGTTATTGGCTGGGTGGAAACGCCAAGGGGTGATTTTGTTGTGGGACAATGTCCACGTACTGTATTGGAAAGCACGAAGTTCCGTGCTCTCACCTTACTAAATGGCCTTGTAGGTAAAACAGCAGTTGAAACTGGTGCCCAAACTAGGCAACTCGGTGATAAACGAACTTCTGTAATACTTTTCACTTAGCCGATATCCCCAGGTTCGTATCACACGCCATAATGTGGTGTTTTATGGTAGTTTTTGTAAATACGTTTTATTTGATTGTCTGTTTCTACAGCGTTTCCCTGTTCCCTCATTTCGTTGATACCATGTCACCACATAACACCATGTCACCTGACTGTCTCTCGCTAGTCGCCATTCGTAGAGTTTCCGCCGTACCCCAAATTCTAGCTGCTCTGCCACCTCACTCTTCAAATAACTGCTGACACAACTATGGCGATCAGTATAGAGCAGTACAGAGCGGCTGTTGGATATCACTGCAACGTTCTTGCATTCAAGAGTAGGCTCACTGTTAAAAAACATCCTGCTAAAAAGTTATTCTACAATATACCGAAAATCGAGGTCCTTATGAAGTTGCTTGCGTGTATTATCTTCTGTGTTCTGTTTATATCAGGTGACATAGAAGTTAACCCAGGTCCCCCAAACCCAACCCAGATAGCAACGCTCTCTGTTATTCACTATAATATTCGAAGTATTAGAAACAAGCTAAGTTTAATAGTTGATGATGTTGATGATGCTGATGTAATCTGTTTCACCGAAATTCACCTAGATCCCAGTTTTAGCTCCGACAACGTGTTGATCCCTGGCTTTTCTCCACCAGTGAGAAAAGACCGGAACCAACGCGGTGGGGGAGTGGCAGTTTATTTTTCTAAACAAGTTAAATTTAAACGAATGCCTCGGTTAGAGTTTGATCAATCGATGCTTTGGTTCGAAATCACAACCGAAATGAAACTTATGTTATGCGTAGCTTATCGCTCAATTCAGTTTTCTACCGAGGGCTACTGGATGAAACTTGAACGCGCAATTGAGGACTCATTTTGTACTAACCCATCACTGGTAATTACTGGCGACTTGAATAGCGATCTACCCGATCCATCAAGTGCACTCAACGAGGTTATTGATACATTTAACTTAAGAAACACCATAACCGAACCGACGCGGACCACTTCTCACTCAAGCACTTTACTTGACCCAATGATAGTCAGTGATAATGTCAAAGTCTTGAACAGTGATGTACTGGACCTCGGGGTCTCCGACCACAAGGCAGTTTCCATGACAATTCAGACTGGTATTACAAAACAGAAATCAACGACAAGACAGGTCTGGAATTATAACAAAGCCAACTTTCTTAAAATGAATAATTTTATATCCCAGACAAAGTGGCAAACAATCATTAATAGTAACAACAGCCTAGACACTTCACTTCACAACTTTCTGACACGGTTTCTTGAAATTGCAAAAGAATGTATACCGTGCTACGATATTACTGTTCGCCCTTCTGATAAGCCATGGTTCGATTCTGCACTGCGTCGGGAAATTCGGAAGAGAGACCGCTTAAGGCAACGAGCCCTAAAAAGTAATAATTCCACTACTTTTGAAAAATATAAACATATCCGTAATAAGGTAAATAATATGAAGAAAAAGGCTAAATCTACATACTTCTCTAAATTAGACACTTCTCTCTCTATAAATCGCGACCCGAAAACGTTTTGGCATACCGTTAAACAACTATTATGTAATTTTGATAGTAAGTCTCAAGTTCAGCACCTTGAAACTGTGACTGACGCTGGAAATTTGGTAACTATATCCAGTGATCAACAAATGGCTAACTTGCTTAATACAAATTTTCTGAACAATAGCGAAATCCACGACGAAGGACATGACCTACCCATGTTCCGTTCCAAGAGCCAAGAAATTCTTTCCGACATTAATGTTACGGAAGCAGACATCTACGAGATACTGTGCTCGCTAGAAATCAATAAAGCAGCCGGCCATGACGGCATCAGTAATCGAATGCTGAAGGAGACACGGCAAACTTTATGCAAGCCACTCCTATTATTATTCCAGCAGTCACTTACTTCTCGCACGTATCCATCAGACTGGAAGCTGGCGACAGTTATACCAATCTTCAAGAAAGGCAACACCCACGACCCTAACAACTATAGGCCCGTTTCTCTTCTTAGTTGTGTGAGTAAAGTTATGGAAAAGGTTATCTTCAAGAAAGTATTCGACCACTTTCACAACAATAATCTGTTCTTTAAATACCAATCTGGCTTCCTACCGAAACACAGTACTGTATTCCAGCTACTAGAAATCTACCACAACTTATGTTTAGCCTATGACAACCGTCTCTTCTCACTAGAGGTTTTTTGTGACATATCAAAAGCATTTGATAGAGTCTGGCATAAGGGGCTTATTTTTAAATTGAGGCAATATGGTATTACAGGATCCATCCTGGAATGGTTCGAAAGCTACCTGAAAAAACGTCAACAACGAGTAATAATAAATTCTGCTTATTCTGACTATCTCCCCGTTAAGTGTGGAGTACCGCAGGGATCAGTGCTGGGACCGCTACTCTTTTTGATTTACATCAATGACATTTCTGAATATATGTCCTCTGTAGGTTCGTGTAGGCTATTCGCAGATGACACATGTATAACAAAAAACAATTCTGATCTTGATCAGCTCAGTATAGATATTAACCTTGAACTTAATATTGTATTAGAATGGGCTCAGCAGTGGCTCGTACATTTTAACCCGTCAAAAACCAAGGTTATGCTATTTACCAGGAAAGCAGTAGCCGTGAGTCCAGGTGTGAGATTTGGGGGGACACTTCTGGATCTCACAACTGAACACACACACCTCGGACTAACATTACAAGCTGACTTGAACTGGAAAACACATATTTCCAACATATGCAAGAAAGCTAACTCTAGGCTTTCCCAGTTGAGAAGACTTAAATTTACACTGAGCAGAAAAATTCTAGAAATAATGTACAAGTCTTTTATACTTCCAATAATATAGTACGCAGACGTAGTATGGGCCGGAGCCCCCGATTACTTACTTTCTAGACTAGATAAAATACACACGGAAGCCGGGAGGATAATAACTGGACTCAATAGGTCGGTACCATCTTCGAGAGTACTTTTCGAACTCGGCTGGGAAACCCTAGAACAACGACGAAAATTGCATAAGATGGTGACCTTCTTCAAAATTATTCATGGGGATGCCCCAAAATACCTCCTGGAACTATTGCCCCAGTCATTCCAAGACTACTCGCCATATAACACACGTGCTCGTTCGAATTTCAAAATTCCTCTGATGCACACTGAATTATTCAAAAATTATTTCATTCCATCTTGTATCTCAGAGTGGAACTCCCTTCCTATGGATATAAAGTACCTGGCATCTTTAAGTGAATTTACTACGTATTTCAAAAGCGAGGTATGTAGGCCACCATCGCATTTTGGACTCGGTTCAAGAGAGATGAACATACTGCATTGCAGACTACGTAATGCATGCAGTGATTTAAATTTTGACAAATTTCAAAATTATATTCACGACACAGCAAACTGCTCGTGTGGCAACGGCCTAGAAGACGCATCACACTACTTGTTTGTCTGCCCAAGGTATACCAATGAAAGATTAATACTACAACAGGACCTGGCCAACATCACAATTAATTCTGTTACGGATATCCTCTACGGTATCCCTAACATGTCACCATCTGCAAATGACCATCTATTTCGAGTAATACAAAAGTATATCAAAGCAACCAATCGATTCAATACCTTTGAGAATATTCATTCAGGAGGTAGTTAGTTCTATGTTTCCAGGCCCCCGGAAAATAATGTAATGTAGTGCTGGTCTACTATGGTGGACAGTGCCGCATCTTTGGAAAAATTGCTCTGGTACCCATTGAGTGGTGTGCAGGTCGCTTATAGTGACTGGCTTGATTAAGCCTTTGCCGGAAGTAGTGGTCTAAATCTGCCAGCGCTTTTCATATAATCACTAATTTCTCTTTTTTTAACCTCAAAATATAGCTTGCGTCTCCTAATTGGAGCGAGCTCGCTCAGCTCGTTCCAATGGGGAATCATGAGCTGTGTGTTTGGTACAGAGGATGGAAAAGGGGCAGTTATTCGAGAGGTTTAGTTGCAAATTCCCTCTGCCTTTCTTGATGGGTAAGGTGTTAAATACGATTGGAGGAGATCTTGACTTACCCGTACCGTGTTTATGAGATAGCTGCACACTTTGGATCTGATCATATATATTAATGTCACGAATATACTATTGTCACGTGAGAACCATGGGGTTCTATCTTCCGGTGGAAGAGAGAGCATTGTGGTTGTCAGATGACGATATATCGCTAGACGTAGCTTACCTTCTTTATATGTGATGACAAAACATTGCATGCACCTTGCAGTGATGGGGATTTTCTGGAGCAATGCGGCCTGGTGAGTTGGCTGGAGACAGTTTGATATTTGATATTTGATATTTGTTTGATGAGTACAAGGTATCAGTCCCCCTCTTTTTTTCCTTCTCTTTTCTTTCGCTGAATATCTACCATATTAACACCATTGCAATCTTGAATAGCGTATTGTTTATTATGATGTGTTTATATTGAAAAAAAAAATGCTGCATTTACTTGTTAATCGTATACAAAGGAGAGGACGTGTTTTAAGTGTTGAGCACTTGTTGTCTAATCCTTTTTGTTTATTTTGACAAATAAAATATGTTTAAACTAACTATTTTCTATAAATGCATTTGTGCAGAGGAACGGTGAATGGAAACAATTTCCTTTGGTTTTTGTGTTGATGTCCAGCAGGTGAAAGACGGATTATGTCAGAGTTTTGAGTGAAATTAAGGCAAAAATTGGTGAATTTCCGAAATATCGAACCCTTATTAATAGCAGAAATCATAAGTTCCATATTCTCATAGTACTTCGGTTCCTAATCCGTGTACCAAATGAAAATTAGGTTCGAGTTTAATACATCTTCTTGTTTCCAATCGGTTATGAGAAAATGTATTAAAATCAAACTAATAGACAATTACCAAGTTTGGATACTAAGAAAATGAAAGTATGTAAATGGAAGTTTCCTAGAAATCCGTCAAGTTACCCTGAAATATAGACATAGAAATCCCTGTACAATGAAAAATAGTTTCGATTTTAATACAACTTCTTCTTTACATTCTTATTTATTTGTTGCTTTTATTACTGTTTTTCAACTTGTCTTTGTATATGCGTATGGTATGGAATAAATTACAGATAAAAGTTCAAGTGTTTGTTGTTTTTTTGTCCCAATATGGTCTAAACTAAAATCCCATTCAACTTACCTTGGTGCCGAATCGACTCAGGCCGAATCGACTCAGGTCGAATCGACGCAAGGCCAAATCGAATCAGGGCTGAATCGACTAAAGCCCAAATCGACCCGTTCCCCATTTAATAACCATGATATTTTCACTGTATGAATGAGATATGTTTTTCATGTTTTGGCTGGAGTGTGTAATGTGATTTTCGTTTAAGATATTGCTTTTCAACAGGGCGGGATAAAAATGTCATAGTTGAGTTTTGCTATTATATGTGATTAGCGGTGATGGTAGGCCGAATCTTTGACTGTTTCTCCCCAGATTGTTTTTACGACACAATTGTCAGTCTTTGCCTCCAAATTATTTTGGAGGGAAAGAGTGACATCCTGGATCATCTTAGGCTACCATTACTGAGATAGTTCCATTCACAAGCTAGTTTATCTATTTTTTACAGAGTGGTTAGGGGCGAATTTTTTTAAAAATGAATGGTATTGTATAAAGAAACTCTTTCTAATAATATGGTAGCCTTGAAAAAGGCTGTTTTTATTTTTCAATAAATGAAAAATGTTTGTTCATTCAATAACCACCAATTCTCCAATCCACATCTGGCTTCTCTCAATCTCTTTTGAACACTGTACCATTTTAATAACTGCTAAATGAGGCTGTGGCGTTTTTGTCAGATTTTGTGATGACTGTGTTACATTTTCTCTTGCACCATGGTTTTTTGTCTTTAGCTTCCAGTAATTCAAACCCAATTGGCACGGTGATCTTCTCCGGGATTAATTGAAGTGATGTTGGTTGTGGAGCCTCCAGTCCTTTAACCGCTTCAAATATCTGCTCCATCAAAATGGGAACCTGGCTGTATGATTCTGTTTGTACACACACTTCTTTTGTGGTTTTGCTAACATCATAATGCCAAACCCCTGCATCCATCTTTATGAGGTCTTCAAAATTAATGGTTGAAAATTACATGTTTTCTCCCCGTCAATAGATGATGAAATGTATCCATAAACCTCAAATCATGTTTTTTTGTTTGACATGCAAGGATTCAAAATGCACCGAAGATGTATTTCACGCATTATTTCCCCATTGGTTAGATTTAGGCAGGTGAAAAATTGAAATGAAAAAAGTATAGAAGGGTGAAGACAGATAAGGGTATCTCACACTTCCTTTTGAGATATCAAGACTATAAGAGGTATTGTACAAACTTAAAAGAAGAAAAGATCATTAGTAAACAACAGTGATTCAGACGGTAGTGATACAGAAGATGTTGTGAGCAGCAAGAAACAGAAACTAACTGAATATGCTAAGAATACAAATTCTGTACATTCCATACAGAAAATGTATTCTATTCATGCTCAGTTATTGTGTACAGCCAGAAAATTTCACTCAGAATCACATGTGAGTGAAGTGATTTGAACCAATTCGATGCCAACAATCCATTTGAGTTTCTGACTAAAATGTTTGATTCAATGATGGAAGATGTAAAAGAGAAATGTGGTATTCAACACAATGATGCCATGAGAGTTTCCATTAATCACCCAGGGCTTGAGGTAGATATTTTTATTCCTTTCACCACATCTTCATCAGTCAATGGCAGAACAGTGTTAGATGAAATTGATAAAGTAATTGAGTCAAGTGATAAGTTTACTATCCAAAATTGGTAAATTATCTTTAAAAATAACACACACTTCACTACCACAAGGGTCCAGGCAAAATGCACCCATTTCATTTAGTGCTGTTGGTAAAATGGTTGGTAATAAGAAAATAAGAAAAGTATTATTGAAATAAAAAATGTCAATGATTCTATGTGTTTTGTACGAGCGGTGGTGGTGGGAAAATGTCACATCAATAAAGATAATTCAGAACTTTGGCAAAAGAAATGAAAAAAATCAAAATTCAAAAGTGAAGTTTCAAGAAATTGAAGCAAAGGCAATGATAGGCAAAACAGGCCTTGATTACAATAAACCTTGTGGATATGAAGAATATTGTAAAATTCAAGACCTGCTCTCCCCCACACTATGTGATTAAAATTCACCGACAATTTGTCAAAGAAAAGTTATTATTTGAACCACCACAAACTACAAAAGATAGTAAAGTTATTCATATCTACCACCATGATCATCATTTCGACACCATCACTAAAATTAGAGCTATAAAATCCTACAAAAATATTGAAATGTATTCTCTATACATGTACACAATCAGCAAGGCTGAATGTATCAGGGATAAATAGAGCTACCTAACTGATGCATTCTTTGAATAATTGAAGAAATGCTTTGTATATACATTATACAGTAAAAATCTTATTTTGTTGTAATCTTATATAATGTACTATTTTTCTAGTGATGGCAATAAAAAGAAAAAAAACACAAAAAACAAAAAAATAAAATAAAATTACAGGGTTTTTGGGATGTATTTACTATTGTGAATATTGCATTGTAGGGTATAATAACAGAGAACGCCATATATGCCCCAGAGGATGTGTTTGCTATTGTCCACTACCATGTACACCTGAACATTCTGTTCATCGCTATACTTGTAATAGGGACTTTGTAAATTCATCTTGTTATCAAAACCACATCACTTCAAATGGGAAAGAGCAGAAAACCATCTGTCAATTAGTCAAGAAATGTCTATCATGTAAAATGTAAATATATTCAGAGAATGGTGAACACACTTGTGATGGATTTAAAAAACGTAAATATTGCCATCAATTAGTCAAAACTGAACATTATTGTTTCATTCCAAAATACAAATCACCCAAGAATGACAAAATGCCAAAAGTGCCATTTGTGTTTTATGATTTTGAAACAGCTCAAGACTCAGGAATCCACATCCCAAATTACTGTGTTGCACATCATGCTTGTAGCGAGTACATTTGTAAATCTATTGATGAAACGTGTTCATGGTGTGACAAACTTGGAAAAAGGGAATATATGTTTAAAGGGGAGTCTACTTTGAGTGATTTTTGCAATTGGCTTTTCAACAAGGAACATTTACATACAACAGCAATTGCTCAAAATTCATGAGGGTTTGATGCACAATTTATCTTAAGACATCTCGTTGAAACTGCTACAACAAAACCCAATGTCATCATGAATGGAAACAAAATTATTTCTCTGAAAGGTTGTGGTGTTAGACTCATCGATTCGTTGAGTTTGCTTTCTATGAGAATGGCACAATTTCCTAAAACATTTGGATTAAATGAACTAGCAAAGGGTTATTTTCCTCATTTGGCAAACACAAAATCACATCAAAACTACATTGGACCTTACTGAGATGCAAAATTGTACATGCCTGACTCCATGTCTCCCACAGTCAGAGAAGATTTTATTAAATGGTACAATAAAAAAATTACTAGTGATGCTACTTTCAATTTCGCCAAAGAAATGAACATACACTGTACATCTGATGTGGACATTTTACATAGAGGGTGCAGGGAATTCAGAAAACAATTTCTTGAATGTGATGGGGTAGATCCTTTCAGGGAAGCAGTGACTTTAGCTGATGCCTGTAATAAAGCTTGGCACAAAAATTCAATGCCAGACAACAAAATTGCCCTCATCTCAGACATAGGGTATCCTACTGCTGTCAGATATTCCATGAAGGCCATTAGATTCTTGCAGCTACTAGCACAAGAAGAAGGCATGCACATACAACATGCACTAAACAGTAGAGAAACTAAAATTGGAAATTATTATGTAGATGGTTTTCACAAAGAGACAAATACAATCTATGAATTTTATGGATGTATGTGGCATGGATGTGAAACTTGTTATCCTGACAGATTTGAGAAAAATCCAATCAATTCACAATTCTATCAATCTCTGTACAACAAAACTCAATCATGCATAAAACATTTTAAATCATTCGGATATAACATACATGTGGTGTGGGAACACGAATTTGCTCATCTTTGCAAATCAGATCCTGATGTTCAAACCTCTTTAGATACATTTTTCCCACACATGGACCCAATTAAACCATGTGAAGCATTATTTGGCGAGAGAACAAATTCGATTAAATTACATTATAAAAATGATGAAAACACAGACACAGAAATTAAATACATAGACATCTGTTCACTCTACCCATATGTGAACAAACACAGAGAATATCTAGTGGGACATCCAAATATACTCATTCAAGAAAACATAGACAATAACGAAATAAGCCAATACAGAGGTCTCATTAAATGTAAGGTTTTATCACCTCAAACTCTTTTTTTGCCAGTTTTACCTATTCATTATAATAAGAAAATGACATTTACACTTTGTAAAATGTGTGCAGAACACGAATCAGATCACTGTGAACACACACCAGATCAACGTGCAATTGTAGGTACATGGACAACTGTCGAACTTTTCAAAGCAATGGCGCTTGGACACAAACTACTTGAAACCTATCAGATTTGGCATTGGGATGAATGGTCTTCAGAGATTTACAAACATTATGTGAATAAATATTTAAAAATGAAACAAGAAGCTAGTTGGTTCCCAGATTGGGTGAAAACAAAAACAGACAATACCACATTTAAAAAGGATTATGCAGACATTGAAAATACCTATTTAGAAAATGTAGAAAAGAATCCAGGAATAAGGTCAGTTGCAAAAACCATGTTAAATCGTCTCTGAGGGAAAAATGCACAAAACAATATAAAAACTAAAACAAAATACATGAATGAACCATCAGAATATTTTGAAATAAAACAAAGCAAAGACAAAATTGTGAAAAATGTAGAATTTTTTTATCATGATCAATTTGTTTTGGTAAACTACATCGACGGTGCAGATGTTTATACACCACACAATTCAGCCAATATTGTTGTAGCTTCATTTGTCACTGCTTATGCATGTAGGGAATTATAAAAAAAAATTAGAACATTTAGGAACACAAGTTTTATATTTTGACACAGACAGTTGTATTTACATACACAAACCATCACTCTGGAATCCAGAAATTGTAAATAGTAGATTAGGTCAATGGACAGATGAACATCCAGAGGACAAAATCACAGAGTTTGTTGGTTTAGGTCCAAAAATTTATGGATACAAATATATTAAAGATGGAGAAATACACACCTCATGTAAAGTTAAGGGTATTACATTAGATTACATGACATCACAAAAAGTTAATTTTGAAAGCATGATTGAGAGTGCACAAGACAAAGAGAATTACAAATTAAACATTAAATATATGCATAGAATTAAACATAACGAAGATAGACAAGTCACAAGTGAAACAGAAAGTAAAACATTCAGATCTGTTTACACAAAACGTTTTGTTGTCAACAAATATGACACACTACCCTATGGGTATAAGATATAAATACTCCTCAGATTTCTCATTTTCACTTTAATCACTGAACAGGCAAGATGTCTCTACCACTTGACCCCTCATTCCCTAAATATTTATCCAAATTAAGAAGAACTGCAAGTTTTAATGGAACTTCCTTCCCAGTCTTACAATCCAAAAAAGGAGAATTAGCTAAAGCTGGATTTTTCTGTGCTGGGAATGGTAAAGTAAAATGTTTTGTATGTGGACAAGGCTAACATAATTGGGAAGAAAAAGATACTCCTTTACAAGAAAATTTTAAGTATTCTCCAAATTGTTCTTACCTTCTACTTATTAGAGGTTATCAGCTTTACAATCATGTATGCAAACACCTCCTGATAAAATATTAGCAGCGATGGATAATGGATTCACTTTAAATCAAATATTTTCAACAATGAAAAAATATGATAAATCTCTGAATGATTTTCCAGATTCCAATTCTTTATTTGCACTCATGGTACTAGATGATCAAAGTTCATCATTTGGTACCATGATTGTAAGAAAAGATACAAGACAATTCAGAAATAAGTTAGACAAATTGTTTATAGATTGTCTGGAATATGATTTTCCTGACTGTCCTGATGTACAGAGTGCATAGTGAAATGTAATACCTGATGCACAAAGTACATCAGAACAGACAGAAGAATCATCACTTTGATTTTAAACATGGATCTGGGCGGATGTCTTTTTGACAACAAGATTACACGTAGGACATTATTATATGCATTTCAATTGATCACTCCTGGTTATTTATCCATAATGAAAGATGTTATTCAAAATCATTTAGAAAAAAACAGAAATGTATATTGAATTTGGCAATGCATTACAAATCATGAATGCTTTTT
Organism: Pictodentalium vernedei; assembly: GCA_031216915.1. Classification (NCBI taxonomy): domain Eukaryota; kingdom Metazoa; phylum Mollusca; class Scaphopoda; order Dentaliida; family Dentaliidae; genus Pictodentalium; species Pictodentalium vernedei. Next base: position 233,576,782 of record CM062295.1, read on the forward strand.
ACAAAGATAATGTACAAAATATTTGCACGAGAGTTATGTGGTACCTTTTTATTTATGATAAAGAAATCAGAAATCACCTAAAAGTAAAAGAAATGTTGGTAAAAATTACATGTATGCAATTTTTTTAGTCACTCCTGAAAAAGAGACAAAAACAAAATCAGTTTTAGTGAGTAACCTTTGAAAACAAAAAAAGTACCACCACTGAAGTTAACATGTACATCAAAAATGGGGAATAGGGTATCACATGATCCTATGCATTCTAGACAAAATGTGGGACATATACCTCTAAAAGAAAATATTCCAACATGGGCACGTTTCATGGGTTTGAATGCACATGAATGTGTTGAGGGGATGAGTTCCTATGTTCTTTGAATAAAATGAAATGCAATTTTGTCTATCATATCATTTCATGAATGCACTTTGTGTGAGCAAGATGGTAGAACAAAGTAGGACACAAAAAATTCCTCTAGTTAAAAAATATGGCAGAATATCATTGGCACTAAATCAAACACCTTACAAAAATTTCAATTGCCATATAAGAAGGCTTTACAACCATCACTGGTTATGCCTAAGCCAGATCGAAAATCAATGTTTTTATGAGATCATATTACAGAAAGTGTCCCTGTTACAATGAGATGCAAAGCAAATTCATTATTATCTGTTTTATCATCTCATCCACACATGAGTTGGGATGATCAGAGTGTTTTAAGTCATGATGGAGAACCCATAAAAGGTTCAAATATTATTGATTTAGTCAATGATGTTCTTAGACATCGAAAAGGTTTTAAACTGACTGGTTGGGAAATGTTAAACCATTGTTTAAAAGCTATAAATATCTCTCAAGATTTTGTTGGAAATCGTGAACGTTGGTTGTGGATGAATGAGATCAGGTGTCAAAACCCAGTAAATATCAAAGTTCTCCAAAAGATAGTTGGTTAGACACTCCTCAGACAATATCTCCAAAATGTAAAATTCGTTGTGGTTAGAGAGTACAGTGGGGGGGGGGGGGGGAGAGAGAGAAACACCAAAGTCAATATCTAAGCATAAATTGACAAAACATAGAATTTCTGAAAAATGGGACGCTTATTGAATGATTTATTAACTGAAATATATTACAATACAAATCATCCTGCTGGTTATGGAGGTATACAAAAGTTATACAAATCAGCTCACAGAAAAGATAATTCCATCACAGTTGATCAAGTGAAAAAATGGTTGAAAGGAGAAAGAAATTACACATTACATAAGCCCATTCGTAAACAATTTACAAGATGAAAGACTATTGTGGGTGGAATTGATCATCTATGGCAAATTGATTTAGCAGATTTACAAAGTTTACACTCTTACAGTGACCGTTTTCATTATTTAGTTTGTGTTATTGATGTATTTCAGAATATGCCTGGGTATTACCCATTAAAAGTAAATCAGGAGAAACGTTTTCAACGTACATTGAAAACACGAATGTGGAAATATTTTACATACAATCGTATATTAAGGTATATTGATGTGCTAAAAAATTTAGCTAATGGATATAATCATAGTTTCCATCATAGTATTTAGAGAACTCCTGCATCTGTATCAATAGAAAATGAAATAGAAGTAAGTCAAAACTTATATGGTAAAAAATCTAAAGGAAAAAAATAAAAATTAAAGTTGGCGATAAGGTACGTATTAACAAAACCAAACATACATTTGAAAAAGGGTATTTACCAAATTGGACAAAAGAATTATTTAAAATCACCCATGTAAATCATACAATACCACCTAATTATAAATTTGAAGATATGGGTGGTGAAAATATACAGGGAACATTTTATCCACAAGAAATTCAAAGTATCAAAGATGATAAAAAATATATCATTGATTCGGTTCTTGCACGACGTTCAAGACGTGTGGGTAAGAAACTCATCAAGGAACTTAAAGTGCATTGGAAAGGTTATTCTGAGAAATTTGATAGTTGGATAGCAGAAACAGATTTAGTATAAAAAGAATATGTGGGTAAATGAAAATACATTGAATGGTGAAAGTGCAAGTGTTCAAATTAAGTACAGAGTCAATAACCACAATTTAATTTTTGTGGGAGTCTTGTTGCAAAACATCAAGTGACTTATTTCACACAAATAATTGTCATTTATGCAATTATAATTACAGCTGCCATTCATCTTAGTTTACAATCACCCAACAAAGAATTGTGGTTAGTGTTACTGTGTAGTTCTTTAGAATATATTCTTCCAAGTCCAGGTTTAAAATATTTGAAACCACATGATACGAAAAATGAATTCATTTGACATAACACTACTGAGTGATAGTTCTATGGATATGTTTCCAAATAACATGCAATGTTGTTGTCAAACACAATTATGTAAACCGATTCATATTAATAAAGAACATTAGGAAGTGGCTGTAGCAAAAAAATATAACAGATGAAGGAACAAAATTTAAAATCATTGTGACAAACCCAAAAATATCATCATGCATTAATATTAATAAATCATTTTTCAAACATACAGAACTTAAGGGTGTTGCTGCTGTTGAGCTGAGTATTCTACCAGGGGCATATGTAAATGGTGGACATGATGTAGAAGCAATAGAATCCGATATTCATGAAAAGCTCGGGAATATTTTAAAAGAGTGTGGTGTGTCATGTCATCTTGGTTATTCATCTCGATATTCACGTATAAAAATTGTATCAAATAGTATTGCAACAGTTGGACTTGAATTATCAGAAAGTTAGGCACAAAAATTGGGATGTAAAGATGGTATGTTTCCAGCAATTTTTCCTAACACAGCAAAAGATGCTTTTAAATATAACGTGGATTAAAATATGGATTTTAATCAACTCTTTATTTATTCTGACATTGCAGAATATACATTTCTTGGTGATATAGAAGCACCTATTTTATGTGTAATACCTTTTGAAACACATGACGAATCTCTGCACACTCATAAAGAATTTAATAATGTACATTACATACCAGCATCAAAATCTTCTTTTGATCAGACCAGTATAAGTATAAGTGGGAACACTGGTAAAAACATTCAGTTTTCAAGTGGTAAGAGTGTCATCAAGTTGCATTTTAGAGAACATAACGAATTACATTTATAAAAAATGAGGCCATTGCATCGAGGTGTACCACAGCAATACGGATATGGATTAGGGTCTATTTCTTATTCAGCAATATGATCAGCTGTACCATTGATAAAACCAATTGCAAAAAATGCATTTTGAACTTTAAAGAGAGAAGGATTAAAACATGGTACTGAAATAGCAAATCAATTGATGAGAAATCAAAAACACCTAAAGAAGTAATGCTCTCGCATGCAAAAGATCTTATGGCATCAGTGGGTAAAGCTACATTGGGAATAAAAAGACAGAAATGAGAACCAAACATCAATCTGAGGTTCGTTCTCATAGAGCGAAGACACGAAAAAGACAATCTCATCCAAAACGAAATTCAAAGCCACTTGATATATTTGATTAAATCATGATGTTACATGGATGTTGTGAGCATTTTTGTATTGCTTTTGATCTAGATAATGTATCACCAACATCGAGTGGTATAGAAAATATAGGTGCAATTGAGCAATTTCCTATTGCATCTTTAAACAATTCTTTGCCAATAGAATTTTTAATTCCAAGACAAACAACCAAGCGGTTAGATGTTGCATCATCTACACTTGAAGTTCAATTTAAAATTACAAAACATGATGGGAATGTATTGGCTGGAGATACAAATATTACTCCTATCAATAATTTTTTTTCACAGCATGTTCAGTAAAATTGACGTTACACTGAATGGTAGTCTGATAACCACCAATACAGACATGGATCCTTATCGAGGATTTTTTGAAAATCTGTTAAGCTATTCTAAAGATGTGAAAAAACTCATCTGGCTGCTAGTGTGATGTGTTATGCAGATACTCATGGACACCACAAAGCAATAGTTAAAGATTCGAATAACAAAGGTTTGGTTCAGCATAACAAATTAATTGCAGACAGTAAATCTGTACAACTAAGAGGAAAATTACATTTAGATCTATTTGTGCAAGGCAAATATTTACCAAATGGTGTGGAAATGAGAATAAAAATTCATCGTTCTCCAACTAAATTTTGTCTGGTTGGTGATGAAAATGGAAAAATAGAAATTCAAAAAGCCATATTCAGAATACCAGTTTTGGATTTAATTCCTAAATTTGCAAATGATTTTAATGCACAAATAGATCAAACAAATTATAAAATCCCCATAAGACGTGTAGAAATTAAAACATTTACCGTTGGAAGTGGTCTTCGGTCAAAAACAGAAGACCATCTGTTTCATAAACAGATGCCAAAACGATTAATTCTTGGTTTAGTTCTGAATAAAGATATAAATGGAGATATTGGCACAACTCCATTTAATTTTCAAAATTTCAATTTGAACAAGTTGGAAATCACAATAGATGGACATTCTATTAAATCACACCTCTTCGAACCAAATTTTGAAGGTGGATTTTATCTAAATTCATATTTATCATTATTTGAAGCGATGGGGGTATTTTGGACAAAATCAAACATTTAATGTATGTATGCAGGATTATGCAAAAGAATATACCCTTTGGGGAATTGATTTGACACCTGATCAGCCAAGTAGTGGACCATTAGCTCACCCTATAAAGTCTGCCAACTTTCAAATAGATCTTAGTTTGCTCAAGCTCTTCCAGAAGTGATCAACGTTGTTGTCTATGCAGAATTTGATAGTGAGATAGAAATTAACAAATTTAGATAAGTGATATTTGACTATTGACAATGAATAAATGTGAACATTGCAAGATGTGTGAAGAAAAAATACAAACATTATTTCAAAAATGTGTCGTGATAGAACTGACAAAATCCATTAAACAGAAATTGAAAAATATCAGTGAATAATGTCAATCCAACACAACAACATTCATAGATATACACCTTACAGAATGTTTACAGAAACTGTGTCCAGTGACTATACTACATAATCTACACAAGAGAGCAAGAAGAATGGACTTATTAGAATATTGTGCTTATATAGACTTTGTAATAGACTGCCAAAAAGACACTCAAAAGTGGGCAAACTTAGTTAAAAGAGACTGGTCATATTATACAGCATATCTTGATTAACGACTCCATAACAGCCCTTTTCAGGGCTGAGAAGAGATGGAAACCACTCAGCTACAATATATTCTTGATAATTCTCCAAGGTTACCATCCTTAAATGGAAAAGTGTGTTCAAGACACTTATTACCAAAACAAAAGCTTAAATACAGAAAAGCTAAAATTGTGAACACAGTTTCATCAAGAGAGCCAGGAGAACATTAGATAGCAAAATATTTTAAAGACAATTATTCTGCTATCTACTTTGATTCATATGGTTTACCACCAATGGGTAGAGACATATACTGTTTCATAGTCAAGAACACAGATTCATGGACTATTAACACAATGAAGTGCACGTACTGTGGTGTGTGGTATGTACTGTATATTTGCTTTAGATCATCTTGCAAGATGATATGATCTAGAGACAGTTCTTACTATCAAATTTGATCCAAGAAATTTCCAAGACATGAGTGGTTCGTCAGTGGTTTGAGCAAACCTATAGACATTATTTTATGTAGTCAAACATCTGTTGTCAAAACAACCCACAGAGGAAAGCTTTTCATTGTTTGTCTTTTCTATAATTGCATAAATGTCGTAGAAATCCATTATGTATCAGAGATAGGAAATAGTTTAGTTTTTTCTTAATTTTTTTTCAAAACGCTCAAGTGATACCACTTTATTTAAAAAAAAACAAACCCTGACTCTCGGTATTCCCCCTCAAAAAAAAAAATCTTGAAATAAAGCGGTATCACTCAAAAACAAAATCTCGATGTACAAGGTTTTCTTTAGACAGGCAAAACTCAGATATCGGTGTATATATGTTTTTTCTCACTTCCTTCATTAAATATTCGTACCTAAAAAAAACCTTGTCTGTTTAAAAGCAGTAGTGCCCACTATCCCTCTGCAACAATAAGAAAGAGTTAGGAGATACTTCTCTTTTGTCACTATTTGGGTATTTTAGCCTTCAATAATGTATGTTTACTAAACAACCACTCCACACTGTAAAAAGTTGTACGGTTTACAACGTGGAAAGAATGATTAATAAACATGCCAAAATTTAGTGATTGGAAGGGATTTTTTACCCATCACTGCCACTATAAGGACCAGAGTTTTTACCCACGGGTGTCACTATGGCGAAAAGCATTTAACACTGAATTCCCCATTCCCCAATGTTGTCACTATGGCGAAACAATTAACATAGGATTCTCCATAGGGTTTTTTTGGCATAGTGCCATTTTCACGCCGTAGTGACATTTTTGGGGACAGGAAAAGATTTTAAAATATTTTTTCTGCCTCCAAAAATGTCACTATGGCGAAAAAAATGTCACTATGGCGAAAAAAACCTATGGAGAATCCTATGTTAATTGTTTCGCCAAAGTGACAACATTGGGGTATGGGGAATTCAGTATATACTGAAGAACAGTTTCAGTCACGGTAGAAATCTCTGGGGAATGTTTGTAGCTATAACTTACGAGGCTTGTTGTGACTTCGGTCTGCGTTGCACTGTTATGCCGCATTTGAGGGACGATTTGGCTTTGGTAAGTTGAACGTTTGTTGATGAATTTATTTGTACATCCTTCTTCAAAATATCAGTCTGTACGGTCGAGTCTCGAACGGACATAGATGCCTGGACACTTCTGGTCGTTAATGGTGGCCTTGCCAAAGTCACAGTATCCTTAATTGTGACAGTCATTGTCTGCTTACCCATGGAGCTCTTGAGAATGTGTTCGTCTGTTCCTGATATAAAATTTGAAGAACATACACCAACTTCTGACAATTTATGAGAGTGTTGAAACTCAATGTTCTGATTCTGGTAAGTTTGTTGTTGTAACTGATCGGTGTGTTTCCTCTTGTTGTATTCCGTCATACGTCACTCATCTCGCAGTTTATTTGCAGTGGACTTTTGCGTTAATTGTTTCCGCCATGACAATATTAACATGGTGGAATTCTCACCACTCTGAAGAGTCCATTGCATCTTCATTTTATCCAGATGAAGATTATCAAGGATTATCTGTATCTGTATAGTGTCTGGTAGTTTGTTGAGCATCTTTATAGTACTGAAGTTGAATGTGGTACCTGGATCGTTTGGACAGGCTAAATTCTCTCCCCAAATATAACCGGGGAATACAAACGTCGGTATCCACAGTGTAATCCTCGTGTCCATTTGAAGTCCCAGAGACACATTAAAGATGATAACAATTTGATAGCGAATCTGGTATTCCAAATATCTCACAGCAATAAACATTTAAGAACTGGACTTGCTAGATGTCCGAACAATATTACAGCAGTAGCTCATGGGACTTCCCAATAATATGAAACAGAGTAACGTGTGGAAATCAAAACTATAACTGAATTGTTAATTATGACCAATGCTCTTTATACGATACAATAAATGAGACACGTTTACTGGATATAAAGATTAAAGTAAGCTTTCACTTCGTCTTAATTAGCTGTCTTATTAGCTTACTGAAGAGAGTTAAAATAAACAATGGAAGGAAACAATGAACAGAGACAGCTTGTTAAGAGCCGCAACGAGAGAGACTTTGCTGTCACACGACGAACAAAGAAATATGCCAAGTTTGAAACACTGAAATTAAATTGGACACAATAGTACAACAGTAAATTAGTCTTTTGTATTGAAACTTTATGTTCTCAAGATGTCGCGGTGATGGAAGTCCACACAGAGAACATTTCGGCAGTCTGTGCAATCGCCTTTTGATCATTTTCACGAAATATCATGCACCAAAAGGTATTGGACTCCATCAGTTTCAACGCAAACCCAATAGGGTGCCCACCGGGAATTTTCCTCTGCAAGGCCACAACGCAGTTGCTGCTGGTCGGGATATGTTTCGATTTGAAGTTTAGTGACCTTACCACTGAGCTACCGCTCTTCTGATAATAAAAACGCAGCTAGAAAAGAAATTATTAAGCGGATATTTTTAGCTTAGGAGATTGTTATCCATATCTGAACAAGGTGAATAAAAATATCCATGTTGTCATTAAGATGTATATCAGTTCAGACAGCGAGTTTTGGAATGGTTTGAGATTTGCATGGGCCACTATTGCACAGTCGGTGTGTGTTATGTAATCCTGGCCCACCATGCGGCTTTAGGTGTTAATGTGGTACAGAACTGTGATTACAAAAGTGGACAGAGAATTTCGATCGGATCGCGATCGGATTACGATCCGTTCCTATTTCTTTGCGCCCCCCCCCCCACACACACACACACTGCACTACAACATCAACAAATCTCACATGTCAAAAACAAAGTGCGGCAACATTGAAATTGAGGTAGTATTTTTGTTTGGTAGTTTCCTACCTCTGGGCTTGAATTCATGATGTTTTATTTATGAAATATTGACTCACTGATATAAGTGTGTCACGACCGTAAGTAGCATGCAATGTGGTTTTAATCCCTTTTGCGGATGATCTCATTGGGGGATCCCATGTGACGGCATAGTCACGTGACCCATTGGCGCCATGTTGGGTTGTCATGGTAGCCTGTGAGAGCGGCCCTGTTGTGACATCATCCCCATAGTGATAAGTGTTGTCAGTGCACATGCGTAGTGCGTGTTGTTAGAGTGATGCGTGTTTCCGTCATCCATTTTGTATACTGGAGGCCGCCGTCTTGTTTACTATGGTACCACGTGGTTGGCATGTGACCCCAAACCCTCTAATAGGATGGGTGTGTCTTCGGGGAGTGTGTTCTATTCAATGGGAGTAAATCTAATTTCCTAAATAGACCCGACAAGTTTTATTAGATTGGATTCTTTCAGAATCCTCATCTTCCATGTATTTACAAGTTGTGCTATAGTTTCTGTCTATAACCCAATTTGTCGGTTCTGGAGTATACTCCAGTAGCGTAGAGGAGCGTATCAGTTGGAACAGTTTTGATTATTATTACTATATTTAGCTTTTCTTGTCCGTTCAGGCTACTTCTCGCCTTATTTCGGGTACTCTTGTTCTTGTTTGTTTGAATAGCATAAGCCATGTTTCATTTATCCAGAGCATCCCATCAATTCACTTTACTGCAACTAACAATTCTGATGATTCTATTCATCTGAAAGCACACCCACTGTCACATCGTTCTCTCATACAAGCGTTCCGAAAAAAAAAATAAGTCAAGAGTTAATGGATCAGTAACTGTAACACGCATTACACGGACTCGAATCTCATCGAGTTAATCAGCTATCTAGCCTTTGCTCGACCGAGTGACTCTACTTACTGCTGTACGACTCACTCGGTATTTGAAGACGCCCGCAACATGGCTCTTATACAGCCCATATCTCCAATATGATTCCCATGCAGCTGCTGGCTTCCAGATTATCTACCACCTTTATAAATCCAAGACCACCACTTGTCCACAGTCATCACCATCTGTCCTGTGATCAGATTCTACTGTATTCTCCATTGCTCTGGTGTTCTACCACACTTGCTGTCTTGTACCATTACCGTCTTGTACCATTTCTACTGGCTACCACTATTCTGTTCTCCTGTGCTACAATGTCTCAACCATTACTAACTTGTGGCACTACTACGGCTCTTAGTACACCACTGCCGCTAAGTTTCCCAGCTCATATCACTATCATTCCACTTCTACTTGCTCGAACAGCTTTTTAATACCTTTTCTAAGTTTCCACAATAAGCTATTGATGTATTACTGAAAAGGAATTGCTCGAACAACTCACATCACATCGAGCAAATGAGCTGTCGAGACATTGCTCGAACGAGTGACTCCACATACGACTCTTCGATTCATTTCGGAAAAGGGATTTTAAAAGGGATTCTGTAAGTAGGATACCTAGAAACATGGATCATGATTTTATCGAATGAGCTAAAAAGCCATAGAGTAATTGCTGTATGAGAAAATGCTCTTGTAACTCGAATCGCATTTAACAAATGAACTATCGAGCAATTGCTCGAATGATTGATTCCATATTCGACTCATCTCGGTATTTGGGGACTGAAGACTGTGGTGATTTTGGGGACTATTGGAGGATACTTGTTGAACGTCTTCACCTGTCAGCTGCTTAAGATACACCACAGCTTATGTGTCTCAGTTGATAACAGACAAATTTACTTGTTGTGTTTTCGGCGATATCGCTTAAGCTTTTGATAGAGTCTGGCATCCTGGCATAATTTTCAAGCTGAAACAGTATGGTATATCTGGTGGATTATTAAAATGGTTTCACAGTTACTTGTCAAAAAGAAAACAAAGAGTTCAGATCAAATCAAGCCTTTCTCAGTACCGAAATGTGCCATATGGCGTCCCACAGGGTTCAGTTCTATGTCATTTCTTGTTTTTAATTCACATAAATGACATTGCCGATAAACTAGAATGCGTAAACAGATTATTTGCAGACAACACTTGTTTGACTCAAACCGAACCGTTAACAGCACTCTTGGCAACAAAGATGAATGCTGATATTGATAAAATGACATTTCTCGAATCACCACTTGACTTTGTGGAAGAGCAACAGCATCTAGGTCTAACTCTTCAGTCAAATCTCGGCTGGGAAAACAAGATAGATAAGATTTGCAATCAAGCCTACTTGAGACTGTCTTAATTAAGAAAGTTAAGATTTATTCTAAGCCGCAAAACTCTGCAGCGAATGTATATTTAGTTTATCCTCCCAATTCTTGAGTATGGCAGTGAAGTGTGGTCAGGGGCTCCCCAGTGTCTACTTAAGCGATTGGACGATATCCATTACGATTCTGCCCGTATAACGAGATCAGTTTCTATGGAGCGGCTACTTCTTGAACCCGGATGGCAGTCTCTCGAAGAAAGAAGAATGGTTAAAAATATGAGCAGCTTTTATAAGATTGTTCATGGTCGTGCGCCTAGGTTTTTACAAGAGTTGTTGCCGCCAACAATTGGCGAATCGAACCCCTACAATCTAAGAAGAGCCAGCGAATTTGTACCATATAATTTAAGGACCGAGTTATTAATAAGATCTTTTTACCTGCGTGTGTACCTATCTGGAGTAATTATCCCGATAGCATTAAGAATAGCCTGCCAGTCCAATTATTCAGGAGTTCTATCTCAAGAAAAACGTATAAGCCACCATCTTACTATGCTCTTGGGAAAATGAGAACTAATGTTTTACACTGTATGATCAGAAATGCATATAGTGATCTCAATTCAGACAGATATGCCAATTATATTTCAGATTCTGCAAAATGCTCTTGTGGCTATGGAATTGGGAATGCAAACCACTTGTTCTTTTCCTGCCCATATTATGCTGATATACGAGCTGTGCTTTGGCAGACCCTGACAAGATTTAGAATTCAGAGAGTTGAACAAATTTTATACGGAGAGGCAAGTTTATCAAATGAAAATAATAAGATTAATTTTTTTGGCTGTGCATCGTTTTATATCACATTCGAAGAGGTTTAATGCATAGAATATAACAAATAAGTTATCACCTTTCCAAAATAAGTTATTTTTATCCATACCATTACACTTATGAAATACAGTTGTGAAAGAGTTGGACGCTAGTTGCAGGACTCAGAGGTATAGAGTTGGTGTCACCAGAGATATCAGCATGTCCAGGTAGCCAGCAAAACTTGATATCCTACTGGCCAGACATAAAAATATTTAACTTTTTACGACGTTCCAAAATCAGATTGTTTTTATAACTTGGAGTTAAGTAAAGTTGATAAAGCTAGCAAAGAAGAAAGTGAGTCAGAAAATTATCGACGTGGCGTCGGAAGCATCTGAGGGCAAGGGGGCGGGGATATAAAAAAAGCGCTCGACTCTGGGCATGAGTTAAAACCGGGAGTTTACAGCGTAATATATTAAATTGTAATGCGACACGCATTAACATTGACATTATCAAATATCGTCCCTTGAGAAGATCAAGGTACCACCTGTAATGCTTTTGCATTGCAGATGACACCTTGTTACACTCAGGGCATGATATTAAGCTTTAGAACTCATCCCACTGAATGTATTAGTTCTTTTATTATACGCTAAGCGATTGATTATCAAACAAAATGCAGAAAGACAGAAATCGTATCCCCCACTGTGAAGATATAGAAATTTTCACTTTCGCGATATCAATCAACATGACGGCTTTCAAAGTATCACTTCAAGGTGAATACGAGTCAAATTATCCTTGAAAATGATCACTTTGTTCTAAAAACGTATATTGAAACTAAAATCAGGTGTGTTTGAGTAGATACCGATCACTTCCAGCAATAATTCAACACGTATTCACCTTGAATTGATGCATGAAATCCGCCAGCTGAATCAGATCGCAAGACGCTACCTGTTCCGCATATCGATCCAATCACTTCCGTGTATCAATGCGCATCAGCTGTTTACTTTCATGCATCAATTCAAGGTCGAAACGAGTGGAATTATAAATAGCAATGATCAGATTCTTATAAGAAGCGAAAAATAAAAACAAAAATCTAGTTTTTTTAGTAGCGCGAGCGAAAATAACCATTTGTCTCGGTCACGAGTGAGATAATTTTCGGTATCCACTCAAAAACACTATACATCCTCTATTGTTTGACGATTTTCATTCAGACTCTGTCATTATACCTGATCCCTTCCCCCGTTGTCATTGGTGCACGTAAAAGACGCAGAAAACCAATACTAAAGAGTTTCTCGGTTACAGTTCTCGAAAAGTGAAGTCTTTCTCAATAATGCACTTCTGGAGAAAAAAAATCACGCGTTGGCCTGTTTCTCTAAGAGATACTACAGTGAAATATTTTCCGTTGGCATGATTAAAATCAGTGTGGTGTAAAATAATGTGCTCCACTGTCGACACCTGTTGGCAGGAATGACACTCTGGTCGCATATTTTATTCTCTTGAGCTACTGCTTAAATGCTTCCATCAAGCCATCAAGCCTCCAGTCTAATTCAGTTCGGAATTCGATGCTGTTATGGGTTGATTGTTTACCTACTTTTTGTGGAAAATTGTGCGCAGACGACCGTTGATGTAATTTGATGTGTCTTTACTTACAAAGATATACGGGTATTCCCCCTGCCGAATATTCCAATAAATAAGTATTCAATTCTCCTTGAAAACATTAAAATATTAGAATAATTGGTGGAACTATCCAGCGTAATCGTAACACTACAGCTGTGGTGAGTCTTCATTTCAGAATGTAATGTTATTAAAATGTCTATCAAATAAAGTCTCCATTGAGTAACGTTTCTAGCTTGGATTTACAGAAAATGAATCTTTTCTGAATTTTTTCAGATCCAATCGTCCGGAATATATCCGTTCGGAATATACCCAACCAACGGAAATATTCCAAACGCGTGAATCAAAACAAAGAGTATGACATATTTGAGAGTTAGACTGGTTTCAGTCCGGGGTCATATTTAGGGTAGTCGCGGAACCCCAGAATTGTACACTGCGGGTAATGAAGAAAACATTAAGACAATCTGCTTCCGATCACTGACCAAAATGTTTTGGTTCCATATAACATCTTTGTGAGGATGATGTATAACTGTGTTCAAATAATATTCATGTTGTCATCTTTAGCTGTGTCATAGGGCCCCCTAGATTTTAACAGTGCTATCAGTGAGGAAAATTTGTTTCTAAAATTCTTCTCACAAATCACTAGTTGAAATAGTTAGATGTTTAAAATCAGTCTCTTAACATAATTAGATCTATGTAAACAATGTTTACAAGTTTGTTTAAATCAAGCTCTAAGGGTGCCATTGGGGCCGCAAAAGCTGTAACACTATGGTAAACATTAATAATAATCATAACACATTGGCCGGCCGCTGATTTGTCGCGGTTCTCATGTGGCAAGGCCTTGGTTACCACTGTGCTCCAACTGCCTCCCTATTCCACACCTCTTCACCCCCACCCCCACCCCCCACCCCCCCCCACCCCCACCCCCAACAGTTGGAGGCGAACTTCTTGATGATATACCGTGCCCCATTCTTTCCAATATCTCCTATAAGCATACTAATTCTCTCCTTTGTATCACTCACTAACCACATGTCCTTCATTCTCCCATCCAACATACCCATTATACTCTTTGGCTTATTCGGTTAGACTGGTATTTTGGACATTCTAATAAATTACGCATTTGACACTCATTTTCACTGTCTTTCCCATTTTTTCGTCAAATCTCCAACGACCGCGACCTCATCTTGAACAACTGTGTCCCCACCCCCAATGTGCCATTAAGGTACTCTTCAAACTCTGGCTTATCTTTAGCAGATCCCTTCAAAGGCCTTTCTGATTTGACTCTCTCTTGCCAATTAAGGTTACAATCTCCCATGGCTCTCTCTCGGGCGATTTTTATACCCTGGGTTGTCCCTAACTCTTAGTCTAAGATCTCCATCGTGTAGTTGTCTATTAACTTCCACACTTGGACTACCCACCCTGTCTTTGCATTTGAATTCCAAATATTCTGGAATATTAGTTTACATTATCAGCTGTCGGGAAGATTTACCAAAATAGTTAAGATTTCAGAGTTTTATTTAATCTGTTCTGTTCTTGATTCTCATCCACCAAAACAAACCCCTGATTGCTTTTAGTGATGCGCCATCACTCGACCCCGTTGCCCACCAATCTGCATCTGCATTGCTCTTCAGGGTTTTCAAGCTCCTTAAAGCCGTTTGGCTTAGAGGAGTCACTTCCGTACCATACGTTATACTTGGTACACCCACGATTTCCCAAATGGTTTTCCCCACGAAAACTTTATTGAAGCTGTTTCTCCAAATAAGCTTCATTTAATAAAGGATTCGATTCCCCCTCACGGTTAGTTTATTCGTGTGACTTAGATAGATGCCTCTTCCCGTAATGTTTATATTTACCATAAATACTCGTAGTCCTGTCTGTCCTACACATAGAACTTTGCTACAACTTTCCGGAATACACATATCCCCCACTCTTCCACTCTTCACCTTCGAGAATGTTCCACTTTACGACCCACGGGTATGACTTTGCTTTTGCTTTCATTCGGTTCGAATCTCCATTTGTTCCCATATCTCCTAACAATTGCCAGCACTTTTGCTAACACCCTTCTAAGCCCCCCCCCCCCCCCCCCCCCCCATTTCGCTTTCCGACACTAGTACCATGTCATCTGGGCAAAGAAGAATGGTTAAAAATAGCCCTGGGATCTTCAGGTTCTCAACTTGTACCCCCTCGTCGCTATGCAGGAGTTCATCTCCTAAATCTTTGATGTACAATAAAAAACGAATTGGCGAAAAGATACGCCCCTTTTTAGGCCGACCCCCATAGGCACACGTTTTATTGTTATATTAGTATATAATAATTACCAAGGCTAAGTTCATTTTGTACATCTTTTTAATGCTTTCAGAATTAAAACAAACTCGCCTCCCAGGTCCAAGGCCTCGAGCATTCTCCACATACCCTCCATTCATACTCTATCGTATACCCTTTAACCCTTTACCCAACGTAAAGGCCAAAACCAGCCGCGCTATTCTCAAAAATCGCCAATTAATTTTCATTATTTTTTTCATTTTTGTCTCCAAAACATTGGTTATGACCTCTCGTTGGAACGAACTCGTCGAGATCGTTCCAATGAGGGGTCATAACCTATGTTTTTGAGACAAAAAATAAAAAAAATAGTTATGCAAGAATTATTTTTGCAAGTGCCGTTTGTTTTCCGTGTTGGGTAAAGGGTTAAACATCCAGGAAAGCCATAAACAACTTTTCCTGTTTGTCTTTCACAGATTCTATAATTTGGTATAAAGTAAAAAGATGATCAGTGACTCTCCTTTCCTTCTTGAAGCCATTCTGAATCTCTCCCAAAAAGCCTTCGCTTCTATCACCGCCTTTAATCTCTCATACAGGACTAAACAGAATTTATTTATTTATTTATTTATTTATTTATTTATTTATTTATTTATTTATTTATTTATTTATTTATTTATTTATTTATTGGCGTTTAAGATCACATACTTATGCATGATGGCTGATCGTGACCGTTTTCCAACGTTGCTACTGACATTGCTACTGACAGAGATCTCCTAATAATTATCCAAAACGCCCTTCCCCCTTTTTGGGTATAAATATGACCTTGCTTTCTCTTCACTCTATAGGACCTCTTGTTTTTATGGCTAAATTGAATAGGGTTGTTAGGCTTTCTCTTCCATTTTTCGGAACTCGTTAGGAATTTCATTCATCCCTCTTACTTTTCTGTTCCTTAATGTTGAGAACACTTTTCCTACCTCCTCAACTGCACACGAAGTACGATAAATTTGCTGACATCTGCCAGATCTGTGATCGACGACTGTTTTACACCCTCTTTAATGTACATGCCTACCCCCCCCCCCCCCCCCTCCAAAAAAACGTCATTCTTCTTTCTTTCATGCACGGCTGATTTATTTACAAGTCAATATACAAATATACATCTGGCCTGTGGAGAATCACAGGACCCAGATTAGATAATAAAAAATATTTTACAAGCTTATTTAAACCAAACTCATGGGTACACATTTATGAGTGCCACCGGGCCAGGATTTTACCAATTTGGGACAATGGAGGAAATATTTTAAAAATCACTTTACCCTAATTAACTACTACGAATGATTGTTTGACATGTGACATCTAAATGATTTACAAATTTGTTTAACTCAAGTACCATGGGTCATGTGTTTGCGTTCCATGGTACCCAAGGGATTAGTCTTTCGATTTTGAGGCGAGCGATCGCTCTTACGCGCAATCGCATCTGCAATTTTTACTATTGGCGAATAGATGACAGCGCGCATCGGTTCCACCTAGCGAGCGTTTAACCCTTACCTAACGAATCGGCTGCATCCACCTCGTAATATAGAACTTTTGCAGCAGAAAAAAAATCAGCAAAACCATATTGTGTGGCCCCCTCATTGGAACGAGCTCGTTCAAAGATGAGTCACATACGTAGGTTTTTTTCATTTTGGGGGATTAGAGAAAAAAATAAAATAATAAATTTTCTTGTCCCTATATCCCGACAAATTCTGTCTTTTGATTGGTCAGAATGCCTTGGACAAATAGTCATGACAAAGGGTGCACCCAACATCCAAGGTATATGGTAGCGTACACCATACAGGATATAAGCGCACGCGAAACATCGGGGGGGGGGGGGGGTATATGGTTTAAAGGAAAGCATTTCTGTTTTTATTTGCAATGCATTTTGGGTCCGTATACCGAATTTGGTCAAAATCGGCCCAGTAGTTAGCCCGTTGCTAAGGGGGAGCTCTGGTTACTAGGGAAGTCACGAGGCGTAAACTTTGATCTGTATGTTTTTATTTTATTTGCAATGCATTTCGGGTCAGTATACCGAATTTGGTCAAAATCGACCCAGTAGTTAGCCCGTTGCTTAGGGGGCGCTCTGGTTGCTAGGGAAGTCACGTGACGTCATCATTGATCTGTCTGTTTTCATTTGCAATGCATTTTGGGTCCGTATACCGAATTTGGTCCAAATCGGCCCAGTAGTTAACCCGTTGCTAATGGCGCGCTCTGGTTGCTAGGGAAGTCACGAGACGTCAATATTCATCTCTCTGTTTTATTTGCAATGCATCTTGGGTCCGTATACCGAATTTGGTCAAAATCGGCCCAGTAGTTAGCCCGTTGCTAAGGGGGAGCTCTGCTTGCTAGGGAAGTCACGAGACGTAAACTTTGATCTGTCTGTTTTCATTTGCAATGCATTTTGGGTCCGTATACCAAAATTGGTCAAAATTGGCCCAGTAGTTTGCCCGTTGCTAGGGGCGTGCTTTACTTGCTATGGACGTCACGTGACATAATCAGTGACCCATTAGCCCACACCTCCCCCCCCCCCCCACCACCCAATATATTAAGGGTCCCTTGACCCAATGAGGGTGAAAGCAATGGTGGAGAGCCATCACATATTCTAGCGTCCGAGTATCCTTGAAAAAATGTAACCTCATTTATCCCCGGTTCCTTTGGGAAAAATCTCTAAAAATTTAATCAGCCAGAGTCATTCTCGTGAAGTCTCGTGAAGTCTCAACTCGTTAATTACTTCCTACATTAAAAAAAGTGTGAAATTAGGTTCCGCTCTGCAGTTTCGCACTATTGTACAGGGTGAAATTCTAAACATAGGGCATATGTTGAAACTAAGCCCATATAAAACAGAGATATATTTTTAGAATCAGATATATGATAACATGAGGCTTTTTGTTGGACAAGAGAATTTGAAGTTTTGGTCCCAAAGTTGGAGTCTGATACATAGGGGTAAATTACCAGATGAATTATGGGAAACAGTGGCTTCGAAAAATTGGCTATTTTTTAAAATGTAATTTTTACACGGGTTTGTTACCAGACAGGTAACTAAAAAATGAGACGGAAACATATAATTTTTTTTTTGCATTTTAGAAACGGGGGTGCTCTGCTCCAGGGATGGGTAGGTGGGGTTGGTGGGAAAATTCTGCTTTTGAGGCTGCTAGGTGGCTGAAAATGACTGGTTTCGGCATTTTGTCATGCAATTTTTCAGGTTGAAGTCTTGCCTTTGACAATAAATTATTCCACCCACATTCAGATTGTTTATTTCTACTTAATCAGATAGTGTTATATGTTTTTTTGTGGATTTGGGAAATGTAATACATGTTATGGGTTAGATAACTAAGCTACAGAATATATGCATTTGAAGAGAGTGTATGGCATGTCATATTTGGAAATGCCTGAAAAATTGTGGAGCGGAACCTTGTTATAAAGAACTCACGAGTTTCGACATCGGCTTCGTCTCCGTCTCAACTAGGGCGCCTCCGGCGCCTTCGTCCTTTATAAAAACATCAGTAAAACATATGTGACCCACTCATTGGAACGAGTTCGACGAGCTAGTCCCAATGATGTGTCACCCGATATGATCTGCTAAAGTGTTTTGAAGAATCCAAAATATTCAGGCGATTCATTAGGTAAAGGGTTAATGATCGGAAAGATTGCCAGATCATATGATAAAAGTCATATTTATGATAATCAATACTACGCAGCTCCCCCCCCCCCCCCCCCCCGATGAAACTCGACAATTCAAAAATAAGCATTGAGCACGTACAGTAATTCTTCACGTACCTATAAAACAAGGGAGTCCAGAGATCCATTGGTTAGCGCACTGGACTTTAAACCAAAAAGTCGATGATTCGACCCTGATCCGCACATCTGTGCCGTATCTTTTGCCGAGATACTCAATTCAGATTGCGCACATGCGGCACGGCGTCGCAGTGTGCAAAGGGATGCTGCACGTCGATGGTGCACTTGCCTTCAACCGCTGCTAACTGTTTGTGCACGGTAAGGTTTTTCTCGGTAAGTTTATTTCCAAGTGCTTCAGCTTCTTCCACCCATAAAACTCTGACCCTGGTTGTTGAAAGTGTCGCTAACTCCCAATAAACAAACAAACCTATAAAGCGTCATTCTTTCGTATCCAGCCAGAAAATAAGCAGACTGTCATCTGTAAAATGAGGTTCCCAGAGGGTGAATTTAGTGATGCTACCCTGCACAGCAGGGTAGCATCACTGCATTTACCCTCTGTGAACCTCAATCTGTGTCAGGGTCTCAAAACTAAACAGAAAGGTACACAGAGGATAAATTAGCCCACTGTATGGGATAGCATCATCAAATTCACCCTCTGGCGACCTCATTTTGCAAATGTCATACTTCTTATTTTCAGGCCTGTTTCGTACAAATAACCATCGGATGAAACAATAGTAAAGAGTTTTCTGTTTTCATACAGAGAAAAATGCTAATTTTCAAACCTCCAGGCTAAACACTGGTAAAAAACAAAAAATGTTTGGGGAAATTATGACATTTTAATAGCTGAAAAACTCCCCTTATGAATAGGCAACCTTTATTGAAGGTTTCATTTTATTCAAGCATATGTTATGAGTCCTCATAGGAACTAGCTCAGAAGTGGGTTTATAATATAACGTATGTTCCGGAAAAAGAAAATTATTTACGCTTCTCTCGATCTGTCTTTTGTCTTTATTTCTGTAGGGGGTTGGCGGTTTATTGGACGCAAGTTGGGGAGTCTTACAGTTGCTCGCCGTTGCTCGGTGGTTCTCTCCGGGTATTCCTGCTTCCTCACTCGTAAAGCTGTCCGACACGAGATGACCATAGATGTCAAAAGCGTCGTTAAACCCCAATAAATAAATATTAGACGCAGAGCTATGTTCAAATTGTCCTATATCCCATTCGTCGCGCGGTTCGACTACCGTTGAACAAGCGTGGTCAAGGGTGTAGGAAGGATTATTCAGGATAGGTAATAATTTGGGTTTTTATGGACCATGAATGACCGAAGGTCGCGACTGTCGCAGATGAACTGAGCTTGTGAGGAAAGCTTTGAAATTCCAATTACCAGAGAGTTAATCCGTGGCACGCGTGAAAAGAGGCCTATTACATATCAAGGGAGATAAACAATTTCTAGCTAATCGGAATTACAGGACGGGATTGCACACTTCCCATTTTTATTACTATGCGACTTCATGCCACATTGGCCGTCCTAATAGCCGAAGTCTAATTTTTTGGTGTGGTACGACCAAAAAGGTAACCGAATTTGAACTACCTTTCATGAGTGGATCTGATTGAATTTTCATTTTGGAGGGGTGGGGGCACATTACTTCTATTACCACTTCCCCTCCCTACACCGTTGTAAGTTTCGAACTTGTTAATTTTTAATCCAATTATCTTTAGCATGAACGATTATGCAATTGAAAAGTCCATTGTTTTGTTCACGCACATGCCGGTGAAGACAAAATTTTGCACATGGTTCGTTCTGGAAATAACAATACTGCAAAATATAGAAACGAATTTATTTTCTATGTAACAAGTTTTTCGCGTTATTTTATCAGTGTACTTAAACTCTCTAATACGACAATAATCTATTTCCAGGAAAGCAAAGCCAGATATTATTTTAGTACTCATTTTTATGATGACCGCGGCAGTAATAGAAGTACGGCCAACGAAAATCCTTTTACTAGGACCACCTGTCTATACGCACTGTATCGAGATAGCTAGCTTGGGAAAAACACTGGGTGAAAGATGTCATTCTGTGTGAGCTTTTGTTCCTGACGCAGATATCAGCGAAAAATGTTTTGGCAACAAAAACATTACACTCCTGAAGTATAAAGCACACAACGACGAGCTGGAGAATTTGGGACATCTGAGTTCAAATAAAGTTACTGGTTTTATGGATGTGCTGCAAGCGTTAACGAGATTCGCTCAGACCTCCTGCAGTTTTCTTCTCGGTGATTCCGTGGTTTTGCAACGACTCCGTGAAATTCGATTCGACATTTCCATTGCTGATGTGGTGTGGGTGTTTCTGTTTATTCCTTATAAATATGACATTCATTTCGTGTCTATGTCTGTTTGTCGTGTCTGGTCTGACTACGGAAAACCTTTTCACCCGACCATGGAGAACAGTCCATTGTCATATTGTCACCAGATGACATTTTTACAGAGATTAGGCAGTACAGTGCTGAATCTTGCCTTTCCAGCAGTAGGAATGGCTACTTATATGTAAATCATGCGATGCGTTTGTACCAGACATGTCTTTCTTTGAATATTTGAGGCTTATCAATAAAGCGGAACTTTTTATTCAAGATGGTGACATTTTTTTTTTGTATTGGGAGCGTTTTCAGTGATGGGGAATATTATACATACCGGCGGATTTTTACACCGCAGAGCGGACCCTCTCCCACAAGATCTCGACAGATTTTACAAAACGACAGCGTCAGTAACTCACAGTGTAATTTTAGCGTCGTTTGGAAGTGTCCTTCATATTGTTTCAGATGATTTTAACCCTTTACCCAACGTAACGGCCAAAACCGGCCAGCGCTATTCTCAAAAATCGCCAATTAATTTTCATTATTTTTTTAATTTTTTGTCTCAAAAACATAGGTTATGACCCCTCGTTGGAACGAGCTCGTCGAGCTCGTTCCAACGAGGGGTCATAACCTGTGTTTTTGAGACAAAAAATGAAAAAAATTAGTTATTCAAGAATTTTTTTTGCAAGTGTCGTCTGCTTTCCATGTTAGGTAAAGGGTTAATAAGCAACTGCTGGGGTGTTTTACTAACTTGCAGCATAGTGTTGTAAGTTAGTGAAAGGTAATGATAAATTAATCGAACAAGAGTTCTCAAAAAATACTTTCACAAATATAATGACTTCAGGATAGATTCCCCAACTTGACGTTCTGGGACAAACCAAAACAGTCTTGTTCATTTCACATTGTGGACGGAAGTCTTTCTACGAAGCTCTATATCACGGTGTGCCACTTATATGCATTCCATTCTTTTGGTGACCAACCGGCAGTGGCCGCTCGAGTTGAATATCATCAAATCGGAATTAAACTCGATAACGACAAAGTGTCGACAGAAATACTGAGTGAGACCTTGAGAGAATCCTATCAAATAGTTCTTATAGGAAGAATATGCAACGTTTGTCCTCTATGTATATGGATCATCCCGAAACAGCGGAAATCGTCGCCTCAAAAGCTATAGAACACGTGGTCAAGTGTGGCGGACACCATTTACGCAGTAAATGGATTTGTCTATAATATCTCACTTGATGTTAGATGCTTGGATTTCACTTTGCCTTATTTTTGTACTGATATTTGTATTGCCATTGTATTGCTGTTGTCGTTGCTGTCGATCGCGATCAGCTCGGCAAGAAAAGTCCAAAGAAAAAACACAGAAAAGCTACAGACACGTGTAGAAATGTAGAGATATTTGTATCACAGGCTTTAGGATAATATATGCTGCAAACTTTAGAATGAAGGGAGTTAATTTACAGTAACGGCTTGCATATTCAATCTTAACGTGGTAACTGGCATAGGGGTCCCGGAGGTTCGAACCCAAAATGAGAAGAGTTACCGCCGGTACCAACCGCCTAGCAAAAACTATACTGACCACGCACACCACTGGCCCACCGATAGACCTGCGAAAGCAGACCTGGTCTATCTCAGATCTGTCGATGGTCGAAGACCCAGCCAGACGTGGGTCTGTCGGTGACAGAATGGCGTGCGTGGTTAATGGGTCTGTCGGCAGGACAAGTGATGTGCATGATTAGGACAGTTTCACTTGACAGTTGGTACTGAAGTAACCTCTTAGCATGGTTTTGAACATCCACTATGTCAGTTACTATAAAAATCCGTGTAATTCTACGGCACTTGGGAAATTTGAAAATGAGATGTTTTCGCTTATTTCCAGCGAAGTGTAGGATATGGAATTAAGTGATGCAATCTATTGATACTATACGTGTATACGTGGTAATCTTCTCAGCAGGAACTATTCAAATGAATAATGCTCGATTACCGATTTTTGTCCTGAACGACAACATGACAGAAAATTATTTTGTTTTATTCGACATCTTATGTATGTCGGGTGTTTTCGGACTCGAGTTCTACACTACTCAATAGTAGACTTTGGGGCGCTGTGCAATGGCCCTTCAAGAATTTTGTTTGGAAAGTTTTCGCCTTATCGGGAAGTGTTTTAGGCTTTTTGTTGGTGAAATAATTGCAAAATGGGAGAAACATTATCGATATTTTCTCTAATGCGCGTTTCTAGAATTAATTTTCAATAACTAACTCGTTTTGGGTACCAAAACGATACAAATTTGTCGGAAAACTTCACTGGTCTGTAGCAGAATTCTTGACTAGCCATCTCCATACCCCTCACCAACAAATTATTACTACACCTTAACGGCACAAGTGTATGTGTGGGTGAGAATGTCAGCCCGATTTTGTGAAAACCTAGTGTCTAAGTTGGTAGAGGTGCAGACTGCAAGCCGAGAGGTCCTGGGTTCGAATACCACCTGCGGCAACCGCGTTGTGTCCATGGGCAAGGCACTTCACCCCATTGCTCACGTGGGCGTACGGTAGCGTTGTGTCCTAAGGCGGACTGCACGTCGATGGTGCATCTGTCTTCAACTTTTGCTAACTCTGCTTGTGTGGAGTTAGTATGTTGGGAGCTGACAGTTGCTCGCCGCTGCTCGGTGGTTCTCTCCTGGGTACTCCGGCTTCCTACACCCGTAAAACTGTCGCGGTCATGATTAGCCATTGTGCAGAAATGTGTTACCTTAACAACAGTAAATAAATAAATAAATTGTTAAAATCTAGAGAGGAGTATTTGTTTTCCAACAAACAATCCCTTTGTTTTCTTTTTGCAGAGTTCTCGTAAAGATAATCATAGGTCAGAGTTTCTTTTTCCGGCTTAAGTGGACTTGTTTGTCGTGGAGAATAAAAGAGAAAAAAATCATGCCCCACCAAAGCGCTTAAACGAGACTGTGTGAGAGAGAATGTTTGTGTGTCCATGTTCAAGAGTGGAAAATCGAAAGTAAGGATTCGGCAAGGGAATAGTTCTATGTCAAAACCCAAGCAGTGTTGTCTCCCCTCGCAACGCTGGATACATCACTGTGAAAGACAATAGAACTATTATATCTTTATACAGATTTATTTCTGGCAAGAATCAAATGGGAAGTGAAAAAGTAAACACGGCAACGCGTGTACCACACAAACCATCGAAATCGCCAGTGACTGTTTTGAATTTTTTTTATGGTTGCAAGGAATTATTGTTACACGTTGCAAATAAAAAAACCTGAGGTACAAAATTAAGAACCAATTGGTCTTTTAAGGTGGTTCATTTGTGGAAAATATTGATATGGAGACCCTGTTTTTGTAAAGAATCCCTCATTCCGAAGAAAAGTAGCGAAACTAGGTTTGAAAACTAAAAGTGACCGTCCCTTAAACCTGAAAATCTGCTAAAATGACATGCAAATTTCTTAACTTCTGTCAAGGTTGAAGTTTCCACAAACAAGGTGTCCCGAACCCGAATTTACACATGACAATCCATAAAGTTGACAAACCGTGGCCAAAGGGTCTGAAATTAACAAGAAAGTTGACATCTTTCCGTTTCGAGAAAATTTCCATAGAAGGACTCACGCCAAATATAACTTTTAACAGAGCATGATATGTATTTGGGGAAGGTGGTGGGGGAAGGATGGGGGGGGGGGGGGGGGTAAGGACCCCTTTTCCCATATAACGTGTGCCTCAGAAACATGCCTCTTAGCGATGTTTGAAGGCAATGTGTAAACGTACCGTCAATGTTGTTATCTGTGTCCTGTCCCACATGGGTATCATACTGTGGGTTCATCATGTAACAAGTGAATTTCCGTAACAGATCAATGTGATAGTGAACTAAGCTAATTTATTATATTATGTCTTCATGTCCATGTCAGATAGCTAATCGAATGAGCCGCCTTTCAGTTTTTGACGTTTGGCCGCTCCTTCGAATCATCGATCATGTTTTACGCCGTCGACTCGATCGAAATATGATTACGCTATTCCAACAAGTTACGTAAAACACCCACCGATTCAAACACACACCGCATTCTGTGTTTATTACACATTCCATGCATTAAAATTCATTTAAATAAACAAATTTTAATTCCGATGTTTAAACCCAAAGGTGAAGAGTCCGTTTGTTTTGACTGAAGCTGTACTGATCAAAAGGATCGATAAAAAATCAAAACAACCTTTTCATAACCAGTGTTGTTGAAATTCGTATCGCTGTTTCTTTTCGGCTGGTTCCCATTCACGCCTAACCATTGGTGGCTATTACTGTTAGTAAAAATGTAAGTACAAATTTGTGCAGATTTGCAAAACAGCTGGGAGAAATATTCATTAAAAAAAGTTCGAAGCACGTCAAGATGTATGAAGATTTACCGAAATAAAGTTGACCAAATATGGATATGACGGGATCCACAAAACGAGACGGCCACGGTACTGGGTTAATGATCTGGTTGGAAACTATTGGGGTTTTTTAAATATTATCTCATTTTTGGTTAACTAATTTTTTGTGAACCAACTTTATTTTGCTTTGGACGTTTTCATTTTCACACTATGAGACAGACGGTCGATAATTGTATAACGAAATCAGGAAACTTTCGAAGCGTAACTACTGACTCGATGGGAAAGAAACTAGTATGAACGGTGCTGGGAAAAAAAAAATCACCCATTGAATACAGAATCATTTATGCCATAGCGGCCATTCCGTTAAATGCAAGGGTTTAAAGTTGCATGGATGTGTAATAAAAGCTGTTACGCCCATCGCAACATCTTTCAATTCATCAAACACCACGCGGTTTACCTTGCACGTGAGCTAATAATACTATGAAAACTTTCCATTCGCGGCACTTGTTTTGTCAATAATAACTGAAATATGTTACAAATATGCTATTTGTATTGCATCAAAACGTGCATACCATCGACGTAAGTATTTTTCGCAAACTTGAAAATTTATTCATCAGATAGTTGCATCTAAGTACTTAATTCTAGGAACTGCACCTCAGAAGAAATCGGCGACACTTGTCTTTTTCAAATTTCCGGGATGCCATAGAATTAAGAAAGGACGCTGGTCTTGTTTACAATGGCATGGCAGGGGTTCGAACCCACGCCGAGAGAGTTGCCTTTCGCACCAACAGCCTAGCGAAACTATACTGAACCACGCACACCACTTGGCGTGCTAGCGGTTGGTGCCGAAGGAAACTCTCTCGGCGTGAGTTCGAACCCCCACCATGCCATTGTAATGAAAATATTCTACTCAAAGTTTGCGAAGCACCAAATATTTAACACATCATTGTGAAATTTGCTTGTGACATATTTGCGATATTTTTGGTGGATATGATTGAGGAATGTATTGAGATGGCCCTCAGTGTTTTCATTAGCTCTCTTGACAGGAAGACTTTTCGTGGCAGTCATGGAAAGCATGTACCCTTTGATTTTCATGATGTTTTCGTGTACTGTCTACATGTACATGCCATGTGTAGGGTATTCACTCTTCATTTCACCACAAACCCTTGTGATTTAATGATTGAATATGGCAAATGCAAATGTAAGAAGACATTTGTCTGAAGCAGAAATGTGGCGAGCTGTAGGGATGGTGGAGCAAGGGCCTACCCGTCGTCAGGTTGGTGAAGCCCTTGGTGTGCACCATACGGTGATCATCAGAGCCTGGGCAAGATTTCAGCAGTATGGCACACCAGTAAGACGGCATGGTGGTGGCAGAGACAGGCGACATCTGCAGCTGAAGACCGGTTTTTGATCATCCAGGCCCCTAGGAACCGATTTGTCACAGCAACCCAGCTTCGCAGTGACCGTCAGAATGCATCCGGGGTAAATGTGTCGACGCAGACTATCCGGGAAAAGTTGCACGAATGTGGTCTCCGATCGAGAAGACCATGTATTCGCATTCAGCTGTCAGAACCACCGCCAGGCACGATATGAATGGGCCATGGACCACGTTGGATGGACCAGAGAAGACTGGCGATCTGTCCTTTTGACAGATAAGTCAAGGTACTGCCTAAACCACACAGATAGGCGTTCTAGGGTGTGGAGAAGACAAGGAGAGCGATTCCATGCAACCAACCTTGCTGAGCATGACCGTTCTGGTGGAGGGTCAATCATGGTCTGGGGCAACATCAGCAGGGATGTACAAACAGAGCTCTGTGTTCTTGAACGTGGTACATTAGCAGCACAGCGGTATATTGATGAGATTCTGGATGTCCACGTCAGATTGTATGCAGGTGCAGTGGGTGATAGATTCATTCTGATGGACAATAATGCCCGTCCTCATGTTGTCCATGCTGTCGGGGAGTACCGACAGAGGGAGGGGATTGAACGTATGGACTGACCAGCAAGATCCCCTGACCTCAATCCAATCGAACATGTCCGGAATGAGTTGCAGCTTGCAATTTAAGCCCGTCCAGTCCAGCCAAGAAGTATACAGGAGCTTGGTGCCATGCTGGTCCAAGAATGGAACAGCATCCCACAAAGGACCACCAGGAACCTGATTGGGAGCATAAGAAAGGCGTTGTCAAGCTATAATTAATAGTAATGGGTCTCATAGTCGATATTGAACCCATACCAGTTCGCTCCGTCAACTTTTTGGCAAATTGAAAAATTTCTTCTTTTACCAATAATATCCATTTTCCATGGTTATCGTATTCAAAAGCTAAAAAATAATGTCTAACACAAATAAAATCTTAATTTCTGTACTTAAATCATTAAAGATATAATTAAATAAAAAATATATACACTTTTCATTACAATATTTCAACTAAAACGTAAAACAGGTAGTTGGATATACTTGGTGCTTAGCAAACTTTGAGTAGTATATATTGTTTAAAAAGCGATCGAAAATTTCGAGGAGTGGAGAAACTGAAAATCTTCCATTCTGTCGAGCTTTGTTTATTTATAACAACATCCGCCCTCACTCCATAAGATGGCGGTGGTGTTGACACTTTTCTATATTTGATCAATGAACATTCCAAATATCTAGTTGTTTAAAGATCAGCGATCATGCCCCATCAACTCAACTTAAAGGAATACGACAAATGAAAATAGCGAAAGCAAAATGAAACGATGAAACGGTGTGGACACAAATATTCAAGACGTAATGGACCTACCATGGTTCGGCGCGGTGAACAAGAAACTGGAATATATTGGACCCACAAGAATGCCATTTCCCCTATTATTAGGTCTTGTTTGGTTCAACTAAATACGTTAAAATTAAAAATACACCAAAAAGTCCTTGTGTGTGTGGAGGATTATTATTCTATTCTATCCATACCTAAAATGTACAAATACCTATTAGCCACTCTTTTTGGTGTGTCTGTTTTGGTCTGATCGTCGTTTGGTCCATTTCTTCTACTTCAGCCAACATTCAACCCGAAGGCTAGCCTCCGGGTTTAAAACGGCTAAATGCTAAAACATAGACTGAACCGGTTGAAGGTGTAGCCTGTCTGTGTGGTGGTTTTTGTTTAGGGGAGTGTGTGTTCGAGGGCAGCAGTGGTGTTTAAGAGTGGGTGGGTGATTGGGTGGGTGGGTTCTGGGTGGGTTTGTGTGGAGTGGTAAACTCCATCCGGTGCCCACTCCCTGCCTCTGGAGACAAACTAAATCATTCACGGACTCTTTTTGTGTCAAAGTGGTAGAGACATGATCTCGTATCGCAAGCGCTCGTGAAAAATAAAACTTTCAGACATTTTATTGCACAATATTAGCGCATTCAAGCACAAACGAAGTCAAAGACCAGAGGTTTCTTCGATATCAGCAACAACTGATGATATTTTTCACAATGTTTAGAGCAATCTGTACAATATCCTTTTATATGTATTATATCTGTACTCTATTTCAGCATTGTTTTGAATGGAGTCTAATTTATTTATTTATTTATTTATTTATTTATTTATTTATTTATTTATTTATTTATTGGTGTTTAAGGTCACATATTTCTGAACAATGGCTAATCGTGACCGCAACAGTGAGATAAAGTCAAGTTTAGTCAATTGTTTATAATTATGCTATCCATTTTTAGCGGACTTTCATCCCAAGCGTTGGTGACTGCGTCCTATTTTACCAGTAAAACAGAACTTGTTTACTACAGTACCAGGACTGCTTCGCTTTCCGTGTTTCCATCAGAAGAATGGGGTCTATTGTAATCTCATCAGTGAAACATCTTTTCCCTGTCGCAACAATAGCTAGAGATGCGGACTGTGTTGTGTTGTTTGTTGTCGCTTGGTAGCGCCGCGCGTTGCTCTCATGTCGTCTCCCGGCTGAAGAATGGTTCCGACGCGCCAAAGGCGCGCGGGGATGCTGATGGATGTGTCCACTCCTTTCGACCCTGTTGGCGATGTTTTTGTGTTGTCTGGCACAGCATGTGGAGCTATTGACTTCCAGCAAGTTTAGTCTGCCACTTAAATTTTTATTATAGGGGGCCGTCATAAGCTGGTATAATCTGCTTCTGGCCTTTGTCTTAAGTGTTTGAATAGAGAAAGCAACTGAGTCCAGATGAGGGTGGTGGTGATCACGATGATGAAGGTAGTCATGAGGGTGGTGTTCAATGAGGCAAAATTCAGCAAAAAGGCAGAAAGCAGAGCCATCCCAATTTGTGTGGAAAAACGACCTCTCGTGGGGTTCCAACTACCCGAACTTACCTGTTCGAGGGCAGGCGTGGTGTGGAAGGTGACTGTCTTCGTGGTCTTGTCGCGTCTTCAGGTAAATATAGTCTGCCACTTGTTTGTCATTTCATGTTGGGGCTGTCCTTGCCAAGTATAGTCTGCCTCGAGCTCTTCTGATGGTGAATTCTGTTATCGGTCATGTTGCTCTATTATGTGGTCTCTTGGGCGGTCTAGCCGTTGATTTGTCGGGTGTGGTCAGCTGCTCCTGTCTTGTCCGTGTTGTATCTTTGGTGTTTTTGGAAATGAAAAGGTGTGTGCGTGAGTTGCAATCCCCTCTACCCACTGGTCCGTACCCATAGATGTTTTTATTTATTGGGGACCATTAGTTTATTGAATGCCCATTAAAAGCAGCGAGCTACAATGGCGTATCACACACTGTTCTCGGGGTACTTGGTTTCGTTCCACCGGAGGTTGGAGATTTAGAAATTAGATGGGGAAGCAGTCTGCAATCATTGCACGCCACACCCGTAGGTGTAATTGCTGCTTCCGCGGTGAGAGGCAAAACACCGTCTGCTCGTACTAGCTGCCCTGTCCATTTCTGATGCCATTCCCACAGGGGGTCCGCGTATCTTATTTTCAGGTTAATTGAGCGATCTTCTGAGAGTTCCTTGATTAATTGACTCTCTTGGAGTTTATTTTCACTTTTCTTCGCGAGATTATTCAGTCGCGTTTCGATTGTTTCAATATTTGCTGCCTCGTGCAGGTGGGCTATGGGGGTTCCGAGCGCTACGGAGTGCGTAGTTTTGAACGCGTTGTAGTTTTTGACTGTTTGTTTTGGAGAATGTGCTAGTGATGATGGCCCCATACTCCAGTACAGGGCGTATGAATGTTTTACGAACGTGACAACCGTTACTTATTCCCGGTTCCGTATTCGACATTCGCCACCAACCGATTTTCGCCAAATAAACTGCATTGTTGGGTGGCACAAATAGATTCATGAAGATTACCACCAAAATTAGGTACCTCGCCCTCCCAAAATTGAGGACCCTAGGAACCCAAAAGTGCTGAGTTGCTCCAAATCGTATTTATCAACCGATTTTCGCCAAATAAACTGCATTGTGGGGTGGCACAAATAGGTTCATGAAGATTGCCACCAAAATTAGGTTCCTCACCCTCCCAAAATAGGGCACCCTAGGAGTCCAAAAGTGCTGAGTTGCTCCAAATCGTATTTATCAACCGATTTTCGTCAAATAAACTGCTTTGTGGGGTGGCACCAATAGATTCATGAAGATTGCCACCAACATTAGGTACCTCACCCTCCCAAAATTGGGCACCCTAGGAGCCCAAAAGTGCTGAGTTGTTCAAAATCGCATTTATCAACCGATTTTCGCCAAATAAAACTGCATTGTGGGGTGGCACAAACAGATTCATGAATATTGCCACCAACATTAGGTACCTCACACTCCAAAAATTGGGCACCCTAGGAGTCCAAAAGTGCTGAGTTGCTCCAAATCGCATTTATCAACCGATTTTCGCCAAATAAACTGCATAGTGGGGTGGCACAAATAGATTCATGAAGACTGCCACCAAAATTAGGTACCTGACTCTCCCAAAATTGGGCACCATAGGACCCCAAAAGTGCTGAGTTGCTCAAAATCGCATGTATCAACCGATTTTCGCCAAATAAACTGCATTGTGTGGTGACACAACTAGATTAATGAAGACTGCCACCAAAATTAGGTACCTCACCCTCCCAAAATTGGACACCCTAGGATCCCAAAAGTGCTGAGTTGCTCCAAATCGTATTAATCAACCGATTTTCGCCAAATAAACTGCATTGTGGGGTGGAACTAATAGATTCATGAAGATTGCCACTAAAATAGGGTACCTGACCCTCCCAAAATTGGTCACACTAGGAGCCCAAAAGTGCTCAGTTGCTCCAAATCGCATTTATCAACCGATTTTCGCCAAAAAAACTGCATTGTGGGGTGGCACAAATAGATTCATGAAGATTGCCACCAAAATTAGGTACCTCATCCTCCCAAAATTGGGCACCCTGGGAGCCCAAAAGTGCTGAGTTGCTCCAAATCGCATTTATCAACCGATTTTCGCCAAAGAAACTGCTTTGTGGAGTGGCACAAATAGATTCATGAAGATTGCCACCAAAATTAGGTTTCTCACCCTCCCAAAATTGGGCACCCTAGGAACCCAAATACGATGAGTTGCTCCAAATCGTATTTATCAACCGATTTTCGCCAAAAAGCTGCATTGTGGGGTGGCACAAATAGATTCATGAAGATTGCCACCAAAATTAGGTACCTCATCCTCCCAAAATTGGGCACCCTGGGAGCCCAAAAGTGCTGAGTTGCTGCAAATCGCATTTTTTAACCGATTTTCGCCAAAGAAACTGCTTTGTGCGGTGGCACAAATAGATTCATGAAGATTGCCACCAAAATTAGGTTCCTCACCCTCCCAAAATTGGGCACCCTAGGAACCCAAATACGATGAGTTGCTCCAAATCGTATTTATCAACCGATTTTCGCCAAATAAACTGCATTGTGGGGTGGCACAAATAGATTCATGAAGATTGCCACCAAAATTAGGTACCTCACCTTCCCAAAATTGGGCACCCTGGGAGCCGAAAAGTGCTGAGTTGCTCCAAATCGCATTTATCAACCGATTTTCGCCAAATAAACTGCTTTGTGGGGTGGCACAAATAGATTCATGATGAATGCCACCAAAATTAGGTTCCTCACCCTCCCAAAATTGGTCACACTAGGAACCCAAATGTGCTGAGTTGCTCCAAATCGTATTTATCAACCGATTTCCGCCAAATAAACTGCATTGTGGGGTGGCACAAATAAATTCATGAAGATTGCCACCAAAATTAGGTACCTGACCCTCCCACAATTGGGCACCCCAGGAGCCCAAATGTGCTGAGTTGCTCCAAATCGTATTTATCAACGGATTTTCGCCAAATAAACTGCTCTGTGGGGTGGCGCAAATAGATTCATGAAAATTGCCACCAAAATTAGGTACCTGACCCTCCTAAAATTGGGCACCCTAGGAGCCCAAATGTGATGAGTTGCCCCAAATCGTATTTACCAACCGATTTTCGCCAAATAGACTGCTTTGTGGGGTGGCACAAATAGATTCATGAAGATTACCACCAAAATTAGGTACCGGACTTTCCCAAAATTGGGCACCCTAGGAGCCCAAAAGTGCTGAGTTGCTCAAAATCGTATTTATCAATCGATTTTCGCCAAATAGACTGCTTTGTGGGGTGGCACAAGTAGAGTCATGAAGATTGCCACCAAAATTAGGTACCTGACCTTCCAAAAATTGGGCACCCTTGGAGCCTAAAAATGCTGTGTTGCTCCAAATCGCATTTATCAACCGATTTTTGCCAAATAAACTGCTTTGTGGGGTGGCACAAGTAGATTCATGAAGATTGCCACCAAAATTAGGTACCTGTCCCTCCAAAACTTGGGCACCCTGGGAGCCTAAAAATGCTGTGTTGCTCCAAATCGCATTTATCAACCGATTTTCGCCAAATAAACTGCTTTGTGGGGTGCCACAAATAGATTCATGGACATTGCCACCAAAATTAGGTACCTGACCCTCCAAACAATGGGCACTCCAGGAGCCCAAATGTGCTGAGTTGCTCCAAATCGCATTTATCAACCGATCTTCGCCAAATAAACTGCATAAGTTACCCATCTTAAACTTCCCCAAAATTTGGAGCGAGCTGGAGTCTGAACTACGTAATATTAATAATTGGATCCAGTTTTGAAAAAAAATTAATATCAAAGCTTTCATCTTCATTTCCAGTCAATGTCCAATGTAACAATCCATATTACCCATATTGTCAGATTGGAACCTGCTGAGGTGATTGTCTTGTTGACCTTATGTCTATCAGTGGGTTGACTAGACCATCACCTCAGTAGCCACCTGCTTTGTTCACTACTCTACTCTACGAATTGACTTGACAAACAATGTGCGGGATAAAGTTCGCCTAATGTGGAAAGCTTAGATATATAATTAACCAGCTATACTTGACCTTATCCTTGTGCTACTAATGTGAAATGCCAGTGGATACAAGAAATGACCCCAAATGTAAAGTAATAATGTACATAGTGATACCCGTGGTATGATACGCATAGATAACAAATTTAGGCCTTGTGAGCACCTTAGATTACTTTCGTTATCTTGTCTGGTTATCTCGTCCACAAATGAGTTTGGCTTACTGCCAAGTCTGCAGACGCACGAAAGTACCGATATCCACCAAACACATCAACCTTCTCACCACCAACCCCACCTTCCCCCACCATTGTTACTTCACGTGAAAGAAAAACACTAAAATCTCAAAATGAACATTTACAGTCGATTGCAGCGATGAAATATTTTTGAAACGGGAGATATTCATGAGTCACTGTGATTAGAAATATATTACAATTGTAATGTTTTATATACCGGAAATAAACAAACAATATCAATGCTAGTTGATGGAGTGATTCTTGTAACACAGATATGACGTACGGACAGGCTCATAAATCCATGAATTAGGCATGATGTTAGATAATATAGTTTGATGCTCAAAGAATATAGCACGGTGCCTAAATAATATAGCATGATGGTTAATTATTTAAGCATCGGTCTTAATTATTCAGGCATTATGCTTAATTATTTAGGCAGCATTCATGAAATCATACCAAACAATATAGCATCATGCTCAATTATTAGAGTACCATGCAAAAATAAAATGTATGACCCTCTAGTACGCGGACTTGATTTCTGCATCATGCTATTTATGTAGCATTCGTGAAATCATACCAAATAGTACAGCATCGTGCTTAAATAATTAGTCATCATGCTCAATTAAGGTGCATGATCCTCCCGCAATTCGGCATCATGCAAAAATAATTCAGGATCATGCTATATTGTTTATGCAGCATTCGTTAAATTGCGCAAAATAATATAGCATGATACTTAAATAATTTGGCATCATGCTCAATTAAATGCATGATCCTCCTCGTGTAATTCAGCATCATGCTAAATTAATTCAGCATCATGCTATATTATTTATGCAGCATTCGTTACATCACGCAAAATAAAATAGCATGATGCTTAAATAATTAAGCACCATGCTAACTTAATATGCCCGATTCTCCCGTAATTCAGCATCATGCGAAATTAATTCAGCATCATGCTATATTATTTTTGCAGTATTCATAAAATAGTGAAAAATAATATAGCATCATGCTCAAATAATTAAGCATCATGCCGAATTAAAATGCATGAACCTTTCGTAATTCAGGATCATGCTTAATTAATCCGGCATCATTGTGTATTATTTATGCAGCATTCGTGAAATTGTGCAAAATAATTTAGCATTTTTCTTAAATAATTCACATTATGCTCAAATAATTAAGCATCGTGTTAAATTAATTCAACATCATGCTAAAATGATTAAGCATCATGCTAAATTAATTCAGCATCATGCTGAAATCCTGTCAATCAACACATTCCGCTAACCAATCAGTGGCGCCGATACATACGCGCTGGGTGACTGGTCGGATCGGAATAATGGAGCATGACCAAAAAACAATTATATGTTACGAATTCGTTTCACTGGATTCTCTTTTAATGATACATAATAAATTGGAAATTAAACATCGAGAATTTGAGCAGTTCTTGTTTACGTTTGTAAACAAGTTCTGTTTTACTGTTGAAATATGACTCGTTAATTGAAGTCTGGCGAGTGTGTGCTCAAAAGTGAGAATGAAAGGTAAGAATTGTTTGATAAACTTGACATTGCACCTGTGTGGTGACCATGGTATAGTCACAGAGACTGAAAGCACCTTTATAAACCAATAAATAAATGTAAATCTGAAAATCCACAGGCATCAGAAACCATCGTCAAAGACCGATTTTTTATATAGCCCCCTCACTCGCTATCTTAGCCACTTATGAGTTTTGTTACCCGGAAGGATGAAGAACCACTTTACACAACCAGCAGTATAGCACGAGTGAATCATGCTCGGCCACCCGGAGCTTTGTCGGAACAGCTAGAGTTAAATCACCATAGGAAACGGAGCTTTTGGCGGAGCAACTCTTTCCTGTACCCTATCCGTCTTTATCCGGCAACTGGTGTACGTCCTACATATATAATGTGCTAAGGTATGCATAGTGATGCATGTACACGCAGATCTGTGGGTATATAGTACGACTATGTGATGGAATATCGATGGGGGAAGGCGAGTTTTCTTGAAAGTTTTCCCCGTGACACGGTTGATATTGCTATTGACGTCGCGACGCAATGATGCGCTCGCTACTTCATAGAAACGTTGGCCGCTTTTTACTTCGAGTCAGGGGTGTCAGGTTTCACGAACTGGCCTGATATGGCAGTAGCCGTATATGTCCCATACAGATCTCCTTTTAGCCCTTGGTACTACTAATTGACCAAATGCTTTGACCTGCCTGTATAGGCAGTACGTTATGCTATCGTGGGGTGGGTGAAAGTAATGCATGGTCGTCTAGTGTGGTATGGCGAGGTTATCCTTGGTTGTTTAGAACTGTAGTGTAGTCTGGATGCTATATACCCCTGTTAATTCTTGGTACAACTAATCGACCTAATGCTTCGTATATTTCTGTAGCTGGTAGTACGTAATGCGAGCCTAGGCAGTATTGTGGTGGGGGTAATGCATGGTTGTCTACTCGTTATACTGTCCTAAGTAAGTACGGATACTACGTAATGCTAAGCCACTCAGTGATATGCTTCGTTGTCTGGTAGAGTAGTATAGGAGAAACTCTTTGTGCCCCATATGCCTATTGTTAGCCCTTAGTACAAATATCTATCTTAGGTGTTCTAGTGCTGGCCCACAGTTGGTACACCCATATGTGCGCATGTGCTGCATGTTTTGTACGAACATTGTGCACTTGCACACAGGCACATATTGGCAAATTTTGCATGTGCTACATCCTCAAACACTGGTTCTCAAATACCAGTATGTGCGCATGTGCTGCATGTTTTGTGCGCACATTGTGTACTTTGCACACAGGCACATATCGGTACATTTTGCATGTGCTACATGTGCTATTTGCACATTGTGTACAATCACATCTCATAGTAGTCACTAGTCCTCACAATGGTCCTCACTAGTCCCTAAAGCCTAGTCCTCACTAGTCCCTAAACACTGGTCCTCAAATACCAGTATGTGCGCATGTGCTGCATGTTTTGTGAGCACATTGCGCACTTGCACACAGGCACATATTGGAACATTTTGCATGTGCTGATGCGCCGCTACATATGCTATTTGCAAATTGTGTACAAGCACATCTCATAGTAGTAGTGATGGATTTAGCAGAGTGGTGGAATAAGCCAAGACCTTGGTTGCAAACGGTAACACTATTGGTAGGAGAAACTTTAGTACTGAGTTAAGTGACGATGGTTAGACATTATTTCTGACACTGGTCCTTAAACCTTGGTACCCATGCCTTGGTCCCCAAAGACTGGTCTCACTTGTCCCCAAAGCCTGGTCCTCACTAGTCCGCAAACACTGGCCTTTGCTGGTCCTCAAATACTCGTATGTGAGTATATGCTGCATGTTTTGAGAGCACACTGTGCACTTGAATACAGGCTCATATTGGTACATTTTGCTTGTGCTGATGTGCTACATGTGCTATTTGCACATTGTGTACACTCACATTTCATAGTAGTAGTGATGGATTTAGCAGAGTGGCGGAATAAGTCAAGACCTTGGTTGCAAACGGTAACACTGTTGGCAGCAGAAACTTTGGTACTGGGTTAAGACGGTGGTTAGACAATATTTCTGACACTGGTCCTGAAACCTTGGTACCCATGCCTTGGTCCCCAAAGCCTGGTCCCCACTACTCCCCAAAGCCTGATCCTTGCTAATCCCCAAACACTGGTCCCCACTAGTCCACAAATACCCGTATGTGCGCATGTGCTGCATGTATTGTGCGCACACTGTGCACTTGCACACAGCCACATATTGGCACATTTTGCATGTGCTGATGTGCTGCATGTGCTATTCGCACAATGTGTACGTAGATCACAATCGTTGGAAGAAGATGATGGACGGGAGCTAAGGTTAATAGAGCAATTTGCTTGGTTGTTTAATCCTGGAGAAGTGATCTGATTGGTTACTTTATCAGAAGTAGTAACAAAACAGACTGAAGAAAGCGAGTCATACTCCAGAAGAACGGAATAGTACTCTATGGAAGCAGGTCGGAGAAACGAGGATTTTGACCCGGAATAACAAAATTCGAGCCTTCATAAAATATCCCTGTCCAAAATGAGGCTTTACCAAGTCGGTTTCGGTAGTTTGCGTTGGATTTCGGTGCTTTGGAGGGATTGTCGGGTTTATTTAGGTCATTATTTAAGGCAGTAGTTCCAAAAAATACTCCAGTTGAATGGAACACGACCTTTTAAGGGTCTATAGCACTACGTGTTACTCCAGACAGGTGCGTTTCGGTTAAAAAAGGTACTTTTCGGTGATTTACGGGCATTCTCGGGCTCATTTGGGTAATTCTCCGAATCGGCAAATTACTCTTGAACGATCGAACATACCATCCGAACATACCCCTAACCTATAAGATGCATTTGGGTAACATAGCGACCATGTGCCACGGTAGAAACAATGAAGGCGGCCTCCTGCGAACAAAATGGACGACGGAAACAAATATCACCCTAACAACACGAGCTGCGCATGCGCACTCACATCACCCATCACCATGACAATGAGGTAAAAACATGGCTGCTCACCTGGGCTACCATAACAACCACGTGATACCCATAATACATTGCGGCATGAAGTCACTTCCGGGGTCCTCCAGCTGGGGTCTACCTGATAGGGGTCGAAAACCACTTCTCCTACTTCTGTCGTGTGGTCCAATACTATTGTATTTACCCAATACTACAGTCTTCTATCACTCTTGCAGCCTGTTGCCATTACTACCTCGTACAATTGCTATTGACTTGTGGCACTACTACAAGCTTAGTGGCTACCCTCCCTCCCCCCCCCCCCCTCCGATTCTGTCTTGATATCTGCCTTTGACCAAATCTAGACTCAATCAGATCACTCCATTCATTCAAGCATGTATCAGTCTATACAATGGCTTGACCTAGTGCAAGCTAGGGTACCTTGCATATAAGAAACTGTATGATTATCGTATCGAGATGTGCTCGTGTGTTAGTACATATTGTTTTGAACTCTGTAAAATAGGCCTGCTACAGAGGCGGCGGAAGCTCCAAAAAAGTGGGGTGTCAGACCAAAAAGCGGGGGTCACACCTTTATAGGTACAATTAGGGTGTAGGTTGGAAAATAATTTTTCTTCGGGGCGGGGAGGGCGGGTCAATAGTTGCGGGGCGGCTTATTCGTGCAAAATATATAAATTTATATACGCTACCCCTCACCCTTATTCACACCCTATTTAAGACACTAACCTCAGCGACCTCAACCTCAACCTTATTGTTATTATTTTGCGATATTGGATATTGACCGATCCATAGTGAATCATGTGGCATCAGCTGTATTCGTATTACATCGGCTGTCTTCGGGTGTTACCACAGATTAGGGTAGTGGTAGTGGATTTATTTTTTTCGTTTTTGATTTAAGAGTAGCATTCGCCTTTATATATCCTACCTTTTGGTACACACTACAACCTATATGGCGTCCACCCGATTCGTATACTTTGGATTGAATTTAATTGAACTAGTTCTTTGCCTTTGAATGCAAATTTAAATTTTGCACAGGGTAAAATCACTGGGTAAAAGTAAACGAGAAAAGAAATACAGTACATATGAATCGAATGAGAATTGATGAGAAAGAAATGTGTTGTGTCTATAGGGGTTATGTATATTATGTCAGAAAATGCCGTTTGTGTAACTATAATTGGTGAAAAAAGTGTGGGGGGCGTGCCCCTCCTGCCCCGCCGCCCCTGGCCTGCTATATGATCATCTCAAAACGTGCAAGTTCCCCGTCTTTTTCACAATGTGTTATGTGAAGTGTTATTTACCACTGAATAAAGGTGTGAGTCCCGATCTATGACATCCCCATCCCCACCCTACCGACTATCGCTTGAAGAATCTACGAATAAAGGCCTAAATTTCAGACACCCTTACTGTAAGGACCTCAGTTTTTGGTATTTAAATATCCTGTTCGCTGTCATTCACTGGAATTGAATAACAAGATAAAACAACAGTAAACACGGTAGAATGAGTTTTAATTGTCCCATTTATTCGCCATAACATTGTTCCATGCGACAGTTTTAAACTTTATTCAAAGTCAAAACACAGCCTTTTAGATTCGTGACAAGGTCGCTGCTCATCATGTGCTTTTAATTGGAGGACAAATCGCCCCTATTACGTTCGGCCCAGACAATCGTTGCCCTAACGCGAATAACATTCATGTCACTGGTTCGTGCAGATGCGTGTTACTGAAATTCACCTGTTGGAGTTCATATAATTACAGGAGAAGTAGATTACCACTAAACCACTGCGGAAGGGAACAATTATTTTCAAGTCTAGCGGTATTTAAAAGATTGCCAGCGGTACCTTAACGTTTACTTATAAATGTAAGTATATGTTGGGTGTGAAATGCACCCCACAGCCGATGAAGTAGAAATTTCATGAGGGGGTTAACCTTCCTCACAATTTTTTTTTTTAAATTCCCAAACCACCTTGTGACTCGCAGCCCCCTTCCCACCCATGCGACGCATGGATGCCCCAACCCAGTGCCTCTTCGTCTTCCTGCCTTAAAAACTTACTAGTTTCAGTGCCGAGAGAGAGAGAGAGGGAGAGAGAGAAGAGAGAGAGAGAGAGGGAGTGAGTGAGAGAGACACAGAGATAGAGAGAGACAGATAGAGAGAAAGCGGGAGAGAGAGTGTGTGTGTGAGAGAGAGAGATGGACATTCAGACAGACAGACAGACAGACAGACAGAGACAGAGAGACAGAGAGAGAGAATGGTAGTTTAAAAAAAACCCTAATTTTCTGTGTTAAATGGGTGAGGTGTTAGGCTACTGACATTGTCAATTTATTCTGCTGGAACGACAATTTCAAATTAACACATCCACAATAATAGGCTTCTGAAAACATCAGGTTTATACAGTGATTGGTATTTGTTTGATTATGTCAATAATACGCTAGTGTGGTGTCTCTTTCATTGCGAGATCATTGCCACTGGTTTAATTGCTGGAAAAAACACCAATAATACAGCTTCTGATTACATATGGGAGCTGCCTTGCTAATTTTTAAATGTTGTTTTTTGCGCAGTTCCACTTAACATGAGCTATTATCTGGGTGAAATTTACACTCCATGGGTGTTTCCAAATTGGTCCGCTATCCATGTACTGTTTATGTGTTTTGCACCAGGCTACTTGACAACCTCAAACAAAATATAATTTGCCCACGCATATAAGATCATGTTTGACTCAATTTATTAGAATGGGTCGATATGCATATATATATACTTTACTCTCAGAATGGGATTAAATGGATACAGCTAGCAAAACATTTTTTTACCAAAGTGAGAAAAATATAAAATGGGTCATTACTCAAAAAGCTCCGCTCAGAATCATGGGGAATTTTGACATAGTATGTATGATGATATAGACAGCTTATATAAAAAAATCAGCTTTGTGGTATTTTTTCCCCTACTTGGCCATTTTTATGTTTAATGTTCCTGGACTAGAACTGCCAGTAAACACAACGCTTGGAGTCAGATTTTACGATCACAGATCGATAGACTTTTTACTTAATTCCGCAACACATTGGCTGCACAGCGGTATATTGATGAGACCCTTGGATGTCCACGTCAGATTGTATGCAGGTGCAGTGGTTGATAGATTCATTCTGATGGACGATAACGCTCGTCCTCATGTTGCACATGCTGTCGGGGAGTACCGACAGAGGGGGGGGGGGGGGGATTGAGCGTATGGACTGGCCAGCAAGATCCCCTGACCTCAATCCAATAGAACATGTCTGGAATGAGTTGCAGCTTGCAATTTCATCCCGTCCGGTCCAGTCAAAAAGTATCCAGGAGCTGGGTGCCATACTGGCCCAAAAATGGAACAACATTCATTAAAGGACCACCAGGAACCTGACTGGGAGCATGAGAAGGCGTTGTCAAGCTGTAATTAATAGTAATGGGTCTCATACTCGATATTGAACCCATACCAGTTCGCTCCGTCAACTTTTTGGCAAATTGAAAAATTTCCTCTTTTGCCAATAATATTTATTTTCCACGGTTATCGTATTCAAAAGCTAAAAAATAATGTCAAACACAACTAAAATCTTAATTTCTGTACTTAAATCATTAAAGATATAATTAAATAAAAAATATATAACTTTTCATTACAATATTTCAACTAAAACGTAAAACAGGTAGTTGGATATACTTGGTGCTTAACAAACTTTGAGCAGTATATTTATTTTTTTCCGTAAGTGTCGATTGATTACTTCTTGATCAGCACCAAACATTTTGACTAATCACTGACAGAACTTTATGGGTGGGTGTGGGGGGGGGGGGGGGTCTTCGGATCATATTTATCGTCCTAAAAAAATCATTTTTGGACACCGAAAACATATAGCTTATGTGCCGTAATTGTTATTTGGAACTACAGCTTGTTACAGTAAGGAGTGACAGCCCATATTTCTTTAGGACTAAAATGGAAAGATAATTACATTTGATCGGCGATGTGGGAAGGGGGGGGGGGGTGTGGCTGGAGGTGTATCTATTCACCTACGGTTACTTTTATGGAAGATGTAAACCAAATAGTGTGAACGAATCTTCTTAAATGCGAGAACTTCCCACGGGCCATATCTTTCTCAGGATCTAGCAGTACTTTGGATAAGTGACGCGGGGAGGGTTAAACTTTTCTCTAATTGTACATCAATCACAAAGGGCATAAACAGAGCATACAACTTTTCTTATGAATGAAAGGAGGATATATTACGATCATAGCATTGACTTGCATCAATG
Source organism: Pictodentalium vernedei (assembly GCA_031216915.1). NCBI lineage: Eukaryota > Metazoa > Mollusca > Scaphopoda > Dentaliida > Dentaliidae > Pictodentalium > Pictodentalium vernedei. The sequence continues at coordinate 233,619,774 of CM062295.1, forward strand.
ATTTGGAACATCAGGCCCAGGCGGGCCTATAAGTCAAACCTCTGCTGTGTGTCGCGGTATTTTCGATTTAAAGTGAAATTACAAATTATACGAGAATACTTTCTGAACATTCTCATCCTCAACACAAGTATGAGGTGGAAAAATAACGCTCTAAAAATCTTAGACCATTTGAATTAAATGTTAGTTTAAACAATATTTATTTCCAAAAAAACAACAAAAGAAGAATACAAAATATATTGCTGTTGTGTACATAGCTAAATTGGAAATGGATTCAGCAGGAAGCTATATAGCTTATGTAGGGCTGTCTCCATAGGAAAATATACATATGATGATATCAGCAGTACAGGGAATTCTTGGTTTTTGCACAGGCTAACAAAAAAAAAAACAAAAAAAAAAAAACAAACAATAATTGGATATCAGAAAGAGATAATGGAGGTTATAGTGTGCGGAAGGAGGACAAAGACTTTGTGATAGAGTCGAGAATTGGAAAGACCCAAGGGAAACAGTGGCCAGTGCCTAGGTTTCCGCGCGGTATACATCGAGATCCACAACTATTTGTGCAATGAGGAAAAAAAGGGTGGGTTGTTCAGTCAAAACGTTTGGTAAGAAGAATGAATTCGTGAACTTTCTCAAAGATAGATTTATTTATTTCCGGGCCATAATGTTCACAACCGAATAATAAGGTATCAGTGGTAATATGGTGTTGGATGCTGCCGAGAGTTTGTTGTCGTATCTGCGCGTACCTATTGCAGTGAAAGAAGTAATGATCCACGGTTTCGCGTACTCCACAGCTGCATGAGAATGATTCGGCGACAAAATTATTAAATAAGTCACTGTTCAGACCGCTACAGCTGAGTCGCAAGCGGCAATGTAGGATTTGAGCTCGACGCGACCTGTGCCCGTAAAAGTAGGATGGAACAACGCGTTTATTTCTATTCAGATATGACTTAAAATTCGTCAGCGAGTTATTTTGTCTGATTTCAAGAGGCACGTCATTCCATAAACGAGTGGTGGCAGGTAAGAATGAGGTATGATAAAGGTGTGTTCGGCAAAGTGGAGTTCTTAGATTATTAGTATGTCGAAGGTTGTAGCTTTGTGATCCAGAGCTGAGAGGCGGAATCATGTTTGATAAATAGGCGGGAACAAGATCGTGGACCATTTTGAAATACTGTATAAGTTTATGGTGCATCCTTCGGGTCTCGAGTTTTTCCCACCCCGTTTCGATATATAACTGCGTTCTACTTGAGCTTTTGGTCCCCCCAGTGACAAGGCGTGCAGCTTCCACTTGGATTTTTTCTAATTCGTTGGCTTCGTTTGCCGTTAAATTTTGATGAGATCTGGAGAGGTAGCGTGTCGAGACCACGAATCTGTGGTCGAACTTCGAAATTGAATTCCACAAACAACCGAGTAGGCCTACAAAACGAATGAAAAAAAAAGATTTCTCAAAGCTTCAAGATGAAAGGATATAGATCGATGAAGGCCTATTGTGTATCTGCGTTTCCCATTCTGTTTACAAACGATCGGCAACCGCGTTTATCGTTTTAGTTCGATCCAGAAACATGCATAGAGTTTATTGTATCGTTTGTGACGGCTCATAATTGCAGTTTTGCTACAACTACTTCCGACTTGCAATGCACGGGTATATGAGGATACGTTTGGCCTGGTAATGTATTATTTGAGGATACCTTTTCAGGATACCATTTGAGGATATCCTTTTTTGATATATTTGAGATAGTTATGACGCCTAGTGCACCGTTTGGTCCCGCCTTCTTATGCGAGAACCCCCCCCCCCCTTCCCACAGAGATCTTCGTAGCTTCAAGGCCACTACTTGTTCATAGTCACCACCATCTGTCTTTTGATTCAACACTATTATAGTCACCCAATACTATAGTCTTCTATAACCCTTATAGTTGTGGACCATTACTCCCTCGTACTATTACTACCGACAGCTACTATTCTTCCATGTGTTTCAACCATTACTAAATTAAGGTACTACTACAGCTCATACTGCATATCATTACATTGCTGTCGCTGCGGGTCGCAGTTGATATCAGTATCATTCCACTACTGCTTGGTCAAACAATCTTTTCATACTTATTCCAATTTCCTATAATAGGTGATCGAGAAGTTACTGAAAAGTCATTGCCAAGGTATAACAGTAGACTGATGGGATACACAGAGTTTCTCCTATACTACACAACCAGACAGACAAGTATAACAGTACGTGATTTAACATTACGTACTACCCATACCTACTAAGGACAGTATAACGCTTAGGCGGATCTCTAGTGCTATGGGCCACAACTGAACCAGCGCGAGTACATACCTTACATCCCCTCCCCCACAGTAGACAACCATGCATAACCTCAATCCCCACCCCCGCTTCACCAAGAATTGTGTACTACATATACCAGTTATATGATAATATAAAGCCTTAGGCTAAGGATGGTGGTATAAAGTGATAACAGTAGACCAACAAGGGTGCATAGCGTACACGCTAGACAAGCCTCTATTACCCCCACCCACACGCCACAATACTGCTTGACCTAGCATAACGTACTACCTATACAATCTGTGGACCTACACACCGCCATAGATGAGAGTGTACCAAGGGCTAACATTGAACCAGCAGATGTACAAACCGCACATCATATACTACCACACTAGACTATCATGCACCCCCCCCCCCCCCAACCGCCCCCGGCCACAATATAGACTAGCATTACATACAGAAAAAATATGAAGCATTAGGTCGATTAGTAGTACCAAGGACTGAAAGGAGACCTACAGGGGTGTATAGTGCCTATACTATACTACCGTTTTGAACAACCAATGACTACCTCACAATATCGCACTAGACGACGGTGAATTATCCCCCCCCCCCCCCCCAATAATACTGCCTGGACTAACATTACGTACTACCTATGCCAGCCACAGGATAGTACAAAGCATTCGATCGATCAGCAGGGGGTATATACCGCTATTATCATATTAGGCCAGTTCGAAAAGCTCGACACGCTCCAGACTCAAAGAACGTTATGTCAGATTGTACAGTGGACAACATTGGCAATCAACACTTCTATGGCGTCACGACGTCAATAGCAACGTCAACCGTTTCGCGGGGGAATCTATCAAGAAAACCCACTTTCCACCGTCGATAATCCATCACATACTCATACTATATTCCCATAGCCTTGTGTGTACACACAGGGCTATGCATGAGGCCGAACAACATGCATGAGGGGGAAGTTTTGCGCTGGAAAGAGTTGCTCCGGCAAAAGCTTCGGTTCCTATGGGAATTTAACACTAGTTGCTCTGTCAAAGTTTCGGGTAACCGGACCCGATTCATGCGTGCTGTACTACGGTTGTGTAAGATAATCCTTCACCTTTTTGGGAGACTAAAACTCTCAACTGGTTAAAATAGTGAGTGAGAGGCTATGGAAAAGTCAGTCATTGATACTGGGGACTCGGGGGCTGCGTGCTTTATGATACCTGTACATTTTCAGATTTACAATTATTCATTGGTTTTTAAAGCTGTGTTCAGTCTGTGGCTATAGCATGGTCACCACACAAGTGCAATGTCAAGATTATCAAACCATTCTTACCTTTCATGCTCACTTTAGAGCACACAACCCAGACTATAATTAACGAGTCATAATTCAACAATGAAACATAACTTGTTTACAAACGTAAACAAGCACTGCTCAGATTCTCAGTGTTTAATTTTTAATTTATTATGTATCATGAAAAGAGAATCCAATGACCGATTTCATCATATGTATACAAAAGATTTCTTGTGCAAGATTCTAACTCTGCAGCTTGATGTTTGCATCAACATTTTCTTGTTTCTGGGCCATGCTCCATTGTCCCTATCCGACTAGACAACCAGCGTGTGAGTTTCGGCGCCACTGATTGGTTAGCAGAATGTGCTGATTAGCAGGATGCTGAATTAATATAGCATGATGCTTAATTATTTTAGTATGATGCTGAATTAATTTAACATGATGCTTAATTATTTGAGCATGATGCTGAATTAATTTAGCATGATGCCGAAATAATTAAGTATCATGCTGAATTACGAGAGGATCATGCATTTCAATTCAGCATGATCCTTAAATATTTAAGCATCATGCTATATTATTTTTCACCTCTTTTTGAATGATATATTGTTTGGTATGATTTCATGAATGCTGGATAAATAATTAAGCGTGATACCTAAATAATTAAGCATGATGCTTAATTTACTAAGCATCATGCTGTATTATTCAGACAACATTCTATATTATTTTAGCATCATGCTATATTATTTAGCATCATGCCTAGTTATTTAAGTGTCATGCTTAATTTAATGACTTGTGATTCCGTTCGTACGTCATACACAGGGTGTTGTATATTGTTCATTCAGAAAATAGTTCAAATAGGGATCACAAGATTCCAGTGTTAATTTTTGAAATCTCTCGAATATTTCTCTTCCTCTAGCGATTCCCTGCTTCTTCCACTGGTGGGAATAAAACTGCTTTAATGATGTGAGCAACTCTGGACAACCTAGAGACTTTCTCGTGTTCTCTATTCCGAACCCACAGTTCTCTCTGGCTCATGCACCGAGGGTGACATAAACCACTCAAAGCGAATGCGAAATTTATTCTGGGATAAACTGTCTACAAATGACACTGGAATAGTCACTGCTTTAAAAGGAGCGTTGAAATGGGGAACGGCGAATAAATGTGAATTTGAGCAACTCAGAACCATTGGCACCCCTAGTGCCAATTTTGGGGTGAGCTCGGTGCCCAATTTTGGTAGCAATCTTCATGAATCTATTTGTGCCACCCCACAATGCAGTTTATTTGGCGAAAATCAGTTGATAAATGCGATTGGGAGCAACTCAGCACTTTTGGGCTCCTAGGGTGCCAAATTTTGGGAGGGTGAGGAACCTAATTTTGGTGGCAATCTTCATGAATCTATTTGTGCCACCCAACAATGCAGTTTATTTGGCGAAAATCGGTTGATAAATACGATTTGGAGCAACTCAGCACTTTTAGGCTCCTAGGGTGTCCAATTTTAGGAGGGTGAGGTACCTAAGTTTGGTGGCAATCTTCATGAATCTATTTGTGCCACCCCACAATGCAGTTTGTTTGGCGAAAATCGGTTAGGGGATGTTTTTATTAACCCTCCTTTCATGTATCTGAAAAGACTCCTGTTTGGACTGATGTATTGACGATTTTAACTAAGGGTGGCATCAGCTCGGGGAGGCAAGACTTCTAACAGCCAAGTTGGGATAGAGTCGAGGCTACGCTGCTTCGATGGTGCTCGTTTAATGATACGCATTATCTACAGAGCACCGACATACATGAATCTTTCCAAACTAACGATCTGATTTGGAACAGGCGAGTCTAAATCAAGGTTATTCATGTTTAGCTCGACACTGAATGCTTTTCTGAGGGTTTCAATCTTATCGGCAAAGTTAGCTTTATAGGTGTTAGCCTGATCAACAGAAGAAGAATGATCGGGGAGAGCAGACTGCTTCTTACGATGCAAACACAGGTCTAGAACTGTAGACAATACCTGTGGACGGTGTCTATTATCCGAAACGAGACCAACTGATAGAATTACTCTTTGCGGAAGTTATTAAACTGTTGAAGTTGATACGCTGATTGAGAAACATTTCTCTTTGGACACACAGTGTAGCCTGTAGCCATTGCTTTTCCAGTTTCCGTCTCAAACTTCTGGCTGCTCCTATTTCATCTGTATACCAAGGAGTAATGGGCGGATAACACCCGACTTGCACCGTAATGGTGTATGTATGTCAATTAGCGCCGAGAGAGCCAGACCAGTATCATCCAAGAGCTCACTGACAGACTCGCTATTGTGTGCCGTCAGTGCAAATGAAAAGTAAAGAGAGGTGGCAAAGTTGGCAATGTCGATATCACAGAATTTACGGAAGGAGACTTTACGTTATCAGAGACATCCACGAATGATGCCACATGGGCTTTTCTCAAAGTCTTACTTTGCTTAGGCTTGGGGTCAACTACAAATTTGAATGGACTCTCAAACGACTTTGTGTAACTGATTGAATTTGGTGTTTCAGCCTCATATAAGATCCACTCAAAGAGCTCGTTCCAATGAGGGGGTCAGATGATATAGTTTTGTTAAACTTTTTTTAACAGCTTAATTTGTAAATAACGCAGGTGGATGCGGCCGATTCATCAGGTAAATGCTTAAATAATATAACAAACGTACATTTATAGCCAGTTGCGTTCTGCAAGAATTTCCAGTGTCTTCTTAACCTTCAACGGCCCGGAGATTTTAACGCATTTTTGCTATACTTTGAAGGTCTGCCTCCTGTGGCTTTGCAGTTGTTTCTAGTCAAGTCTTGGCTGCCTACAGAGGCAGCCCAGACTTGCCTAAAAGCAACTGACAAGGGTTGAAATTTTTGGAAAAATTGAAAAAGTAATATTCAAAATAATAAATTCTGATATTTTCAGTAATTTGCTATTACTATATTTATATATTCCGGATTGGTTAGGAGGCTGTTGTTACATTTCCAAACTCCTTTTCCCCTTGGTTGATTTAAAAATGAGAACGTTATATCTATAGGGCAGTGATCTGATTTGTATCTAATTTGAATAGCTTAGCCTTTTGGAAATAAAATTAGGCCTCAACACACAATAAAATAATGCGAGTGAGCCATTTTGTTTTCCGGGCCTCTCCAAGAATAACGTCTGTGTTCGGGATTCACTATTTGCCAGGCATCTTGCAAATCTAATTTATCGATGAAAAATGGATTTTTCTCTTTGGATTTTCTATTGTTTCTGCGTTTATAGTTTACTGTATCTATATCATAAGTTTGAGGCACGCTCCAATCACCGCCTAATCAAAACCGATCGGATTACCAATGTCTTCTACTTTTGAAAACGTCTCATGGGAAAAACTTGGGGTGTCATTGTTGGGGCCATATGCAGTATCAAGAGTAAGTCTGTTATCGTGCACTGTTTTGTCAAAGCTAACATCATTACTGTTGCGGGTCCGTGTTGCATTTGTGTTCCCAGTAGCGAAAACTGTTTTTGGATAGAACTGCGCTCCTCGGGCTGGACTTAAAGATTTGCTACATAATCCCCTTCGTTTCGCCACCTTTTCACAGGAGTGAGTGTCTACCAGTAGAGTGATGTCATATCTATTTCGACATCTGGAGAAAATGTCACGCCGCTTGACAGTCCACGGCAATTTAAGTTTCCTATTTTTATCCTAGTCATTTATACCCATGTCAGAGTGTTTAGGAATGAGAGACCAACCATGGATAAAATATGATAATGAGAAAAAGTATCTGAATTTTATTTTTTAAACAACGACGGAAAAGAGATTCCCAGCATGTTGCTGGGATATGTCGGACTATTGCATTACTGGTTGATTATTACACTTCTGGGGGGAGGGGTGGGGGTGGGGTGGAGTGGCTCAGTAGGTAGCGGTGCAGACTGCAAACCAAGAGGTCCTCGATTCGAATCCCACCTGCACCAACCCCGTTGTTTTCTTGGGCAAGACACTTCACCCCACTGCCCACGTGGGGACACGGTGGCACGGTATACTAAGGCGTACTGCACGTCGATGGTGCACTTGTCTTCAACCAATCTAACCCTGCTTGTGTGGAGTTAGTACGTTGGGGAGCTGACAGTTGCTCGCTGATGCGCAGTGGTTCTCTCTATAATCCTAAAAATTTGGCCTCGTTGCTAGCTTCTAATTTGTGATCGTATAACTGGAAATCAGTACTGGGGACTGATTTTTTTCTTTGCATTTTAAAGAACGTAACTCTGAGTTTTGGCGGCACTGAGCTTTATGCGCCATAGGGCGTACCAGCTCTCCAGATCACGAATGTTATCCTGCTGGCGATTTTTAATTATGTTTCGGAAATTACTTGCAGTCCACATGCCTTTACCGTTTGAAAACTGCTATAGTTCACCACAGTGTTTCCCTACTTTGTCTATCTCATTCACATATATTGTGAAAAGAAACGGGCTTAGGACCAATCCCTGTGGTGTGCCGCTTCGCGTATTACTTCCTCTGAGACCTCGCGATTAACCCTAACCTTGATTCTTCGGTCAGTTAGGAATGATGATATCATCCTCAGAATTTTAGTGGGCAATCCCTTTTTCGCTAGTTTATATCTCATGTCATACCGAGTCGAACGCTTTTTCTACATGCAAGAAAAGCACTGTTCCTATATCGTTTTGACTAAACGCTGTCTTCATATAATGGACCTGTCTGCATACGTTCGATTCCCTCTTTCCGGTTTCTGTACGCTATTTGCCATTTGTTAAAAATTGATTGATTCGAGAGAGCTGCGACGAAGTCTCATGGTGAGAATCCACTCAAATATTTTTCTAACACAGCTAAGCAAGCTAATTGGGGGGTAGTTAGAAGGGTTGGTAAGGTCTTTGTCGGTTTTAGGTATCATGACTCCTGTGGCCACTTTAGACTCCTGCGGCCATTTTGTCCCAATTTGTGCAGGGCATGGCTGATATATATGCAGCTGCCGGCTGGGGTGTTTTTCACAGGTCAGTACATAATGAAACTAATTAACCTTAGTGACAAGCTGACAAATGTCACTCATGTAGATAATTCTTTTCAATCTGAGATGTCCTAAGTTTGTTTGACGGAGGTATATGGCGGAAAATACTTTACATAACGTAGAAATTGTGTGTCTTACCTTCGGAAAATTTACAATGAGTGAAAATAATAATAATTAATTAATTAATATTAAATAATAAATAAAACAAAAGAACTAGAGAATTGTAATTTGTTAGACAAATTACGGGTTTATCCAACTTTTAATGTGAAAAGGCTGTATTGTACACGAAACTATCAATGACATTGATTATCTTTACATCTGATTTTTGACACTGGCATGAGAAATCGCCAGAATAACCCATCCTTTGCCTCACACAAATTGTCGTCTGTTCCGTCCAAGTAGTACAGGTCTAAGCTGGGAAGATATTATCTGTACTTAACACCGCTAGTTGGAATTTGAGATACAACTTTTCTATTTTGAAAAAATTGAGTAGAGAAAATTGCAAAAACTCACTTGAAATCGAACTTTGTTGGACGTACTATTCAACAAGCAGTCAAAGCAGATATTGGGTTAAACCCACTTCAAAACTTACAAAAGTAAAATTGTTTAATTCTGAAGAAACTCAGGTTCTGAGAGTTTATGGACTACCAGACGACACTGGCTTCTAACGCCAACTGTACTTACCTCAGCTGGATTAACTTTCTGCTATCAACAACACCAAGGGTCACTTCGCGGTCATTATAGCAGTCCATCATTTGGAACATCCCCAACACTCTGATATTTCTTCAAAATAATAACATCCAGGTATCAACCTCTGGTCATCATGACAATTCATACTTTTCAAAAAGTATTCAGGACCGGTCCCCTTTCTTTTATCGTTCTTTAACCATCGACTTTATCTTCATTGTTGACCGAACTCTAACATTCCTACAACCAATGAAACTCGCTAACTCAGTCACACGAGAACCCCTTTGTTTTATTCCATCACAGTAATTTACACTTTTGTCTTCGGTCTTAACTTGTTTGTCATATAGTTTACATTTTCACCCCACCATCAAAAAATCTTTCGAACTTCGTGTGCAGCGAAATTAAAACCGAGGAGGTGCGAAAGGTTATCTCCAAATTAAGGAATGGAAAAGCGGGAGGGGTGGACGAAATTCCTAATGAGTTTATCAAAAAAAGGTGAGAGGAACTCTTGGAAAGCCTAACTGCCCTATTCAATTTAGCCATAGAAAAAGAAGAGGTCACAAATGAGTGGAGAGAAAGCAAAGTGACATTTATTCACAAAAAGGGGGGAAAAGACGTTTTGGATAATTATCGAGGGATCTGTGTCAGTAGCAACATTGGAAAAGTTTTCTGTAAAGTCCTGTATCGGATATTAGAGAAGGTGATTGAGGAGAAGGCTTTTTTGGGAGAGATCCAGAATGGCTTCAGGAAGGGAAGGAGAGTCCCTGACCACCTTTTCACACTATCCCAAATGATAGAATCCGCAAAAGTAAACAAGAAAAAGATGTTTATGGCCTTTTTGGATGTTACAAAGGCATACGATAGAGTATGGTGGGAGGGTATATCGCACAAGCTTGAGGCTCTGTTCTTGAAGGCGAGTTTTTTTAATTATGAAAGCATTATATAAAGATGTACAGGGTGAACTTAGCTTGGGTAACATAACAACAAAACGTGTGCCCATGGAGAGGGGTGTATCTTTTCGCCAATTCTTTTTGCATTGTACATCAAAGGTTTAGGAGATGAACTCCTGCATAGCGACGAGGGGGTAGCAGTTGGGGATTTGAAGATGTCAGAGCAAAGCCAGCCTAAATATAGGGGCAATGGGCCTCATATATAAAGATATTGTAAGTTCAAAAGATATTCCGCATCAAGGCGAAAAACCTACGTGAATTTCACTTCTCTGTGAAGCTGGGCATGGAAAAAACACACGTGGTGTATATCCAGCTTCAGGGCAGGGACCCAGGGGAGAAACGGTATGTTAGATAATGTCTAATCTCATTTAGGTTATACAGTAGTCGCGAGTCTTACGAGACGTAATCGGTTGGTGGCAGGATATCGTCACGGCCAATTGAGAAACGAGATTCTAAAAGATAGAAATGTCTGTCGTGTCGTCACCTGATCATTAGTATAGCAATGAGTGGCAGGAACGAATCGGTTCTCTCGACAAGTGAAATCACCGTTAAGTTACGCGCGAGATGACTTGCATTGATTTTGCCTCGATATACGTCATCTCCCACCGTTTTGGCAGATGGACAGATGAGCGTCTGTCCACCTGACAGTTTGGGGTAAAAAGTATATACACCTTGAAGAGCAGAGCATTAGACACACACTTGGGGTCACACACACGTTGGTGAAGTCCAGGGCAGGCGGACTCTGTTTCCTGGCATAGGGGTACCTTCGATCACAGGACCCTGAAACGGCTGGAATCGCCAAACAGGGCATTCCACGAGTGATTTAGCTTAAGGTTGTTAGGCGGCTACAGTGCCAAATTCGTTGAGAAGGAAAACCCAAGGTGAAACGTTAAAATTTAGATTGTCGAGTAGCAGGTATCAGCCTGCAATAGTCAGAAGTGTAGGTTAATTGTATTGTGCGTATTAACCCTTTGAAGCGTCAGACTGATTGCGTTGGGAGTAGTTTGTTTTGCTATCGAAGCATCGTACTACCGACTGGAGATCGGTGTGAGTGACAATTTCGCCCTGGCACAAAAAGGGGCATTTGTGAATCGTGAATTCAACCAGGAAGAGTGAACATTTCAATAGGACTTTCACGGAGGACTTTCAAAAGGCACATAAGGTATGAGTAGACAATATCTGACCCAAATCAGAAGTACGGTGGCTTTATAGATGACAAACATTGCTGGTCGGAACCTTCCGACAGCCAGAGGTACAGTTACGCGCAGACGTTCACATTTGAGCCTAAGCGGGTGAAGCTCTTATGGAGAGCTCACGGTAAAAACATTTCAGATTTGTGAAGCTCTTATGGCGAGCTCTCCGTAATATAATTTCAGATTTGTGAAGCTCTTATGGCGAGCTCACTGTAGTAACATTTCCAGTGTGTAGACTATAGTGCCAGTACGGGGCTATAGAATGACTATATAATTGTTGGGAATTATTTAATCCTAGCAACCCATTTTCTGTGAAAAGAATCGAATTGTTGATTGTTGAAATATTGAAACGGCTTTATTTTTATGTGTAAATAAAAGAATCGTTGTTACTTTAAATCATTCTTTCCATTACACAGCCTGAAGTGATTAGGAATCACACCTAACGGAAATCGAACCTATCTTAGGCCAGTATGGCAGAGGAGGAACGAAATCACAGCGCCGGTCGAACTCAGCTCCCCGCGCCGAGTTCGCGGCACTGGGATTCCGACTCTCCACGTCGGTCCAATTTTCCCGCAATTTCATCAGCGGGACTAAATAACCCCACGTCAGCCCAGGCCTTACGGGCCTCAGGTGTCCTGACATCATTGGCGAGCGCTAACCAGGATATTTCTAAAATGTAAAAAAATGGCTATATGGAAATTTTGTTTTATTTTAACGGCGGTTCTGTGTATGTTTTGACGCGTTCGGTCAGCTGATGCCGTCCAAGGGTAATATCGCAATGCAGTAGTCCCCAAAAGGATACTTAGTAGCCACTATAACTGCGGTAGGTTTCAGAATATTTGGGGCGTTTAATTACGTTAAATTACACAGGTAAATTAGGATTAATTGCCATATTTTTTTTTCTTTCTTTCTTTTCCTTCTTCAATCTTTCTGACGAGTGTTGAAGATAGAAAGAAAAAATCAAAATGGATGTTGCTACACCCCTCGCCCAACTGGTATCATTAGGCAAGGAAATGGGCCTTGAGGGGGCCGAACTTCAGAAGTTCGTTAAAGATGAGCAGAAACGTGAAGCTAAGGAGATTGCCTTACGTAATGACGCAAGAGAGAGAGAGAGAGAGACCCAATATTTATTTCGACGCAACAGGATCACATACACATAGCGTGTATGCTACTATATATATACAGCTTTCAGCAGGCGAATTTAATAATAAATCTTCGACCTTCCGCTGATTTGTCGCGGTCCTCCAATGAAGAGGCTCAAATTAACTCAATGCCCTGCCGGCGTATTTCTCCCCCATTCTCCCTCCTAATCTCCCATCAACAAAAAACTGTTTATAACTCCCCCACTGGCGCGTGCTTATCTTATGGCAGCTGGTTCACATACACGAAGCGTGTACGCTGCAATATATACAGGTTTCAGCAGGTGAATATGCAGAGCTTATTTATGGTAGCTGGATCACATCCACATTGTGTGTATGCTGCAAATATACAGAGGCTTCAGCAGGTGAAAATATACCTATTTTGGTAACTTTTTTCTATCAGTTAGGAAAGAGTAAACTTGAAACACTTTGCTTCCATGTGTGTACAGTTGCCAAATCATGGACAACCAAGAGTAATACAAACATGACATGCCAAAAGCTAATATTTATTTCGAAGCAACAAGATCACATACACATAGCGTATATATACACAGGTTTCAGCAGGTGAAAATAATAATAAATCTTCGTCCTTCCGCTCATTTGTCGCGGTCCTCAAACGAGGAGGCCTATTTAACCCAGTGCGTCGCCAGGGTATTTCTCTCCCACTCTCTCCGCACTGGCGCCTGTTTATCTTATGGCAGCTGGTTCACATACACGAAGCGTGTACACTGCAATATATACAGGTTTCAGCAGGTGAATATGCAGGGCTTATTTTATGGCAGCTAAGATACACATAGTGTGTATACTGCAAAATATACACAGGTTTTAGCAAGTGAATAGGCAATACTTTCTGGGGGAAACGTGGACTCATAAAGATGGTACCAGAAGGGTCTGTGTACCTTGAGTTTACTGGAAAGTACGGATCCAGGAATGGCATGGTACATTGACAGACAGAATGTAGCTAAGCAGTGCCACATTTCCTTATGCATACCTACACGAATTGTGGTGAAGTCAGCCGTGTATGAGGTCAGAATGAAAGCCTGCGTACCTACAAGTATGGTGGTGACGTCGGTCCTGGATGGGAGACTGAAAGAAAGCTCTAAACTCTGAATGGGGAGACTAGAAGAAAATACAGTGCGAGAATGGCTGGTCATCCTCGTTCTCCTGTTCTGCAAAGTTAGTGGCTAAGATACCCAATGCAAAGTATGCCTCCGACCATGGAGCTGCGAAACTAAGTCCGCTTGACACCTGCAGAAAGAGAAAAAGAGGCTAAGGAGAATTAAACAGAAGGAAAAACTAGTACCACATGAGTCTCCATTTTCGGCTGTAGACTTGATGATATTATGTCGGGTGATGGTGGGGTGCAAATGTAACCTATATGACAAACAAGGTAACACTGAAGACAGAAGGATAAATTACTGTGATGGAATAAAACAAAGGGGGTCTCGTGTGACTGAGTTAGTAAGTTTTGTTGGTTGTAGGAATGTTAGAGTTCGGTCAAGCTGAAGGTAAGGTCGATGGTTGAAGAGTGAAAAAAGAAAGAGGACCGGTCCTGAATATTTTTTGAAAAGTATGAATTGTCATGATGACCAGAGGTTGATACCTGGATGTTATTATTTTGAAGAAATATCAGAGTGTAGAGGTTGTTCTAAATGATGGACTGCTATAATGACTGCAAAGTGACCCCAAGTGTTGATTGTTTTGCAGAAAGTTAATCTAGCTGAGGTAAGTACAGTTGGTGTTAGAATCCAGTGGCGTCTGGTAGTCCATAAACTCTCAGAATCGGAGTTTCTTCAGAATTAAACAATTTTACTTTTGTAAGTTTTGAAGTAGGGCTTGACTCAATATCTGCTTTGGCTGCTTGTTGAATAGTATGTCCAACAAAGTTCGATCTCATGTGAGTTTTTCAATTTTCTGTACTCATTCTTTTTCAAAATAAAAAAGTTGTATCTCACATTCCAACTACCCTTGTTAAGTACAGACAACATCTGCCCAGCTTAGGCCTGTACTTTGGACCGAACAGACAATTTGTGTGAGACAAAGGAAGAGTTAACCTGACGATTTCTCAAGCTAGTCCCAGAAATCCGGTGTAAAGATAATCAATATGGCTGATAGTTTCGTGTACAATACAGCGCGACTTTTCACATGAAAAGTTGGGAAAGCCCGTAATTTGTCCATCAAATTACAATTCTCTTGTTCGGTTAATGTTTTGGCCGATTCTGACTGCAATGTGAGGTAAAGACTTGAGACAACTGTAACTCATTTTAATTAATATATTAACTCTTTTATATTTTAGATCATTGCAGGGGACAATGGAAATATAAAATAAATAAATATTAGAGTCGGTAATCAGATTTAAACCACTCGTAGAATAAGGGCAAGCCGAGTGTTTAAAACCCTTCTCTAACTCGTGGTTTAAATCTGATTACCGACCCTAGTACCTATTTGTTTTATTTATATCACACTTTTAATAAATAATCGACTTTGTCACTTAAAATGAAGAAAAAAACGACGCTTTCTATCGCAAACACACGGGTTTGTTTTGTTTACATAGGCGCCGGTGGGCAGTACTACAGGATGTATGTGAATACTTGATTGATAGCTTGACACATCGTCAAAGTTGATTGAATTTACCTTGCTTTTCCAATGTTTATTAACAATTCTTAAATTTGATTTTAAATATTTAATCATAGATATTTTAAACCTAATAAGTCGTTGACACGCAGTAGATAGTATCGCAAAATGTCGTATGTTTGAATGAAACATCGCGAAGTGTGAATGTTTCGAAGTTGGCAAATTGCGTCATGTAAAAGGTCAAGCTGGATGAACTTCCGACTACAGGTGTAATTTTTTAAACCGCAGTAGAAGCTTTACCCGGTAGTGGGGTTAAAAGCTAAAATTTAACATACACGCTTTTAGCAGATAGTAGGCGAGCACGATATAAAATCGACTATCCACTAAATTCCGATGTGCAGAGTGGAACTAAGCTTGTACTGTGTTTGAGGAAGTAATTGATCACTTCGTGATACACCATTCTGACAGTGAAATCAAAATTAAAAAGTTTACAGTAACCGATATGGTGAAGAAACAAATATGGATAACAAAAAACGTTCATACCGTACCCTTAGAAATTTTAACTAATGGATACTATATTAACAGTCAAAGTGGAAATTAAGTAACCAATGTTAAAAACCTTATCTCCCTTGCTTGTGAACAAACAAGTGAAAGCCCAGTTCGCAAATCAAAACCTTATTTTTCAATCCAATAATGTATGTACGGTTTGCAATATACATTAACCTTTTATACTCTCACATCCGAACGAACATTGTATTATTATTCTCTATTCTGAAGCATTTCCCCACTACTCATCCAAGTTCACTTTTAAAGTCACACTAATCGCCAGACACTAATTTGTACTCAAAACTGTTACGACACGTCTTCATTTAAATAAAATAATAGAAGTATCAAGTTAAGTTGAAAAACGCTCGGTTCCAATTAAAAACGGTTTAGGGAGAGGAATGTCTGTGAGCTTGTTCTGCCCAATTATGCAAAACTGGTGTAATTGTATTTATAACTTCATTTTCAAACTGTATTGGAATTGTTGGAGAAGGGAAGTCTCACTGAGTGATATTACAAAGGAGTTCAAATCTCTGTGGGTATTATACGGATTGGCCTGGAGGTGGTGAGGGGGAGATGTAGCTTGAGTCGGTGGTGTCGAGTTTTTTATGGACCAATATTCTGGGAACAATTACCTTGAGCATCGTAACAGTAACCTGGGCTAAGGTGACGTTCAGTATGGACAGTGTGTGTGGAACGTAGCCTGAATTAGCATTAGGCCACGAGTTGGGAAGCGGCGGGTGGTTGTATTGGCGTTTTTATTGGCCTCTATCGGGGGTTCAAGAACGGTAGTCCCAACAACAACAAAAAAGGGGCACTGGGTTGAGTTTGTTCTGTGCGATGTGGTGGGGTATGTACACTGAGTTAGTTTAAACAATACTTTATTTCCGATCTAAAATATTCAACACAATTATAACAAAGTAACTGACAATGGTACAAATGGTATGGAAAAGGGATCCAGCAACAAGCTAAAGCTTCTGTAAGCTGTCTCCATATGATTTACTAACATTTGTCTGTATTAACTCAGCAAGATAACTTAATAAATAACAATAAGAACAAAATATCTGAACATGTATTTGGAAAGGAAATATACTGTTTCTTATGTAGCAGTTGTAGAGAAGTTAGGTGGACATTCTGTTATGGTGCAGTGCTAATATGGACTTGGAAGAAATATTTATTTGGCGTGTGTTTCGGACTCAAGGCTGGATACACTGGTGGGTACTTTCCCTGAGTGATTGTTAACTTGGAGCCACACGGTGTGCGGTTCCGAACGCGCCAGAAATCGGCCACGGGTATTCGAGATTTGTTAAAGCGGTTATTTGTAGCATTTGAAGAGGATGGTTGGTAATAATTATTTCAGACCAGATAGCACAGAGGCGGTAGTATACTGTTTGATGGAGTATAGTGGGATCAGGTGGAACATTCAGTAAAGCTCCAGTGATCTATGCATTCGAAAGGAGGGCATCGCAAAGGAAGTAAACGTAGGATACTATTGCTAAGACACCTTAAACTATTAAAATATTCCGGTTGCCTCAATTTTATCGTGTAAACAACTAACAATTGCTCGATTAGTTTGGATACTGTAAGACGGATTTCCATACAGAAGGGAGTCAGTATCTACACGTTAGTCGATCTAGAGTTTGAACGCCTTGCAACTGAATACAGAGAACAATCGATGAGAAAGTGTTCCACAGTTTCTCGAACGTCACAACCGCAGAGTGGTGAGCTGGTCAAGTGGTTATTATACAAATCTTCATTGGGTTACTACACCACAAACGAAGTCGACAATGATGTATTTGGGTCTTTCGCGTTTTGTTGAAAAGGAAATAGGTGGGAACAAACACCTTTCCTCTATTGATGTATGATTCAAAATTCGCTATGAATCTGTTGTCGAGGATCGCCATCGGCAGACTTTCCATAACCTAGTGGTAGATGGTAGAAATGATCTTTGGTGCTGCACAGTACGGCTGAATGGGACAGACATATCCGTATTAGTGCGTAGTGTATATTCGTGACCTTCGGATGATAAACGATGAAGTAAAGCTGATAAATAAGTTGGAACAAGATGATGATACATTTTAAAGTATTGTTTTAATGCTTTCCACACCGGTTTTGTAACGTTTCCCATCCTGTTTCAGCGTATAAAGGCTCCCTGTTGGTACTCCTTGTTGCCCCAGTGACAATTCGAGCAGATTCAATTCGGATTTTTTCTAATTCCAAAGATTCATTTTCAGACAAGTTGTCCCACACTGTGTCTACGTATTCGAAAACAGGTCGTATAAATGCCAAATAATTATTTTCCAAAGTTTTACTGTCAAGGGAAAATTTATGTTTTATGATAAGGGCTAATCTTTTCCAGGCAGTTGAAATTATTTCAGAAATAGGATTTTCCCAGGAGCCATGAGTATTAAAGTCTAATCCCAAATGTTTGTGATGATCAACGTCATATATATTTGTATTTGACATTAAAAGTGGAGGGTGTATGCTTCCCATCCGTCTTCGTGATTCAGTCTTATTTGCATTGAAGTTCACCAACCATTGTCCCGCCCACCCTTCTATCTTTTTATATCTTCTGTCATTACCCCCGCTGCTCGGTTCGGGTCCTCAATAATGATATAAAGAGAAGTGTCATCTGCAATTAGGCGAATATCACAACAAATATCATCAACAATATCATTGACATAGATTAGGAATAACATGGGTCCCAATATAGATCCCTGGGGAACTCCAGCTATAACATTTCTCCAGGACGATGAATCTGATTTGATTACAACACGTTGTTGCCGGTCACTTAAATAAGATTTGAACCATTCTAAGAGTTTCTCAGTGATACCTATTTTTCTAGTTTATATAACAAACCGCTGTGCCAAACCCTGTCAAACGCCTTGATTATGTCACAAAAGAGGAAACTATTTCTTTACCATCGTCAAGTGCACTGAGTTGGGTCAACAGGTGAGTTTGTAGAGTCAATGGATTGGGTGGAGGAGGACTTAATATGTTGTGTGGCCATTGGCAGTAAAGGAAACCTTTCTATTATTTTGATTCAGTTGAAACATTCATACCTTTTTTGTCTGGACATTTGGATCACAATGCTGGACAACTTGTACCCACGGCTGGACAACTCGTATTCATTTCTCCTTGAATAGGTTGGAGTTGTCAAAACGTGGCTGCGAGTTATCCAAACGTGGGTACGAGTTGTCCAGACATAAAAAAATGGGTAGGCGTTGTCCCATTATGGGTACGACTAGTCTGTTACTACTTAACAAGAATGTTTACGAGGGACAGTAAGGCGTTCATGTGTATTAATCCAAGACATCTTTTCAATTCCGTTACAACAGTTTGCAGTTTGTCAGACTGTGCAAACGCAGTTGATCGTTCAGTTAGAAAGTCTACTTTCGTAATCAGTCATGCAGTCAGGAAGAGACAGTGGCCCCAGTGATGAGCCCGGTTTATGATTCAAATGTTAAAGATTTTCCGTACAAAGGGCCCAATGAAGTGGAAAATGACTCTATTAAGCATTTTGAGTGTAAAATGTATTTAAAACGCTACGGGTCTTGTATTTTGAATTCTCTTTCACAAAACATACAAATATTGACGTGAGTCAAGGCAACAAATTCTACGTTTAAAGACAAATCCACACAGAATCGGACCTCAGTTTGTTCTAGAAGTAACAGTAAACTATTCTAGTTACTGTGTGTGGGCTGGATTTCCTAGGTACATCCACTAAATGAACGCACTCTCAAAAACATGACCGGTAACTCGCGTGTAATTTTTCAATTCCCGACGTTTTAGTTTGTCTCGCCGGACAACTCACAATTTTCGTTTTACCTGACTCTCCGCCTATACAATGTGTGGTAAAGACGTGGCGGCCAAGGCTTGTCCACGGCATTGCCGATTTTCGTGGTTAATTTCGATGATCGTAGAACCTCGTAATAATGGTAATAATTCTTTGGCCTTCCGGTGATTTGTAGCGGTCTTCTAACAAGGAAGCATACTTCAATCCATTCCGGTGCCATCTACATAGCTCGTCGAGAAGTATAGATATATGTGTATAAGAACCATCGGGAACATTCATGTTATGATATGGTAATCATTGGTCACCCTTACCCTTACCTCCCACCTCCACCCCGTCCATTATCTAAGGATAGTTAAGAGCCTGAGGCGAGATGCCAGCATTTCACTTAACAGGACTAGACCACAATTGCAAAAACCTTTTCTTGAATAAATAAAAAAAATTGTCTCAAAAACATAGCTTATGGCCCCCTCATTGGAACGAGCGCCACCAGTTTGTACCAAATATGGGGCATAAGATATGTGTTAGGGGCAAAATTGAAAAAAAAATAATTTAGGAAAGAGGTTCAGGGTATTCGGCCAGATAATGGTTAAGCGCGAAGCGCACGACCATTGTCTGGCCTAGTATCCTGGGTCGAGTGTTCTGGTGCCAGACAGGTTCCAGGCCATAATAGCGTTGAATTCCTTGCAGCATCGGACCTGCGAGCTTGCCTCCCGTTATTAAATAAAGTACACTACACGGTTCCATGCACCTCACATATAGTATACGTACTTTAGTCGAACTGACAGACATATGTATAATTGTTCGAACACCTTGCATCATAAAACATGAAGTTGTTTCTAGCACTCAAGTTCAGACAATCTGCCTTGCCGTTATCTGGATCATTGCCTCCCCATTCTGCAAAGGTTATTGGGTTTCCATTTCTTGAGATTATTATATCATTCCCTGCGATGTCTTTTCCGTCTATCCATATGGCACCTAGGAATAAACGAAAAAAGAACTGTTAGGCTACATATTAATACACGAATACTCGCTCCCAGGTTTTCTGATGATGCAACTGAAGGATAACAGTTGTGACACACTTGACGCGATGCGAGTGATGCTATAAAAATTCATATTAACGATCTTTCTTATGTCTGCAAATGTGACATAATATGGAGTATCATGGGCGGATCCGGAGGTGGGGGGCACAGAACGGACCCCTCCTATATTTTGTAATTAATTTTGTTTTCACATGCACCGAAACCATCATCCGAGAAAAGTAGTACATGCTCATGTATTATCGCGGATAATATACCGTATCCCACACATACAGCTATGAGCTGTTTAACCCTTCACTTAACATGAAAAAAAGACGGCACTTGCAAAAACAATGTTAGGTAAAGGGTTAAATTTGTTCCCCTTTTCAAAATTTGTCTACATAAATTTGGGGAGAAATTTAGCTGGAAAATATTGTGGCCATTTACAAAGAAACCACCGGAGGCCATACGTTTCATTTTATAGCCCCACTCGTGCTCGTCCACAACTCGACAAGTCGGATAATGCCTAGCATGGGGATGGTTATTCACATTAATTGCCTTTCAAATGTTATTATCTTTTATTTCAATTATTGCCCCAAAACATAACTTATAACACTCTATTGAAATGAGGTTTTATAAGCTCTATTATGGACGCGAGAAATGAAAATATTTAGTGATTCAAAAACATTTCTATAGTTTCGCTCGTACCTTTAATTCCTCATTTGGATGATCTCATAGATGATAGCATGTGGGGTATAGACACGTTATCTCTAAAGTTATGTTGGGTTGTCATGGTAGCCCGGGTGAGCGACCATGCATTGACGTCATTACCATAGTGATAGGTGCGTAGCGCGTGTACTTAGGGTGACACGGAGACCGCCATCTTGGTTTTTATGTTGGCACGTGGTTGCTATGTGGAGGGTGTGTTCGATGAATAGGAATATATCTAATTACTCAAATGGACCCGATAACCTTTCTTTACTAGTTCGGATTCCTTCGCACTCCTCTGCTTCTATCAATGTGTATATGTTAATCTCTTTGACTACCCGACTCTATTCGTTTGTTCCGGGATATGATCTATTAGAGTAGAAGAGCCTGTCAGTTGGAACAGATAGATAGATAGATTCGTTTGTTCCGGGATATGCTCTATTAGAGTAGAAGAGTCTGTCAGTTGGAACAGACAGATGGATGGATGGATGGATGGATGGATGGATGGATGGATGGATGGATGGATGGATGGATGGATGGATGGATGGATAGATAGATAGATAGATAGATAGATAGATAGATAGATAGATAGATAGATAGATAGATAGATAGATAGATAGATAGATAGATAGATAGATAGATAGAGAGATAGATAGATAGATAGATAGATAGATAGATAGATAGATAGATAGATAGACATTTGTAACAATACAGGATATACCGTTGGGAAATGCCATAGCCAGATTGGCTGTCTTCCAGGCATCACCTGACAAATAAATGAATGTTTTACAAATATTCGCAGACCACAGCTGTCCCTTTCTCGGGGAAGTAATAAGCTTTTGATTGAACTCGGCGGCGCACATCACACAAGAAAGTTAATGAGTTCACAGTCATCTGAAGCTATTTATTTAACACAATAATCGCAGTGCAATTTGACGGGGTAAAAACTTACGATATAGCTCAAACTGTAATTTTGAAAGAATTGACAAGTAATGTTAGACTACCTATTCTCGTTGGGGGGAGGGGATGAGGCGAAAAATGAAGTACTACGGAAGTAGTATGTCTCGTATGTTTGAGGCCTTATTTGGGGGATCCCATCGGGGGATCTCATGTGACGCCATAGTCACGTGACGTAGTGGCGCCATGTTGTATTGTCATGGTAACCCGCGTGAGCGGCCATGTTGTGACGTCATCCCCATAGTGATACGTGGTGTTAGTGCGCATGCGCAGGACGTGTTGTTAGGGTGATACGTGTTTCCGTCGTCCATTTTGTATACTGGAGGCCACCATCTTGGTTTCTATGGTAGCACGTGATTGCTATGTTACCTAAGGCCTACAATAGGACAGGGGTATGTTCGGAGGGTTCGATTGTAGAAGAGTAAATCTAATTACCACAAACAACCCGACAACTTGTATTATTTCGAATTCTTCCAGAATTCTCTGCTTCTATTTATATATGTAATAGTTATCGTTTATCTGGCCATGTTCCTTTATTCCAGAGTATACTCCAGTAGCGTAGAAGAGCCTATTAGATGGAACAGTTTTGCTTATTATTACTATATTTATCTATGTTGGTCTATTCTTGTTAGTTCTGACCCTATTCCAAGTACTCTTGTTGTTTCATTTATCTAGATCATTTATAACCAATGAGATTGCTTGATTTCCCATAATCTGTATACAGAGTTATCTCCCTTCTATATAATAAAAGACTATATCCAATGGCCATATCCCATGGAATCCCATTTTTTGCAAAACACCTATGGCTATGGAATCCCTTTTTTGTCGTATGAGGCCATAAGGGCTATGTAAAAGCCCTCAATGAGTCCTCATTTATTATCCCTCATACCCTCATTGAATTTTGAGGTTATGAGGACCTTGAAAAATCCCTCAATGAGAGTTATCTCCCTTCTATATAATAAAAACCTATATCAATGGCAATTTCCCCGGCACCCCTTTTTTCTGAAATGAGGATAAGAGTCGTATTAAAAATCCCTCATTGAGGTATTTTTAATACGACTCTTATCCTCATTTCAGAAAAAAAGGGGTGCCGAAGGCCATATGCTTTTCAAAAAAGGGGTGCCGAAATTGGGGTGCCGGGGAAATTGCCATTGATATATGTTTTTATTATACAGAAGGGAGATAACTCTGTACGATTAAGTACAGGTTATGGGAAATCAAGCAATCTAATTGGTTAATTATAATTTATATAAATAATCTAGATAAATGAAACAACAAAAGTACTCGGAATAAGGTAGGAACTACTGGTATTACGTACCACCTTACCAGTAACAGGATGATACAAAGCATTTGGTAGGTTAATACTATCAACGGTTTGGATGGGATCTATAGGGGAATATACCAACCATACTCTGCTGCCATTCTGTATTACGAGGCATTGACCCCACCCCAGAATACCGCTCAATAATATGAAGCACCTGGTGGATCAGTAGTACCAAAGGCCAGCAAGAGACCTACAGGGATATGTACAGCCTATCCTATACTACCGTTCTAAACTACCAAGCATTACCCCCACACCCACAAAATCACTAGGTCTACCATAACGTACTACATATACCAGCCATATAATAAAACAAAGCAATGCGTTGGTTAATAGTACCAATGCTAACAGGGCCTATAGGTGTATATACCGCCATACTATAGTACCGTTCTAAACTACCAGGCAGTACCCCTACCCACAATACCCCTATGCCTAGCATTGCATACTGCCTATACCAGTCATAGGATAACTTAAAGCATCAGGTGGATTAATAGTACTAAGGGACAGCAAGAGACCTATAGGGATATGTACAGCTTATATAGTATCCTCAGATAAGTATCCTATAAAAGGTATCCTCGATAGGTATCCTCGATAGGTATCCTCAAATACCGAGATGAGGCTAAGAGTCGTGGTAAATTATGCCTCATTGAGGGATTTTTAATGGTCCTCATAACCTCAAAATCCAATGAGGCTATGAGGGATAATAAATGAGGACTCACTGAGGGCTTTTACATAGCCCTCATGGCCTCATACGACAAAAAAGGGATTCCACAGTCACAGGCGTTTTCCAAAATGGGATTCCATAGGATATACCTGTTAAATACTGAAATGAGGCTAAGAGTCGTAGTAAATTATACCTCATTGAGGGATTTTTCAAGGTCCTCATAACCTCAAAATTCAATGAGGGTATGAGGAATAATAAGTGAGGACTTATTGAGGCCTTTACATAGCCCTCATGGCCTCATACGACAAAAAAGGGATTCCATAGCCACAGGTGTTTTGCAAAAAATGGGATTCCATGGGATATGGCCATTGGATATAGTCTTTTATTATATAGAAGGGAGATAACTCTGTATACAGATTATGGGAAATCAAGCAATCTGATTGGTTATAAATGATCTTGATAAATGAAATAACAAGAGTACTTGGAATAGGGTCAGAACTAACAAGAATAGACCAAAATAGCTAAATATAGTAATAATAAGCAAAACTGTTCCAACTAATAGACTCTTCTACGCTACTGGAGTATACTCTGGAATAAAGGAACATGGCCAGATAAACGATAACTATTGCATATATAGATAGAAGCAGAGAATTCTGGAAGAATTCGAAATAATACAAGTTGTCGGGTTGTTTGTGGTAATTAGATTTACTCTTCTACAATCGAACATACCCTCCGAACATACCCCTGTCCTATTGTAGGCCTTATGTAACATAGCAATCACGTGCTACCATAGAAACCAAGATGGTGGCCTCCAGTATACAAAATGGACGACGGACACACGTATCACCCTAACAACACGCCCTGCGTATGCGCACTAACACCACGTATCACTATGGGGATGACGTCACAACATGGCCGCTCACGCGGGTTACCATGACAACACAACATGGCGCCACTACGTCACGTGACTATGACGTCACATGAGATCCCCCGATGGGATCCCCCAAATAAGGCCCCAAACATACGAGACATACTACTTACGGATTACACTCTTGACAGTAGGGATTGTCACACTGCATTTCCATACAGTAAGACGATAATAGCCGTAGTTTAAGTTTATTCTTAAACTCAACTCTGTTTGTAATGTTACGATGATTCTGGCTCAAGCTATTCCAAATTATGGGATAGGCAAAAATTGGCAATTTGTCTAGAGCTTTAATTCTGGTCCTGCTAACATGTACTGATTCAGATTGCCTAGTAGTTATATTCAGTGAATTTGATGAGATATTAAAATAGTTACTGAAAGAACGGGGAAGATTACCGTTTTTCCAATCAAACACGAAGAGGCAAGCTTGAAGTTTGAAAATGTCAGTCACTTTGAGAATTTTGTTCTTTGCAAATAGTGGGTCTGTATGGGAGTTATATCTTTTATTATTGATAATTCGTATTGCTCGTTTTTGCAATATCAAGAGTCTCCTAGCCGCTTTTGAGTTTCCCCAAATCTGAATTCCATACAACAAATGACAATGCACAAGAAAATAGTAGAGAGTTTTCATTGCACTTTGGGGTAATATATTCTTAACTTTATTTAGGGCGTAATTAGCTCTTCCTATATTAGTACTAATCCTTGAGATATGATTCCTGTAGGTAAGATTCTCATCAAAAGTCACACCTAAAAATTTTAGAGAATTTTCAT
Organism: Pictodentalium vernedei; assembly: GCA_031216915.1. Taxonomy (NCBI): domain Eukaryota; kingdom Metazoa; phylum Mollusca; class Scaphopoda; order Dentaliida; family Dentaliidae; genus Pictodentalium; species Pictodentalium vernedei. The sequence goes on from CM062295.1 coordinate 233,645,579, forward strand.
TTTCATTTACACCCACTCTTTCAATTTTCACATTGTTTATATAAATATCTAAGTTTCCTGGAATTCTAGATTGGGGCGATGGATTTATGATCATGTATTTTGTCTTTTTCGCATTGAGAGCTAAGTGATTTGCCGAGCAGCAGTTAAATATTTTTTCTGGTTCACTTTTAAAATGGGCTGCTAGATTACTTGCATTCGGGGATGAAGAATATGAAGCAGTGTCATCTGCAAAAGATAAGACTTTTAATGACGTTGAGGAAGCAATATCGTTTACATATAATAGAAAGAGAATAGGCCCTAATACACTCCCTTGGGGTACCCCAATTTTTATATATCCTAAATCCGATTTTCCATTTCCATATTTAACAAATTGAGCTCTATTTGTCAAATAACTTTTAACCCATGTATTACTGATACCTCTAAATCCGTATTTTTCCAATTTTGTCAAAAGAATGTCATGATTTATTGTGTCAAACGCTTTAGAAAGATCGATAAATGTGGCTAACGTGATATCCTTGGTCTGTCGGTTATTTTCTTGCCCTATATGTTTTAAAAGTTGCATGATTGTGTGTATAGTGGAATGTTTACTTCTAAATCCATACTGGTGTTCATATAAAATATTGAAAGTCTCATGAAACTAGTCATTCTGTTTGCCATCAGCTTTTCTAATATTTTAGAAAATGTTGGGAGTATACTAATTGGTGTGTAGTTGTTAAATTTGTTCTCATCCCCGTTTTTAAAAATTGGAATTATCTTGGCAACCTTCGTCTGGTCTGGAACCGAGCCACTAGTAAAGGAGTTATTTATTATGTGAGTCAGGGGTGAGGCCAAATTAAATATTGATTGTTTCACAATATTTGTTGTTAGTTCATCACAATCTTCACTGTTTCTGAGTTTTTAGGGTTTTAGTTACCTTTACAACCTCGTCTGGAGTTGTGGGGCTTATAAAGAAGTTATTTTGATAATTAATTTTTAGGTAGTCCAGAAATGATTTGTGGGGTTTCTTAATTTTATCAATTGTGCATTTTCCCATGTTTAGAAAAAAAAATATTAAACTCAAGGGCAATTGAATCGGGATTATTTATTTCCTGGTTGTTATCTAAGGTAAAAGAGGACGGTGACGTCGCAACCTTTTTAGTTTTATTTATTGTCTCATTTAAAATTTGCCATATCTTGTGTAAGTTATTCCTGTTGTCATTTAATATGTTTTTACAGTACACTGACTTGCTTTGCTTTTTAATTTTATTGAATATTCGACAATATCTTTTGTACTTTAAAATGTTTTCCTCCTTTGGGGATTTTAGTTTTTTTTGTGATAGAAGTCGGCTTTTTTTCTTGACGATGTCAATAATCCTCTCGTCATCCATGGTTGCTTTTTATGTACTTACTGCTCAACTTTGTGGATTTTAGTGGGAATGACTGTTCGTAAATTGGTGTGCAAATACTTATTAGCTTGTCATATGCTAAATTCGGACAGCTTTCTTCATAAACTGAAGAAAAATCACATTGCGCTAGGTACTGGTTAAACAATGCAATATTTTCAGCGTTTACCATGCGTTTTAATAAAAAATTTAGGTTCTGAGATTGGGGTGTTGTGTAACCCTTTGTAAAAGATTCCGAAATGGTCTGAAACATCCGATATGATTATACCAGAGACGTAGTTTGTAATAGGATTATTTAAGAAGATATGATCGATCAATGTTACCGAGTGACTCGTGACTCTAGTCGGTTTCGTAATATAAGGTAGGAAGCCTTCACTTAGCATAAGGTCTAAATAATAGTTTGTTTTAGTGTGAGTTCCTAACTTTAGTAAATCTACATTTAAATCACCCATTATGTAACATTTTTTGTTTTCTTGATTAATTGTACCAGTAATTTCACCTAGCTTGGATAGGAAGAGGTCAATGTCAGCTTTCGGTGGAGTGTTAGGTCTATAAATAATACCTATTAGTTTGAAAACTTTATTTATTTTAACTTCTATAAAGAGGGATTCAATAACATGTGGGATAAAGACAGATAAATCATGACGTATTTTGAATGGTGTGTCCTGTTTTATATATAGACAATAAACATATAGTGTGTTTTTATATCTGTGTTATACAACGAGTTGAAATATGGTTTATTTTTTCGAGGCTTCGCCGAGAAAAAATAAACCATATTTCAACGAGTTGTATAACACAGATATAAAAACGCATTATATGTTTATTGTTTTTATCTGATAACAAACAGACACCCGTCTCGTGCGTCTACCCGACTTATATATGCTTCCCACGGGCCTGCAAAGAAAACCAGTCTACGAGACAAAAGAAATAGGACAAGACGCATAGAGTTGTGTCCCTTACATTACAAAATCGATGACGGCGATTGTAAAGTGCGATTGCACTTCTTGCATCATGTAACTGCGCTGGAACAAAATAAATTTCAACTATTTTATTAACAGTAACAAAACGGTGTTTCAGTAGAGTTATTCTTTTTTGACATAGTTCCAGTTTTCTTCCGTGTTTTATGCTGTAGTCCCAATATAACAAATAATTTTGCGTTTGTTTACAATTTTTACGAAGTGTTTTTTTTTTTCAGGTAGAACAGACGAACTTTTAATTAGCGCAGTTCCGCGAGTACTTTTGATCGAGGCCGTGACTATAAATAGTTCGCAGTCGCCGCATACTAATTACTATTAACATTCAAGTAATTTCTACAATGTTTTGAAGCAAAATTTTAGGTTGCCTTTATTGAAGCAAAATAAATAAGAAATGACACCATCAGAGGATTTTGACAAAGTGCAATAAGCGTACAATTAAAACCTGCCCTGTGATATAACGATGTTTCATGAATGAATGAATGAAAATGGAATTGAAAGAGGTCAGAGGTCGTTCGCATAAATTATAATTATATACAACACCCGTTGTATATACTTCAAGTATATACAACGGTTGTTATACTCTATGGTTATCAGATAAAAACACCTACCCCACCCCTTTTATCATAATTGTCTGGTCGTAAGTTTTTAACGAGGGGCTGATAACCTTCCAATACATAAGATGAGTATGGTGGAATTTGAAATATTTCTGACAATCCAATGATATCGAACTTATTTTGGCGCTCCTGCGCTTCATAGAGAAGTTCCTTCAGTGGTTCCCAAAGGGCTTTAAGACTTTGACAATTGAGGTGAAAAATTGAAAACTCATCCATATTATTGTTTTTGGTTATTATTTCGTTCGGTAAATAGTAACTACATTTCATGGTTTGAGTTATTTTTGAAAGGTGAATTATCACAAGCCTCTTCCTGGCTAACCATGTCATTATAAACATTTAAGAAATTATATTCATGTTTTGACTGGATCTCGTCAAGGCTCATGTTACTCGCCATTATATTTGGCACTGCCACCGAGTCTTTTCAAAGCATATGGGAAAATGAAGTAGGAGAGTGTGTTTTTCTTGAGGAACAAATGGTGCAAATCGGGCATACATGTGTACGAACTGTTTATAAGAGAGTAGAAACGGGATACGCTAGTTCTTGGGACAATCATGGTCTGCGAAATAAAATGCGGAAGTCGTTGAGGAAGAAATGACGTGATAAGTGCAACAAAAGAGAATAAAAAAATATAACAGCAAAAATTCATTTTGTATGATGAATTTTGTGCGTTTAGAGAAGATTGGAGAGGAGTTATGTAATTAATTTGAATCTTGGCCAGTAATTCCATTCCTGGACTCAGCCGTGCCTGCGCTTCCATATTTCAGCGAACTGGAACCGGTTTGTCTTCTTATTTATTTAGTACACGGACACAGAAGTGTTGGCTAGATTCGCAAGATACGAATCTATGGAGTAGATTTAAAGTGAACACGCACGAGCGGTCGAATCCACAAGTGGACGGCCGCACAAGTCGATAATATTTACTGCTTTTTGTGGATATGTACAATCTGGTAGGATTTGTTAAACCTGAAGAAGTTGGTTCTGAACCTAATTGGGTCCACATTATTTATTTTTAATGAAGATGGGCGTTCGGCTAAGTGCACAAATGAGCGGTTGACACGTAGATGGTATTTACGACTTTTGTGGAAATATATCGGAGTGGACTTGAGCGAACTGAAAGGGTTTCCCTCAGTCACAATTTGTATATCATATTGAATAAAAGAGTGAATGGGTGAATTAGTGGAAACTCAATCATCCATCCATCCACTCAGCCATTCGAAATGAATGAATGGATGAACGAACGATCGAATAAATGAATTATTGAATGACTAGCCGACTAAATGAATGAACAATTGAATGAAAGGGTGAATTAGTGGAAACACAAATAGGTAAACAGATGGCTGTGAAATCAAATAAATAAAACAAACGAATGATTGGATGAAATAATGAGTGAATGAATGATTGAATAATTGAATGACTGAACGACTGAACAAATGAATTGGTGAGTTAATGGAAACTCAATCATTCATCCACCCACCCAGTCACTCGAAATGAATGAATGATTGAATGAATGAATGATTGAGCGACCGATCGAATGAATGAATAAGTGGGTGAACTAGAATAGTGGAAACACTAATGGATAAACAGATGGCTGAGATGTCAAATAAATAAAGACGAATGATTGAATGGATGAACGATTGAATGAATGAATGAATGGGTGAGTTAATGGAAACTCAATCATCCATCCATACATTCAGTCACTCGAAATGAATGAATGATTGAATGAATGAATGATTGAGCGACCGACCGAATGAATGAATAAATGGATGAATTAGAATTCGTGGGATGATTGGATGAATTAATGAATGAATGAATGATTAAATAATTGAATGACTGAACGACTTAACAAATGAATGGGTGAGTTAATGGAAACTCAATCATCCATCTATACATCCGGTCACTCGAAATGAATGAATGGACGAATGGACGAATGAATGATTGAATGAATGAATGATTGAGCGACCGACAAAATGAATGGATAAATGGGTGAATTAGAATTCGTGGAATGATTGGATGAATTAATGAATGAATGAATGATTGAATAACTGAATGACTGAACGACTGAACAAATGAATGGGTGAGTTAATGGAAACTCATTCATCCATCTATACATCCAGTCACTCGAAATGAGTGAATGGACGAATGAATGATTGAGCGACCGACAGAATGAATGGATAAATGGGTGAATTAGAATTCATGAAATGATTGGATGAATTAATGGATGAATGAATGATTGAATAATGAACGACTTAACAAATGAATGGGTGAGTTAATGGAAACTCAATCATCCATCTATACATCCGGTCACTCTAAATGAATGAATGGACGAATGGACGAATGAATGAATGAATGAATGAATGAATGAATGAATGAATGAATGAATGAATGAATGAATGAATGAATGAATGAATGAATGAATGAATGAATGAATGAGTGACCGACAGAATGAATGGATGAATTAGAATTCGTGGAATGATTGGATGAATTAATGAATGAATGAATAATTGAATGACTGAACGACTGAACAAATGAATGGGTGAGTTAATGGAAACTCAATCATCCATCCATACATCCACTCACTCAAAATGAATGAATGAATGAATGAATGAATGAATGAATGAATGAATGAATGAATGAATGAATGAATGAATGAATGAATGAATGAATGAATGAATGAATGAATGAATGAGAATTCGTGGAATGATTGGATGAATTAATGAATGAATGAATGATTGAAAATTGAATGACTGAACGACTGTACAAATGAATGGGTGAATTAATGGAAACTCAATCATCAATCCATACACCCAGTCACTCGAAATGAATGAATGATTGAATGAATGAATGAATGAAAGGATGATTGAGCGACCGACAGAATGAAAGGATAAAATGGGTGAATTAGAATTCGTGGAATCACAAATAGATAAACAGATGGCTGAGAAATCAAATAAGTAAACAGACGAATAACTGAATGGATGAATGACTGAATAATTGAATGACTTGACGACTGAGCTCAATGGGTGAGTTCGTGGAAACTTACTCATCCATCCATCCAGCCACTCGAGATGAATGAATGGATGAATGAATGATTGAATGAATGAATAAATGATTGAATGAATGAATAAATGGTTGAACGACCAACAGAATGAATGAATGGATGGACAGATGGATGAGAAGTCAAATAAACTAACGACTGACTGTATGAATGAATGAATGATTAAATAGTTGAATGACTGAGCGAATGAATGGGTGAGTTGATGGAAACTTAATCAACCATCCATCCATCCATCCAGAATTAGATAGATAGACGGCTGAGAAGTCAAATAAATAAACAGACAAATGGTAGGACCAGTGCCTGAACCAGTTGAGTCGACGAAGCTAACAAGAAAGTTTATTTATATTTTTGCTATCATTTTTTACGCTCACAAGTATATCATATCGAGTGAATGGGTGTATAAGTGGGAACTGAATCATCCATCCATCCACCCAGCACTACGAAATGAACGAATGGACGATCGAATAAATGAATGATTGAATGACGGAACGACTAGATGAGTGAACGAATCGAATGAAAGGGTGAATTAGTGGAAACACAAATAGGTAAACAGATGGCTGAGAAATCAAATAAATAAACAGACGAATGATTGGATGAAATGATGAATGAATGAATGATTGAATAATTGAATGACTGAACGACTGAACAAATGAATGGGTGAGTTAATGGAAACCCAATCATCCATCCATCCACCCAGTCACTCGAAATGAATGAATGAATGAATGAATGAATGAATGAATGAATGAATGAATGAATGAAAAATTAATGAATGAATGAATGAATGAATGAATGAATGAATGAATGAATGAATGAATGAATGAATGAATGAACTAGAATTAGTGGTAACACAAATGGATAAACAGATGGATGAGATGTCAAATAAATAAAGACGAATGTTAGAATGGATGAATGAATGCATGATTGAATGGCTGAACGACTGAACGAATGAATGAATGAGTGAGTTAATGGAAACTCAATCATCTATTCATCCACTCAGTTACTCGAAATGAATGAATGGATGAATGAAAGATTGCACGACCGACAGAATGAGGGAATGGATGGGTGAATTAGAATTAGTGGAAGCACAAATAGATAAACGGATGGCTGAGAAGTCAAATAAACAGACGAATGAATGAACGAATGACTGAAAGTAGGTGATACATGAGAGTTCAAACACACCTGTACATGTACGTGTACGTGTACATGTACACCTCCATAGGATTTAGTGTTAAAATCGTGTACATGGGCAAGATTTTTAGCGTTTTTTAGGGTGTTTTAGAAAATATTTAACACAGGACCCTATGGTAGCTTTACGTATACATACATGTACCGTTTTGATTGAAATCGACAAATGGATTTCTCCCATAGGATTCAGTGTTAAATATTTTCTAAAACACCCTAAAAACTGATTGAAATCGACAAATGGATTTCTCCCATAGGATTTCAGTGTTAAATACTTTCTAACACACCCTAAAAACGTTAAAAATCTTGTACATGTAGACGATTTTAACACTGAAACCCTATGGAGGCGTACACGGAGATCCACTTGCGGATTTTAGGTCGGAAATCGACTCATGTAGAGACGTTGTGTTTGGATTCGCAAACCCACTGTCGCGTTTCTCGAAGTGAGATTAGGGCACGTTATTGCGAGGTGATCGCGACGAGCACTTGATGGAAATGTTTTGAACGAAGAGTGTCGTTGTCGGTGTGTTGGAAATCCGCGAGCCCGCTGTCACGTTTTTGATTGATATATATAGGGGAGAAAAAAATATAAACAAATAGTTATTTAAAAAATAAATATATCAAATCGAATAGATAATAAAAACGTAAATCATGAGCGATTCTCAGGAAATTAGAGTAAGGTTTCTTTTAAAAATGCTGATGAGAGCCTACGCATTCTGCGTGAACGAACAACTAGGTCGTCTCTTGTTAGAACGATGCGTCGGATGTCGGGATCACCTAGACTTGGATCACGAGAATCATTCGTGTCTGTGGATGGAAAGGGAAGATATGATCGTCAAGTATTTCGAACCGGCGTTCGAACGCGTTCAAATCAATGAAGTGATCGCGTTTTGGAAGAGATTACTCTACTGTAAGAATCGAAGCAAGCCCACAGATTCGGAAGAACAGAAATTGGCGCGTAAAAGTCTGACTTTACGAGATAAGGGATGCATCTTGAAATTATTGTTCAACGAAGCATACGTCTAAGTTTTCTCGTTGATATAAAATAAGGGAGAATAGAAAATAAAATAAATACACACATAAATTTTTTATCTAATATTAGAAAGAAAAAAACAAAAATGAGAACCAGAAATAAATTGTATCCGACGTTAGTGGACGACGAGGACGAGAAGCTGATCGACGTTTCACCGACGGCACCGTCGCAAGAAGAAAGAGAAAGGTGAGAGAGGTATCGCATCGATCAAATCAGTAGAATCCAAGAGTATCTAATTCGAGAGAGAGATTCTCGTCGTTCCCTCAAGAAGAAGTATTCGCGTTTCGTGAAATTCGTCAACGCGATCGACACGACACTCATCACGATTTCCATGGGTTTACACGCGGCCGGCATCGGATTGTTGTCGACCGCGGTCGGCATTCCGATCGTGTTGACCGTAGAAGGAGTGGCTCTCGCCGCCGGATTGTTTAGCACGCTCGGAAACTTTTTGAGTAGGAAATTATATCTGAAGGCGAGGAAACACGACAAGATTCGCGTCTTGGCCGACTCCAAGATCGACACGATATCCGAAATGATCTCTATGGCGTTGAAAGACGGTAGGATATCGGACGGTGATACTTCGCGATATTGAGCGAGAAAACGAAATACGATGCCATGAAAGAAGCCGTGAGAATCAAGACTCGTCAGATCATCAAGGATGAGATGAAGGATTCTCTCATGGAAAAGGGGAGGAGAGAGGCCAGGGAGGAATTCAGTAAGATGATAGAACTCAAGAGCAGCGATTGAAAAAAAAATATATATAATAAGAACAGAATTTTTAAAAAAAAATTAAATTTATATATAAAATAAAAAAACAAAATTAATTTAAGTAACTCTTAAAAAAATGTATTGCGTAAAGTGTAAGAGAGTTACCGAGATGAGTAATTCTCGAGAAGTGCGAACTAAAAATGACAGACAGATGCTTCGCGGAATTTGCGACGTGTGTGGTTCTGTCAAGACGCGATTCGTCAAAAAAAAGAACGCGAGCAAAGGTAAAGGCATCATGAATAAAATGATCAACAATCTACCTTTCGAAATCCATCTGCCCGGTCACAGTTTCACGGGACCCGGAACGAAATTGAACAAGAGACTCAACGCCGATCGGACTCCCAAATCTTGGAGCAAACCCGTGAATAGGGTGGACGCGGCCACGTACGATCACGATCTGTGCTACGTCGAACATCCCAACACAAAGACTCGCAACGACGTCTGCGATAAAAACATGTTGGGGAAATTGAGAGGCATATCGAATCCGACCAGGAGAGAGAAGATGGAACGTTCGCTGGTCGGCAATCTGATCGGTTCGAAACGTCGATTCGGATGGGGCGTTCAAAAAAAAAGCGCACCTGAAAAGAAGAAGAAACGATTATTGACGAGCGAATTGGCCGAGGAGTTACACAAACCCATAGTGCGTAAATTTCGAAAGAGAAGGGTGTTCGCGAAGGGTCTGGATGATATTTGGTCTGCCGACGTGGTCGACATGAGATCGTTTTCGAGGTGGAACGAGGGCGTCAAATATCTATTGACGGTCATCGACGTGTTTTCCAAATATGGTTGGATCAGAGCTTTGAAGAATAAATCGGGACCTTGCGTCGCTGAGGCTCTGAAGAGCGTGTTCGACTCGTCTTCTCGAAAACCGAGTAAATTGTGGGTGGATAAGGGAAAGGAATTCTACAAAAAGCACGTTCGTCGATTGGTAGACCTCTACTCGATCGAAAACGAAGAGAAAGCCAGCGTGGTGGAACGTTGAAATCAAACGACGAAGGAAAAGATGCACAGATACTTCACGGCGAATTCGACCAAGAAATACATATACGCTCTGAACGGTCTGGTCAAAGATTACAACAACATGCGACACAGATCGACCAAGATGACTCCCGCGGAAGCTAGCGATCCTCGAAACGAAAAACGGGTGTACGCGAATCTATATCCTGAGAGATCTAAGATCAGGAAGAAGTCTAGAACGCCGAAATTTGCGGTCGGTGATCGAGTGAGAATCTACGCTTATAAGAAGCACTTCGAAAAGGGTTATACTCCTCGATGGACCTCGGAAATTTTCGTGATAATCAAAATATTTCACACCGATCCGGTGACTTATGAAATCGAAGCTTTGGATGGAGAAGAGATCATCAGAAAGTTTTACAAACAACAATTACAGAAGACGAAGTTTTGATGAAGAAGACAATTTTTTTTTTATTTACTCTCTTTGACATTTTCTTGTTTACACACATATATATAAGAGAGAAAAAAAATAATAATAAAAAATAATTAAAAACTATTTTTTAGATAAAGAAAGCAAGTTAATTAATAAACAAAAAACTAAAAATCCTTTAAAATGACAAATATACTAGATATAGCACAAAGCATAGTGAAAGATGAAAGTATTCAAGAATATGAGGTTCATGAATACGAACCGGTAACCGGAACGAGTTTGAACAATGCGGGAGAGATAAGAATCAACGTTGAAACTCAAGATTTATTCGTACATCCTAGCGAGAGTTACATAGTGGTGCAGGGACGTCTCACCAAGGAAGATGGGAGCGACTACGCCGACAACGACATGGTTACTCTAGCCAATAATGGCATCATGCATCTATTCAGTAACTTAAAACACATGCTATCCGGACAAGAGATAGAATCTGTGTTTCATCCCGGTCAGACCACCACGATGTTCGGACTCTTGACGTAACCTGATGATTTTTCGAAATCCAGAGGACTTAATCAGTTGTGGATGAAAGACACCGTTGGCCCTGCTAGCGCAGGCGCCGCCGCGATATTCAACCACGTCGTCAAGACGTCCAGACCTAAAGGAACGTTTTCGTTCAGGATACCTTTGAAACACATCTTCGGATTCGCGGACGATTACAACAAGATCATGTACGGATTCAAACACAATCTGACGTTGATTCGAAAAGGAAACGACGACGCAATAGTGAGACTCACTGCGACCGATGCGGGTAAGATAACTCTACACAAGATATCGTGGTTCGTTCTGCACGTGGAGCCTTCGATTGTGGAGAAAGCGCGTCTCTACAAGATCATAGAATCCAAGAGTAAATTACCCGTGGGATTTAGAATGAGACAGTGTGACACGGCAAGCATTCCTCCCTCCACGAATCACTTCGATTGGAGATTCACGGTGAAATCCGCTTCCGAGAGACCGCGTTTCATCGTGATTGCGTTTCAGACCGATAGGGACGGGTCTCAGGAAAAGAATGCGTCGCTGTTCGATCACTGCCATTTGAGAAACATGCAAGTGTTTCTGAACGCCACGAGATATCCGGCAATCGATTACAATGCGTCGTTCGACAAGAACGATTTCTGCAGACTGTACGGCGATGCCACTGATTTTAGAAAGAAGTATCACGGTCTAGACGAATTGATGAGCAACCCTAACATGTCTCCCGGCGAATACAAGTCGATGTATCCCATGTTCGTATTCGACGTCAGTAAACAGAGTGAACGACTCAAGAGTAGCGTGTTAGACATTCAGATCAAGATGCAATTCGATAGGAACATTCCGAGAAAAACCGAAGCCTTCGCCCTGGTCCTGTTGGACAGATAATTACAATTCGAATCGGACGGAAATAAGATGTCGATCATTCGATGAGAGACGAGTGTGAAAAAAAATAAAAAACAAAAAACATAAAAAGTAATGAGTAATTATTAAAAACAAAAAAACCAAAAAAAATAAATAAAGTAATGTGATCTAGAGAGATTGAACATCTTTCTAAATCTCATTACTTTTTTTTTGTTTTTTTTTGTTTTTAATAATCACACATTATATTTTTTAATTCATTATTTTCCACGCGTTCACTGTTTGTTCAAAGGATCCAGTTCAATCAGTAGACTCACCGTGGAAGTGGCAGCTTCGGGATTATTGGTTTTCGTAACGAAATTAATCCTGTCTCCGGCGTTCACTTTGAGAGGCGTGCCGAACGTGCTAACATTCGCGTGTTGATTCTCAGTCTTTTTGACGCTGTATCTCTTATCACTCTCCACACCATTCACCATGAGATTGACGACCGCTCTGTTATTCAAATCCGAGGAAGCCAGACTCATTCGAAGGATTTCACCTCCCAACGGCATGGGATATCCCACCTGACCATGTTTCGATCCGCTACCTCCATTTCTGAAAGAGCACTCAGCTTTTCCCTCATCTAAGGCGCCGGCCTCTTCGGCCCACACGGTGATCAATTGTCTAGCATATTTGACTTTCCCCACCACCGAAATCAGGGTGCAGGCATCCGTCATGTTCACGGGATCCGATAGATTTGTGAGCGCATGTCCACCCATGTCTAGTTTACCTTCCATGATGTCACCCTTTCTCCAGACCGAGTTGTCGTCCACGTACTTTCTGCTGACCGTGCTGGAATCGAATTCGGGATCGTGACTGAGTCCGAATAAATTCTTACCATTCATGTCGATGCCACCCTCCATGGTTCCGCCAGATTGTTTGTTCAGGTAGAGATCGTCCACTTGTGATTCTAGGTATTCTTGTGATCGTATCACGGCAGAATCCACATAGCCCTTGTTGACCGCGGTTGAGTCCGCATTCATGTCGTCGATCTTCGACAGATTCAATATCTTGTTGAATCCCGCATTCAGATCCGATTTCATTTCTCGTCTGTCAGACTTCCTCTGTTCCAGATCTACATAGTGTTTGGTCGCCACGTCCTTGGGATTCGTGGGAGTGGCCACGTTAATTATCTTGTTATAATTGGCGTTCAATTCCGAGTGCATCGTTTTCTGAACGTATCTATTTCTCAGGTGTTCACTGAATCTCGCGTGAGAGTCGTCCGCGTATTTCTTGGTCGTGGCATCGGTGGGATCTATAGGATTCGCGACGTTCACCAAACGTTTGGATTTCAGATCGAGATCGTCAGTCATGGTTTTATCCACGTAATTATCTAGCATGATTCGTCGAAATCGGCGTTCCCCCTGTTGACGTATTTTTTAGTCGCAGCATCTGCGAGATCTATCGGCTCAGGAAGATTGTAGAGCTTCTTATCGTTCATGTTCAAAGGTTCTTCTCGAGATTCGTATCTCTGAACGTAACGTTCGTCCAAGTTGGCAACGTCGTAATCATCGTCGACTTCGAACGTCTTCCTCTTCTTTCTCGGGTTGACTTTTTTGTCGTCACTTCTACCAAATTTATCGACTGGCATGTTGTTGTAGGATTTTTTGTTTTTATAAAAATATGTTCAAAACGCAGTTTATTAAAAATGAACTATGTTATTTTATTTTTCGTTTTATTCGATTAAATTTTTTTTTAAATAATTTTTTATCTTTATATATACTATATAAAAAAAAATCTCTCTCTAATGTAAGTCTTTGAGAATGTCTTGAAGTCGATCTCCTTCAGACCATCTCTTGAGAATGTAGAGACACAGGTGACCGCAAAACACCGGATGTGGTGATTGCACTTGTTCCGTGTTGTAACGAACCATCGATTTGTTGAAATAGTTCTTCATTTCTTTTGGCGGGGAGATTCCGTAGCTGTCGAAATAATAATTTTTCTTCTTCCCGTTCTTCATCCACGCCACCCAGTGAGTGCCTTCACCCGATGAATCGTCTAGATTTAAAATTCCGCATTCCGATTGTCGAGGTCTTCTCTTCGGCAAGGCATCTCTGGAAAACACGCCTAGAAAATCTTTGATTTTCAAATCTTTTGCTGCATTCAACAGATCGATGTTGGATAGGGGTTCATTAGGTAAGACGACACCTTCTACGGATATCTTTATTTTCTTATTCATAAATGCGTATATATTTTTTTTATTTATTTTATTATAATTTACTAAAATAACGTTATTTTTTTCTATTTTTTTCTTTTTCTTTTTAAACTAACTCCCTCGATGTCTCTATCAATTTCTATAATTTTGAATTCGTCTAATTCCTCTTGATTTTCTGGAATCCTATCATCAACAATCATATCTGGAATCCAATCATCCACATTCATATTGTTTATAATTATATCTAAAGTCCAATGTCCGAGTGCCAAAGTGCTTATTTTATCGTCTAATATGAATCTCTTATCAGCGTCGGCCGTCAGCGAAATCTTGTTGACTATTTCAGTATACAAGTCGTGATTTTCACTTCGAATCGATTTCATAGTCTTATACACCGGACCACTTCCTAACAGACAATCTTTATACTCTTGGAAAGAGATGTTTTTCTTCACCACACACGCTTTAACTCCTTTGCACTTCTTGATCTCTTCATCTTCTAGACGATAAGCATACAGTTTGGGTCTCAAGCCCACGAATTCAACGATTTGTTTACCACCGCTCTCATCCTTAAATTTACCCAACACCTTCTTGTTGTCATTCGATTGAATGTTGGATGGGTGATCGAAGGGATAATTGCTCGTGTCGAACCACTCTGCCACGTCCAGAGATATATCTCGGTAGATGTCTTTCGTCTCTATCTCGTAAACTAAACTGTCCGTGTCGGTGAACAGTAGTTTGGCTTTATCACCAAATTTTCGTTTGACGTAATTGTAGTGAAACTCGTACATCAATCGCTCGCTGACATCTAAGATGATCGGTCCTAGATAATACGGTTTGTCAAACTTCAGGTGCGTCTTTTGCATGTGAACGGCCACTAGATTTTCGTCGAATATGGTTCGGTGTTTGTAACTGGGTTTCGCCACTAATGTTTTAGCTCTTTTCTCAGATGTGACGAGTCGAACGTCGGTTCTCTTCCTGATGTTTTCCATCGATTTACCGTACACGCAGTTGTTCATGAGTTTGAAGAAATCTTTTTCAAAATCTTTCTCGGCTCGAGTTCTGAGATTCGTGTTGAGATCGATGTATTTTTTCATCCAAGGCTCTTCGTCGAATCGAATGATGCGATGTATGTCGACTAATTTCATCCCGTAATTGACGTACTGTTTCAAATTCTCGCTGCAGACGACGTAGTTACATTTATTAAATAAGTTGGGAATTAGTTTTTCCTTGTCTCCTTCATTCGGTTCCATTCGTTCGGGAGCCAGCGGATAATCGTTGTGTGGATCGTGTAATTCTTCCGGATAGTTCAAATTGACTTCTAAAATGCAAGGATAGTCTCTCCATTTTTGCATCTCTTCCGGTTCCTTCACCCATTCGAAATTTCCAATCGGTAAAGGATGACTCATAGCCCAACCATACAGATTATTGGCGTCCCAATACTGTATGTATTTAGTCGGCTGTTTCGAATCGAAACCTTCTTTCATGTAGGGATTGTTAGCTTCAGAATATCTGTGAGAGATCATCGAGATGCCACCTCTCGCAGCCCTTTCAAACATGAGCAACATGTCCATGTCGGATAATAATTCCAATTGGACTTCGGTGGTCTTCAACAGAGCATCCCACGCCAGACCGGGTGCGGTGAAATACCAAGCGGGATCCAGAACGTAATTTCGACAACAGACGTCTCGAAAATTTTCGAACACGTCTGCCAAGAGCAGAACGTCGGTCTTCAGATAGAGATTGTGATAATCTCTCATGGTTTTCATATCGAATGATTTCCACACGTTTTTAACGTGTTCATAATTCTCGTCGGAAATGTCGGATTCGTATAATTTTGAATAAAAATCTTCTTTCGAAGGTTGTGCGGTGTCTTCAAATCTCTTTAGATCGCTCATGTAATCGTAAGGATAGACTCCTTTCCTCAACATGATGTCTACTCGTTCTCCAAAATGTTCGCTCGTGATTTTAAATTTATCCTTGCTCATGTTATCGACTAATTTTTCCAGAGCAGTCGACATGAATTTAAAACTGTCGATGAAACGTATGGCTCTACGAATGGGTTTCGTTTTTTCTTCCAACATCTCTCTATCGATTACTCTTTTCTCCTCCATGGGCTTCCATTTCGTGAAGGAAATGTATCTTTCTTTGCTGTTCGTGATGCAATTTACTTCTCCGTGTGAGATGCTGAGATTTTTCACGAACAGATGACTGTCGTAACCCGAGAGATTGTGAAACATCACTGGATAGAAAATGGCGTCTCGATATTTTAAATTACACTTGCTGTGAGCCAGACCGTGATACAGACCCGTGTAATGATCATGGTATCTGACCTTCCTATTTTCCTTCGAATTCTCGTCGAACGATTGTTTGCATATGTGACATTCGGTGGCTCTGTTATTTTCGTCCTGCTGCTCTCGCGTGATGATCATTTTTGCGGGAGTTTTGAATTTGTCATATAACATTTGAAGTTTCCATTCTAACTCTTCCACGAACCTTTGAGCCATGTCGTCGTCTTCATACTGTTTCATGTAGGTGAAGGGACCCATGTCGTGTTGCGAGTCGAAAGAGCATTTCACGTAAATGCAATAGCCCGAAGGTATGTGTTTTTGATATCTTTCGACATAACTTTGAAGAGCGTTGGGTTGACAGGAACTCATTTTCGCAGTGAAACATTCGAAATCGGCGTACACGACGAATGGTACTTTTAACCTTCTATTGTGATTTTCAAACTTCACGATGGTGTTGGGTTTGGGCAATTCGACTGCGACACCTTGATTTTCGTTGCAATATTCCTGATGTTTCGCCAACAAGTCTTCGCTGTGAAACACGTTCATGCAATTGTAACATAAATATATCTTTCCGTTATGATTATTATTTTGTTTCGACAGTAATCGGCTCGGATGTTTGACCCAACAATAATGACGATTGTCACCATTCGAAATCAATAATAAAATAATCGTCTTTTCTCTTCCGAGATACGAAGTTTGTCTGAGAGGATAGATCATTCGTTTTTTCTCGTCGTATCCCAAGACGTTCACCGCTACGGTGGGATTTTGAGCCTCGAAACGTTCGATGTGTTTTAACTGCCTTGGAAAAGTCACTGCGGTCCAATCGATATTTTTAGAAGTCTCCTCGTAATGAGAAACTCTATCAGGGTTCATTTCGACAGGGTATAAAGTGGAGGTGACTGCCCATTTAAAACACTGATCATCATTATTTTTCACGCTGATCACGGCGTGTTTTTTTAGCTAGGAAATACGGTAATTTCACGTAGGAAGGCCCTCTCAACAAATCGTTTTTAGTTATGTGAATTTCGAGTTTCAACATCTCATCGAACGTCCAATTACTACCTTCCTGTTGATAATTCGCGAGAGACGTCAACATCTTGTCTTTCATCTTTTCGAAAATGTCCGATAAATCTGAACCTCGAAATACGGATTCGACGTTAGATCTGAAATATGCATTTTTCATGATGCTCTCACCGGACTTCACGATGATTTTATTCATCACGCAATGGAGTATCATCTTAATTTTTAGTCCCACGTTCATGTATTTGTGAAACAAATCCAATACCTTTTTCTTCACCCGTTCCATGAACAATTTCGGATTGATTTTCTTCAACGAGGGAACCACGTCGAAAGTTTTAAAAATGCCTTTGATCGCACTTTCCCGTTCCACGGACTTCGATTGAAATAGTTCCACGGCGAGTCGTGCTAGATATTCTTTTCCTTTCCCTTCGTCTATTGCTCATCGAATTTCGCTTGATATATCTGGTTTGCCTAGAATCTGAAGTGCATCACTCGTTTTCGTTTTAGTTTTTCTTTTCTTTTCTTTGGAAACTTGAAGTTCTTCTTTAACGGCTTTTCGTTTAGTCATCTTCTTATTTTTCACAATCGAAACGTTTTTAGTTTTTTTCGACGCCGGCATTTCGATTCCTTTTACTATCTTTTTATTCTTCTTCTCATTTTTCACAACCGATGCATTTTTGGACGTTGTTGCTATCGGTATTTTGTTT
The DNA here is from genome assembly GCA_031216915.1 of Pictodentalium vernedei. NCBI lineage: Eukaryota > Metazoa > Mollusca > Scaphopoda > Dentaliida > Dentaliidae > Pictodentalium > Pictodentalium vernedei. The sequence goes on from CM062295.1 coordinate 233,663,564, forward strand.
GCCTTTCCATCATTTCGCAAATGTTTCTGTATGACTTCAATCTTTTTTGATTTAGTTCTATGATTTCTGAAATGTGAAATTTTTAATAGTTTACAAATCTCGTTTAACTGAGGTATGGTTTTCTCATTTAAATTTTCAAATTTTTTCATCTGTTTGTTTCATTTTGTAAGAATATATTTTTTTCCGAATTTTGTATTTAAATAATTTGTTTAAAAAGTTTTGTTTTTCTTTAATATGAAAAAAAAAAAAAAAATTTTTTTAAATTCAATTTTTCTTAATGTGTTTTTTATTCAAAACAATTTAAGATCACTTTTATTTCTTGTTTGCAAAACGAACACGTTTTCTCATCTTCGGAATAACATTCTCTACAGTAACGCAGATGTGCGCACGGTAGAAACAAGATGTTTGCGACACCTTCGCAGAGCAGACACTTAGTGGACATTTTACTCAGTTCGTTTTCCATGAGTGATGATAACTCGTCTGCTTCCGCCATGAATTTGAGGAGATGTTCTAAAGTTAGGAATTGAGACAGGGTCTTGTTCGCGTTGTTTAACGCATTGTACAATTGTTCCTTGGTGTATCTGAGTTGTAACATATCCATCAATAATTTTGGGTTTTTATCTCTATCCCACTCTTCATCTTCGATTTTGATCAATCCCAACATTAGGATCTTGTTCAAATAATCACATTTGCCTTTTTCAATATTATTTATGTGTTCTAGTAAAGGTCTGTCGTGAGGTTCCCAACTCATCAAATGTATGTTACAACAAAAACATTTGACTTTGTCGCTTTTACCCACGTAAACGAAACCTGCGGCGGCTAAATCTTTGGGTTTTTGAGCGAGATGCGAAGGCCAATTTTTAAACGTTTTGAGTCTTGTACGTTCTAGACTATAATTTGGATGTTTTGATTTGATCATTGTTTTTACCTCAAAATTGAGTTTGTAAGAATATTTTTTTGTTGAATTTTTGTATTAATGATAATTTGTTTAAAAAGTTTTTTTTTATATATATATAAAGAGCAAAAAAAACTTTTTAAACAAATTATATAAAATACAAAAATTTAAAATATTCATTATTTGCAAGAATTCGTAAAACAAAAAACACCCAAATAATCGATCATGACGACAACATCCACGACAGAATCTCGACATAAACGTCGATGTTGTTTAATAAATCATTATTCTCCAAAAAACCAACAAGAAAAAAATCGTAATTTACATTTACGCGTTTCGAAAGAAAACGATACAATTTGCGATAGAAAATCGAATCGTAATACTATTAGCAAACAAAAATTAATCGACAATGTCATTCGAACTATTAAAAAAGAAGGTTCAAGACAAATAGAACTCTTACGACTTTTACGCGAAGTCTCGCACGAGGTTCAAAACAAATTTCCGTGAAGCAGACGCGTGTTCATATCACCCGATTCCTTCTCAATAGATGATGATAACTGCAAGATGCGAAGGCTAATTTTTAAACGTTCGATGTCTTGCCCATTCTAAAAACTCGTGAAAAAAAAAATTCAATTAATACGAAAAAAAGGATGTTCAAATTTAACTTTTATATATATTTAAAGAGAAAAAAAACTTTTTAAACAAATTATTTAAATACAAAAATTTAAAATATACATTATTTGCAAGAATTCGTAAAACAAATAATCGATCATGACAGCAACACCTAAAAGATGCGAATTAAAATTGAAACAAGTTGAAGCGTGTACGAAATTAGGTTTTAAAATCTATACATTACAACAACACGATCCCATCGAATTGAACGAGGTTGAGATGATGGGCTTAGAGCACTACTACGACAAATATCATATGTGTTTGAAATTGGATGAAGCCATGCTCGATTTGTTTTGCGAGTACCAAAGTGATCTGGTGAATAATATCATCGTCGCCGAAGACAGAAAATTCGACAAGGACGATTTGTTGTTGTTCTTTAGAAATTACATATATCCAATAATCTCACTCGAACTCTTGGACAAATCGGGCGTTGAGAGCGCGTTCACCGATGTAAAAAAAATTAAAAGAGTAAAGATAAACATACAAGACATTTTCGTAAGTGAAAAATGACACATGTCAACATGCTAATAATGGACTTGGAAATATAAACAATAGAGAGATGATCTCATTACTTTTTACAAAAAAATTTTCACATTAAAGAAATTAAAATTAAAAACAACTTTTTTTTATATATATATAAGGAGCAAAAAAAAACAAAACTTTTTTAAACAAATTATTAAAATACAAAAATTTAAAATATACATTATTTGCAAGAATTCGTAAAAACAAAAAACCAAATAATCGATCATGAGGACAACAACACCTAAAAGATGCGAATTGAAATTGAAACGAGTCGAAACGAATAAGAAATTCGGTCATAAAATCTATAGATTACAACGACACGATCCCATCGAATTGAACGAGGTCAAGACGAAGGGCTTAGAGCACAAATACGACAAATATAAGATGCCTCTGAAATTGGACGAAGCCACGCTCGATTTGATTTACGAGTACCAAAGCGATCTGCAGAACATCGTCATCGCCGTAGATAGAGAATTCGACAAGGATGATTTGTCGTTGCCCTATGGAAATTACATATTTCCAAACATCTCATTCGAACTCATGGAGAAATTGGGTGGTGAGAGCGAGTTGACCAATGTAAAAAAACTCAAAAGAGTAAAGATAAACATTCAACACGTTTTCAAAAAAGGAGAAGACACGAGTGTCAACATGCTAATAATGGACTTGGAAATATAAACAATAGAGTGATTGATTTTTAGCGAAGAAAAATGAAAAAAAAAAAGTAATGAGATCATTACTTTTTTTTGTTTTCCTTCTTCACTATTATCATATATTATAATAACGTTTCCTTTTCTCTCAATTTTCAGCGTCGATTCTTCTTCTTTTTCTTTTTTTCTTTTTCTTTGTGATATGATACGTTTATAACAACATTTTTGTTTATCTGAATCATAATTATGAACGAATGTTGTGCATCTCTTGGTAACACTCGCATCATCACCATTCTCTTCAGAAGGTAGTGGTGACGGTGGAAAGAGTCGTCTCATTCTCAACCGTCTATCCTGCACTCTATCTATCTCTTTCATCAGTTCTTTCCTTAGATATCCATCATTAGCGTCTAACCATTTTTTTATTTTTTCGCTCTCTGGCTTGCGATGTTCTTCATTATCGTCAAATTGTTTCTCCACCTTTTCATCCAGGTGATAAATTTGTTTCTCCACCTTTTTACCCATTTTAAATATATTATTTTATACTTTCTATGATTTATATTTATACAATTTTATATTATAATAACATATTCAAAATCGGTATGTTCTTAAATGGCGAATTCTCACCGAGCAACAAACCCTTGCCGAGTTGCTCGACGTTCTGTCCACTCTTCAGATAGAGACCGTTTCCTCTCAGAGAGTTGCTACCTCTAACGGGTTCTAGATACAATCTTTTACCGCTGTCGTCTACGTGGACGCGACACACGGCTCCTCCCTTCTTCAAGAACAGTCCGCTGCCACCCATTAATTTCTCAACCGCCGAACTAGCGAGTCCCGTGAGAGCTCCCACGCCGAGAGTCTTTCCGAGAAAGGGTAGTGCCTTTGCGACGAGGGTAATGCTTTTGCGGCTATTCCTGCCAATAGCGGTAGGAAACCGCCTTTCATTCTCAAATTGTATCTCAATTGAGCGGGACTCATTCTCACCGTCAACCCTCTTCCATCGCGAATCGCTTTCTCCATCCTTTTGATTTGACTTCTGGTCCAGGCGATCGAATCCTGACCGCCTCTCGTCAGTGAGTGAATTTGAATCTCACCGCCTCGCCTCGAGTTGTTAACGCTCTCTTAAGTTTCTTCCTCTGTCCTGCGGATATGTTCACGTTTTTAACCACGTATTGTGTCGTAATTCTGTTTTTTAAAATATATTTACTTCAATTGTTTCTTGTTTAATAATTATATTAAAATAATTTTGTAAAATTAATATTGCGTTTATTTTATTTTTGTTATCTATATATATACAATATTTTTTTTTTTGCTTTTATATTTCTCTTATGTGAAATCGTATCATCACTCTCTCTCCGCGAAGATCTAACAGTTCACCATTTTGATCCGTCAACGTGGTTTTGAGACTATACAACGTGTCTAAAATCACTGGTAGATAAACTAAATTTCGAGGTCGCTCCACGATCTTATAACCCGGCGACACGTTTGGAAAGAAGGAATAGATCGTCGGTTGAGCGCTACCATTCACGTAGCTTCCAGCAATCACGTCCACGTTCACCAGAATGCTACTGACTGCGAGAATGTCGACCGTATTTTCAGATGCCGCGTGGCCTCGATACATCTTTCGATCGAATCCCAACATCTTGCCTATAGAATCGTCCGTGTTGAAATCCACTCGAAAATTATCTTCCAAATCTAACATCATCTGTAAGGTATTAGGATTGGGAGCGAGTCTGATCTTGTTGCTTCCCTTTCCATCCGTCTTCATTCGCGTCTGAATGTAATTGTTCAAATCGTCTATGTCGTAACTCCCTTTGGGAATTCGAATCTCCAACCAATCCACTCCGTCGGAATACTTGAACGAGTTATTCTTTTCGGTGACGTTGGGAAAGGAATAATAAGTGTCCAGATTCACTAAAGCCATCTCGTGACTTTTCTCTCTATTCAATTCGATGGAAGGTTCGAATTTCGTAGCGAATCGAGTCGAATCGCCACTCACCACGAATTGAATTGATTGTTTCGCAGCCGTATTCTCGGCTATCCGTTCTAACAATTCTCCATGTTCGAACATTATATTTAATTTTTTTTTTTTATTCAAAACTAATTATTTGAAAATTTATTATTTTCTAAATTTTATTTTCACGCTCTATCTTATTATTATCATCAGAAACATAAAACTTGTCGAATCCGCACCGATATTTTCCGCGATTAAATTCGCTTGTCAAATCGATCACGACGAAATTGTAAAGTCCACCATCCCAAACCCTCTTGCAGAATCTCCACAATTCCGCCGCGCTCATGTCGTTTGCGACGTGATCGCTGTAGATGTGATTGAGATTCTTGAGATCTTGGCGAAAGAGACATAGAAAATTAGCGTTCTCCCTTATCGTCTGTCTGGGCAATCGAAAATAATTCTGCGACAGGTAGAAACAGTCCACGTTGCTGTGTCGACCCCTAACGTAATACGATTCGCATCGGTTCTGTCTCTCGAAAAGCAGATCGTCGAAAATCATGAGATTCTTATCTTCCGATTTCAGTTCTCTGGGATCCGGAACGTCGCTAGCGTTCTCATAAAATCGACACTCGATGTTCGAAGATGCATTTCTCTTCATGAGTTCCGTCGCCGCACCGTCTAAAATGGTTGAAAGTGGAGCTTCGCTCTTGTCGAATTCCTCCCTACTGTCAAAGATTCTGGCTATGACGTCCTTGGGCAATCTACGATCCATGCACTCTCGAAGCAATCTGTATTCGGGTTGAAACAAGCTCTTGCCAAACACGAACAATCTGTCGTAATCCAACCAGTCGGGTCGGGACAACAGATTCATCAACAGATTGGTCTTTCCACAATTCGATTTTCCCACTATCAAGCCTCTTATGCTCTTGGGAAAGAACTCGTTATTCGACCTCTTGGTCGCGGCGTCGTTCCAAGACATATCTTTAATGTTCATCTTTGTTTTATTTTGTTTGTTTGTTATTTTAGATTCTTTTCAAAGGCAAATTTTTTATGTTTTTCAAACTCTGTTTTTAATGTTATTATTTATTTATATCACACCGTCGCGAGTTCTCTTCAATCCGGATCCACTCGTCATTTTGGCTAAATCTTGTATGGGCACCACAGCATCCTTGAAATCTTTCCAACTGTTCGGCGTTCGCTCTAACGCAGCTCGCTTCGCCGGCGGACTGATCAACTTGTCGATCAACGCGTCGGCTGCCCTCTTGCCAGCCACAGAAGCTATCCTACCACTGGCTTCGGGAGCGGCTTTCTTACCAGCATCCAAAGCCGTCTTCTTACCGACCTCAAACGCGGTCGATGCGAGTTTTCTACCCGCATCGCTCGTGAACGCTCGCATTATAGAATCGACGATGCCAGAACCGCCTTGAACGTAAGTTCTGACGTATCATCTGTTCTTTATCACCAACATATTTTTATAATATATTTTGTTTTTTCACTGGTAAATCGTTTTGTTGTTTTAAATACTTTATTATTCTAGTGTAAAAATTTACAGTTTTAGTTTTGTTTGTTTGTTTGTTTCTCTCTACTTATTATATACACATCAATCCTTCAATTCGTTCATCAGCCTTTTATACTGGTTTTTATTCAAAACCTTCTGTCTTAACAATTCGTCAGATATAGTAACTATCTGATTATCTAATCCTGTGTTACCAGCCCGTCTGCTCGCCATCAACAAATTCAATCTCTGAGACAGAGCGTCAGAATCGCTCGGAAGAAAAGTGGTTTTCACCCCTTTGCCAGTCACCGATTCGATGAACTTCTTGTTCATATCCCATATGGGTTTCACCACTTTCGTCCACTTGTAACCTCTGTTGGCTTTGGGTCTCGTCTCTCTGGCATCGTTATTTCTCTTCATGGCGTGGGTCTGGACCAGAATGTCGTCGTAATTGTCGAAATCCTGTTCCGTGTAATCGCTGGGATTGTCGTAAAGGAGCAATCTGCGCAGACCATCAGTCAATTCGTATCTGTTCGAACCGACGATCAATTCATCATCCCCAATATCCACTTCCGTGTCACCTACAAAAATCCTTCCCTCCGAGTCCTTATAAAATCCATACAACTGATCTCTCTTACCGCCATCATCATCAGACGATGCGACGCTACTAGTGGTGATAGTCGAAGCTGTATCATCAGACTCGCTCTCTGTTTGAATTCCCGTGGGAACGTAATCCGGTGTAGATTGAACGGAATTCCGATTTCCAAAACTAGGAGACAACGAACCCATTCTCAAAGAACTCTCCTTTATGGGTCTCAATTCTTCGACTATCTCCTTCCTGCTTCGCTCTTGACCCTCCGTCACGGGTTTAAATATTTTTGTGGCTTCGCGTTTGAGTTCCATCTCACCAAGACGTCTGCTCCTATCAGCTGACTGAATCCCCTTCTTAGCACGTTCATACTCGGCTAGAATTAGATCTCGGCGCCTAGGATCCATCTGTAAAAACATCTTTCGTTTTAATTGTTTTATTATTTTCAAAATTAAATGTTTAATTATATTTTTATGTTTTTAAGTAATAAAAATCTTTCCGTCTTTAATATAATAATCTGAAAATATTCACATCTCAACTGACTGTTAATTGAAGTTTAAGAATACGTTTAAACAGTACATGACAAACCGGTTTCTGATTTAACGCATTTTGACAGTAGTATTTACATTTTGTCAAATGATTTCCATTCACACATCAAACGACCATTCACTCAGTGTCGAATTAAGAGAGAATCCCTTTGATGACTGTTAAAACAGTTTCAACACACAAAAGAAAACTGATTTTAATGCTGAGAACTTATTCATTTACAAAATCTCTCTCCGATTGCTATCATGAATATATTAAAAATTTTACCACTCAAAACCTAATTGGGCGGAAAATGCGTTTTAAACATTCCGCTAAGTGTTTGACTTTTTCGAACAATATCCCTCAAACACAATTTCTATTCGTCTCATCAAGACAAAACACGAATATCTATTACAGATCGACTCTTTCGAACAAAAACCCCCCAAACTCAATTTCTCTTCATCACATCAAGACAAAACACGAATGTCTATGTTACAGACCATATTCATAATCGACTCTTTTTGAACAAAAAACCTCATTCACTCATAACGATAACATGTGTTAGTTTTTACTTCAGGAAGACGTGACTGGGTTCGCGAATTACCAACACACCGACGACGACACTCTTCGTTCAAAACATTTCCATCAAGTGCTCGTCGTGATCACCTCGCAATAACGTGCCCTAATCTCACTTCGAGAAACACGACAGTGGGTTTGCGAATCCAAACACAACGTCTCTACACGAGTCGATTTCCGACCTAAAATCCGCAAGTGGATCTCCGTGTACGCCTCCATAGGGTTTCAGTGTTAAAATCGTCTACATGTACAAGATTTTTAACGTTTTTAGGGTGTGTTAGAAAATATTTAACACTGAAATCCTATGGGAGAAATCCATTTGTCGATTTCAATCAGTTTTTAGGGTGTTTTAGAAAATATTTAACACTGAATCCTATGGGAGAAATCCATTTGTCGATTTCAATCAAAACGGTACATGTACGTATACGTAAAGCTACCATAGGGTCCTGTGTTAAATATTTTCTAAAACACCCTAAAAACGCTAAAAATCTTGCCCATGTACACGATTTTAACACTAAATCTTATGGAGGTGTACATGTACACGTACACGTACATGTACAAGTGTGTTTGAACTCTCATGTATCACCTACTACTGAATAATTGAATGACTGAACGAGTGAATGGGTGAGTTAAAGGAAACTCAATCAACCATCCATCCATCCAGAATGAGACAGATAGATGGTTGGGAAGTCAAATAAGTGCCTGAACCAATTGAGTCCACGAAGCTTGCAAGGTAGTTTATTTTTATTCTTGCTATAAAATTTTTCGTGACGCTCTCATTACAAAGAAAGAAGAAAGAAAGATGGAAAGAAAGGAAAAAAATATGAAAGAATGAATGATTGAATAATTGAATGACTGAACGAATGATGAAAACCCAATCATCCATCCATCCAGAATTAAGTAGATAGATGGCTGAGAAGTCAAATAAAAAAAAACAGTGCCTGAATCAAATGAGTCGACGAAGCTTGCAAGGTAATTTATTGATATTTTGCTATAAAAATTTTCGTTTCGCTCTTATTACAAAGATAGAAAGAATGAGAGAAAGAATGAAAAAGTATGCAATTTTAGAATGCAATTTTAGTTAATTTACATGACGCTCTCTTTACAAATTAGTCGTGGACTTCCACCCAAATTCACACACCCACCCACCCACCCGCCCAGCTATCCACCCATCCAACATTCGATAGTTAGAGAGTCAGATGAATGAAAGAATCAACGAATGAATGAAAGAATGAGCGGACGGACGATCACATGCGCGAATGAATGAATGAACGAATCAAAAACTCGAGTACATAAATAGAATAATATCAATGAATGAATAGATGAGTAAGAAGTCAAATAAATTAGATGACATTCTAATACAATTACTATAAATCTCGAAATTTGATTGGTTAATAAATAAAATTTGCGACAGTAAAATCGGCGTAACCTGTCGCAAATTTTGTGTTGTCGAAAACTATTTCAGGAAGTCAAGATGTATTCGTGGGCGTTCTATTTTCGTTCCACTTGGAGTCATTGACTACCGTATCCAATGTAAACAAACGCTGTGAACGCAATGACTTGCTGTAAAAAACGTTCTCTAGCTTTCTTGCAATTAACTATATTTAATGTGGTTGATGTTGGAAAGTTTAATATTGATGTGGAATAGGGGTTTGGCAGAGACTGCTGAGTAATGAAATGAGTTTTGAAAAAACTGATTTCGACGGGCTTAACGGCAACCGTGTGGAACCAGTAAGCGATATTAAAATATAATTTATAAATAGCAATTTTTCGTACGATGAAGAATTTATGGACGCTTTGTGCGAAATAGAAAACCAAATTCCGACAACTGGAAATAATAATTTTAATTGTTCAAGGCCAAATATTTCTGACAGATCCGCTAGCGATGTTATAACATCGACTTCAAGTGCAAGGGGTCCTTTCATTTTCTAATTTGTTACCTGCGTTCGTGGCACCACATGTACAGACTACAGCTACAGAAATGCTTTCTCGGTAGAGAGCTGAACTATTCGTTCTGCAAACAATTATGTCAATAGCAGTAGCCCAATTCCACAAGACATCACGTCCTAGAAACATTTTGAAATGAACAATTGTTCCGTAACCATAAGTAATCATTACGGTTAAACATGGTCTTCCAATCAAAGATCTCAAATTTTTTAACTTTAATGGTAAATCCTCGAGTGCTTTCCGACTCCGACTGAAACATCACAAGGTGAATCCTAAAATTTAAACAGAGAAAGCAGCCGGCGTATTTTGTTTTCAGATTGTCACAACCATTTAAACATGATAAATGTTGTCAGTACAAATATATAGAGGATATTCACGAAAATTTGATGAATACCGAAAATATCTCGTGAGTGGCTACAAAGAAATATGAGGATCTTCACGAGCGACGCAGTCGCGAGTGAAGATCCTCATATTTCTTGTAGCCACGAACGAGATATTTTCGGTATTCATCAAATTTTCGTGAATTTTCTTTTTATTTAATGCTCTACGACTACAAACTCTCCAATTTGTGGCCTTTATTTGCCATTAAGGCGCAAAATTTATGTGCCGAACCGGCGTCCATACAAAAATTACAACAACCAAACTCCAACCATTGGAATGTGTGAATATCCGCACAAAAAGTAGTCCCGTCTTATTTCTCCCCTAACTTTACGATTTACCAAGGCTGGCGAATTGAAATAATCGCAATGTGTTTCGAAGAAATAGAACAATAACAAAAAACACCACTTTCTTATTTTCAATAACAAGACACGTCATTTTATTTTTTTTGAACTCAATGCACTGAAGACGTGTGAAGTTGAACTGAAGAAATTTGAAAGTGATTTCGGCTTTTCGCTGGAAGGTGAATGAGAAAGTCAAACTTTGAAACCGCTGATTTAATGAATTGATTTAGTCACTGTCACTATCAATTATTCGAATTCGTTTGTATTTGGGACTCTGGAATTCATTACTGATGTGCTGACTCGTTTAAAGTACATGTGATTCGTCATCCGAACCTACGATGAAATATCGATTTCTAAATATCATTTTGATATTTCGTTTTGCCGACCGACAGGGGAATATGACTTAATTTTTCAGCGTGAATTGATGCCTGAGCATTAAATAAATTTCGTGATTTAGTTCGGAACTCCCAAATGACGTCACCAAGACTTATTTTTAGTTTTAAATTGGTGTCTTCAACAAGGCGTTGTTTTATAGTTGGGAGATCAAATACTATCTCCGTTTTCAGCCGAATTATATTACAATGGGGATAACTATGTTGTATTTGATTGTTTGGGGCCGTAAATGATGGTTTTACTGTCGCAAATATCCGTTTTACCGGCTCCGCTAACGCGTCGCCGGCAAAACTCAATTTGCGACAGTAAAACCATCGTTTACGGCCCCAAACAATCAAATACAACATAGTTATCCCCTAAGTATTTCAGCAAACTCAGTTTATTTTATTGTTTCAAAGTCAGTGTCTAAATCAATCGGTCTCACGACGTCGTTTTCCAATTTAATAAATATTTTACCATTGGAGGACCAGGAGTCTTTGACACCTTTTTTGTTTTTTTTGCCATAGTCATTAGTTCATAATTTTTGCGGGTTAAATTCTCGCGAACAACAATATGTGTTCCTTTTAGAAGTCTTCAGTTTTTTAAAATGTCCTGTTTGTATTTTCGTTTGAACAGGCGGACGATAATTGGTCTGATTTTCTCAGGGGAACTGTTTAAATCGATTTTTCCGATTCTGTGGGCCATGTCTATGTCATCAATTGACAACTTCAGTTTCAGTTGTTTATTTAAATTCTCACAAATTGTTTTGGCACAGTCTTCCCATGATTCATTTCTGCTGTCACCCTTTATCCCCCAAACTCTAATTGAAGATTTTCGGGAGTATTGCTCATTGCGATTGGCCTGAACCAGTGCCTCAAAGATTTCTCTATCATGACATTGATTATCAGTTTTTAGTTTACTTTCTATGCACGAAATCGAAATGGTATTTTGCTCCTTATTTTTTTTTCAAGAGTCCCACCTCTTCTTTCAGTTTTTTATTTTCATTCGCCAATGATATGACCTGCAATTCAAGATTTTCACACTTTTTCAATAAGTTTTCCTGTAACTGTTCTAAACTAGTTTTTATTTCATCTTTAGTAACAAGGTTATCAATTTTAAGGCCCCGTAAGTCAATTTTTTGTGTTGTTGGCAGATTCTCTATTTTCTTCTCAAGAGCTTCCAATCGAGAAAACATCGTAACTTCGATGGTGTGAGCCATGTCTGAATTTTCAGAATTTTCTTTGTCACGATGTGAAGCATTTTGTTTAGTTTTTTTTTCTTTGATTTGGCTCGAGCGTCTTCTTCAGTACTGTGGTTGAGATCACTAATTGAGGAACCCGACTGGCGAGATCTCTTCTTTTTATTTTTTGAAGGCATACATCAAGCAGTTGAAGAACATGCAATAAAATGTAACTTTTCGAGGGTGAGCGATAACTGATCGATAGGTGTACTTGACAAGTGGTAAGAAGTGTTCACAAGAAGTGTTCACAATTATAACCAAAAGCCACGAGTTGTTTCATTCACCACTTCATATATATTTGTAGATACTGGTATGCAGGTATACTACAGGTAGGATACTATACAGTTAACGACAAAAAAGCCGATTGTCAGCCACCGGATCCGACCACACATTTATCTTCTGTTATGCTTCTTCACGCAAATGGAATTTCAACACTGCAACAGCACTATTACAATTTTTATCTACATGCTGTGTCAAGTTGCTTATCTTTTTCTATAGGCACAAAGGCAGCTGTGCAGAGGATTTAACGACCCATTTTACAAGTCCCCAATCAACAGATCTGCAATGTTATTCTGTCAACTCAGCTTCGAAACGATGTGAAAGATATGACAAAGTTCAAAAACATACCTAGCTACCGAAGAAATGCAGTAAACAATATACATTTATAACATCAATGCATATAGTATATATCCATATATATCCATCTGATAGATATTTTCTCACAATAGGATATCATTAAATCTGTACATCCGTGAATAGTGAAATTCCTCTCCGCACTCCAAAACACTCACTCAGACCTCCGCCATTTTAAGTGATAGATCATTGAGGTATTACATATCATTGCTCATATCCTCATCTAGATTTGGGGATTAATGCGGACTAGTGTGGACTGGGGGACTGTTGGAGGGTATCTCTTTGAGGATACTTGTTGGAGGATAACTTCTACATCCGGGTACTTCAGTTTGGAAGGTAATAAAAAAGGACCGATCTGCACCTACAGGTCAGTTATGTACTGATCGTTGTCGAGTGAGGACACTGAAGTCTATTGCAGCGAGTACTCTGGAAGAACCTTTAATCAAAAGTTTAACAAGGAGTGGCATAAAGAAAACGTCTTCTCCAGAAAGAAATAGCATTATCGCCATAAAAGAAGACGGATCCCGCGCATATATTGTAGGGAGATGTCTGCCTGACCATTCACTGCTGGTAGGCATGAAAACCATTATTGCCCACGGAAAGATATCAACTCACATGAGCTCGGTCTGAAGATTCTGAACAGGGACGCTAGATGTAAGGGGAAATGGACCTGGGAGAGAAACGACAGAAAATCAATAATTGACTACATTCTCACAGATATGAATTTATGGAGGGAGGTGATAGAGGTAGAAGTGGATATGAGGGCAAAATGGAGTTGGATAGTGATCACAACTTGATTACAGTGACGATGAGGGCCAAAAACCTAGAGAAAAGCAAAGGAAGCTTCAAGGAGGTTTGGGAACTCAAAAAGGATGCCGACTGGGCGAAGTTCGAAGAAAAACTGAAACCAAAGCATGCAGCCGTACACAAGGGGGCAGTGTCCAGAAGATGGCCGACTCCATAGTTGCGAGCCTAGTGGAGGCAGGGAAGGAAAGTGTAGGAAAGATTAGGGTGCCAGCACGGGAACTTGGGTACAGAGTGAACGAAGAACTGAAAAGGGTCATAAAGGTTAGAAAAGCTAAATGTGCTGCATACAGGTTAATATTCTAATCGGAGAGATTGGGAAGAATGGGACAAGGGATGTCATCAAGCAGTTCGTCTCCGAGTGTTGGGAGGAGAGGAGAAGCGTGGGAATAGGGAGGCAGTTGGGAGTGCAGAGGTAACCATGGCCTTCTCGTCCGAGAACCGCGACAAATCAGCGGCTGGCCAAAGTGTTATTATTATTATTAGGAGAAGTAGAAAACTTAAGGGGGTGGAAAGCAATGAGGCCATGGTAGCAAAGGAAGAATACCAACAAGCACGAAATAAAGTAAACAAGATTAAAGACGACAACCGGAGAGTGCGAAATAGCAGTCTTATTAGGACGATAAGAACGACAGGGGGGTCGAGTTCGAGCGTATTTTGGAAATGGGTGAACAAACGTAACAAAGGGAATAACCCACCGAGCATTAAAGTAGATGGCAGAGTTACAGAAGAGCGAGATCAAATCGCATTAGAACTAGTCAAGCACTGGGAAAAGGTAAACGATAAGCGATGGGGCATGGGGAACCCACCCGAGTGTGCGAACCAGGTCGAGGAAAATCTATCGAACTTCGTGTGCAGCGAAATCAAAACTGAGGCGGTGCGAAGGGTGATCTCAAAATTAAGGAATGGAAAAGCGGGAGGGGTGGACGAAATTCCTAACGAGTTTATCAAAAAGGGGGAGAGGAACTCTTGGAAAGCCTAACTGCCCTATTCAATTTAGCCATAGAAAAACAAGAGGTCCCAAAGGAGTGGAGGGAAAGTAAAGTGACATTTATTCACAAAAAGGGGGAAAAAGATGTCTTGGATAACTATCGAGGGATCTCTGTCAGCAGCAACATTGGAAAAGTCTTTTGTAAAGTCCTGTATGGGAGATTAGAGGAGGTGATCGAAGAGAAAGGTTTTTTGGGAGAAATCCAGAATGACTTCAGGAAGGGAAGGAGAGTCACTGACCATCTTTTCACGCTATCCCAAATGATAGAATCCGCGAAAGCAAAAAAGAAAAAGATGTTCATGGCCTTTTTGGATGTTAAAAAGGCATATGATAGAGTATGGAGGGAGGGTATGTGGCGCAAGCTGGAGGCGCTGGGCTTGGGGGCGAGTTTGTTGGGATTATGAAAGCATTATATAAAGATGTACAGAGTGAACTTAGCCTGGGAAACATTACAACAAAACGTGTGCCTATGGAGATAGGCCTAAAACAGGGGTGCATCCTTTCGCCAATCTTTTTGCATTGTACATCAAAGGTTTAGGAGATGAACTCCTGCATAGCGACGAGGGGGCTGCAGTTGGTGACTTTTGCAGCAGGGCTATTTTTTGTAGACGATATGGTGCTAGTGTCAGAAAGCGAAGAGGGGCTAGCGAAGATGCTGGGAATAGTTGGGAAATATGGGAGCAAATGGAGACTCGAACTTAATGAAAGCAAGAGCAAAGTTATACCGTGGGCTGCAAAGTGGACCCCACTCGAAGGTGGAGAGTGGGGGAGTTCTGCATTCCTGAAGGTAGCAGTAGACTTCTTAGTGTAGGGGAGACTAGTGACTATGAGTACCTGGGGGTAAATATAAACATCTCAGGAAGAGGCATCTACCGAAACCACACAAATAAATTGATTCTGAAGGGGAAGCGAATCCTTAACCAAATGAAACTTATAGGGAGGAACAGTTTCAATAAGGTTTTCGTGGGGAAAACCATTTGGGAAATGGTGGGTCTGCCAAGTATAACATACGGTACGGAAGTTGTACCCCTAAACCACACAGCTGTTAAGAGCTTGGAAATCCTGCAGAACGATGCAGGCCGATGGATAACAGGCTCGAGTAATGCCGCAGCGCTAGAAGCGATCAGGGGTGAGCTTGGGTGGATGAGGATCAAGGAAAGGATAGACCTATTGAAACTCGGTTATCTTAATTATTTGGTAAATCTCCCCGATAGCCGATGATGTAAAGTAATGTTCCTGAGAACTTTCAACTCAAATATCAAGACGGGGTGGATGGTCCAAGTGAGGGAGCTAGTAGAAAACTACACATTGGAGATCTCGGACCTTGACGTTGGGGCAAACCAGGGCAAAAAGATCGTCAGAGAAAGGGTCATGGAGGATTGTAATTGTAATTGGCGAGAGGGGGTCAAATCAAAGAGATCTTTGGGTGGCCTGCGTGATAAAGAGAAGCCTGGTTTTGAAGAGTACCTTGATTGCACCTTTGGGGTGTCACTGTTGTTCAAGCTGAGGTCGCGGTCCCTGGAGCTGAAGGGAAAAATTGGGAAAAACAGTGAAAAGTGCCAGATGTATAACTTGGGCGTGGTGGAGATCCTGGAACACTTTCTTATAGAATGCCCAAAATACCAGTCTAAAAGAACAAGATTCACGGGGAGTATAATGGGGAAGTGGGATGGGAGAATGAAGGACATGTGGTTAGGGGGCGACTCAAAGGAGAGGGTTAATCTACTAATCGAAGAGATTGGGAAGAATGGGGCAAGGGATGTCATCAAGCAGTTCGTCTCCGAGTGTTGGGAGGAGAGAAAAAGCTCGGGAATAGGGAGGCAGTTGGTAGAACATGGGTAACCAAGGCCTTCTCATACGAGAACCGCGACAAATCAGCGGCCGGCCGAAGTGTTATTATTATTATTACTACGGAGAAGACCTAAGATCAAACATGAAGACCACTAAGATGAAACATGAAGCTGCTGCAGACGTGCGTCCAATTACTAATCGAAATAAATCAGTTAGATAATAGAGTTTCAAGTATGTAGCTGATAGAGTTTCAAGTATGTCATAAATTTTATTAACCCTTTACCCAACGTAACGGCCAAAACCGGCCAGCGCTATTCTCAAAAATCGTCAATTAATTTTCAAAATATTTTCATTTTTTGTCTCAAAAACATAGGTTATGACCCCTCGTTGGAACGAGCTCGTCGAGCTCGTTCCAACGAGGGGTCATAACCTATGTTTTTGAGACAAAAAATGAAAAAAATTAGTTATTCAAGAATTTTTTTTGCAAGTGTCGTCTGCTTTTCATGTTAGGTAAAGGGTTAAACTTCCTCGCATACAGGGGTACTTAGAGGTCCTTCATATATGGATAAACTGGGCGTGGCAGTAAAAGGGTTAAATTGTTTTCTTTTTCTGATTTTTAATGATGGTAAAGAATCTGAATACAAAATACTACTCACTTCAGAGGCAACCGCTAGACTATTACTTACTGCCAGAGGGAAGAATCTTTTTCACAAATTTATGCACCTCAGCATTGTCTACCATTAACAGATGACCGCCATCATATGTACACAAAACTTCGGCCTGCGGGTGTGTAGTCCTGTTTTCTACAATCTTGAGACACATTGCTATATCAGAGTCCACATACAGTCTGTATCCATTGGTTGCTGGGCAATCTGACAAACACACGGTAATAAAACGAAATGAATTCAATGTGGTGTTCAAATATACTTGAATGTTAGTTTAGCCTCTTCGAAAAGACTTGGAACCTCCACAGCTTGGAGCGGTGGGAAAAGGCGCCACAATGACCCTGTCTATTGGAAATATGTGTTGTCCATCAGAAAAATTGTTGGTCGCTCGAACGCCAATATTTTTTCTTCTTGTCGCAAATTTGAAGAAAAGTTGAACAATTGGCGAAACTGTCTTTGTGCAAAAAAACCTTATGCTTCAGATATCCTTTGTATCAAAGCGCTCGTAAAAATTAAATTTGGTGTATTATTATTTTCAGGATTTACTTTTGTTAAATGAAAGCAATTCTTTAACCCTTTGAACTTGAACCCTGGTGGTATCCTCCATGTCAGTTCTATGATAGCAATTGGAAGAGTCCATATTCATTGTTTGAGGGTATACCAATTAATATTTTCAACGCGCAGCCTTGGGACTGCACGTTGCAAATATTGATTGATCTACCGCACACATTCATTCAGAAAACGTCCAACTTAATGAAATTATGACGGATGATGTCCCTGGACCGGAAAAGCGGTCTCTTGGGTTCAAGGGTTAAACTAATAACAAGGAATGGACGTTTCCAACCAACCTGTAGGTTTATTCCCATAGACCCTACTCTCCCATAACCCCTACATTTTTATATAGAAAATGTAGGGGTTATTGTTGCTGAAGAAGTATAATGAATATCTTAATTACAACCAGGTTCTATAATGAAACACCCTTTGTTACTGTAAGGTACATCCAAAAGAAGAAAACCATTGTTATGACAAAGCACGGATAGTGTATTTATTTATTTATTTATTTATTTATTTATTTATTTATTTATTTATTTATTTATTTATTTATTTATTGACGTTTTAGGTCACATATTTCTGCATAATACCTAATCATGACCACAACATTTTTACGGGTGGAGGAAGCCGGATTACCCGGAAAGAACCACCGAGCAACGGCGAGCAACTGTCAGCTCCACAACATACTAACTCCACACAAGAAGGGTTAGCATTGGATGACTACAAGTGTACTATCGACGTGCAGTACGCCTTAGTACACAACGCCACCGTGTCCCTACGTGGACAATGGGGGTGAAATATCCTGCCCAAGGACACAACGCGGTTGCTGCAGGTGGGATTCGAAAGGAGGGCCTCTCGGCTTGCAGCCTGCACCTCCACCTACTGAGCCACCGCGCCCCCAGGAATATTGTATAACTGACTTCAAGATTTGCGCAAAATTTGAATATCGCTTTCATAAAAATCTTTTCTGTGGCGGCAGCTAAGCTCTGAAGATCTTATCGAGTGCAAAAAATAAAACGTTTATCCTCATCCTCATCGTCTCCTTCTAGGATATTTCTGTCATCAATAGGCTGGGTCCATTCTAGGGCCCTGCGAAGCTTCGAGATTCGATTCGATTTCGTACCTTCAGTTGCTATTCGGTTCGATTAGAAATTGGCTGCCAGATTCCTTCCCATTTGAATCTTTTCACTGGAATATAGCTTCGTATCAGTCATCTTCGTCGTCTCACAAACATATAGTTCTGATGGAAATGGGACATAAATAAATAAAGACTGAGTGTAATTTCCGCTATATTAGCATCAACAGCATCGGCACCCCATGCAACCAGCTATGCTAATTCAAGTTTCACTAACCACTGCCACAGTTGAAAGCGAATTTAAAGTTTCCAGGCAATGCCAACGATGAACTGTTGATATCAGCTAACTCTGTGCAGTACCTTGTACCGATTATTCGCGCACCCACTTCTTTTTTTTTTAACTACAACCCTTCCTGAGAAATATTCCCGTTACATCACCAATACATGCCTTCGAAGAAGACATACCTTGATGATGTGGTTGGAACATTTTATCAGTTGGAGCTTGAGCCTCCACAGTCGGAACAAATCAAGTTTACTGCAATTCCTTCCCGGGGGGGGGGGGGGGGGTCATCTTAAAGACGCCCCTGATTCGATTCGAGGTTCGATTCGATTTCGAATAATAGAACCGATTCGATTCGAGATCCGATTCGAATCGAAAACGTGTGATTCGCAGGGCCCTAATCCATTCTTTTCCTAACTCCACTTCTGCCCTAATCTGGGGTAGGTTTTGACTGCAGAGTCTGTCATGTCGATGTGGAACACATTCAGCAGTGTTATTTATGTAAAAGAATGGTCCTTGTTTCTTCATGTGAAACCAACGAGGCGAATTCCTCATTATAAATTAAGGCATTAAAGCATGGCAGTTAATTTCTCTCTTGCCCGCTTCTTCTGGTTACTAATAAACTCTACTTCCGTTTCACTTTCATGGGGATGTGCGTGGTTAGGAATAGTTCTAACTAAATTATCGACGGTAATGCCTTTTACCATACAGCGAGCAGATACACACTTGCAGTGTGCAGCTGTTTTTGTGCGATTATCAAGAATATATCTGAAGCCTTCTAGCGGAATTTTGTCTCCCTCATTTTTATGATAATACACACTCGACTCTACTGACATATGATGTCATTCAAATACACAATGTTCTACATACAATTATTTGAAATTACCTTTTAATAAATATTTTGAGTAAATCCAGGAAACTTGACATATTCTAGTTATCTGACATAAGCATAAATTATGCCATGTAAATCAATCTACTCAAGTCTTCTGACATACTATTAATATTTATCTGAAATTAAACGGGAACACTTTAGTTTAACTATAGGTTGTTTGTGCATGTATAAACATTTAAGGGGAAAGAATGCATTGGCACCAGCCGTGTCAAAGTACCGCCGGTACCAACATAACCGGTACTGAGACGGGACTGTCCCGCCGAAACCGGTACCGGGACAAGTCAACAATTGGGTTATATCACAATCAGATGGGAGAAATTCGTATTTAAACCGACCCAGTCCCCAAGATCGCAAAGACAAACATGGCATCGTACCAATTATTCTGCGGCGACACCAAAGTAATCACAAATCACAAAATCGTGCTTTATGATTACTTTGATGTCGCCACAGAATAATGTCTTTGAAGTAGCCGACGGTGCTTTTATTGTCTTTGACACCACGTTTGGAAAGTTAAATTGATCGGCCTTATTGAGGTGGTGGTGCAGACAAAACATTCCCCTTCCCTTTAGGGTGTTTTGATATGTTCATTCACAAATAGGCTGAAAGTATGTCGTGTAAGAGTGCCATACACAATTCGTCCCCTGAGTTCCAGTGTGTTCTATGTGTTAATAGGCCCATGGGACACATTAGAACTCAGGGGACGAATTATTAGCCCGTTTATACTAGTTCAGTTAGGAATTTCCCCATAACATTTGTCACGGTATTGGCGGGACAAAAGCTTCAGTACCAGTGCTGGTTGGAACATGAGGGAACCGGAGGTAACGGTACCGGTACAGGAACTGGTTGACATGCCTGATTGGCACAGACATTTCCAACTGAATCATTTTGGGGTAGTGAGTTAGGTTCCTGGTAAGTACGACCCGAGAGTACAAAGTATCTTTTCCGCGCCTTCATGTGTCTCCTCCGCTTCTGCAAACTGAGACAGCTACCAACCCCTGGCTGTTCTCGGCTTCGTGTATCACAGCCTTAGCCTCAAGTACTGATACATACAACCTTCCTTGTTTTATTCTTTACGCTGCGGCCTTTTTTGCCCAGCTTCCACTTTTTAGGATATTCCAGCCGCTGTTCTCCCTTCGAGTTTCTCAATGCCGTTGAACGCATCAACAGTTCGGACACATTCATCTCTTTGTCCGCTGGGCCTGTCATCTTCTCCTGTACCGCAGTCATCTTTGACGATTTCGAATATCCTTGTTTGTCTGGGAGTATGGTGCGAGGACAGCCATATCCAAATTGGGGATGCTTGTGCTGTTGTCTTGGCTGCGATTAGCAGCGCTAAGTACATATTGTACTTTTAGTACGGCCCCTCTTCGCGGAGCTCAATAAATGGGTAAGCTACAAGGTCTTCAGCCAGCTTTGGTTTGTTTTCCGGGGGAGGGGGAGGGATTGACACAAACATATCTGCTTTTGTTGTATAAAACGCCATTGCCGCGCATAGTTGGGCCTCGTATCTTGCGTAAAGCCTAAAATGTTTTGGGAGGCGGTTCACATCAGCTTTCAGCTTTCTTCTGAATCCCTTACTACCACAACATAGTTTGATACATTCTGTGTTAATTGTATTCACTAAAAGGTGTGTACAAATCATTCAAACAATTTACACCTGTCCGCATGCATACAGTTAACTTGTTTTTCTTGAATAAAAATTGTTTAAACTAAAGCCTAAAAGTTCTTCGTCGTCCATGGTGTCAATCTGGTGAGTTGCGAAGATTCGTCTCATTGTTTACTCCCCCACCCATTCAGCCACTACAGCCAGCGCGTTGAGTCTTTCTCAAATTTTTCCTTGCCCTAACAAAAATCTGCAAGGTCTGTGGTAGACTACATCATCCTGGCACTCGGCACTGATTGCCACCGAGCGGCGGCGAGCAACTGTCAGACTCCCCAGTGTACTAACAACAAGGTTGGCATTAGCTTAAGGCAAATGCAACATAAACGTTTAGCGTACTTTGCTTGCTATACGGCGACCCCGTATCCATCCGAGGCAACCTGGATTAGATGTCTTGCCAAAGAAGACAACGAAGTTGCGCTGATCGGAATCGAAGAATGGACTTTTGGTTTGAAGTCCAATGCCCTAACCGCTGCGCCACCACGCACCCTTATAAGCTTGCTTTAAAGCAAATCTTATACAAGTACCTCAAAAGCAACCAGCTGATCAGTTTTTAGTATGAGCGGGTCAGCTCTCTGGAGTCTTTCAGGACCGGGTTATGCCGAAAGGACGCGTTATGGGAATGAGGAGCGTAAGCGCTGGAACATCAATTAATCATCAATAATATTAATAGTTGGCTAAGATGTCATGCCGTCCTCGATGTCCATCTGTGCACCCATTATCACGTACAAAGAGAAGTTCCATGCTCTGGGTTTTTCAGCTGTATTGGTTATCAGGATGGTGACGCTCATTTTCAGCATCCGCCCGCATAGAACAGCTGGTCGTTGTCTGTCATCCGCATGTCAGCAACAGTGCGTATTTTATGGTTAATAATTCGCCCAGAGAAACATTCGCAATAGCAAGATCCTTTGCGACCATCACTACCTCATGGCCAGTTCTGGTGACCGTGTCGAACACAATTCTGATATTGTCAATGCTGTAACCTACTGGGCAGCAGTGTCGCCCGTAGCCTGGATAACTCTACTGTAGTTGATGATGGTCAGCTCACTCCCGCCTGCCCCCTAGAGACCTCTTGTAGAAGGGCATGTGGCTCTCTACGAGCTCGAAAAACAAGGTAAAAAGAACATATTGCTCTAGGTATCAGAGACGGTCTTGTCAACTGCCTTTGTACCTTCCCTATCCTAAGCATTCACCCAAAGTTTTTGAGGTATCAATTCCCCGGTACTATGTATTTTGTCATTCCGGTATGGTCTTCCAAAGGTTGCTAAGCAATGATACACATCACTGTCGTCAATGGGTATGGCCTCGTTGCAACTAATCGTGGTCGTGATTTTCTTGACCATGGCATGTTTAAGGTTCTGGATCACGGTTTTGTCGGCATCAGTTAAAGTCAGACTTGTGGTAGAAGCGAGGCACGCGATATCAGGTCCAAAAACGTCATGAGCAACCGGTTAAGGGAAACGTACCAGAAATTTTTAATTTTAGTCTATCGTCGAGGGTTACTTCTTTATCACAACCAATTGCAGCATACCATCGTCACCTGAGAGATTCCTCGGTCAGAGGTGTGGATCTAGCGTGCGGACGTATTGATTAGAAACCGAGGCCTTTGACTGTATTTTCAATATCCACCTCAATAATCAATACATTCATTTGATATTTGTGATACAAATTAGAAACTGCGAAGCAATGTATTAAATAGACAGTACATTGTAAAACAAAGTACAATGTTTGACTTTGACATCGATGTACACAAGCACGACGACGTCGACCAACGCATCGACACAGTCGATATTTGTGGATCCATAAAAAGGCGGTGTAGTGTGGAAGTTCTTTGCAGCCGAAGCTTCTAGAAACAGTTGTTGATGACTTCGGTGCTTTTACACATATGGATCACACTCCTTCTTTAGGCCCTGACTACTCTAAGTTTAGGTTCATCGGTGGGTGGCCACGACCGAAAGCTTACTCGGATCGAACTTGTGAACACCCAGGAATTCCTGGCATTCTCTACTATCGATGGCCGGCATTGTGGTGGTGATGCCATTCGAGATGAACTGGGTTCGTAAGAAGCGACGGCAATGTTGCAGCTCTTCAAATGGCTGAAAATGAATTTAGCGGAGCGTTTGTGGCTGTAGACCAGGTAAACCTACATGATTCGGGCAAACAGCAAACTTGTATCTACAGCATCGTCGAGACCCTATTAACCGAGGACCTGGAAACAGCACATAAAATCATCAATAGCTGTCCTCTTGCTGCCGGTGAACTGGAGTGCAGCACCGAAGAGCTCCGGATAGTCTACAAAGCAATGCTGACTCTTTGAGAAGAACTAACCAACACCTTTACCAAACCACCATTGCTTGACGATCATATCACTGTTAACAATCAGAAGTTTGCCAAGCCCCACCATGGTGATTCGGATGCATTTATTCGGCGTACCAGTGCATCGCGCCTGCGCAACTTGAAGATGAGCGATAGCCTTGGTTAGAGGTACCCTCAGCAAACCTTGAGCTCCCCAAATCCACCGGATGCGAGAAACAATTAACGGGATTGTTCATGAAGATACAATGCCGACTGAGCGGACGCGAACCCTGGTTATTCAGTAAGAAAAATAACGTTAAGTGCGGATTTCTCCCTTATTGCCGGAATAGGAAATGTCACCCTAATTTTTTCTAACTTCAGATGATAAAAAGAAAATGCAGAGTAATTTTCTCGTCCTTAAAATGCACTCAGGGCCCACCAAGCTAATAGACTGTTAACCATAAGGATTTCTCTATACTATTTACCTATAGTTCTGTATCACATCACCATTCTTGTATTTGTATTTTCAGTCTGAAACTTTCTAGACGATGGAGGGAGTCAGCCATCGATCTCTCAACTGGATTGCTGGGAATCTCATTGGTCACATATAGAAATGTGTCTCCACCGTCGCTACCTTGGGGGATCGTATACGTTGATATAAATAAACAATGCTGAATAAAAAGCAATCTTGAAGATTTTTAAGTTCCAAATCTTTCGCAATCGCTAATCACTTTCTGAAGAGTATACTTTGACGTCTGTGAAAAATGAATATGTTGATGTTGTGCACATTGTTGGTGGAAATGCAAATTAAATATTTAGTTAACCCTTTACCCAACGTAACGGCCAAATCCGGCCAGCGCTATTCTCAAAAATCGCCAATTAATTTTCAAAATATTTTCATTTTTTGTCTCAAAAACATAGGTTATGACCCCTCGTTGGAACGAGCTCGTCGAGCTCGTTCCAACGAGGGGTCATAACCTATGTTTTTGAGACAAAAAATGAAAAAATTTAGTTATTCAAGAATTTTTTTTGCAAGTGTCGTCTGCTTTTCATGTTAGGTAAAGGGTTAATATCGACAAAAAACAAGTGCCGGGGTTGGAGAGTTGATACAGTATTATTAGCTTTCGTGCTAGGTAACATCATGACGTTTGATGAAGTGAAAGCTGTTATGCTGTGACTACAGTTACAGCATAACAGCGTCCACGTCATCAATCGCCATGGATTGGGAGTAGCTACCGCGTTAATTGTCTTGACGCCATCTTTCGCAAGGGGGTGGGGGTGAGTGGCGACGTTTTTCACTGACGTTCTAGCAGTCCAAACTCTAAAATCATTTGGGTTAAAAGTCAATCCAAATCAACTGGGTTGAGTGAATATGAACCCATTTGTGTTCACATTCACTTAAACAAGTTGATCTGAGTTGATTTTTAACCCAACTGATTTTAGAGTGCAGTTGTATGGAGATCAGTGGCGTCCATTTGGTGAAGAAAGTCCACGTGGTCACCGCAGAGCTGGACAACCTAAAACCTAAATCGTTTCAATATGATTCTTTGGAAGTGTTAATTTGAATATGCAAATCGGAATGCACTTCTGTTAATCCTTTACCATACACGACACAAAGAAAAAGAGTTCTCCAATTTATCATTTTCTGTTTCGACTCTCATAAACTGCGGTTGTGGGTAGTAGTTCAATGAATGGCGCAGGTTACATTGTTTTCTACTTCAATGAACTGAAATAGGAGGCGGAGCGTTGTAACGCCTACACTTTGCAATGCGCTATCGCCCAGTTCAGTCAATAGATGTTCAATTTTTTTTTGTATCCAACAAGCGTGTTAAAAAAAGTTATTCACCTTAAAATGCAACCATTGCTGACTAGACCCGCTATATCTATATTCGGGTGTTTCACGCCCTTTATACCCTCCAGTTCTGTCGCGAAGTAGTCGACCAATCAGCACTTGACTTCCTCACTTACAGCATTTAACTTGCAGCAATAGACACCGACACCACGTCCTGTTATCTGACCGTGACCAAGGCACCCTTCATCCCGAGCTGAATCAAAGAATCGTACGATGAGATAATCGTACCGCCAGAAAACGGGAACCGCATTATCCAAGATGATACATGGAGTCGTACCAGCAGAAACCATTTCGAGTCAATTCTTTAACGACTCTCTTCCCAATTCGCAGCCGTTGTGGACGTAAAGCATAGAACTGATACAGTGGCTGACCTAGCATTGTAGATTTGAGATGGCGTCACATTTCAATCATGGGTCATGATGCGAAGCATTACTCGACGATTGTTGCTGCGAGTTTGTGGCGAGCACGAGACGGGGTACCCCACACTTGTCAACGGGGTCTGGGGAGTGTCGTGGGAAAATTCTGGAATATGGAAGGTCTGTGTGGTCCTCTCGCTTGTTTCTTTGCACACGACCACGGTGTACCCATATTATTCCAGCATTCAAATTTTGAAGAAAAGAAGCCAATTTACATCGGCTCACACGAGGTTCGAGTAGTGTATAGGAGTCTATAGTGAATGCCCATGCACTATCGCCGATAATATCATGTCCCGACATTCTAGGTTTGAGATGGCGTCACATTTCAATCATGGGTCATGATGCGAACCATTACTCGACGATCGTGCCTGCGAGTTTGTGGCGAGCACGAGATGGGGTACCCCACTCTTGCCATCAGGGTCTGGAGAGTCTCGAGGAAAAATGCTGGAACATGGGAGGTCAGTGAGGTCCTCAGCTTGTTTCTTTGCACATGACCGCAGCGTTAACCATATTATTCTAGCATTCAAATTTTGACGAAACGAAGCCAATTTATATCGGCTCACATGAGGTTCGCGTAGGAGTGTATATAGTGTATATAGTAGTGAATGTCCACAAAGGCTGTATTGTCACCATAGAGCTGATAATAGTGACATAAGACAATGGTAGCCAGAGGAGCTGTATTAATCATCGGAGTTACCGTAACATTGTAGAAAGTGTAGTAGCTAGGTTAGGTAGGATTGGGTAGGATTGGTACAGCCGATGGTGTAAAGTAATGTTCCTGCGAATTTTCAACTCAAATATCAAAACGGGGTGGATGGTCCAAGTGAGGGAGCTAGTAGAGAACTACTCATTGGAGATCTCGGACCTGGACGTTGGGGCAAACCAGGGTAAAAAAATCGTCAGAGAAAGGGTCATGGAGGATTGTAACCGTAATTGGCGTGAGGGGGTCAAATCAAAGAGGTCTTTGGGTGGCCTGCGTGATAAAGAGAGGCCAGGTTTTGAAGAGTACCTTGATGGCACCTTTGGGGGGTCACTGCTGTTCAAGCTGAGGTCGCGATCCCTGGAGCTGAGGGGAAAAATTGGGAAAGACGGTGAAAGGGAGTGCCAGATGTGTAACTTGGGCATGGTGGAGACCCTGGAACACTTCCTTCTAGAATGCCCAAAGTATCAGTCTAAAAGAATGAGATTCACTGGGAGTATAATGGGGAAGTGGGATGGGAGAATGTTAGGGGGAGACTCAAAGGAGAGGGTTAATGTGCTAATCGGAGAGATTGGGAAGAATGGGGCACGCACGCACACAAAGAAGCGTTTAGAAAATTTATTTCGCAGAACTAAACTTTTCGCAAAAACTCCCTCAGGCTGAGAGGAGAACCCTGAGCATCATCAACGAAATATCAGGGTCAAGTTTAGATCAGCAAAAATTTATTTCGCTGAACTAAACTTTTCGCAAACACTCCCTCAGGCTGAGAGGAGAACCCTGAGCATCATCAACGAAACCATTCGGAAAGGGAAGGACGTTAACGTTATACCAAAAATTGATGACGCGAAGTTTGTTGTTGCTCAGGATTTAATCCATTGGACCACGAGAACCGCCAATATTATGTACGATCACTGGTTGAACCACCTAAATTTAAACTAAGTAAAGGCAAAGGTAACAGCCGCCTAACAGATGTGGGATTAGGAACTAATGTGGTTAACCTGTCTGGCACCAATGACCTAACAACCCAAGAGAAATCTCTTTTAGATCGCGGTTTAACTTTTGTACCAGCACCAAAGCCTAAAACTGATAACCAAACAAATTTACCATCATACAACTGTAATTTTCTTAGGCAAATGAAATTAGCAGACCGCTTTAGAAACTCCAGCGGTCGGAAACTTCCTTTTACAGAATCATCTGGTTGGTCACCTCCAGATAGTGAAGTAGATCCCGAAATTATTGAGGCTAGCAAACGAATCATCCAAAAGGTGTTCAGCATGAACATACTCTCCGATAAAGACAATTTAACAGCTGGTGAAGGGAGAGCCCTCACGAAACTTCGAAAAAATAAGAAATTAGTAATTAAACCAGCCGACAAAGGTGGGTCGGTAGTTGTTCTATCTCGGGATAATTATATAAAGGAAGCCATGAGACAACTCAGCAATACTTAACATTATAAGAAAATAGATTCACTTATTTGGCCTAGTAATATCGAAAAATTCAATAAGATCTTAAAATTTCTCCTCGACAAAGGTCACATTACCAAAAAACAATTGAAATATTCAACAGCTAAGCTCAGTGCTCAAACAAGACAATTTTATATCCTACCAAAGATCCACAAGGACCGTTCTTCATGGACGGATGACTTAACTCCACCCGGGAGGCTAATTGTATCAGATTGTAATTCGGAATCTTATGCGATCTCGGAATTAATTTATTATCATCTGAACCCTATAGCAAATAGACATCCGAGCTATCTAAAAAATACACAGGATTTCCTCTCAAAAATTTCGAAATTGAAAATATCAAAAAATGCAATTCTGGCTACTTTGGATATCGACAGTATGTATACGAACATTGATATTGATAAAGGTGTTAAATCAGTTAAAAATGCATTTGAAAAATATCCGGATGCGAAACGCCCGGATGAACAAATTTTGGATCTTTTAGAGCTGAGCTTAAAAAGGTAATGACTTTCAATTCAATGGAGAATATTTTCTACAAATAATGGGTTGTCCTATGGGTAAAAGATTCAGTCCTAATTTTGCAAGCATTTATGTCGCGGAATGGGAGGAAAATGCCTTAAGCAAATGTGCAAAGCACCCTCTCGTATATCTCAGATATTTAGATGACATTTTTATTATTTGGGAACATTCAAAAGAAGATTTTGATGAATTTTTAGAAATTTTGAACCATCACGATCCAAATATTAAATTGAAAGATACTATCAGTGAAAATTCTGTTGATTTTCTCGATGTGACCGTGTATAAAGGCAAGCAATTTCAGGCGTCCGGTCATTTAGGTTATAAAGTATATTTTAAACCAACTGATTCACATCAATTGTTGCACACAAAATCATTTCATCCTCAACATACATTTAAAGGTATCATCAAATCACAGCTCATTCGTTTACACCGCAATTCAAGTGATAAGGTAAATTTCAATGAGGCATGTTCTACTCTATTTGGCGCCCTCAGATCGAGAGGGTACTCGCTGCGCCTTTTGCGTATCCTTAAATCCCAAACCCTGAAAAAGCTCGAAAGTCCAGCTGAAACTACCGATTTCGAACCACTGAAGATTGAACACAACAGACCGTTGCAAAATGGTAGTGGCGCGGTATTTAATTGCAAAAAGCCTCGTTGTAGATTGCATACTTTTATGCCTGATCAGAAAGAGGAATTTTCCTCCGAACAAACGAAAAATCATTATCAGATCCGTAACCCCCTCCATTGTGATTCACCAAACATTATTTACCTTATCACTTGTAAGCGATGTCGGAAACAGTATGTTGGTCAAAGTCAAAATCCTTTCCGAGAACGTGCTACTAGACACAAACAGGATATAAAACATAATGCTGATGCCCCAGTAGCACAACATTTTAACCTTCCTGGCCATTCTTTGGACGATTTCGAAATCCATCCTATTGAACAACCACCAATTAAAGACACATTAGCAGAAACGGATGAATTTAGAAAAAACGTGAAGCTTTTTGGATCAATACGCTTCAAACCCTCTGGCCATTCGGTATGAACATATCAGAGGGCGAATGCGAAAGGAGGTCCATCATTCCTTTCACTTTAACGTACAACAGAATGAATATCGAAATAGCAAAAATGTTAAAAGATGAATTCAATTTTACCAATGCTAAATTAAATGAACCTTTGAATCTTCGACCTGGCATCGAAAAACAAAAGCTTGCGTAACATCCTTGTAAGGACTAAATTAGAGCCCATCAATGAATAACATCAATTTTTGCCAGTCAGTTTAACCAGTTCCTAAGCTCATCACTTAGTTTAAATCAATTTTATGTACTTTTTTGTCATGTTTGAAACCAATCAGGGTTCAGTAAATGAAAACAATTTTTCGGCGGCAAATTAAAAGAAAAAAACGTTTCAGTAGGAAATGTCTGTGCCAGTGCGATTTTTTAACCTCAAACACACACACACACACACACAAACACACACACACACACACACACACACACACACACACACACACACACACACACACACACACACACACGCACACACAGTCTTGTTTTCCCTACATACCGAGGTACCCCATTGTCTGTCCTTTGTATGGACTAACGGTTTCAACCTCGTTTTGCCGGTACAGTTCTGGGAAAACAACCGAGGTAAAGGGTTTCTTTTGTCTTTTGTACCTCGGTAAGGCGAAACACGCAAACTCTTTTGTCTAGTTACCTCGTCAAGTTGGTAAGACAAACGCACACACACACACACACACACACACACACACACACAGTCTTGTCTACCCCACATACCGAGGTACCCCATTGTTTGTCCTTTGTGTGGACTAACGGTTTCTACCTCGTTTTGCCGGTACAGTTCTGGGAAAACAACCGAGGTAAAGGGTTTCTTTTGTCTTTTATACCTCGGTAAGGCGAAACACGCAAACTCTTTTGTCTAGTTACCTCGTCAAGTTGGTAAGACAAACGCACACACACACACACACACACACACACACACACACAGTCTTGTTTTCCCTACATACCGAGGTACCCCATTGTCTGTCCTTTGTGTGGATTAACGGTTTCAACCTCGTTTTGCCGGTACAGTTCTGGGAAAACAACCGAGGTAAAGGGTTTCTTTTGTCTTTTGTACCTCGGTAAGGCGAAACACGCAAACTCTTTTGTCTAGTTACCTCGTCAAGTTGGTAAGACAAACGCACACACACACACACACACACACACACACACACACACACACACACACACACACACAGTCTTGTCTACCCTACATACCGAGGTACCCCATTGTTTGTCCTTTGTGTGGACTAACGGTTTCTACCTCGTTTTGCCGGTACAGTTCTGGGAAAACAACCGAGGTAAAGGGTTTCTTTTGTCTTTTGTACCTCAGTAAGGCGAAACACGCAAACTCTTTCGTCTAGTTACTTCGTCAAGTTGGTAAGACAAACGCACACGTACACGCACGCACACAAAGAAGCGAAGCCTCCAAAGCACCACTAAACTATCCCACGATAGCAACTGAATACGAAGGAACTAACGATTTAAACAATACAGAAACATTCCCATAAATACCACCATATCCACTTACACAAACCTGGAAGCGGGTTAGCCGAGTGAGGGCTGGAGGCATAGGAGCAGAGAGCATGGCTGCGCAATCGGCTCCCGGTGGCGATGGCCAGTTTGCCCCCGACCCTGGAGTGCAATGCACATCCAATTCATACAATACTTTAACTGAGATTTGTGCACGTTAAAGGGGACATCGATGCTTGGGCCACCTAAAAATGTCTCCACTCTTTAAAGTACAGCATTGGAACCTTCCATACGGTGGACCCAGTGGGTTATTTAGGTGGTGTAGATCCCTTACTGGCCGTTACCACTACATGCAATCATTTTGACAGTCACTGAAAACGACGCTTAAAGAAAATATTCAAAAGTGATTCCTCGCTGATAGCTAGTTGGGTCTCTGTCGCGGGTACATGTATGACTCATCGGCCTCTTTCTGACGTGGTTTTCCAAATTTACATCAAAAACAGTTCGGATGACCCCACATGATTCTCGCTCACATGCGATTTGAAAACACCTTGATTCTATGTTGACGAAATCTTGACAACACCAAGACGTTGGTATTTGCACAATTTCACCGAGCTCCTCTCAATATCGGGTCACAAGTTTTGGGTTGAATGGAAAACATTTTTTAAAAGGGTATAAAAATAAATAGTTTGAATAACAGTTTTGTCGGACTCAGCTGATCTCCTGCTCACTACTGTCAAAATAACAAAATTTCAAGCAGCAAGCGTTTCCCATAATGCGACTAGGAATTTAACCAATTCAATCTTGTTTGACAGAGCCCAATGAGCTCTGTCAAACAAGACTGAATTGTTTGAACTCCAATGGGCTTCATTGGAAAAATTGAAGGGTAAAATTTTGATACACGGCATCTATGTGCAAAAAATATTTGGGGCATGACAGCATAAAACTAACCTCTCTCGTATTTTTCACAGTGAGTTCCAAAAGTGAGATTTCCACAGCCAGTACATCTCATCATTTCATTGTTCCAGACACCGCCATCCTGACACTCAGGAAATACCTGAAACAAAATGTCATAACTGAAAACCGCAACATGTATTGTTGGTCGGAGATTAGTGGGGATACCGTAATAGGACTAAACGTGTTTATTTATTTATTATTGGGGTTTAGCGACACTTTCCACAGCCAGTGTCACGTCGTGTCGGATTATAATTTCTTAAAAGGACAATGAGCTGCTAATTTGAAAAACAAATCGATCCTCAGATTTTCTTGTGTGTGAAAAACACTGTATGCAAAGTGAAAGGCACCAGAAGTAACGCGAAATTACTTAAATTTTGTATTAAAAAAACTTTAATGCTGACGGATTTTCATAAGATACCACACTGCGCAGATATAAACGGATTTTCCAGCACAGATCAGAAGGAAACAGAACGGCCTGCAATAACTTCTGACTACACACGGAACTCCTTTTTACCTTCTCTGCTGTCCGAATAAATGACAGCCATGCACAACAACTGTGTGTTGTTTTAGTAATAATTGGGCATTATTCGATCTGCAACTTTGTATTATGTTAAATAAAGTGCAGTAATGCTTTTAATAAGCCTTATGTATCGCCAATGAAAATACAGATGAAATTGTATGGACACATACGCTATAAACAGAACACGTCTTTGCAATCTTCACCTTTGTTTTTCTGAGAAAGGAAATGATGCTAAATATGGAAAATGGCATTATAGCTGTACCGAGTCCTATTTACCCAGTAAAACAGAGCTTGGTTGCCACAGTAAACAAGCACTGCTTCACTTTCTGATTTTCTCACGGGGAACGGTTCTGGAAAGACATCGCATGTTCCAGCAAAAGAAATGAAAAGATGACACTACTTTTGGTTTCCTGTCAGGGGCACAGTCACAGACAAATGTGAGAATTCGTAAGTGGATAGTCGTTCGACTTTATTCTGGGGTTTCTCTCTCTCTTTGACTGTACTTACTATCTTCCTAACTTTGATTCACCTTTAACCTTCATACTCATTCGAACGACATCAGGGATAAGTAATGTGCACCGCAAATCAGTACCGTACTGGAACCGATACCGCAGTACTGTTTCTGCTACTTGATCTGTACCAACTACCTTAGTACAGAATAGTACTTTATACGAACATTGCATATTCAGAGGCATGGCGACAATGGGTGGGATGTCCTCTCACAGATCCGACCAAAATTTTCAATAGTTAGACATTTTAAATCTCAAACCATCAACAGTAGGAAATGCTATGCTCTATGATAGTGGATATCGTGGCATTTTATATGTGTCTGTAGGCACTTCTAATAGAAATTCAGTCATTTGTAATCACATTTCATGTGATTTTCCAGCTGGAGTCAATAAATCCTACCGTGAGCGCAACAAAGCGCGATCGAAACGCATTGCAGGTGGCGGCATGTTGCATCAGGGGAGTAGCTAGGATTTCCTATTGAGGGTAAGGGGACCATAATTTTATTTTCCATTTTTTTTTTTTTTTTTTGGGGGGGGGGGGGTGCCAGGTCGATATATTCTACAGGCATATCCGAAGGCCATAGGTCTGAGGTGGGGTGGGTATGGCCCTCCCATTGGTGGGGGTTTGGGTGGCTCTCTCGATGAAAAATTGAAAATCCAATGCCCTGATACTGAATCTGGGACCCTCTGGTGCTTTAATTTTCATATTTTGAGGGGGGCACTGTAATTTTTAGCAGGACATGGCCCCTTACCCCCCCCCCCCCCCGGCTACGCCACTGTGTTGCATGCACTTAAGATATGATTTCCAACTCTAGAAACCAAAGGTTGTATATATCGAATACAAGGGGAGCAGATGGATTCGGATTTCTTCAGCAGATGGAAATTCACGGGTTGCAGTTGGAAAATCCTCACACACGGTGCGGGGGTGGGGGTGCAAATGGTTTTCTCGAAAGTTGGAGATTCGGCAGTCGGTGTGGGAGGATACAGTTGGAAATTAATAGGGGACTCATCCCTCAAACCAATACCCTCTAGTCACGTCCCCGGATGTTGAGCAGTGGTATTATGAGCCAATCAGACTGCTCTTGGCACTGCAAGATTTAAATCATTTCCATTAACCCTTTCACCCGGTTTGTATACAGTTTTGAGTAAATGAAAATTTGTTCCCCAATAATAAGACCAAATCAAAAAATAATGGCAAGGAGATTCAGTAATAATTTAATCACACAGATCCATTGGACTGTTGGATTAAATTATCGACAAATCTCACTGAAATACAAAATAAATTCGCTCGTTTTTTAAAAATAATATTCTGTTGAACAGCCCGCGTCTGGGACTCTGTGTTGACATGGTTATGATTGTTTATGTACACCTCCTGTATTCACATCGATATAAGAGTAGCAAAATGCATGTGACGTGGTTATGTTTAACACTTTACCTAACACGACCAGAGAACGACACAATGCGGCGATGTTATGAAGTTAATAAGATGGCGCAAAACAGATGATCATCCCTTTGAATATTTTGTACACATTGAGGAGATATTTGACGCTATCAAGCGGACATGCATAGCAACTGGGTAGAGTGTTCGCGACCGAATGCTGAAAGAGTTAAGGAGGAAGTATGCCATTGTTACAAGCGACTGAGTGGAGTTGTTCAAGACAACGTGCATCAGCTTCCAGCGGAGACGTATCACACCAGTGGTTGCTGTCAAACCTATCTTATCTAAGGAAATTTCATCCCGTAGACATGCAATCTTTGCCACATGGTTCATTCACATGGATTATAATTTATCAAGATTACCTGACAAAGTGTGTGTTTCATCTAACAACAAGAACATATTCTCACCAATACAAGTGAAAATGTCTAGGCAAAATAAAATCTGTGTTGAGAGTAGCAATCGCACGTGTGATCACGCGATTCAGAAAGAGAACGTTTTTTACCTGAACGCACCGAAAACGGATTACACATGTCCAGGCCACCGTTTTTTATAACAGTAATTAAATGAACAATAAATAACCAACTCCACGAAATAAATTAGACTAGATCATTTTTTTGCCATGATGATATTTTTATACAGGCCTGCCATGCGTTAAACTTGAAAAATAAAACAAAGAAACACAAAGCTGAAACACTGCTATAAACATCAGCAGCTATAGAACCAGTGGAGTAATGAATGGGGATTACATCATGCATAAGCACAAGAACGCAATCCCATGACGTCAAGATTTTTATTCCTAAAAATATAACCCATAGCCAATGAACGATTGTCAAGAAAGGAAGGAATACTGTAAGATAAAGGGGTCCTAACGGACTTGTCAACATGTACCTCGAGACGAGGTCTCGACCTCAATACACCATCCCGGAAGTCCGCATGGTGGTAATAACCTATATATGCTTCCGTTGACGTCAAAAAGAGCTTCGAAAGTCTCATACCAACTTTTGGACATATTTCTTCTCTTAGGTGATCCTCATAACATGTCCACGAATCAAATTATCTGAAACTGCAGGAATTTTCAACAGAGCTAGTGCTCTCCTATGGAAACCCTCGCCACCCTTTCAGTGAAAACAATACATCTGACTTGACATGAATTTTTTTCAATTAAAAAAAATTGTCGAGTCACAAGGCAGGTATCAAGGAATCATCGCACGCCACTCTGTTTGGTATTGAAGCTAGAACCGGTTTCACACCCGTTGTTGTCACATGATAACGTCCAAAAGTTACACTCAGAATATGATCCGCTAGCTACCATATCCTGCACTCAATCTTGACCAACCGATGTGCAAAAACCTGATTCCATTCCAGAGAAACAGCAACCTAAGTCCGCAATCTAAATTACTCATAGTTACCAGTTCGGCCATTGAAATTTAGAGCTGACTCAACGACTCGCCCACCCCCTGAAATATATGACTCACAGCTAGTGGTTCAACCCATGAACCTTCATTTCGTAAAGTGCTCACCCCACCCCACCCAGTGATTCATCGGTTGCGTGGCTATATTTAGGCCTCGAAACCAATGAAATCGTGGCCACTAATCCATTCAGTGATGTCAGTAGGAGCGAAATGATATACTGGGTGATCCAAGCAGGGGCAAGCCCTGTGACACATAGTATGCCCCATCCCCATGGTCTTGATACAACGTGGGCCAATGAAATCCTGGCCTCTAATACTTTGGAGGTGATTCATATGACTATATTTGGAAATTTGTACTTGGTGACCTGGAGTAACTATGGGTCACATCCCATGACCTGGTCAGCACATCTAATTAACTAATTTACGTTCCTCTAGGACTAAGTAAGCCTATATTCATCAATTTAATCAACGTCCACATAGGGCGTGTTCTCTGTGAAGTGGATTAAATGTCAAAGGTCCATCATGGTAATGTATGGTAATGTCAAGATCAGAAAAATATCACACACCGCCCGAATAAAATATAATCGTCTTAGTCGAGCGTTTGTTCTGTATGAAAAAGTGGATTAGAAGTCAAACGGTACATGGCGGTATTATGTGGCTTTGTCACGAACCGCGGAAAGTAACAAAATATCAAACGCCCTCAGGATGAGAAGTATTCATATTTTTTGTAAATTCAAACCCCTTGACCAAGTTGTCTAACCGCGCACAATGCTCTCGCTCTAATGCATTTATTCACCTGTCACCACGCATACGCGGAAGCATGCCCCTGTTACAGAATGTGTCGATAGGCCCTATATAAATCTTTATGGAAATGCACAATGTTTGTTACTCGCAATTTTTAAGGTTAACAAGTTCAACAAGAGATAACTTCGCACTACATGATCTTTTTTAAAAAGCCCGTTCCACGTAACATACTCCGAGTGACACCGCTTGCTTCTCTGAGCATTTTTTTTATATCGAGAAAGCAGAATAAATTCAAATCATTTCCAGATACGTTTTAAATAAGTAATTACCGTACAAGAAAACGGAAAAATAGTTCTACATGTTCCAATTAATTATATTTTACACGAAAAACCGACTGCAAACGTTGCCTTTGCCCTCTGTGATGACATGCAAAGTTTATTTCAATACTTGTGTAGAGTCGGACGCCACATTTTGGCCTAGCTGCTTTTTGTTATGACTTTAGGAAAACCTGCCCTGACACTCAGTTTGTCAAGTTACTCGCTGAGTAAAAGCACAATTGTACGAATTCTCTCAAAAATGCAATGCATCTACTTAAAACAATGTTCCGATAGATTAAATATTTACTGTGTTTTCCCCAAACAGAGGCGACCGAACCAATGGGGCACAGAGGGGGCACCTGCTCCTGCACTTTTTTCCCACAGACATGTTACGCGGTTACACAATGAGTTGAAATGGACGCATGCAAACGTGTCAATATACAGGCATTCCTGTAATATATTATTTGCAAATTTGTGCCCCTCCACTTTTAACGATGTTCAGTAACAATCCATAATTGTCGGCCACATTTTGGCCATAGCAGTTAGGCGGAGGGCGCTCCAAAGTTCAAACCAGCTAGGGAAAAATGAGATAAAGTCTAGTAATTACTTCTACACTGAAAATTGCACACGATGTTGATAATTTTAAGGCACATCTTGTATCTACAGAGAGTTTGCTTTAACCCTTTGAACCCATAAGCCCGATTTTTTGGGCTAAGGCATAATTTCGTCCCATTTTTGTCTCGTTATGAGATGTCTATACACGGGGCATTGATGATAAAATAACGGCTGCAGACTGCAGTTATTATTTTATCCTCTCTGTATATTGATACTGGACTGACCTATTCCACTGTAAGTGTACACAAAGGCGATATCATTCCAGGAAACGAGGATTCAAAGTGTTAAGCCCCTCTCACCAATTTCTGTTACAATCCTCCATGACTCTTTCTCTGACGTTTTTTTTACCCTGTGTTGTCTCCATTTCTAAGTCATGAATAGGTCTCTATCAACTTCCTCACTTGCTCATTTCACCTGTCTTTGTATTTAATTCCAAATATTCTGGAATTTTAGTTCACACCATAGGCTGTTGGGGGAGATTTACCAAATAGTTGAGATGACAAAGTTTCATTAAGTCTTTCCTGCCCTTGATCCACGTCAATCCATGCGCACCCCTCATTGTTTCTTGTGCCGTGGTATTAATCGGTCTGCATCATTCTGCAGAGTTTCCAAGCTCATGACAACTGTTTTGTTCAGAGGTATCACTTCCGTATCATATGTTATACTTGGTACACTCACCATTTCCCAAATGTTCTTCCCCACAAAAACTGTATTGAACCGAAGGTGTTTCCCCCAAAAGCTTCATTTGATTACGAATTCGCTCCCCCTTCACAGTTAGTTTATTCGCGTGGTTTTAGTAGATGCCTCTTCCTATGGTGTCTGTATTTAGTCGCCCATATTCGTCGTCACTCCCACACTGAGAAGTTTGCCGCTATCTTCTGGAATACAGAGCTCCTCACCCTCCAGCTTCGAGCAGGTTCTCTTTTATAAACCACGAGTGTAACCTTGCTTTTGTTTTCATTTAGTTAGGATCTCCATTTGTTCCCTTATCGCCCAACAAATTCCAGTGTTTTATCTAGCCAATCTTTACTTTCTAACGCTAGTACCATATCATCTTCGAAAAGTAACTCTGGAATATTCAGGTCCGCAACTGCTACCCTCTCGTCTCCCAATTCTTTGATGCACACTCTTAAAATAATTGGCGAAAGAGTACACCCGTTCTTTAGGACTAAATCCCTAGGCACCTGTGTTGTTGTAATGTTACCCAGATTAAGTTCACTTTCTGCATATTTATATAACGCTTTCAGAATTTCAAAAACTCACACCTTCCAGGCCCAAGGCTTTAACCTTTCACCACATACTCTCCCTCCATACTCTACCATATGCCTTTTTAACATCCAGATATGCCGCAGATATCTTTCTTTTTGGCTTTTGCTGATTCTATCATTTGGGATAATGTAAAAAGATAGTCAGAGACTCTTCTTCCCCACCTAAATCTAGGCTGTATCTCTCCCAAAACTCTCTTCTATTCGATCACACCCTCTAAACTCCCCTGAACTATGTATTCAACGGAAAGTTCGCTTCACCAGAACTAACAACCCTTTTCCTGTTAAAGGGTCTCGTCCCCATATGCAGTTGAAGATGGTGGTCTTCAAGAGACTAGAGTTTTGCGAAACATTTTTTCATTTAGGTGGGCAAACACCTAAGGCCTTCGTTACCAACTTATGGGAGCATATACGTTTTATGTTCAGGAGAGCGTTTCTTTCTAAGCTGGATTCTTCTTCAGCCTTTGAATATGCCAAAGGTCTTCTGATCTCTTTGTAGTGTAGTTTTTCCCAATTATGTCCTTCTTGCCTGCTTCTGACGCTGTGGTGTTTGACCTCCTGGAGGTTTTTGCTTGGTGGACGTTGTCCATCATGCAAGTTAATTGTTATGTCCTCAACGTTTAATTCCATACTTAAATTCATTACATTGTTCATTTAATGTTGAACTATCTTCATCCTATCATTTCGCTTGAATGGATGTATTTCAACATTAAATTGGATATTTGATATTCAGGTCTCGTGTCTGTTATTTATTTATTTATTTATTTATTTATTTATTTATTTATTTATTTATTTATTTATTTATTTATTTATTTATTTATTTATTTATTCAGTCAGTCATTCATTTATTTATTATCTTTCTATATGTTTTATGTAACCTTTACAGTAATAAAGTATCAACTGTTTATTTTTTTTACAATTATTCTTCCCGAGATGATCATTGTATCCACATTTCAAATTGTATTCATAATGATTTCTTGATTCTGTATTGACTGTTTTTGATAAGTTTATACATGTTATCTCGGCGCTCTAAAATCAGTTGGGCTAACGAATAACCCAAATCAACTGGGTTAAGTGAATATGGACCCAATTGGGTTCATGTTCACTCAACCCAATTGATTTGGGCTAATATTTAACCCAACAAATTTTAGAGTGTATGGGTACACGTTTCAAACTATTCTGTCCTTTCTCTCCTCGCACTCATTTTACTGATTCTACGGTAATGGATAATTAATTTTCAGTTTCCACCAATACTCCTTAGTATTAACATGTTCCACTCCGTTCGAACATTTCTTTGGTCAAGGCTGAACTCCAAATATTTTCAAATACTTTGTTTTACTGTAAATGAAAAATATATTTTTTAAACTGTTATCAACCATTTCTCAACTTTTTATTATCAGTGCAGATGTTCAGAATAATCCGAACATACATATGTCTAAACATCCCCATGCACTGGTGCATACGTACGTTCACACTCATTTACCCGTTGTTCCGACTTATAAAAGAAACACTCAGCTGACAATTCATCACGAAAAAAGATAGCAGTAGTTTTAAGTAACATATTTCTGTTTGCTCCGTTCAAAAATATTTCGAATCGCTCTTCTCAGTCATGATTTTCGCATTCAGTTTTGCTGCATTTTACTGTGAATGGATTTTTATCAAAATATTATAATGCCCATTGAATGGAACAAGGCTCAATCTGCAATCCTTAAGCATTGCAACTGGCGCCTTGTTTCACTCAATAGACGGTTAATTCTTTTCACTTCAGCAACTTAAAACATATTTTTTAAATCCACCATTCACCACTCCAACACACACACACACACACACACACACACACACATTGACTCATATCCTCTGTACAGTTCAGTCACCGTGGGCTGGTCGTAATCCACGCATGCGCAGTGATGTACATGCGTACGTTTACCAGGTAATAATGATTATCATCCGCAAAATTGTAATTAATGAAGCACCGGGTTTTATCCGGTGTGACAGGAATGATAGTCCGCCGGACTACTATTCCTAGAAATGTTAGACCGAGGACTATAATTCCGCGGAATAATAGTCCAGAGGGACTAATTTTCCTACGGACTATCATTCCTGTCACACCGGCGCTTCATTAATTAAATGTTTGATGATTATTCCTATACGTAGTCTTTGGAATCTGATTTTATTGGGTCCCTGGAAATATTGCCCACCCGTGGAAAGTGACCAGTCCACGGCGGCTGTACTGTACACATTGCAGACCCTTGAACAGTTAACTGGACAATAGCTACCTGTTAACCACACACCTTTATCTTGACCAATGTCCTAACGTATTGATACACATAATCAATTCGCGTCCCACTCCTTCTTTTTAAAACTATTTCTGTTCGAAAACACAGTCATTACCAAAGAACAGTATGGGGTGGATACACATGTAATATGTACACACTGATTGCCCCGCCGGCTGAGTTTAGCTGTTCTTGAATTTGTGCTCTTCATATATAAACTCAGTTTCCTTTCTCGTGTGACTTACACACGTATATTATTAAGTTCACATGAACAGCACAATTTCCAGTATTTATTTTCTACATTCAATAGAATAAGATTATGTTCTAGTATGAAGATATTCCATGTTATAAACTAAAGACGTTTTTTCATTGTCCTTGCTTGTTGCACTTGTGCTTTGCACAAAACGTTTCTTGTATCATTTGAAAGTGTTTAATGCAAGCACACATTAATGTATGATTCACGACAAATACGTTTGTGAATAAGTGCATGAATGCAGCCATTGCCAGACGAAACAATCATTTTAATTACGAATTTTCAAAAGCCCCCATCCATTACTCAACCCGAAAGCAGACGACACTAAAAAAGTTCCCGAATGACTAAAAATCTCCGTTAGTGGCCTCACATTAAATTATTTATTGGTATTTAAGGCCACATTAGAATCTAAGGCTATATCGTGGCGATAAAACGATCATAACGTAAATAAAGCAGGTCATTATTAGCCAAGAAAAAAAGTAATGGATTAAAATAAGGTAATAGTTTGATCATCAAAGAAATAAGTACCTTGGTCAATAATAAGTGATGATACAAGTATCTTAGAGAAAATTATGTAAATCAACCTGTTAATTTGGAGTAGACGAAAAGATGCAAGCAAGATTAAAAGTATTAGGAAACGGTTAAAATTCATTATAATGGTTCCTTTCTTTAAGACATGACAACACTTTATGCGGTTTGGTGTTATAAAAGAGATCTCTAAGAGATCTTACAGTTAAATCCTGCCCTCTGACATGATTATAATCTGTACAATGTAAAAAAAATGCGCTCCCTTGTCAACATATCGTCGCCTGAGTGCTAGAATGTTCTATGTCCCATA
Organism: Pictodentalium vernedei; assembly: GCA_031216915.1. NCBI lineage: Eukaryota > Metazoa > Mollusca > Scaphopoda > Dentaliida > Dentaliidae > Pictodentalium > Pictodentalium vernedei. The sequence continues at coordinate 233,705,977 of CM062295.1, forward strand.
GGGGACATAGAACATTCTAGCACTCAGGCGACGATATGCTGATAACGAAAACATTCTGGTCGCATATTTCCCTCCAAAAGAAAGAAATGTGTAAGTTTTGTATGGCCAATATGACATCGTGTCAGAATTACATGATCTTTTCTACTATGGACTGAAGCACGACTTTAATCATTGATATTGGGTCAGAAGCGACAGTGCTTGTTATTTGTCGCCCCATCCCATTCTGCCTGCCTCGAAGATTGGATGAATGTCCTGATATGTGGTTTGAAATCAATAAAACGAAATCAACAATCAGTGATAGGCTTCTTTAAAACATATTCTGCAGTATTCTCTACCCTGGTTTTATCCGAGATACCAGAATTTCTAGGTAACCAGACATGGCCTCAAAAACTTAGCTTATAACCTATCATTGAAACGAGCTCATTGAGATCGTTCCCATGAGGGTTATAAGCTATATTTTTTAGACAAAAAGAATGGAAAAACAACTTTGAATGGCGACGTTTAGCGCTGGTCCGTTTTGGTCGGTGAACTGGATTAAGAATTAAGGTCAATTTCATAACTAGCACTAAACCTACCGTATGGTTTCTCTGTTCATCCTTTAACTGTTGAATCTTAAAAATACCATATATTGACAGAGAGATAAATATCATTAGAATAACTGCTAAGACAACAAAAACTGCAGTTTTGATTCTGTTTGTAATGCGCACCATTGTTAGTACTGTGTTGAATGTAGGTTTATAAGCAACACCTCTGTGATTGTCAAAGCTTATATATAAGAAACGAAAACTCAATTTTCAAATGTAAATTAGATGAACTTTGGTGGGTAGCATTATAAAACTGACACCCAGTGTTTATCTGGACGATAATCTGTTCAGTTATTCGTTGTATGTCATTTCAGGTTTCACCTTTGAATTGTATACAGGATTAGTACATGAATTGACTTATACTAAAGCACTGACAATCCAAAGATACTTGAAATGTTTATATGCCGGATAGCTGGATAAATTGGAAGGGCAATGGAGACACAAAGGTCGTGAGAAGGAGTCCATCTGAGTCCCGCCTGAGATGCAAACAAGACTTCTTTTCTGTACCAACATTATTATCGTCTATTCAGTGCAACAAGGCGCCATCTGCAGAAGGCACCTTGTTGCAATGAAGAGACGGCGTGTTTGGCTTGAAACAAAATGAACAAAATGCGAACAATTAAATTTGCATTTACAGCCATAGGGGTACGTCAATCCTGTAGTTAAACCCACTGCTGACAACGTCCTTTGTTTCAACTTTGCTGTTGTCCGCAAGAATGGCCGCCATGAAGAGTAAATGTGCATCGTGTTTTTAAGAATGACTGAGCATACATAAAAGAATGACCGAGCAACCTTTTAAGTAATACAAACTAGATGTTCTGTTTCTCATGCCATTTTTTGTAAAATTGCATGCAGGCGGGCGATTTTTCATTTTATTTTTTTATTTTTGTAATTATTTCTTTGCCATCAAAAGTTTATGTTCTTGGTTTGTTTTATGTCTTAGGCCCCATAATCTACAGAATAGGATGGTGATGGTGTACTTCGTCGTTTGAGTGCAGGGAGGCTTTGCAGTGCTAAAGCCATGCAAAGCCTTGTTGCAGAGAAGGTAAATATTTATCAGTTTTATTAACATGGGTAAAATATCAGACATAAATCATTTATTTTTTATTTTTTAAGTTTGCATTGGTTATTAATAGAGAGCATGCGGCAGCCAAAAGGGCCATATGATAGGATCTGAGAAACATATTTTTGACTTTTTTAGGCCTTATTGTTCATTTTAATCCTTCAGCAATATGGACAAAATATGACCCACCACTACCAAACAAATGAACAAACTTCCATTATGTTTTTTTCGTTAGAAGGGTGTTTGGTGATCATAACAATGATAGTATGTAGGACCTGGCACCACAATGAGAAAGAATATTATCGAAGGGTGCATACTCCATGTCCATCAAATTATGTTTTCTGGTAAGGGGGTAGGGTTGGGTAGGGTTGATTTTTTGACTGTAAGTGGCATATTCCTCAACAGATTAAATTGTTTTTCGATATACACACCTGGAACTTACTTAAGCATCCCCTGCTTTTTAGCAGTGATGTTAACAGAAACTGTTATTACTTTCATGCTGTCTTTCAGATGACCAAAAGTGATTGTTTGTGGAAAGAATGATGGTATCTGTTGACAAATGAATGACAACACAATGATGAAAATATGCAGTATTTTAACGGCGCTAATTACACATATCTGTCACTAATGTATTTGATAGAAAAATGTTCTCTCGACAAGTAAGGTGCTGGAACGGTCCATGAGGAAACAATGCCGGTAATTACTGACAAAAATGTAACTTGTGATCTCCTGAACACAATAACAGTGTCTGACGTCAGTGGCGATTGCATCCACCACATGCCCGGATAACAGTCTGAACCCTCCTCTTAATGCTAACAGTGAGCCTTCTGATACGGTCCATAGGCAACTTCCGCCACTTCTCATGAAATACAGCTTCAAAATCGGTCAAATTCTGTACAGGCGAATCCTTTGCTTGCACACGACGTCCAAGCAAGTCCCAGATGTGTTCTAAGGGATTTAAATCGGGGCTCATTGCAGGCCAAGGTAGTGTTGTAATACCGTTGTTCTGAACGAATGCTCTCACAGCATGGGAACAATGCGGCCTTGCGTTGTCGTCTGTGGATACAAGGCGAATAGCCAACGGGTGGTTGTCAAAATGAGGCACAACAATCGGATTGATAATATCTCGGATGTACTGATGATCATTGAGATTCCTACGTGCAGTCACCATATCAAGTTCACAATCATGAGAGACGCATCCCCAGATCATTACTGATCCTCCGCCATAAGGAACAGTAGGTCTGAAGTTCCTGGGCACGTAAGCAGTATTTTTATGCCTCCACACACTCATGCGAATATCTGTGGCGTGAAGCAGGAATCTACTCTCGTTTGACCAATGGACTCTCCTCCACGTCCTGAGATTCCAATGTTGTCGTGACATACGCCACTCTAATCGTCGTCTTTGATGCTGATCTGCCAGAGCTGGACGCTTGATGATTCTCGCCTCACGAAGCGCGATAGACTCCAATCATCCCGAGGAGAGGTCTTTTGGGGTTGTCCAGGCCTTGGTCGGTCCTTAACATCGTTGGTTTGTTGATGTTTGCGGACAAGTCTGTTGATGATAGAATGACTATAGCCAAGTTGCCTTCCAATAGCTTTGAATGACATACATGTTGCATGCATGCCAACGGTATGCCATCTTAGTGCCTCTGACAGTCTCCTCCTTGCCATGTCAACATTTATTGATAAAAAAGTAACAAATTTTCTTGTTTTATACCTAGATATTCCATGTGGATGATAGTGTTTTTGTGGCATTCGTGGGAAAAATGCTTCACGTGGACGAGGGGTGTGCTTGGGGTACTCTATCAACCACAAACATCATGTGTCACTAGATGAAATTTACTGCAAGACATAGCAATCATTAAAACATAATAATCAGTAACAGCAACTTTAAACAATTTAATCTGTTGAGGAATATGCCACTGTCATGAAACATTCCAGGGGGTGCTTAATTAAGTTCCAGGTGTATACATTTAAGAATGCAGTGGCATTAGAAAAAATGTATTAACACATTATTTCAAAAGTGGTTTGCTTTCAAGTAGTCAAAAGTCGTGAATGGCTGAACGGTAGGTTTATCAATCAGAATTGGACTTAATTCACCTCTGCCGTGTTTGTATCAGCAGATAGCAGAAGTTATTGTGCTTTGTGAAAATATTCACCTGGTAGATGGTCAACTTGGTTATATCTCGGAAAAACAAAATGCGTCAGGTGTAAAAGTCAGTCCCAACTTCACAGTTAGTGTTTATGAATCCCTCTCTGTACATCCACATACCATTCACCCACCTCGTGAAAGAAATCCTTCATGTCTGCTGTACTCTCTATAGGCTGTTTTGAAATGACTTTCCAACGATAAGCTTTCACTGCAGGCCCATAGCAACCGGGTCTAGAGATGTTCTGCCCCCTTTAGCACTACCCCCAACCCGAAAACAGTTGCCGAACGCAAATTTCACATATCATAGAGTACTGAACTCGGGTTCAGTATAGGCCTACACACGCTACAAATGCCTCAGAGACAGTCCGAGAACACTGAATGTTACAATTTTTTTGCATGGGGATCTTTTCATAATGGGCTTCCCCCACCCATTTATTTATTTATTTATTTATTTATTTATTTATTTATTTATTTATTTATTTATTTATTTATTGGTGTTAACCCCACATCAGCACCTAAGGCTATATTGTGGCAAGGAAACGTTAAAAAGTAAGCATGTCAATAATGAAGAAAACGGAATGAATAAAAACATGAAATAATTACAGTATTATTATGGAATGAACAGTAACAGTGATAAGTGAAAAAAACGGAATGTGAATACCTTATAAATGAACCTTTGAGACTTGAAGAGTCCAGTTTAAAAGAATGAAATATTTTTTAAAATGACAGAACTTTGTGTGGGCTGAATGATGAAGTAGATCTCTCAGAGATCCAACAGTAAAATGCAGCCCTATGACATGATTGAAATCAGTGCAATGCAAAAGAATATGCTCCAGTGACAACACATGTTGGCAAGGAACACTCTCTGGTCGCATATTACCCCCTAACAAAAAGGAATGATTTAGTCTTGTATGACCAATATGACTACGTAATCTTTTCTACAAAGGTTACTAGACATGTTGTGATTAAACATATTTGGTCGGAAGCTACGGGGTTTGTTATTTGTCGCTTTATCCCCTTCCGCTTTGCCACACAAACTTGATGTATATACTGATTCATGCCTTATAATCACTGAAGGAATTCTAAAATCAGTGAGAATGTTTGTTAAAGCCAGTTTTGCTGTACCGTCTGCTCTAGAGATACCGGAGATACCAACATGTTCAGGTAACCAGCAAAACACGATATCGTATTGGTCAGATATGAGAGCATTCGACTTTTCACGACGTTCCAAAATAAGAGGGTGTTTCAACTTGGGGTTCAGTAAAGCAAGCAACGAGGAAAGAGAATCGGAAAATATAATCGACTTCTTTTCCTGCACATTCTCAATGTTTTCAAGAGCTAGTTGTAATGCTTTAACTTCAGGTGTGAAAATAGAACTTTTATTGGGTATTCTGATTGAGCTGACCTGATCACTAGTAGTAACAACAGTTGAAGTCACCATTGTTAGATCTATCTGTATAGATCCTTGTATATGCACTATAATTGGACTTTATCTCAGCATATTTTTGTTTAAACTCCAACGAATTTGTCTCTCACGTTTTAGAAGAAGCAAGCTCTAGAATAACAGTAGGTTTTCTAAGTTGCTAAGAAGGAATATGTGGTTCACGGTTCTCTGTCATCGAATCAGATTCAAACATGGCGGACTCCATATTCGGATTAATTCTAATTTCCAATGGAGGAATAGAGTATGGCGTTAAGATAGGCTTGGCCTGTTCGCCAAAACCGGTTTAAAATAATTGAAATGAAAATGTTATTTAAAAAAAAATTAATTCTGCGCTTCTCGAGAGAAGGCTCCTCTGCTTCAACAAGAATTGAATCTATTGGTGATGTTCTACAAGCTCCCAAGCTAATTCTAATAATCTATTATGAAATGCATCGAGCGGTTTGAGGTACGACTTTCTTGCGGAACCGTAAACCACACTACCGTAATCTAATTTGGATCTAACAAATGATCTATACAGATGAAGTAATGTTTTTGATCAGCACTCCAAACAATGCTAAGTGTTTTTTGCGTCTCACCCTCAGTTGTTTTATATGAGAGGTGAAATTCAGTTTGTTGTCAAACAACAAACTTGAGAATTTCTCTTATTTAACAACTTTAATGGTACTCCCATCTATTTTCAACTCCGGATCGATGTGAGGTTTCCGAAGCTTACAAAAGTGAACACAATTTGTGTTTGTCTTTGAAAGCTTAAAACTATTTTCTGTGGCCCATTTTTTAAATTCTATTTAAGCACAGCTGAAGTTTGCGTTCTATTGCATTCATATTTATGCTGCTATAGCAGAATAAAAAATCATAGACATACAATGAAGAGTCCACCATAATCTCAATTGCGTCAATGATGCTATTAATTTTTACAGAAAGAAGGGTAACTGATAAAATACTACCCTAAGGAACCCCCAATTCTTGCTCGTGTGGATCAGATAATGTAAACCCGACACGAACCTGAAATTGGCGGTCCTTTAAAAGTTTTCAATAAAAAGATGCATACGCCCTCTCAACCCAATGTTAAAAAGATCTCACCAAATCCCACGTTGTATGATATGCATTTTCTAGGTCAAAGAAGATGGCGACCACATGTTCTTTTCTGGCAATTCTTATAAACGTTTCAAGTCAAACCAAACGATCCACAGTACTTCTCTAACATCTGAAACCACACTGAACATTCGCAAGTAGGTTGTTCAATTTTAGAAACCAGACAAGTTAATCATTGATCATCCTTTCCATGGTTTTACATATACAACTTGTTAATGCAACAGGACGATAATTGGTTGGGTTGCTGTAATTTTTATCAGGCTTTGGAACAGGAATAATTGTTGCTTTTCGCCAGGAAGGTGGAAACTGGTCATTCACCCATATGTCGTTAAACAATGACAATAAAAGTTCAAGTGATGATTTTGGCAGATGCTTTAGAATTTTGTAGTGTATTTCATTGGTTCCAGTGGCAGTATCCTTTGCTCTATGCAAAGAGTTACGAGTTACTTGACTCTTCCATAGAGAAAGGATTGTTGTAGACATCCAAATTGTTGGAGGTAAATTTGATCTTTTGTTTTTCCTGTTGTTTTTTAGCGAATTCTGGATTACAATTTTCAGAAGACGAATGTTTAGAAAATTCTGAGGCCAATTTGTTTGATTTATTTTTGGATGTAATTAGTGTGTTGTTATCTTTCAAGTGTTATACAGTTGATTTTGTTTCTTAACCTTTAATTTTTCAATCATTTTCCATACTTTGTTGATAGGCGTGTGTTGGTTAACTTTTGAAATATAACTTTCCCAAGAACTTTTCTTTTTTGGTTTTATAAGTTGTCTTGTGTTTTTCCCGATTTATACGCAGTTTGATTAAATTGAGTGTTGATGGTGACTTATTAAATTCCTGTTCAGTTTTCTTGAGGTCCTTTATAGCCTACTTACATTCATTATTAAACCACGGTTTGGTGAAACGTTTAGGATTTGCCGAGGTTTTAGGAATGACTGTGTTTGCAATGTCAAGCAACACTGTAGCGAAATGTTGTATTTGGTTAGCACTTTGCTAAAATTTCTCCCATGTGAGGCGTTCAGAACAAGGAGACGAGAAAGTGACCCAGTCAGCTTTTTTAAAGTTTCACTGCGGCTCCCTCTCAACGTCCGGTGGACCCTCTCTCTCCAATACAATCTAAAAGTGGTCACTGCCGCAAAAGTAATTTTCTACCTTCCAAGAAAAATCGAAGAAAATAGAAGGGCATGCAATGGTGAGATCAATTGATGTGTATGAACCAGAGGCGGGATGCAGATAAGTGTCTGAACCATCATTAAACAAGCACAAGACATGTTTTGAAATATACTCTTTTACTGTTTTACCCTTTACGTCTTCCTGACTGCAGGAATTACCCCAAAGGGGCTATGTGGACTAAAGTCACCTGACAAAATATATGAATTTGGGAGTTGATGGACCAGTAGCTCAAGATCATTCAGTCGTAGGGTTTTGCATGGTGAAACGTCAATAGAACAAAAAGAAATAGTTTTATCTAAAGTTAAACGGACAGCTACAGACTGTAAATTTGTTTTTAAAGGTCTAGGACAGTGACTAATGCCCTGTCGAACTAAGGTAGACGTTTCACGAACATGAAGATCGTTGTTATCTGCCCAGGCATTATACGAAGTGTAATGCTTAAGAGCTGAGTTATCTTGAGATTCATGGTGATTTAAAAGAGTTTCCAGTAGGCAAAACGCAGCCGGTTTATATTTTTTGGCTTAGAAGGCCCAGTTCATTAAAAGTCGCCCCGAAACCTCGGCAATTCCATTTTTATATTGTTTTTGTTTGTATTATCCATATTTAGTTGGAGATTTTGATTGTAGACGTATGGGGGAAATTGCCCTGGTAGATTTCCTGAGCGACTTTTTGTTTGGGTGTGGCCCCTCCCTGAGACAAACTCAGGTGAATTTTATTGGAAAAAATGGTGTTGATGCAGTCATCAACAACCATTTCTTGCAATATTTCGAACATGTTCGAAACAACATTTTAAAAATATTTAGTTGTTCTATTTGAGTTTAGCTTTTGCTGTTCTTTTTCTTTCATCTTTTGATCTCTGCTGTTTTTCCTTCTCTGACTCTAAGATTTTGATGATCTGGTTTTGATTTAGTTTTATCATTTTTCTTGTCTGATTTTGTTTCATTTACTTTAATCTCGTTTGCTTCAAACTTATCGTGTTCTTTTTTAGGACTGATTTTTTATTTTTCTTCTACTGTTGTTGGAGTAGTGGATGGAGTTTGGGTTGAATTTCGTTCAGTTTCATGGGTTGTGAAATGGTAAAAGGTTCTATCAAAGTTGGCAGGACACTGTCGTTTAACCAGGTATGTTGTATCTGGCACACAATAGATCTAGTTGGAATTTTTTGTGTTAATTTTGTTGCATATGTGGTTGCTGAACTCACACCAGGCATTGCTGTAACAATTTCGCTGGCTTCCTTAAAACTAATCTGCTTCTCACATTTAATTTTCTGTAAATAATTCTATTTTTTCACACAGGACATTCCTTAGAAGATGCAGTATGATTGTCCTAGCAGTTATAGCATTTAACGGTGTTATTACATGGGTCCTGATTTGTTGATTTGAAAGTCAATGTTTCTTTTCCCCTGCAGCTAGTTTGTCCATGACCATATTTTTGACAACTCGTCACCTGAGTTCCAATGTGTTCTGTGTGCCTACTGGCACATAGAACACACTGGAACTCAGGGGACGATCTGAAGAATCAAAGTGGATTTGGAATATATAAATCCACTTTGATGTTCATGTAACCGACCTTGATAGATTTCAGTGGTTGAACGTTTCAAATGTAAAAAATATGTGTTTGTTTTTATTGTGGATCCATCTTTGCGTATTCGATTCGTTTTACATCACTTACACCTTGTGGTTTTAATTCTGCTTTTATTTCTAATTCATCTACGTCAGAGAGTTTTTTAGTTCGTACCACTCCTTTACTACTGTTTAGTGTCCTTTAGGGGGAGCATTGACTTTCAAATCTACTAAAACATATCTTTACTTATTGCCACCCAAGGAAGATATGATATGGTTATTTTGCGCGTAAAAACGGTTTATATTCTGATAAAACAAATCTGATTCAGGTGTGCTGGATCTGGGAGATGCAGGAGCTTAAAGTGAAAGAAATTCGTCTAAAAAATTATTCCAGGTTCTTGGGAAGGAGTGTAAAGGCAGCTTAGCAGAGAACTGTGTTCTTGGTTTGCGGGTATCTAGTTTACCGGTTTGCCTTGTATACATTCTTGAGGGGTTTCTGAAAACTTGAAAGGTATCATAAAATGACATGGGTTTTTTTTTGTTCGTCCAGTCGTGCATAAAGATGGAGACGTGAAGGCTGTAGAGATCACCGATTTTCAGAATGCCACAATCTCTCAAAAGGTGTTCTGTGTGGGAGAGATATGATTTTTTGGTTATGACCCTGACAGCTCTTTTTGTAGTTTTAGAATTCTACTGGTGTAGATCGAATGGCCCAAGACCTGGATACCATATATAAGATGACAATGAATCAGTGAGAAGTATAAAGTTTCCATTACCTTCGTGGGCAAGAATGTCATTTTCCTATTTAGTACAAAAATTGCTCTTGCTATTCTTGACCATTCTACAGAAATATGATATTTAAATTTCATATTTTCATCCATATGTACGCCAAGAAATTTTATAGTCGTTTGTTCTTGCACATTACCAGCTGGCTCAATATTTGTAATGTTTAGAAATATTTTGATATCGTTTACCTTATACGAATCGTTTTGTGGATGAATTAGCATATATTTGGTTTTAGCAGGGTTGAGGGCTAGTTTGTTGGCACCAATGGTTTATTTTGGCTAGTTCGGAATTTATACTTTATGTAAGGGTGTCAAGGCTGTTACCTGATCTAAAGACCGTTGTGTCATCAGCAAAGGAAAGTAAACTGAGTTCTGTAGATTCGTTAATATCGTTGATGTCCAATAGAAATAAAACTGGGCCAAAAATGGACACATCTGTATTTATGGATAACGTTTCCGATATAGTATTTAAGAACGAGACGAAGTGGTTTCGCTCTGTTAAATAACTTTGAAACCACTGATGGGCAATACCTCTAATACCGTAGTATCCCAGTTTCTGGAGTAGGATAGAGTGGTAAATGCTGTCAAATGCTTTGGAGAAGTCTAGGAATATAGAAAGAGTGAAGTTCTTTGTTGGTTTGTCATTTTCCGTTACCACGCTATTCAGCAGGTGCAATATAGGGTGGACAGTTGATTGTTTTGTTCTGAACACAAACTGGTACTGATGTAAGATCTTATTTTTGACTACGAAATTCACTAGCCTTTTATACATTAGCTTTTCAAGTGTGTTTGAGAATGTCGGGAGAATACTGATGGGGCGATACTTACTCAACATTTGAGGGTTACCAGACATGAAGATTGATATGACTTTGGCTACTTTCATTTTAGTTGGCACATGACCAGATGAAAATTAAGTATTGATGATGTGTGTTAATGGGCTGCCTCTTCACAAGTGACGGCTTTCAAATGTTTTGTGGACAATTCACCTTGATCTCTTGTTGGTTTTGAGGACAATTTGGAAATACTAAAGATAAACTCCTGTGAATTCGTTGGCGTTACAAATAATGAGTTTCCATTATTATGCTTCATATAAGAATGCATTGAACTTGTCGGCAATTTGTTTGGGGTCGCTTATTCATTTATTTATTTATTTATTTATTGGAGTTTAAGGTCACACACTTATGCACAATGGCTAATCATGACCGTGACAGTTTTACGGGTGGAGGAAGCCGGAGAACCTGGAGAGAACCACCTAGCAACGACGAGCAACTGTCAGCTCCTCAACATTCTAACTCTGTTCAAACTCCGCTCAAGCAGGGTTACAGCGGTTGAAGACATGTGCGCCATCGACGTGCAGTACGCCTTAGTACACGGCGTTATCATGCCCCCATCTAGGCAACCGGGATAAAGTGCCTTGCCCAAGGACACAACGTGGGTCGTCCCGGACGGGGATCGAACTCGGGACCTCTAGCATAGAAGTCCAACAGTCTACCAATGAGCCACCGCGCTCCCTTGGGGTCGCTTAAAGCGGTATTGTTATCGACAAAGGTATTTGGGGCTCTGTTTTTCGATCCGATTTATTAATGGCTTTACGTAATATTTGCCATGTTTATTTTTTTTTGAGGTCGTGTTTATTATCTAGCACGATATTATGATGGTAATCGGACTTGCTTGCTCGTTTGACACGACTGAAGACGTGACTGAATTGTTTATAGTCCGTGATATTGTGGGTTCTCGGAGATTTCAGTTTTTTCCTGTACAGCTTTTGTTTGTGTATGGAAGACTCTAATAGTCCGGCCGTCATCTAGGGCTCGCGTCTAGTATATTTAGAAGGTACTGGTGTTACTTCCAATGGAAAACCTTAATTAAATGCTTTGTGAAAGCTATCGATAAACAGGTCATATGCTAGGGTGACATCGGATGTGTCGGAGACGTCTGAAAAATCACTACCTAATAGGAGCCTCTTGAAGTGGGCAATGTTTTCTTTCTTGGAGGAGCGTTTATGATTTTGGGTTGGGAGTGCGTTTTATTTTTCCAAGTTGCCAATGCAGAACGTTGCAAAGTGATCAGAAATGACAATCCCTGATAAGTGTGTAGTGGAGTCATTACTAAGGATATGATCTATAAGAATTGCCGAAGTTTCGGTAACTCTTGTCGACTCAGTGATGAGGGACAAAAAGCCTGTGCTGAATACAGAGTCGATAAAAAGTTCAGTTTTGTTGTGATTAATGAAGTTGAGTAGGTCATTGTTGAAATCGCCCATAAGATAGTCCCCTCTTTATTCTCCAGGTTGATTTTATTCAATAGTTCGGACATTGTGGGCAAGAAAAGGTTGAGGTCAGCTTTTGGGGCGGTGTTGTGTCTATAAATGATTCCAATAATGCATTTCTTTTAGAGGTTGTTTCGATGAATATACAGGTCTCTATTCTGATAAAACGAATCTGTTTCCAGTAAGCTAGATCTGAGAGATGCAAGAGCCTAAAGCGGAGTTAATTCCTCTTAATTAAGCTCAAACAGCACAGGAAAAAACAATTTTCACCAAGCTTTCGGCCTGACGAAGAACTTCATCGGGGTACAGACACAAGAAAAAATATACACAGATGACGAAAGAAATGAAATGTGGCGATACAAACTCTCGTAAACCAAGGTCTGACTAAACGGGTTTGGAATGCAACCCAACATGAAAAAACGCTGTAAAAGTAGAAAGCAAAAGGTAAAAAAAAGTACTGTTAGAAAAACTTTGAAAATTATTCTTATGACCTCTAACATCCAGTTTAATACCTGATGTCAACATACCCTTCAAAAATATAAACGGAATTAAGAATATATGAAGTTGTGTTTAGACCCCGAGGTCTGTAAGTGCGTAACTGTTAGATTCAGAATGTTTCCCCGGCGACGCGCTCAGCTTTGGTCCAGTCGGTCTTGGAACCTGTCCAGGTGATCTAAGACTCACAGTATCACGTCCTTCGGTATGTTTGCGCTCAGGTTTTCGAAATAATTTATATTCGGGTTGAAAGAGACTCTTGCTGAACAGAAAAAATTCTATCATAATCCAACTACTCGGGTCGCAACAACAGATTCATCAATATATTTGTCTTTCCACAATTCCATTTTCCCACTATCAACTCTCTTATGCTTCTGAGAAAGAGTGCATTATTCGATCTTTTGGTCATGGTTTCTTTATGGGGTTTTTTAAACTATTATTTTTATTTCCTATATATAATGCAAAAAATTAATTTTCTTTAGACCATTTTTTACTTTCATTTTGAAAGAATCTCTTTCAATTTCGATGACTGTTTCGGTCATTTAGCCAGTCTTATCAACTTCTGAATTCAATCGGCACTTCACTTGCCGGCTTCGAAGGCGATTCTAGAACTTATTTCCAACACGGCTTTCTTACCCACGGCCATCGTGGTCTTCTTTCAGTCGAAGCGATCTATTTTGAAAACATCGCATGTGAAGGCACGCGATAGAACTCCCATCATCGAATCCAGCCAACCTGATCCGACGTAGGCGTAAGGTCCAGTAAATCCTCTATTCTTCACCAGTAACATATTTTATTTTCTTTCTTATTTTTTATAATATTTTTTCTCTATTTACTATTTTATTTACTATTATTGTTTTTCTTTCAACGCGTTCATGAACGATTTATACGTAACTCTATCCACAACCTTCTGTGTCAACAAATCTTTGCATATGCTCACCAACTCGTTCTCACTTCCGTGTTACCGGTTTCTCATTTCGCCATCAAAAGATCCGATATCTCTCCATCAGCGGGTTAGGATGCAAAGGAATGATCGAGGTATTTATCATTCCCTGTCCGTTAACCGATTTGACGAACGCTTTATTTGCATCCTATGTGGATTTCATAACCGCTTCCACTTCAAACCTCGGCTCGCTTTCGGTCTCATCTCTCTGGAATCGTTGTTTTTTCTCGTAGCATCCGTTTGAACCAGAGCATCGCCGTAAGTTTTGTGATCCTCTTTGTCGTAATCGTTAGGTTTAACCAGCGCGAGCAGATTCCATAGTCCCTTAGTTCCTTCGTACTCTCGATATTCGACGATCAGATTATAGTCGTCGGTTATTTCTACTCGCTTGTCACCCATCTGGGCATCTACCATCGTGTCGCCGATCGTGCTTGTAGAAACCGTCGATTTATCACTCTTCGCATCAGTCTCCATTCTGTCTATCTTGGAAGGACTCGACGGAGAGTAATGATACTGAAAAGGAGGAGAACGAGGTACGTAACTAGAAGTTGGACCAAAAGGTGTGTAATTATAAGTCTGACCAGAAGGTCTCTCGCCATACGTCGGATCATAAAGGTTGTAAATAGAAGTCGGAAAAGAAGGTTTGTAACTGGAAGTTCTGCTTTCTGTCAAGGGTTTCAATTCTTTGACAATCGCTTTTTTCATCTTTTCCCGAGTTTCTGTTGCGGGTTTGAAATTGCTCAAATTTCTTTTTTGAATATTCCTCCTCAATTCTAGAAATCAACGAATCGTCTCATCTCTCGGCTTGGGATTCTTGATCATTAAAAATTACATATTTATATTTAAAGGTTTCTTTTAATTAAAGGTTTGTATTTTTTTTCCTTTTTTAATTTGTTTTATTTTTTTCTATTTTGATACATAAGAAAAAACTGGTGATATTTTTTTTTCTCTACCAGACCTATCTTCTGCGCGGGACAGTGACGTTATTATTACGCTTAGTCTCGCGATGTCATAGAGATGTATTTCTCAACTTGACGAAACGCTGTTCTACAATTTTTCAGAATTTTCCCATTGGATTAACACTGAGCAAAACGGCGTTAAATTGGAAATCTGACTGATGTCGAGATCGCAAAAGGAGAAAATAATAGGAGCAAACTCCACCGTCTCTACAATTCTCAAAAAATCCCATTATAATAACACTGAGCAAAAAGACAATAGTGGGAAAATGTTAATCTCCTTAATATTTGTGAAGAGCGATCTCACGCTGTCGTACGCATTTTAAAAATTCCAATGGGAAATTTTATCACAGTAAACAATCATCGCTTCACTTCCCGGGGTACCCACGGAGATGTCGCGTCTACACAAACCCTGGTTTCGTAGAAATTAGGGGGGATAACAATTTTCTCACAAAGGTGAAACATGTTACTGACTTCTTTCTGTTTGAACAGAAATGGTAAATCTCGATTGTGGGGAACTGAATAAGTTCGCCTTATAATTGTTATACGCATATGTACGTTCGTCATTCCTTATTGGTAGTCTACTTTTCGCAGTTACGAAAATCTCCACTCAGAGGTTCGTTCTGGGTACTTTTGAGAGTGGATTCTCATACCTACCCTAAGTCGTCCTCCGGAAATCTCAGCCCACATAAATTTATGTTATTGTCCACTACCACCGACCTAATTCACACCAAAACGTTTCAACACTAAAATGCTTAATTTTTTATCCCCCTGATATTTGGCACTTACAAGTTTGGCCATAAATTTGATATTCACTAAATCCTGGCTAATGTTTTAACTGATTAGCTTTTTGGATGTTCGTCAATTGAACCTCCCCTCAGATCGAATTCCTTCTTCAGTTTTGAAAATATAAATCTGCAAACCGATATAAGACTTACTGAACTGTTGTCAGTCAAGGGACCTAAAAAAACTTATCACAGGACCCAATTTTCACTGAAAGCCTCCCGTTACGGATTTGAAGAAGTGTGTTAAGTTGGGTTTCAAGTTCGTATACCGACGGTTAACGATCCGGGAAAACTTTCGGGAGAATGTTAACTCTCACCCCACCATGTCGGAAAATTTTGAGATCCTGATTTCTTGCCTGCCCCTCCGCCTCCCCTAGTTGTGTCTGTCAGTTTGTTGTCTGTCAGGACAAATGTTGGAAGCACGAACGCCAACATTCTCTCTGAGAGCCGCTAATGTGAAAAAAATTACCGATTGACGAAACCTCAATTTTCCGTTATGCAAAAATACCAAATGTATATCTTTGCATGAAAGCGTTCGTTAAAAGTACACGACAATCGAGTGGCCGTGTACACAAAACATTTTCATGTATTTTTTATTATTTTAAAGAATTCCTTTCGTTAAACGAAAGTAATTCTTTTAAATAATAATAATAAACGAAAAATTCAGACCTGTTTCGTTTATTATTTTTTTAAAGAAGTGTATTAGGTTTCATACGGACGATCAACGACCGGGAAACACTGTCAGGAAAAACTTATCTACCCCCACCCCCTCCCCCACCCCCTTCAATGCCGATAAATTTTGAGATCCTGGCTTCGGGCCTGCCCGCACCCCAAGCGGGTTCAGTCTGTCGGATTTGTTTTATTTTCTGTCAGGAAAACTGTTGAAATCAGATTATCAAGATTTTCACAAAAACCTACCGAGTACTTCCTCTTGAACTTTTCTTCTACCATCAGTAGAAACCTGTACAGGAAACCTTGTGATAGATGGAGAAGTCAAGGAGGTTCCACTTCCTAAACTTCTTCGATACCGTTTTGAAATATTCCGCGTTTTTTATGGGGTTTTTTTTTGCTCAAACAGACCAGTCTCCGTTGAATGCAATACTCAAGTAGAGACTGGCCAAATATGCGGTTGTAAAAAAGGCGCAATATTTACACTTTGAACAGGCGTGAGATACGGTTTGACATTCGATTCGAAATCCAATGCCTGATTCGATTCGGGGTTCTATTCTATCCGAAATCTGAGATTCACAGGGCTATATGCTCTATGACACAGTCTCAAACTTTAAAACTCAGTGCTTAATCATGTGGCAAGTTTATGGTAAAAAAAACCCTAAGCGACTGAAGGGAGAATACATTTGTCACTTGCAAAGTTTTGTTTACTTTTACAGAAAATATCTTCCATGAATGACTGCAGAATGGCACATTTGAAAACTTTCCTCTAATATTTTCAAACCCCAATGCACAACGACACAAGAAGCATTTCGAAGTTGGGTGGGGATGAGGAAACGTCATAGAAGTCCAGGCCCAGGTGCCTGAGTAGCATACCAGGAATGCAATACAAAAAGCTATGTTTGGGACTAACAGCCGTGTCTATTGAGACAAATGCACATTTTTCGCCCCATATTTGAATAATTTCCACAAAGGGAAGAAACAACATTTTTATTGCGGTTTAACGGCACCTTCGATAGCCATGGTTACATCGTGTCGGACAGTTTTACGAGCGGAGGAAACCGAAGAACCCGGGATAAAACACCGAGCATCGGAGAGCAACTGTCAGACTTTCCTTCGTATTAACGCAGCAAAAGCAGACTTCGCTGCGTGCAAAGGTAAGTGCACTGTTGCCGTGAACTTCACCTTAGGAGGGTTTACAAATAACGAAAAAATTAATAGATTTTCGCTGACTCAGGTTCGTGTTTTGAATACGTGAGGTATTAAACTACTTTTTATCCTGTTCGTCCAGAACGCTTCCGATTATTTGCTCAATTTCAAAGAAGAATATATAAGTTCACAGACATCTCGCTCCTGGAAGGAGTGGAGTATTGACTGGCTATTGAGAAGTTTTAATAGAATTAACAGAATGTAAGTACAAAACTTAAATCCGATATTTGGCAAACATTTTGTGTTTTATCCGAACATTTTTATAAGAACGCAATATTTTCGACCCGACCCGCAAAGCAGACGAGAATGCAAAAAAAACAAACATAAAACGTAAGCCTAAAGGGTAGGTTGGGAGCGTGGTGGCCCATTGTTTAGAGCATTAAACTCGAGATCGAAAGATCGACGGTTCAATACAGACACGGGCCATCTGTGTTGTATCCTTGGGCAAGACACTTCATCCCGATTACTAATGTGGGAGCACTGTGGAGTTGTGTACTAAACCGTAGAGTACAATAACGGTACACTTGCCTTCAACCGATCCTAACCCTGCTCGAGCCGGATTAGTAAGTTTGAGAATCCGATAGTTGCTCGCCATTGCTAGGTGCTTCAGTAAAACTGTCCGACAGGATATGACTATAGCCGTGGAAAGGGTCGTTAAACACAAATAAACAAACCGACTATAGGTTAAGACGGAAAGTGCACTATGTAAAATAAGCAGACTGTCATCTGCAAAATGAGGTCCCTAGAGAGTGAATTTGGTGATGCAACCCCGCACAACAGGGTAGCATCACCAAATTTACCCTCTGTGAACCTCAAGCTAAATCAGGGTCTCAAACCAAAATAAAAAAGATGTATCCAGAGGATAAATTGGCGGACTGTATGGGATAGCATCAGCAAATTCACCCTCTGGGGACCACATTCTGCAAATGTCAGATTGCTTTTTTCAGGCTTGACTATGTGGCCTGTCTGCGTTATAGGTGCATAGGTTCTGAGGAGGCTGCGGTGGCCCTCTGTCGGGTGACACTTGGACATCACCACCGCCCGTCGCGCGTAAAAAAATCAAAACTCGTCGTAGAACGCTCTGTCTGATCATCAGTCCATGCTAGCAGGTGTGTAGGTGTGTATATCTTGGAATGGGTCCTGACTCGCTGTCCTGGAGCCAATAGTATAAATCGTTTACAATTGTATTTTCTAGAATTGTATATTCTACCTCTTTATGTAACTGACTAAAACTGACTAAAATGAATAATTAGCATTTTAAAAAAATCTGGTAATTTACCAACTGGCAGGTCTTTGAAAGAGTTTATTTTAACACATTTAAAGTCGTAACTAGAAAATACAATTCTAGATAATACAATTGTAAACGTTTTATAGCATTGGCCCCTATCTGCCAATACCTGGCAATAGTCAGGTAGATTATTATTTCCCAATAATTCGTATCCAGGGGTGTAACGAGGTATCTACCACTGGTATAGCCGACAAAGGATCGAGGCAGTAGCCGCGCAAACCGCGACGATTGCCTCACTTGCGCGTAGCGTCGAGTTGAGGGGTGATATGGAAGAAGTAATTAATGAGCTTGGGATTGTACATTTATCCTTTACTGTGTTTTATGCTCCATGTTTATTTCACCATTCCCATGTGTGATACCTCAATTTACTGCTTATCCGAATTGAACAGTAAGATGGCAATATATCTCATCAAAAATATTTTTGCAGTTCCGGATATTAGTACAGCCCAAACCGTCCGGTCGTCTCCATTCCGACACCAGAGGTATGTTCAAATCATATCGTCCTTGGCATAGCACCGTCACATTTGATTGCTGTTTTGGTTATATGTAAGTCGGCCAACCCCAAGAATTAGCATCGGCAATAAACAATGCTTCAGCATTGCAGATCGCATTTTGTTGCACTGAAGGGGCGATGTACATCGGAACCGTCGGGTAATTTCACGTCACGTTCGGGCAAACATGCCCGGGATGCCCCCCACCCCTCCACCACCACCACCAATATCTGAAAAAGTACGATCCTACATGCTACTTATTACCTTAAGTAACTAAGCAATGTTGTGCCAATAGGTTAACAACTTGATCTTGGTTCTCAAGTATAAATACTCAAGTAAAAATAAAAAAATTATACATTAGAGAGATACGAATACTAGGGGTACATTTAGGCGTCCCGCTAATATTTTTTAGGCCTCATTAGTCAATTCGCACAGTAGTTATATTTCAATTTTGAGTCTTTTTGGTGGTCAGTCTGGGCCCTGGGGTCATATATTTATAGTATATATAGTTTCGATTTGGGGTACTGTTTTACAAACAAACCTTCACTGGAAAGTGAATTTTAGCATGCGAAATTGATTGGGAAGTATGCTTCGCTTGTCATTCACTTTTTCACTTGCCATCGTTAAGTCAAAAGCGTTTGGAAGGATTTTTAACGCTTGTGTTAAAAAAGTATAGAGCTAGTAGAGGCACATAAAACACATTTGTAATATGGGGCGCGGAAAGTCAAAGAGATTAGCGTGGGCCCATGACAGCGAGGATCTGCGAAAGCGAAGTGCAAATAACTCGAAAAGTTTCAATAATTTTTAAGACGGATTTTCTTATAGGCCAGCAAGGGGCGATACTCCCCCAACATTTTTTTCGAGTCGAGACAATGTTGTCAAAGATAACGATTCTTTATAATATGCTAGCCTGTGATTATCACAAATTATCTAAAAGATATTTCTCAATATCTATCGACTCGATGGATATCGAGAATTATTATGCCTCAAAGTTAGTTTGTTCAATCAGAACACTGGAATACCATCTAAGGGTTCCTCCGTATCAGGTAACTCACCTGATATTATTTGATATCAGGTTAGCAGCAGCCATTACTATTTTGATCAAATCGAAGCATTTCCACTTGCTTCGAATTTCAAAATTTGAATTGAAACAAAATACGAGAATTTAGGTACCAAACATATTTTCAAGGTACCGTATTTATTGATTTAAAACATTAAATATTTAAAAATGGACAGAAAATATTATTTCTAGTCCCAAAAGTTCTTTGTTGTTTTTATGACTTTTGCCGAAACGCTACCGGTTTATTCCCGTTTCGCCGATGAGGTTAAATAAACAAACCAAAACTAATCGCCGGTGGAGGTGTGAACAAGTTGTTAATCCCACTGATTGATATTAACTCTTCTTCACCGGCTGAGTTCATGGTCCCAAAGTGATTAACAATCAGTTAACATTGATCAACTGTAAACAACTAAACAACTTCAAACATCTCAATAGTATATAATATGACCCTTCATGCTGTACATCAACAATTATTTTTGACAGGTCAATTATTTTTGACAGTCGTACTGATCGGACGTGTCTGTGAAAGCTCCTGACTGAACACATCTCACAGCTTGGATATTAACAAAGCCTATTGTTCTCTGTACCACTTCTGTGCACTCTAGTGTAATTTTGTAAGTGTTTATCTTTAACTCTATCTATTTTCTGTCTGCTTTTCTCTGTTAAAACTAAAAACGAATATTTAAGTCAATACAATTTAAGTCAATACAATTAAATTAAAATTAAAATCTTTAATAACTTAAAAAATAAAATTTAGAATTTTAGAATTATTTACAAATAAAAATAATGGATAAACAAAGTCAAGCTCAGTTAAACAGTTCTGCCTTTAATTCTGGTAATCTGAGTACCAGTGGAAATTCCACTAATACTGATATGACATCGATAATGTCGATGATGTCTGGCTTCCAGAAAGAAATAGCCAGATTAAATGACACCATAGAGGGTTTGCGGTCAGAGCTTCAAGCCCAGAAGCGACAGGCAGATAAAGAAAAGGCTGAATTGAGAAGGGAATTGGAAAAGGCAATTCTGAAAGCCAAACCAGGTAAGGAGGACCATGCTCCTCCTGTTCCCGAGTTACCATGTATTGACGCTGCTACAGAAATGAGAAGACCTGCGTCCGCCGGCTCACTGCCGGGGATATCTGAAATAGATTCAGATCTAATTACCCCCAGCCAGGATAACTGGCTGCGTTCCATAGTAGAAGAAGCTACCAACACGGTCGCAGTTTCCCCGGCCGTGGCGGTTGAAATTCAATTGGATAAAAATTCAGCTAAAGTCCCCAAATCGCAGCGACAGAAAAAATCACCAAACCAAAATCGATCGAAAAGGAAACTCTCCAATGAGTTCCGTGAAAATGATGAAACCGTGGACGTCGAAGACGAAAATGGTTTCTGTATGACTATTGATCGGCATGTCAAGAAGACAAAAATCACCAAGAAAAATTCACAGAGCACCGCTACTGGAAAGGACTCGGTGGTCACACCAAGAAATGGGGACTCTGTTAACGCAACAGAGTCTACATCACCGGAAATAGTGAATGCGACAGCTAGCCCAACCGATAGAGCGACGTACGCCGATAAAGTAAAAGCCAAAACGCCCCCCAAGGTGATCAATAAAACCAACAAGACACAGGGCCACCCGCAACCAAACCCCTGTGTCGTAATCACACGCGTCCAGCCCAAAACGGAAAACAACTCGATTGATAAAGCCCTTCCAGGATGCTCGTGGGAGAGACTAATCTCCAAAGCCACGGGTAACCATACTTGGAAAATAAAAGTAAAATGCCCTAATAGAGCAACGAAATTAAATCTGATAAGCAAAGGGGTAATTATTAATGGCAAAAAATACGAAACCGAGGAATATCGTGTTCTTCCGCAACCCGTTCAGTGTCACAAGTGTCAGAAATTTGGGCACTTGTCACACAAATGCAACGGGGAGCAACGATGTATGAAATGCGGTGACAAACACATCGCGAAGGCATGTAGTGCTAAAACTCTGAAATGCCCGAATTGCGGTGGTCAACACCCCAGCAACTACCGGGGTTGTAGCCACTTCAAAAAAGTTAAAACAAACATCCAGCTTAAAGCTCTAAATGTAAGTAATGTCGAGAACTCATCTTCCCCTTATTCCACGTGTACTCTAATGGCTGGCTCTATTTTCAGCATAATGAAGAAACACTTGGACACCAGTCTTTCGGACGTTTGCAAAGAGATTAGTAAAACAGCCTCCAAGTTATATAATACTCAAATATCTCACACGCTATTAGAAGCGGCCGTCAACAGAATATAATTATGTAACAATATTACAAATAGTAATTAAACTTAAATAAACTTAGTACAGTTATTCCTAAACCATTCATGGATACACTAAAAATAGTCCAGTGGAACGCTCGAAGCGTTAATCAGAAAAATTTGCAAATGTCACATTATTTAAAAAATACGGACGTAATTGGAATTAGCGAAACCTGGCTTAAACCAAACAAACAATTCTCGTTATGTGGTTTTGATATTATTAGAAGAGATCGCCCCGCCCAAAAAGGCGGCGGTGTCGCTCTGTTAATAAGGCAGGAGATTAAATACAAATCAATACCATGCGACCACCTCAATGCTGAAGTGATTGCAGCTGAAATTGAACTTGACCACAAACACGTGGCCATCATATCATATTATAACAAGCCGAAAGCAACAGTAGACAGTAAAGTATTTGAATTTTTTACCAACAAGTACAAGCACTGCATATTCTTGGGTGATTTCAATTCCAAACACCAGGTATTCGGTTGTCATAAGACTGAGCCTAATGGTGACGCCCTTTTCCATATCATTGAAGAACTCGATCTATTCGTGGTAAATAACGATCAAGACGTAACATACATAAGCAACAACCCACTCCATCAATCAGATATCCTAGACTTGATTATCACCAGCAAATCACTAACCAGCCAAATGCAAGACATATTTGTAGGAGACGATGATCTAGGCAGTGATCACCTGCCGGTTCACGCCACTCTGAAATGTAATACTGGTCCCGCAAGGTATCCTCCCGTGAATAGGAGGAACCTATCAAAAATTGACTGGAACCTCTTCAGAAACATTATCGAAGTAAAAATAAAGGCAAATGACCCCTCAAATGCTCATGAACTAGAAAAAGCCTGCACCCACCTTAACGACGTTATCAACAGTACGCTAGATGAAATCTGTCCCAAGCAAACAGTAAAGACGCGGATAAACAGAATAACCCAAACAACTCTTCAAATAATCAAACAAAAAAGAAAAGCCTTCCGGGCTTACCAATCAGAGAATGATCAAATGAAAAGAGCAGAACTTAAAACCGCGTACAATCGCCTTCATGGGGAAGTAAAAAAGGCCATAGCTAACGACAATCGCGTGAGATGGGAAAAAGCAACCGAAAACCTAAATGGGCTGAGAGAACCTAAGAGGTTCTGGGATACATTTAAAACTCTTACTGGCCAAAAGAGCAAAATTGCCAATAATAATGCGCTAAAGACTAGCGACGGATCTATGGCCATAGACGACAAGGCAAAGGCCAGTGCTTTTGCCGAACTTCTAAAGAAGGCACATCGTCCACAAGAAGGGAACAGATATGACAACGATTTTAAGGTACGAGTAAATAAATTTGTCCAAGATAACAACTCAATCTTCAACGAACCGAACTTCGACAAAAGGCATGAAGACGGGGACGACCATGAATTAACCGAACCAATAAGCGTAGAAGAGGTCATGGGTATAATCAGAAAATGCAGGTCATCTTCGTCCCCAGGAGAAGACGAAGTCTCTTACAAAACAATGAAACAGTGCCCCAACATCTTCTACTGCAGACTTACCAAACTCTTAAACTGCTGTCTCTCCTGTGGGTACTTCCCAAAATGCTGGAAAGTGGCCACGGGAGTCATGATACCTAAACCCGACAAAGACCTTACCAACCCTTCTAACTACCGCCCAATCAGCTTGCTTAGCTGTGTTGGGAAAATATTTGAGCGGATTCTCACTACGAGACTTCGCAGCTATCTCGAATCAATCAATTTTTTCAACAAATGGCAAAGAGCGTATAGGAGTCAGAAAGAGGGAATCGAACACGTATATAGACTGGTCGATTATATGAAAACAGCATTTAGTCAAAACGAAATCGGAACCGCGCTTTTCTTGGATGTAGAAAAAGCGTTCGACTCGGTATGGCACAATGGCGTGAGATATAAACTAGCGAAAATGGGATTACCCACTAAAATTCTAAGGATCATATCATCATTTCTAACTGACCGAAAAATCAAGGTGAGGGTTAATCGCGAGGTGTCAGAGGAAGTAATACTCGAAGCGGGAACACCACAAGGGTCGGTTCTAAGTCCGCTTCTTTTCATAATATATGTGAATGATATAGAAAAAGTAGGGAAAAACTTTGTTGAACTATCGCAGTTCTCAGATGACAAAGGCATTTGGACAGCCAGCAAGTCCAGAAACATAATTAAAAATCGTCTGCAGGATACCATTCGCGATCTTGAAAGCTGGTGTGCCCTGTGGCGCATCAAACTCAATGCCGCCAAAACTCAAAAAGTTACGTTCTTCAAAAAGCAAAGGAAAAAACCAGTCCCGAGTATCGATCTCCAGTTATACGATCACAAACTAGAAGCAAACAAAGAGGCCAAATTTTTGGGATTCATCCTAGATAGCAATCTCAGTCTAAACAGTCACGTAAACTCCATTACGGTTAGAGCTACTAAACGTATCAATTTTCTGAAGATGATCAGAGGTAGAAATTGGGGAGCAAACAAAGATGTGCTTCTCAAGCTCTACAAAACATTTATACGTCCGGTACTAGAATACGGTGCCATAATAACAAGCGACCTAAGCAAAACCAACATTCAGAAGCTACAGAGGGTTCAAAATTATGCCCTGCGAGTGGCACTATGCAAACCGAAATGGACACCGATAAAGGAACTTCACGAGCTAGCAAAAATAGAAACTATTGATACGCGATTAAAAGACCTACAAACCAAAACCCTCAACAGACTCCAAGATAGTGAATTAATGGTTGAGTTGAACGAACACCGATCCCTTAACAGAAAAACAAAATAAGTTTCCGGAAATTAAAAAAAAAAAAAAAATAATAATAATAATAAAATAAGGTTAACCGGGTCGCAAGGGATTTGTAAATCCCACATCGTCCCTGCGCGCCTTCGGCGTGCTAAAACCTTTCATTCATCATACATCAACAACATTTCCTTCAATTCATCATGGCAAGTGAACAAGTAAATGTTTCTTTCATCCCTAATAAGAGAGGTGGTAGACACTTAGTTTATGGTGGTTATAAATTTCGTGTGAAGTCTCAGAATCAACCAAATATACATTGGAACTGCGTTAAAAAAGATTCTTTAGGATGTCGGTCAACTATCAACACGAAAAACGATTTTATCAGTTCGCCGATGGGGCAGCATAATCATCCACCAGATATGGAGCAGATTGTAGCCGATGCTTTCCTAGCAGATTTAAAGAAAACCGTTCGACACGACAGCAAATCAGTGAGCGCACTTTACCAAGAGAAGCTTGGTTCTCTCAGATCGGATACCGACCCACTCATCATTGCTAAAGTTCTTACATTCTATAGCATCAAATCAGCATTATACAGGTCTCGTGCGAAAACCATACCGGCTCTTCCGAAAACTCGCTCAGCAATCAGCTTACCTGATAGTTACATGGAAACAACTGCAGGAGATCAGTTTTTACTGTCAGATCCAAGCGACGTCAACTGCCTCATTTTCAGCACAGCGTCAAACTTACACCTCCTCGACGAAGCGACTTCGTTTTTCTGTGATGGGACATTTGAGAAATCACCGAAACTCTTTTATCAGCTGTATACCATCCATGCTTTCGTCGACAATAAGATGTTGCCATTAGTCTATGGCTTGCTGCCTAATAAAACCAAGTCAACTTATATAAAATTCTTCAGCACCATACGCCAGAAGGCTTCATCTTTAGACATTCACCTACAACCAGCAACAATCTTTACTGATTTCGAAACTGCTGCACAAAATGCTTTACGACAAGTTTTCTCTTCTGCGACCATCAAAGGCTGTCACTTCCACTACGCCCAAGCAGTGTACAAGTATGCAACAGAAAAGTGCAGCCTCAGAGACGATTACAAGCAAGATGACAACATTCATGCGGTCGTTCGACGTGCTATCGGCCTTCCATTTGTACCACCACATATGGTCAGCGACGTATGGCTTCTTGTATTAGAGGCATGGGAAGAAGCGTTGGAGGAGAGAGACGTCGACCCAAGAGTTACCAAGTTCACAGACTACGTCACGACGAACTGGGTTGAGAGTAGCAACCTCAATGTGTGGAACCATCACGAGACTGTCGGCCCTCGCACCACAAATCATGTAGAAGGATGGCACAGCAAGTTGAAGAAGGCAATTGCCGGAACCCATCCTAACTTGTTCTTCTTAGTTGATTTCATTAAGAAAGAACAAGCATTCACAGAATCAACAATTCTGCAGTTGAGACATGGTGGGAAGGTGGCCCCACGAAGAAAAAAGTATCGTGCCATCGACAATGCTTTATCTTATTATAAAAGACTCTTTAGGGAAGGTCAGATTGACGCACTGTCATTTTTAGACAGAGTCAGTCGAAATTCGGGTTTTTAAAAAATGTGCTTTATGCCTTTAAATGTTCATATTATTATATTATACTTGCTCGTTTATTGTTATTTTTAGACAGAGTCAGTCGAAATTCGGGTTTTTAAAAAATGTGCTTTATGCCTTTAAATGTTCATATTATTATATTATACTTGCTCGTTTATTGTTATTTTTAGACAGAGTCAGTCGAAATTCGGGTTTTTAAAAAATATGCTTTATGCCTTTAAATGTTCATATTATTATATTATACTTGCTCGTTTATTGCGTTGATAAATCAATAAAAAAATTACATTACATTCAGTCGAAATTCGGGTTTTTAAAAAATGTGCTTTATGTCTTTAAATGTTCATATTATTATATTATACTTGCTCGTTTATTGCGTTGATAAATCAATAAAAAAATTACATTACATTCAATCAATTCGTCGTTACTTGTGAGTTTCCCTGTGGTACATGGGTTAAATTGATAAAAATTATCTCCCAACATCCAAATTAACAAATTATCGCGGCACTTCTTTGATCTGCGGATTACTGACACCTACCCCATTAGAATCACATCGGCGAAACGGGAAGACCCCACGCTACCGACCAAAGTCTATCGATTTTTTATGCTGAAGCGAACGCTTTCTTCACAGTTTACTCAACAGATTAACCCTTTAACCAACGCAGACGATATCAAAATTTATTATTTTAAATATCATTTTTTCAAATTTTTCAGAAAATTTCAACAACACCATATCATGTGACCCCTCGTTGGAACGAGCTCGTCGAGCTCGTTCCAACGAGGGGTCACATTATATGGTTTTGTTAAATTCTTTTGAAAAATAATATTTTTTCAACTGCTGAATTTGCATATTACGCCGGCGGATGCGGGCGATTCGTTGGGTAAAGGGTTAAAAGTGATTTTTGGAACATTTAAAAGTGCTGTGTTAACCCTTTTCAGATGGTAATGACAGTAAATGCATGTAAGGGTATTACAGATATCTTTGTAGTGATGGTGAGTTTTATTTTGTAAGAAAATATTGCACTTCGAGCAACGAAGGTTGTTTACTGTCACAATGGACGCATACCGGTACCAGTTACTATTGATGATTCTGCGCGGTGCTGTCAATAGCAGCTTCTAAAAAAGCGTCCGGTCGTTCTTTGTTTCTCGTGAAAATTTATTAATCCCTTGATTTACATGGACTTTCGACATAATAAATATGTTACATGGCGTGTAGCTGGCTGATACATTTCAATTCACGGCTCTGATAGTTCATATCAGGTTCGGCCTCGCCTCACCTAGTACGAACTCTCATAGCCTGGTAACTTAACCCTTAGTAGCTTCCTAAATAACGTCAGAATTCGGCGCAATACGTCGCCTTTAACATCGCCTTGAAGGACCGATCAGCAGATCTTTGTTATTTTCTTGAATCTGTTGGCAGTTTAATTGGGCTGAATATTGCGCAGTAAAATGTCACGTAGCATATAATAATAAGAAAAGCTACGCTATTTTAGTGAATATCTGGAATTTTCTCATGAGTGTGGACCTGAAAAGTAATACTTTCAGGTCCACACGCTTCGGCGCATGGCGTCGCCTTTAACGTTTCCTTGAAGGAGCGATTAGCTGATCTTTGTTATTGTCTTCAAACTGTTTGCAGTCGAATTCGGTGGAATATTGCGCAGTAAAATGTCACGTAGCAAATAATAAAAAGAAAATCTACGCCATGTTTTTCGTGTGCACCTGAAAGTATTATCTTTCGTCGCGCAAGCGTTCGCGAAAAATAAAACTTTCAGGTCCCCACTCATGAGATAATTCCCGATATTCATTAAAACAGTGTAGCTATCCTCTATCTCTTGCTAATAATAATAAACTTTCTTTAAAAACTAGTTTTGATATTTCAACTTACGTCATACACACAATCGCTCATAGAAATGCACGTCAGTACCCAATTCAAGATGTTGCGGGCCCAGGGGCCAATACTATAAAACTTTTACAATTATATTTTGTAGAATTGTATTTTCTAGTTATGACTTTAAATGGGTTAAAATGAACCATTAGCATTTTCAAAGATCTGGCAATTTGCTAGTTGGCAAATTGCCATATCTTTTAAAGTCTTAATGATTCATTTTAGTTATTTATATAAAGAGGAAGAAAATACAATTCTAGAAAATACAACTGTAAACGTTTTATAGTTTTGGATCCAGCACGATTAATTTGGAGTACCGGTACGGTACGTATTATCTAAAGAAGTTGCGTCCCAACTACTACATGTATATTGTATTTATTATATTTATTTATCAATAAAGTTCCTCGAAGTCTTGATTTTTTCAAACTATAATCTCGAATGACTAATTTTCCAATTACATCAAGAAATACGGTGGTATTCTTTGATAATATAGTTGCAATATTAGTGACTTGAGCCAGCACAGTCGTGACAAATAAGCTTTACCCCACCCCAAAACACACACACTGACACACACACACAAACACACACACACACACACACACACACACTCTCTCTCTCTCTCTCTCTCTCTCTCTCTCTCTCTCTCTCTCTCTCTCTCTCTCTCTCTCTCTAAGTCGGTCATCTTCACGATGACCCTTGAGACCAAAGAGGCAAAAATTGGCCTGTCGATGACACTGTTGATAGAAACATGTGAGTTTTGATAACGTGTGGTAAGCGTAGAATTACCCCAGTAAGTTGACCAACAGTTGGAGGCGAAACTTAACATTTATCGTGTGAGAACCATAGGTGACGGCATTTACCCCAGGAGTAGCGTCAGGCGCAAGTAAACTATGTTGTGAAACCATTGTAAAAAACAAGTATTGCACTGGCACCGGACGTATCCATGGGCATGCGGGAGTGTCAAAAGGGCACTGGACTCTGGGTATGAATTAATACCGGGAGTTTACAACGTACCATCAACTGTAATGTGAAATTGTATGATAAATACATGATAAATATATATCGGGGGAGGTGACAACCGTTACTTATTCCCAGTTCCCTATTCGACATTCGTTATCAGCCGATAAAATCGGTTGATAACGGATGACGAATAAGAAACTGGGAAAAAGTAATGGTTGCCACATCCCCAATATATTGTGCACTGAAAGGAACAAGGTGCCATCTGCAATGTTAAAACATTTTTCTTTCCTTTTTTCTGAGTGTTTCTGAAATACATAATCGTGTTCATCAATAGAAATTCTCAAACTAGCGTGCCATTTTTAGGCTTTTCCCTCTGGAAGAGACTCTTGTTATTCTACGGATTATTAGGCTTTTCTCTCTGGAAAAGACTATTGTTTTTCTACGGATTATTATTTTTTGGGGGAGGGGGTGGTTGAGGGGGGGGGGCACACATTTTATCCGAACGATTCAGAAGCGCAAAATCTAAAAATGTACCGAAGCGGAATTTTCGAGTTAACCCTTATTTCGCCAGAATTGGCAAAAACTGCCAAAATTGGGGTTTATCGGCACTTTCTCGAAACATGTCTTGTAGATTTTTTTTAAACATTCATCATTGCTAGACCTGCCTATGACACGACCTTTGATACACACGACATATTAGGCGATGCATATGGTAACCCTCCACAGGCTGCCAAACATCGAAATTTTGATGAAATGGACTGGATTCAGACCCCAACAGCACCCAAACGATACCTGAGAGATAAACATAACTTCCTTTATTGGAAGTGGAATTCACCGAGAATCATTTTTGTAAGTAATAAGGGTGTACAAAAAACTAAGCGTTAACCCGTTTTGGGCTGGTTAAACAGCAATAGCCCCATAAAGCTCAAATATTCATGTTTTCCATGGATTTCTCTAAACGTGTCCTGTCGATTTTCAAGAAAAATTTGTCACTCCCAGGCCTTGATGTGACAATAGAAGTTGCATGGACAAAATACTGCGGTGAGCATTCGTTAACCCTCCACGGGCTGCTAAAAGTCAAAATTGTGATAAAATGGGCTGTTTTTGGACGCCAACAGCACCCAATGGGTACGCCACAAAGAAAAGTGCCTTCTTTTATCGAGCGCACAATCTATACGAAAACATTTTTTGTAAGTAGTAAGGGTATTCAAAAGTCGAAATCTTAACCCATTTTGATCAGGCTAAAGAGAGAGACCCCTTAAAATCTTAAAATTCCCATTTTCTGTGGATTTCTCTAAAAACATCCTGTAGGTTTTCAAGAAAAATTGACTACTCGTAGGTCTTTGTGTGACATTACAAGTTGCATGGACAAAATATTCCGGTGAGCGTTTGTTAACCCTCTAGAGGCTACCAAGCATCGTGATTTTGTTGAAATGGGCTGTTTTCGGATACACACAGCACCCAATGTGTACTTGAGAAATAAACATAATCTCCTTTGAAGTGGAATTCACCGAGGACCATTTTTGTAAGTAATAAGGATATTCAAAAAACCAAGCGTTAACCCCTTTTGTGGTTGTCAATAGTGATACCCATTAAAAGCTTAAAAATTTCTGTTTTCCCTGGATTTCTTTACAAACATCTGGTAGGGTTTTCAAGAGAAAATGGCCACTGATAGGTCTTCGTGTCACATTACCAGTTGCATGAATAAATTATTCCGGTAAGCATTTGTTAACCCTTCATGGACTGCTGAATGCCACAATTTTTAAAAAATAGTCTGTTTTTGGACACCAATAACATCAAATGGGAATGCCACAGAGAAACATAACTTCTTTTACCGGACGCAAAACTGACAGACAAACATTTTTGTAAGTAGTACGGGTACTACAAAATCGAGGTTTTAACCCATTTTGACTGGTTAAGGGCATATACCCCTTAAAAGCTTAATATTCCAGTTTTCTGTGGATTTTTTAAAAAATATTTTCAAGAAAAATTGACCATTTGCAGGTCTTGGAGTGACATTACAAGTTGCATGGACAAAATATTTCGGTAAGCATTTGTTAACCCTCCATAGGCTGCCGAGAATAGACATTTTGAGAAAATGGGCTGTTCTTGGGCACGCATAACACCGAATATGTACCAGCGAGATACACATAACCTCGGGGCGCGGTGGCGTCGCGAAAACCGGTTCTCGTCAGATCACCGACGTTTAGCAACGTCGAGCGCAGTTAGTAGTTGGATGGGTGACCATTTCAGCGACTGATTCGCGCTCCCGCGTTGTGTTCTTGGGCAAGGCACTTAACCCCGATTGCCTACATGGGGGCACGATGACGCTGTGTACTAAGGCGTACTGCACGTCTATGGTGCACATGTCTTCAACCAATCTAACCCTGCCTGTGCCGCGGTGCAGAGTTCAGAGTTACGATGTTGGAGAGCTGACAGCTGTTCGTCGTTGCTCGGTGGTTCTCTCCGGACCGGGTACGACAGCTTCCTCCACCGGTAAAACTGCCACCGACATGATATGACACTGGCTGTTAATGTGTCGTTAAACCCTAATAAAAAAAACAAAAAAACATAACTTCCTTCATTGGAAGTAGAATTCACCGAGGATCATTTTTGTAACTAATGAAGGTATTCATGAAACCAAGCATTAACCCGTTTACCACTCAAAAGGTTAAAAATTCATGTTATCCGAGGATTTCTCTAAACACTTCACGTAGATTTTCAAGAAAAATTGACCATTCTCAGATCTTAGTGTGACACTACAAACTGCATGCACAAAAATATTCCAGTAAGCATTTGTTAACCCTATGCAGGTTCTCAAACATCAAAATTTTGATAAAATGGGCTGTGTTTGCGTACCCGCAGCACCCAAAGTTAAGAGGAGAAATCAACATAAGTGGAAGTAGAATTCACTAAGAATTATTTTTGTAAGTAATAAGCGTATTCAAAAATATAAACATTGGCCCGTTTTGGGCTGGATAAACAACGATACCCATCAAAAGCTTAAAATTCATGTTCTCCCTGGATTTCTCTGAAAACATCTCGTATATTTTAAGTAAAAATGGCCATTCGCAGATTTTGGTGTGAAATTACAAGCATGAATAAATATTCCTGTTAGTACTCGTTAACCCTCTACAAGATGCGAGACAGCAATATTTTGGATACATTTGAGATAAAATGGACCATTTTCAAATATACACAGCACTAAGTGGGTATGTGTCAAACAAACATAACTCCTTTTGTTGGTCATTGACTTGTTGGACGACGATATTAACATTAACCCACTCCACCGTTAATGATGGTTTTTACCTAAACAATTGTTTTTATCAAACTGTGTCATTTGAGACTACTATACTCACCTTTCTCATAACATCAATGAAGGAACTTCAGTGAGACAGTTTCATCAGACACTGTGTGGTCATGAAAAATCATGAAATCTCATCGGGAAAAGCCATGATTCTCCAGAAACATAAAGTCTAGTACTATGATTGTTTTTCTTATCTAACACTCAATGGGAACATTATCGAAATTCTTTCATACATGATAATGAAAATTCTTAGTGAAAGTGAAAATCCTCCATACCTCTGTCATTTATTTTGTCAAAACACAATAATAATAATAACTCTTTGGCCAGCCGCTGATTTGTCGCGGTCCTCATTAGAGAAGGCCATCATTCCCCCTGCACCCCACCCCCTCTTCCCCTCCTCTCCTCCCAGCATTCAGATATATACTGCTTAATAGTGTCCCTCACTTCCTCTTTTTCAATTTCTTCAATAAGCATTCCTACCCTCTCCCTCGTGTCCCCCTTCAGCCATCTATCCTTTGTTTCTTCACCCCACTTCTGCATTATTCTTCCAGTAAATTTTATTCTATGAGGTATATACTGTGGGCATTCCAAGAGAAAATGTTCCAGGGTCTCCACTACTCCAGAGAGGCACATTTGGCATCCCTTTTCCCCATCTCTCCCAATTTTTCCCCGAAGCTCCAGTGATCTTGATCTCAGTTTGAACAGCAGTGACCCTCCAAAGGTGCCATCTAGGTACTTCTCAAAAGCTGGCTTTTCTTTATATTGTAACCCCTGTAGTGATCTTTTCACGCTAACCCCTGCTCGCCAGTTTCGATTGCAATCTTCCATGACTCTCTCTTTGACAAACCTTTTGCCTTCTTTCATTCCTACTTCTATGTTTGTGACCTCTATAGAGTAATTGTCCATTAGTTCCCTCACATGTTTTGACCACCCCGTTTCTATATTAGAATTCCAAATGGTATCGAGCATCAATTTGCACCACCGGTTGTCAGGCAGGTTTCTCAAGTAGTTAAAGTAACACAGTTTTCCCAAATCTACCCTGTCCTTGATTTTCATCCACCCAAGCTCCCCCCTTACTGCTTCCAAAGCTGCAGCATTACTCGACCCTGTTATCCATCTGCCGGCATCATTTTGAGTATTTTCCAACTTCTTAATAACAGTTTGGTTTAATGGAATCACGTCCGTGCCATACGTTATACTTGGTAAACCCACCCTCTCCCACAGTGTTTTCCCCACAAAGACCTTGTTGAAACTATTTTTCCCTAAAAGTTTTAGTTGGTTCAGAATTCTTTTCCCCTTCAGAATCAGTTTGGCTGAGTAATTTCTGTACACCCCTCTTCCCGTTATATTTATGCTTACCCCTAGATACTCATACTCTCCCGTTTCTCCTACAGTGGTTTGTTTGCTTTCCCCTTCGGGGATTGAGAACTCCCCCACTCTCCATCTCTTCGTCATATCTACCTTGCGTCCAACGGGTATTACCTTGCTTTTATTTTCATTTAGTTCGAGCCGCCAAGTGTTCCCATATCTACCAACAATTTCCAGCAGTTTCTCTAGCCCCTGTTCAGTTCTAGACATTAACACCATGTCGTCCGCAAAGAATAAGCCTGGTATCTTTATGTCTCCAACATTTACCCCCTCCGCACTCTGAATTAGTTCGTCCCCTAAATCTTTAACATACAATGCAAACAAAATCGGTGAAAAGATACACCCCTGCTTGAGGCCTATATCCATAGGGACTCGTTTTGTAGTGATACTCCCTAGACTGAGTTGGCTTTGCACATCTGTATACAGTGCTTTCATGATTCCCACAAAGTCACCCCCAGTCCGATGCCCTCGAGCTTTCGCCACATACCTTCCCTCCACACTCGGTCGTACGCTTTTTTCACATCTAGAAATGCCAGAAACATCTTTTTCTTTTCAGCCTTTGTTGATTCTATCAGTAGGGTGAGTGTAAATAGGTGATCAGTGACTCTTCGTCCTTTCCTGAAACCATTTTGAATTTCTCCTAAAAAACCTTTCTCTTCAATAACTTCCTCTAGTCTACCGTATATGACCTTACAGAATACTTTTCCGATGTTACTACTAACTGATATCCCCCTATAGTTATCTAGAACTTCCTTATCCCCCTTTTTGTGTATGAACGACACCTTACTTTCCCTCCACTCTCTGGGGACCTCTTGCTTTCGCAGAGCCAGGTTGAAAAGGTTTGTCAGGACTTCAATAAGTGCCTCCCCTCCATTTTTGAGGAATTCGTTCGGAATTTCATCAGTCCCTCCCGCTTTACCATTTTTTAATTTCGAGACCACGTTCCGCACTTCTTCTGCCGTTATTTCGCTACATACACGATTGGATAGGTTCTCCTCCACCAGTGTATTTCTTTTTGGTGGGGACCCACTGCCCCATCGCCTATCGTTTATCTTTTCCCAGTGCTTGACTAACTCTGAAGCGATACGGCCTTTATCTTCTGTACTTTCCCCATCCACTTTGATACTCTGCACACTACTTTTCCCCCGTTTATTTACCCAGTTCCAAAATACGTTTGAGCTCGAACCCCCCGTTTTCTTTATTGTTCTGGCAAGACTGCAATTGCGCTCCTTCCTATTATTATTCTTTATCTCATTCACCTTTTTCCGTGCCAGTTCATATTCTCCTTTCATTAGTCTCGTGTCATTGTTATCCACCCCTTTAAGCTTCCTACTTCTTCTGTAAGCAGCGCATTTTACCTTCCTTTCTTTTATAGCCTTTTTCAGTCCCTCGTTAACCCTGTATCCAAGCTCTCTCGTTGGGACCCTCACGCTTCCTATACACTCCTTCCCTGCCTCTGTTAGGCTATTTACTATGCCATCTGAAATACTCTGGACATTTGCATCCCTAGGTATACATTCAAGATTTGGTTTTAGTTTTTCCCGAAACTGCTTCCAGTCGGCTCCTTGTTTTAGTCCCCAAACTTCCTTGAAGGTATTTCTGTCTCTATTCGTCTTTTTGCCCATAATCTTAACTGTTATCAGGTTGTGATCACTACCCAAGTCATTTTTTCCCTCGTCATCTATTTCTACATCTATAACCCTTGGATCACACAGGCCTAGCTTTCCTATTGCCCAAAATGGAGTCTGAGGGGGTTATGCACGCGGTTAGAATACCCGGCAGTTTACGTTGAAGTGTTAGATGGTCAATACCCAATCCCTCAACGCCTTTAAAACTATTAGAGGGCGAGCTCTATTCGGTTCCAGTTCGGCGATGGTAGAGGTTTGAGTCCCACCAGCGAGCCAGAATGTAATGTTGTGCGATGGCAAGTTTAAGGGAAGAAGAGAAAAGAAAACCAAACAGCAACGCCGGTTTGGTAGCGGCCCCGGTATATGACCATAGCGGTTACAAAAAAGAAGTGGAGAAAGCTCCAACAGTTTAGTTTTAAAAAACCGGGAGTCATCCATCAAGCCTTCTGGGAGATAGGATGCCGTATGTGATTTTGAGGTATCTGGTTATCCTTCGGGAATTCCAAATGACCTCCTCCACCCCCCCCCCCAAAAAAAAACTCTCACTGACACACACCCTCAAGCCCTTAAAAGGGCTGTTAAATCTTTATTCAAATGTTTATTTATATCAAATGTACACTCGTTCCCAGCCAGACAAGCTTGTTTCAATCCTTGCCTAGCGTTTGGTGGTTTCTTGTATATGTTGCAGAAAGGTAGGTTGCACCAATTCCTCCTACGCTTTGTCTACCATTTCCATGCGTCTTCTTGATAAGAGTGTTGCAAGAAATTTTGAGAATGTTCAGTTAGAAAAGTTATAGGTAGAGAGAAAGATAGGTATCCGCTATTGTATATTGTGCCTGCTGTGTGATTGTTGCTATGGATGGGGTAAGGGGTGTGTTTCTTCGAGCCCATTCCCCACACGCAGAGTTACGAGGCAATCCTCACAGACTCAATCCTAAAGATCCCAATGAGTAGCGAGGCAATCCTCACTGACTCCACGCAGTTTAATTCTATTGAGTAATTTTAATTTATTGTGGATTATTTTGTTTTTCTGTTTAGGGTTCGGTGTTCGTTCAGCTTCACCATTGATTCACTATCCTGGAGTATGTGGAGGGTTTTGTTATATAGATCTTATTAAACGCGTTTCAATCGCGCTTCAGCAGAGTTGCGAGGCAGTCCTCACAGATTCTATCCTAAAGTTCCCAATGAGTAGCGAGGCAATCCTCACTGACTCCACGCGATTTAGTTATATTGTATAATTTTTATTTTATTTTATTTGATTATATTTTTTTTTTTTTTTTTATTATTATTTTCTGGAAACTTATTTTGTTTTTCTGTTAAGGGATCGGTGTTCGTTCAGCTCAACGATTAATTCACTCTCTTGGAGTCTGTTGTGGGTTTTGTTTTGTAGGTCTTTTAATCGCGTATCAATAGTTTCTATTTTTGCTAGCTCGTGAAGTTCCTTTATCGGTGTCCATTTCGGTTTGCATAGTGCCACTCGCAGGGCATAATTTTGAACCCTCTGTAGCTTCTGAATGTTGGTTTTGCTTAGGTCGCTTGTTATTATGGCACCGTATTCTAGTACCGGACGTATAAATGTTTTGTAGAGCTTGAGAATAATAATAACTCTTTGGCCAGCCGCTGATTCGTCGCGGTCCTCATAAGAGAAGGCCATCATTCCCCCTGCACCCCACCCCCTCTTCCCCTCCTCTCCTCCCAGCATTCAGATATAAACTGCTTAATAGTGTCCCTCACTTCCTCTTTTTCAATTTCTTCAATAAGCATTCCTACCCTCTCCCTCGTGTCCCCCTTCAGCCATCTATCCTTTGTTTCTTCACCCCACTTCTGCCTTATTCTTCCAGTAAATTTTATTCTATGAGGTATATACTGTGGGCATTCCAAGAGAAAATGTTCCAGGGTCTCCACTACTCCAGAGTGGCACATTTGGCATCCCTTTTCCCCATCTCTCCCAATTTTTCCCCGAAGCTCCAGTGATCTTGATCTCAGTTTGAACAGCAGTGACCCTCCAAAGGTGCCATCTAGGTACTTCTCAAAAGCTGGCTTTTCTTTATATTGTAACCCCTGCAGTGATCTTTTCACGCTAACCCCTGCTCGCCAGTTTCGATTGCAGTCTTCCATGACTCTCTCTTTGACAAACCTTTTGCCTTCTTTCATTCCTACTTCTATGTTTGTGACCTCTATAGAGTAATTGTCCATTAGTTCCCTCACATGTTTTGACCACCCCGTTTCTATATTAGAATTCCAAATGGTATCGAGCATCAATTTACACCACCGGTTGTCAGGCAGGTTTCTCAAGTAGTTAAAGTAACACAGTTTTCCCAAATCTACCCTGTCCTTGATTTTCATCCACCCAAGCTCCCCCCTTACTGCTTCCAAAGCTGCAGCATTACTCGACCCTGTTATCCATCTGCCGGCATCATTCTGAGTACTTTCCAACTTCTTAATAACGGTTTGGTTTAATGGAATCACGTCCGTGCCATACGTTATACTTGGTAAACCCACCCTCTCCCACAGTGTTCTCCCCACAAATACCTTATTGAAACTATTTTTCCCTAAAAGTTTTAGTTGGTTCAGAATTCTTTTCCCCTTCAGAATCAGTTTGGCTGAGTAATTTCTGTACACCCCTCTTCCCGTTATATTTATGCTTACCCCTAGATACTCATACTCTCCCGTTTCTCCTACAGTGATTTGTTTACTTTCCCCTTCGGGGATTGAGAACTCCCCCACTCTCCATCTCTTCGTCATATCTACCTTGCGTCCAACGGGTATTACCTTGCTTTTATTTTCATTTAGTTCGAGCCGCCAAGTGTTCCCATATCTACCAACAATTTCCAGCAGTTTCTCTAGCCCCTGTTCAGTTCTAGACATTAACACCATGTCGTCCGCAAAGAATAAGCCTGGTATCTTTATGTCTCCAACATTTACCCCCTCCGCACTCTGAAATAGTTCGTCCCCTAAATCTTTAACATACAATGCAAACAAAATCGGTGAAAAGATACACCCCTGCTTGAGGCCTATATCCATAGGGACTCGTTTTGTAGTGATACTCCCTAGACTGAGTTGGCTTTGCACATCTGTATACAGTGCTTTCATGATTCCCACAAAGTCACCCCCCAGTCCGATGCCCTCGAGCTTTCGCCACATACCTTCCCTCCACACTCGGTCGTACGCTTTTTTCACATCTAGAAATGCCAGAAACATCTTTTTCTTTTCAGCCTTTGTTGATTCTATCAGTTGGGTGAGTGTAAATAGGTGATCAGTGACTCTTCGTCCTTTCCTGAAACCATTTTGAATTTCTCCTAAAAAACCTTTCTCTTCTATAACTTCCTCTAGTCTACCGTATATGACCTTACAGAATACTTTTCCGATGTTACTACTAGCACATCTTTGTTTGCTCCCCAATTTCTACCTCTGATCATCTTCAGAAAGTTGATACGTTTAGTAGCTCTAACCGTAATGGAGTTTACGTGACTGTTTAGACTGAGATTGCTATCTAGGATAAATCCCAAAAATTTGGCCTCTTTGTTTGCTTCTAGTTTGTGATCGTATAACTGGAGATCGATACTCGGGACTGTTTTTTTCCTTTGCTTTTTGAAGAACGTAACTTTTTGAGTTTTGGCGGCATTGAGTTTGATGCGCCACAGGGCACACCAGCTCTCAAGATCGCGAATGGTATCCTGTAGATGATTTTTAATTATGTTTCTGGACTTGCTGGCTGTCCAAATGCCTTTGTCGTCTGAGAACTGCGATAGTTCAACAAAGTTTTTCCCT
The DNA here is from genome assembly GCA_031216915.1 of Pictodentalium vernedei. NCBI lineage: Eukaryota > Metazoa > Mollusca > Scaphopoda > Dentaliida > Dentaliidae > Pictodentalium > Pictodentalium vernedei. The sequence continues at coordinate 233,745,569 of CM062295.1, forward strand.
ACTTTTTCTATATCATTCACATATATTATGAAAAGAAGCGGACGTAGAACCGACCATTGTGGTGTTCCCGCTTCGAGTATTACTTCCTCTGACACCTCGCGATTAACCCTCACCTTGATTTTTCGGTCAGTTAGAAATGATGATATGATCCTTAGAATTTTAGTGGGTAATCCCATTTTCGCTAGTTTATATCTCACGCCATTGTGCCATACCGAGTCGAACGCTTTTTCTACATCCAAGAAAAGCGCGGTTCCAATTTCGTTTTGACTAAATGCTGTTTTCATATAATCGACCAGTCTATATACGTGTTCGATTCCCTCTTTCTGACTCCTATACGCTCTTTGCCATTTGTTGAAAAAGTTGATTGATTCGAGATAGCTGCGAAGTCTCGTAGTGAGAATCCGCTCAAATATTTTCCCAACACAGCTAAGCAAGCTGATTGGGCGGTAGTTAGAAAGGTTGGTAAGGTCTTTGTCGGGTTTAGGTATCATGACTCCCGTGGCCACTTTCCAGCATTTTGGGAAGTACCCACAGGAGAGACAGCAGTTTAAGAGTTTGGTAAGTCTGCAGTAGAAGATGTTGGGGCACTGTTTCATTATTTTGTAAGAGACTTCGTCTTCTCCTGGGGACGAAGATGACTTGCATTTTCTGATTATACCCATGACCTCTTCTATGCTTATTGGTTCGGTTAATTCATGGTCGTCCCCGTCTTCATGCCTTTGGTCGAAGTTCGGTTCATTGAAGATTGAGTTGTTATCTTGGACAAATTTATTTACTCGTACCTTAAAATCGTTGTCATATCTGTTCCCTTCTTGTGGACGATGTGCCTTCTTTAGAAGTTCGGCAAAAGCACTGGCCTTTGCCTTGTCGTCTATGGCAATAGATCCGTCGCTAGTCTTTAGCGCATTATTATTGGCAATTTTGCTTTTTTGGCCAGTAAGAGTTTTAAATGTATCCCAGAACCTCTTAGGTTCCCTCAGCCCATTTAGGTTTTCGGTTGCTTTTTCCCATCTCACGCGATTGTCGTTAGCTATGGCCTTTTTTACTTCCCCATGAAGGCGATTATACGCGGTTTTAAGTTCTGCTCTTTTCATTTGATCATTCTCTGATTGGTAAGCCCGGAAGGCTTTTCTTTTTTGTTTGATTATTTGAAGAGTTGTTTGGGTTATTCTGTTTATCCGCGTCTTTACTGTTTGCTTGGGACAGATTTCATCTAGTGTACTGTTGATAACCTCGTTAAGGTGGGTGCAGGCTTTTTCTAGTTCATGAACATTTGAGGGGTCATTTGCCTTTATTTTTACTTCGATAATGTTTCTGAAGAGGTTCCAGTCAATTTTTGATAGGTTCCTCCTATTCACGGGAGGATACCTTGCGGGACCGGTATTACATTTCAGAGTGGCGTGAACCGGAAGGTGATCACTGCCTAGATCATCATCTCCTACAAATATGTCTTGCATTTGGCTGGTTAGTGATTTGCTGGTGATAATCAAGTCTAGGAAAGCATTTGTTAACCCTATGCAGGTTCTCAAACATCAAAATTTTGATAAAATGGGCTGTGTTTGCGTACCCGCAGCACCCAAAGTTAAGAGGAGAAATCAACATAAGTGGAAGTAGAATTCACTAAGAATTATTTTTGTAAGTAATAAGCGTATTCAAAAATATAAACATTAGCCCGTTTTGGGCTGGATAAACAATGATACCCATCAAAAGCTTAAAATTCATGTTCTCCCTGGATTTCTCTGAAAACATCTCGTATATTTTAAGTAAAAATGGCCATTCGCAGATTTTGGTGTGAAATTACAAGTTGCATGAATAAATATTCCTGTTAGTACTCGTTAACCCTCTACAAGCTGCGAGACAGCAATATTTTGGATACATTTGAGATAAAATGGACCATTTTCAAATATACACAGCACTAAGTGGGTATGTGTCAAACAAACATAACTCCTTTTGTTGGTCATTGACTTGTTGGACGACGATATTAACATTAACCCACTCCACCGTTAATGATGGTTTTTACCTAAACAATTTTTTTTTATCAAACTGTGTCATTTGAGACTACTATACTCACCTTTCTCATAACATCAATGAAGGAACTTCAGTGAGACAGTTTCATCAGACACTGTGTGGTCATGAAAAATCATGGAATCTCATCGGGAAAAGCCATGATTCTCCAGAATCATAAAGTCTAGTACTATGATTGTTTTTCTTGTCTAACACTCAATGGGAACATTATCGAAATTCTTTCATACATGATAATGAAAATTCTTAGTGAAAGTGAAAATCCTCCAAACCTCTGTCATTTATTTTGTCAAAACACAATTTGCTATTAATTTTGCCAGGGAGCTGTACAAATTTTAATACATTTTACAATTTTGTTAAATATGATGAAGAACAACAAAAAATCCTTTAAATTTTTATAAATGTTTCCTTACTGAAAAACCAACAAAAATGCGAATCATCGTGGTAAGCTTGTGAAATATACAATGTTTTTTGTAATTTTTATTCAGATTCATTGAGTAGTGCATACATTTTGGTGAATTATTCTTCATAATGTTTAACAATTTACTTACATAAAAACAGTTATATACACTTACATATTGGGATGTTTTTTCTGACACGATATATTCAGGGGATGCTCATGTTGAGTTACAGACAACTCGGACCAAAGACCACTTTTGAAGACAACTCGGACCACTTTTGAAGACAACTCGGACCACTTTTGAAGACAACTCGGACCAACATTGAAGACAACTCGGACCACTTTTGAAGACAACTCGGACCAACTTTGAAGACAACTCGGACCACTTTTGAAGACAACTCGGACCAACTTTGAAGACAATTCTGACCACTTTTGAAGACAGCTTGGCCCAACTTTGAAGACAGCTCGGACCAACTTTGAAGACAACTCGGACCAACTTCAAAGATAAGTCGGAGGAATTTCACAAACATGTCGGGTCACTTTTGAAGACAGCTTGGGTTGTCTGTGAAGTTATTTTGTCAAACAGACACACATTTCATCACACACTTTTATTTTTGATAAATGTTTGTAGCACAACTCTATAGGTAATCACTCAACCTGTAGTGTGAAAATTAGTGTAAACAAATTGAACAAATTGAACAATGTTGTTTGTTTAATAATAATAACTCGTCTTTTCAAGAGTTGCCCTAAAAGCTATCCGACACTGTGAAAACAATTTAAAAGACTTGTGTTGTTTTAGAGACTTGCTTTTCTATATATTGTGGTACGTTTTTGAAATTTTCATCTTTTTCACATTCTGGCTCGCCACCATGGTGGGACTCAAACCTCTACCATCGCCGAACTGGAACCGAATAGAGCTCGCTCTCTAATAGTTTTAAAGGCGTTGAGGGATTGAGTATTGACCATCTAACACTCCAGCGTAAACTGCCGGGTATTCTAACCGCGTGCATAACCCCCTCAGACTCCATTTTGGGCAATAGGAAAGCTAGGCCTGTGTGATCCAAGGGAAAAAATTAAGGTTAACCGGGTCGCAAGGGATTTGTAAATCCCACATCGTCCCTGCGCGCCTTCGGCGCGCTAAAACCTTTCATTCATTCAATTTTCATCCTATCTCCCAGAAGGCTTGATGGATGACTCTGATGAAGAACAACAAAAAATCCTTTAAATTTTTATAAACAAAAAATGTCAGAGCATTGCAGATCGCACCTTTTCCACTCAAGGGACAATATAAAGTTTTATATGTTTGTTTGTTTGTCAATCATCGATCAAACTCCGTCATTATACCCGATACACCACAACAATAGAAACGTTATTACCCATTCTAAAGCCAATGATATGCTCAAAAGACGCCCCTCTCGGCATAGTACTGTCACAGTGGATTGCTAGTTTGATGATGAGTCAGACCAACCCTACCAATTAACAACGATAATAATCAGTGCACTCTGCCGATTGTTGTGATGAATTTTGGTCATTGTACACTATTTCTCTCAATATCTCACCGAAAAGCGTGGGTACATGTCGTCCCTTGAGTACAACAAAGTGCCATCTGCAATTCTTAAGCTATTGTGATTAAAGGAATCTGTGCTAGAATCTGAAATTACTGAGACCAGGAAGCAATGAACAAAGAGGCATGGGAGAAATTTGAAAAAAAACGGATAACGTTTACTGAAGTTAATTATCGTGCTGACACTGCCCGTAAGTCTGGAATTAACCCTTTACCTAACATGAAAAGCAGACGACACTTGTAAAAAAAATCTTCAATAACTCATTTTTTTTTCATTTTTTTGTCTCAAAAACATAGGTTATGAACCCTCGTGCTCGTTCCATTGAGGTGTCCTAACCTATGTTTTTGAGATAAAAAATGAAAAAAATAATGAAAATTAATCGGCGATTTTTGAGAATGGCGCAGGCCGATTTTGGCCGTTACCTTGGGTAAAGGGTGAAAACAAGAAACAATCTAAGAGGGAAAAAGGGGCAAGACTGTCTTTTGAACTCATCCAAGACATTCTCGAGTAGAACCCACACATCATATTTGATAAAAATTGGATACCTTTGTTCAAGTTATCGGCTGACACCACCAAGCTAGAAATTCGAACAGGAAAATCTAGGGGGCATAACTCCTGAAAAGAAGATTTTGACAGAACTGGTTTTTGAACTCGTCGAAGATATTATCGAGTTCGGACCACGAACCAAATTTGGTAAATATTGGATAAAGTTTGTTAAACTGTCGTGCTGACACTGCCAGCAAATTGGAAATTTAGTCTACGGGGAATAACTCCTGTAAAAAATTTCAATAGGACTGTTCTTCGAATTCCTCTAAGACATTCTCGAGTAGAATCCACACACTATATTTGTTAAAACTTGGATGACGTTTGTTCAAGTTATCGTGCTGAGGCTGCTGTAGGTCGAAAACTCAAAGAAAAAATAATTCGAGCTGGACTGGTTTTCGAACACATCCAAGACATTTTTGAGTAGAACTCACAGACCAAATCTGGTCTAAATCGGATGACGTTTGTTTAATTTATAACACGCCTGTTCTATGTAATCCCCATCTACAGCAACATTAAATCATGTGGAAAGTGAAAATCTGTTCCGCACATATGTGCGGAACGGAAATCGTTGACGAACTATTTTTAAATTGAAGCGAAATTTCACTGGAATTTTCTACAAATCGTGCAACACAACTACAATTCCATTCGCTAACAATAACTGAAAATCGTCCCCTGAGCTCCAATGTGTTCTATGTGCCAGTAGGCACATAGAACACATTGGAACTTAGGTGACGAATTAGTAACACGGGTTTCCCTCGCAAATTTGGTTGGCGATAAAATGTTTTCTTTTTGTTGAGTTGTCAAATGAATTGCTGGGTGTCCTTCTAAGAAATGTTGTTGTTTTTTTTATAGACGCGAAGCCGTGTAATAAACAATAAATAACCCATTCGCACGCGAGTGTAGTTCTGTGTATTTTTCGTGCCGACATCGCGTGCAAGTCGAAAATTCCAACAAGAAAAGAATCTAAGGGGTAAAACTCCTGAAAGAATTAATTTGGAGCCGAACTGGTTTTCGCACTCATCCAGGGCGTTCTCTAGTAGAACCCACACACCAAACACCAAATATGCTAAGAATTAGGAAACTTTTGTTCAAGTTATAGTGCTGACACTACCCGCAATTCGGAAATTCAAACAAAAAAAACCCAACAATCTAAGGGGCATAACTCCTGCACAATTCGAACAGGGCAGGTTTTCGAACATGTCCAAGACATTCTCCAAAAGAACCCACAGAACAAACGTAGTAAAAAATTAGATAACATTTATTCAAGTTATCGTTTTGAAACTGCCAGGAAATTCAAAGAAGAAAATACAAGGTGCATAACCCCTGAAAAAAATTCGAACAAGACTGGTTTTCGAGAGCAGAACTCACAGACCAAATCTGGTAAAATCGCATAACGTTTGTCCCAATCATCGAGCTGATATGGCGATACGGACGAACAGGCGGGAGGGCGGGCGCTCGGTCTCGGTTGGGCCGGCTGGCGGGCGGGTGGGCGGGCGGGCGGGCGCACACCGACCTTTATCAAAACAGAGGTCGAATTGTTGACACAATCGACCAAAAATCGATGATTCTCCCCAATATAATTTACTTCATGATAAATGCTTTAAGGAGTTTTATAATGTTTATTCAACCCGTGCGAACCCATCTGGTGCGAGGTTAGTAAGTTTGAGAGTGAACAGTTATTCACCGTTGCCCTGTGATTTTCCCCTGTACACCGACTTCCTCCAAGCGTAAACTGTCCGACATGACATGGCCACATATGGCTGTGCCATTAAACTCACACAAACAAACAAAAAACAAACAAACAAACAAACAAACAAATTAATTAATTAATTAATTAATTAATAATCCATTCAATATTTCACCAACCAATCTACGGCTAATGATTACAGTGAGTTAAAGAAAGTTGTATTCAAGAGGTTTCAGCTCACGGAAAAGGGGTTTCGTGCTTGGTTCAGAGAATGTAAACAAAGCAAATGGGGAAAGTGTGTTTCAATTTGTGGATAGTGCCACCAGATATTTTTATCGTTGGGTTGAGATATAAGCTCAACAAAAAGGGGTTTTGGGCTTGGTTCAGAGAATGTAAGCCAGATAAAGGGGGAAAGAGTGTTTCAATTTGTGACATGAGTGTTACGCCCACTTTTGTAGTAATCACCACTTTTGTGGTAGCTCACCACTTTTATAGTAGAAAACGCCCACTTTTGTGGTAGCTCACCACTTTTGTAGTAACGCCGCCCACTTTTGTAGTAAAATGAGGTCTCCACTTTTGTAGTAACCGTCACCCACTTTTGCCATAAAAAAACAAAGTCACCACTTTTGTAGTAACGTTTTTACCACTTCTGCAGTAAACAAATATTTCCCAGTTTTCAAAGGCTAAAATTATTCGCACGATATGATCAGAGTCAAATCAAAGTATTTGCCCTTTCTCACTGATGGAACATTTGTATAATACGACCCAAACTTATATTGACCAATTGCTGTGGGAAATCCATGCAACAAAAATTGGCATTTTAACCCTTTACCTAACACGGCACTTATTGAGAATATTAAATTTCGTATTTTTTCCAAAATAAATTCCGCCTATTTTCAATGAAACTGCACATGGTATACACATGTGGATATCATTAGAACCCCAAAAGCCGATTCTGATAATATCCAAATTTCTATAGGTCTGCGAGAAATTTTGGAGATATTTAAGGCTATTTTAGGCTTAATGTGGTCAATGTTCGGGCCGTTTTCGTATTTATGTTGGGTAAGTGGTCAGCGTTTGACGCCTTCAGTCCGATGGCAGCTGACCGCACATATCCATTCTATAAAACGCATTTTCAATCGATATATTCCTCCTAGTCAGTCTGCAAGTATGCATGAATACTTGAATATTGCATGTGTACTATAAATATTGCATGTGCGGATATTTTAGGTGCAGCTCTGTTGTATGCGTCTTGTTATGACTTCTGTAAATGGCGGGGGGGGGGGGGAGGGGGGGCGTGATCTTGAAGCTTGCGAGTTTATAATACGGTTTTAACTACTCCTTAAGCTCATCTAAAAATTATTAAAATCTTCGAATTTATCATTTTCCCGTTCCTTCGACAAATGTCGACAAAGGAATGCACATTGTTAGTACGCTAAGCTGGTTGTATGAACCCACTTGCCCATGTGGGGCACAATGACACCGTGCATTAAGGCGCACTGCACGTCGACTGTGTACGTCATGATGTTGGAGAGCTGATAGCTGCTCATCCGTGCTCACCACGACGTTGTCTGTGAGGGTGGGCATGTGAGGAGAGGCTTGGGGGACTCCGGTTTCCTCCGCATGTAGAGCTTTTACCGACACTGAACGATTCTGCAGATGAAGTGTCTTTAAATAAATAAATAAATAAATAAATAAATAAATAAATAAATAAATAAATAAATAAATAAATAAATAAATAAATAAATAAATAAATAAATTTGATCTTCTCCCCTGTCTCAGGAATGTGGAGACGTGGCCACCTTCCAGGGACTATAATAATACTCTGCGAACCTTCGAATTTCCAGTCGGGATCGAATTGTGACGAATCCACTATCCCCAACCCAACACAAGTCTAGATTCAATTTCTCCCTCCCAAAAACAGTTCGATCAGCCGAGGCGGTGCGGTTTCTAAAACCACATCACCCCAGATGGTCGAACTATTTTATAAGAGATATTTAACATTTGCGTTTCCGACCGGGCTTTAAAATAAGGAAAAGGGATCGCAGTTATAATGGGTAGGTCGGAGCCCCACATAAAGTTCTCGGGTAGATGACCCACCTTTAGACTGAAATTAAAAACTACAAACCATCAAGATGTAGCCAGGTAACAATAATTCAACACTAAGAAATGTTATGGAATAATTTATTGAATGAAATTAAACATTATTACATATCCAAAAAGCGTTTGTTTCACTATCTTAAATTGGGCTGAAATTCGGAGGCTAGAGAAAAAAAAATATCAAGAATCCGATAAACAAGGCCCTTTTTATTATGTCCAGGCCACCCAGATTTTCTAATATAATATTAGGAGACTACTATTCTCCCATAGAGGACGTACCAATGACCAAAGGGAACTGTCATAAGAAGCTTCCACCCTCGAAGAACCAGAGTTCGTCGAGTGTGAAGTCTTCCAATATAAATGAGGAGTCACCTTCGTTCCTCCATAGATGTTATCTCCCAATAGTAATGATCAGGACTACACAGGTAAGAAGCTTTCACCCTCGAAGAACCAGAGTTCGTCGAGTGTGAAGTCTTCCAAATATAAATGAGGAATCACCTACATTCCTCCATAGATGTCATCTCCCAATAGTAATGGTCAGGACTACACAGGTAAGAAGCTTTCACCCTCGAAGAACCAGAGTTCGTCGAGTGTGAAGTCTTCCAAATATAAATGAGGAATCACCTACATTCCTCCATAGATGTCATCTCCCAATAGTAATGGTCAGGACTACACAGGTAAGAAGCTTTCACCCTCGAAGAGCCAAAGTTCGTCGAGTGTGAAGTCTTCCACATATAAATAAGGAGTCACCTCTGCTCCTCCATAGGTGTCATACCAAATATTAATAATCAGGCCTCAATCAAGTAAGAAGCTTTCACCCTCGAAGAACCAGAGTTCGTCGAGTGTGAAGTCTTCCAAATATAAATGAGGAGTCACCGCTGCTCCTCCATAGGTGTCATACCAAATATCAATAATCAGGCCTCAATCAAGTAAGAAGCTTTCACCCTCGAAGAACCAGAGTTCGTCGAGTGTGAAGTCTTCCAATATAAATGAGGAGTTACCGCTGCTCCTCCATAGGTGTCATACCAAATATCAATAATCAGGCCTCAATCAAGTAAGAAGCTTTCACCCTCGAAGAACCAAAGTTCGTCGAGTGTGAAGTCTTCCACATATAAATAAGGAGTCACCTCTGCTCCTCCATAGGTGTCATACCAAATATTAATAATCAGGCCTCAATCAAGTAAGAAGCTTTCACCCTCGAAGAACCAGAGTTCGTCGAGTGTGAAGTCTTCCAAATATAAATGAGGAGTCACCGCTGCTCCTCCATAGGTGTCATACCAAATATCAATAATCAGGCCTCAATCAAGTAAGAAGCTTTCACCCTCGAAGAACCAGAGTTCGTCGAGTGTGAAGTCTTCCAATATAAATGAGGAGTTACCGCTGCTCCTCCATAGGTGTCATACCAAATATCAATAATCAGGCCTCAATCAAGTAAGAAGCTTTCACCCTCGAAGAACCAAAGTTCGTCGAGTGTGAAGTCTTCCACATATAAATAAGGAGTCACCGCTGCTCCTCCATAGGTGTCATACCAAATATCAATAATCAGGCCTCAATCAAGTAAGAAGCTTTCACCCTCGAAGAACCAGAGTTCGTCGAGTGTGAAGTCTTCCACATATAAATAAGGAGTCACCGCTGCTCCTCCATAGGTGTCATACCAAATATCAATAATCAGGCCTCAATCAAGTAAGAAGCTTTCACCCTCGAAGAACCAGAGTTCGTCGAGTGTGAAGTCTTCCAATATAAATGAGGAGTTACCGCTGCTCCTCCATAGGTGTCATACCAAATATCAATAATCAGACCTCAATCAAGTAAGAAGCTTTCACCCTCGAAGAACCAAAGTTCGTCGAGTGTGAAGTCTTCCACATATAACTAAGGAGTCACCTCCGCGCTGCCATCTCTGACACCCCGCACACTCGGTGACTACCCAACAAGAAGAACTCACACTCGACAAAAGTTTGTCGAAGGCGAAATTCTTCAAAAAAATATTCCCGGAGTTCCAGAGAAAAAAAACTACTCTAAAACTTACTTAACTCTGATTCCATTGATCCGACAAACGGAGAAAAAAGAATACCAAATAAATTCCTAAATAACTATCCCGGTCTCACCAATGCACAGAGAATTCGGTGTTTAGTTTCTCATTCCGGAACTCCAAGGAATTACTATTTAAACTCATGACCAGCCGGCTCTTCCCAAACCTTCCAGAGAAAAGCTAAACAACCTACCCCAGTGAAATCCTATCTCGAACTGACTTTTTCGACGGTCCAGATCACCCACTTCAATTCATACACAACACGAAAAAATCATGCAACCTCTGAAATCTTGTATCGATTCAGGAAATCGCTGGTGTGTGCATTTCCCTCAGTGAAACTTGACAACAATTCAATCAACCGTTACTAGATCTCGTGCTACCTGACACTCTAATCACTGGTGGAGACAACCACCACAGAGAGAGCAAATAAGTAATATGGAATTAACCCCTGTTGGACGACAAACCCCCGACTCCATTTATCAAAAAACAGCACACTACCCCCACCCCAAGGTAAACGTCCTCGTTTTTGGATGGCTCAGATAGTGTTTTTGATTTCTTATTAATAAAGATAAAAATAAAAAAAAAATGATTAATGATTTATAATGACTATATTTACACACAAAAAAATGGGTCCGAAAAAAAAAATTGAGTACGATCTGTTCATACCTACTATCTAGATTAAATCTTTAGGCATGGGAAGTGCTACATCTGACGGAATAATCCGCCATCACATTTTATGTTTTATACAGCGGTAGGCAGGCCTGGGATACAGAAATCCAACCACCGACCAATTTCAATAAAAATTGAAACCGCTTACCGCCACGATCACTGACATGCGATAAGAGATGTTACCGCCTGGATTAGTTAAATCCCTGATCCGAAGAAAGCCACCACTATAACTTATATATTTATAAAACAATTAAACGGACCATACTTCATTGGAACACTACCCATAATTTACTACATATGAATTTTATCATCGTCCAGATGATGCTGCTCGCAGCGCCAAAAACTATCTTGGAAACCCTGCACACTACTGTATCCTTTCCATCACGACAACCCAGACAACAGCCACAAGATCCATTTATTGTTGGCGCGCTTGAATCATTCTAGATTAGAAAACAATTATCCAATATTTTTATGAATCCCGGAACTCTATTTCTCAATCGCCAACTCCATATTTCCAATTCAAAACAGTTGCAATTAATGCTTCGCTTGGGCAGCATAGTGAGCCCAACAAGGAATCACCATACCATGCCCAATCGAACCATCAACAGAGCCAACAATTGCCATCAAGGTCAATGTGAAATATCTCCAACTTTCACATTAATCACTTCTTTCCCACTTAATAAACCATCAACACATTCCCAATCACCCTGACTAGTGGGTTTTAAATTATAACATCTGGTAAATTTTCCTTTTTATTCTATCCCAAAAATTCTTTTGTGCATTCGGCCGGAGATGTACACCATCTGACAGAAAATGATGAGGATAAACCTGTCGATGGTGAAAATATAAAATATCTTCATCACCTACAGCCTTAAAAGCATCATTGACAGCCATACGTCTAAACTCATAAATCTCATAAGATACATCTCGGGGCTTTACTCTAGGAAATATACTACCTAATGTTATTTTCTTCACCCCAGCAAGCTTCCATTTCTTTAGCAATTCTCGGAGGTCCCGCAGGAAACATTCAAAAGAGAATGTAGCGCAATCAATATCATTACCCCCAATCTGAAGAACTATCCATCTAGCCCCTCTGACATTAATATTTTGCAAATGGCTAATCTTTCCCCCAGGTATCCCAACAAATTTCACGGAGGCAAACGGTATGGTACAATGCCATACTTCTGGGCACAATAATAAAAATCGGTACAATCTCGCCACAAAACTGTGTCCAATCACCAGACCCTCCATTTTAAGGAGTCAAAATTAAATCCTAAAAAGCAAAGTTAAATTAGGAAGGTTTACAAGAACCAATTCACATTCAAGAGTCAATGTTAATGGACAACTGTCAATATCGTCTGAACTCATAACCATCAAATACCATGATACACCTACACAACTTCACTGTCACTGGACAACCATCAATATCGTCTGGTTTCATCACCATCAAATACCATGATACACACACATAATTTCAATGTCAATGGACAAACATCAGTATCATCTGGATTCATCGCCATTAAATACCATGACTCACATACATAATTTCAATGTCAATGGACAACATCAGTACCGCCCGGACTCATCGCCATCAAATACCATGATACACATACATAATTTCACCGTCAATGGACAAACATCAGTATCATCTGGATTCATCGCCATCAAATACCATGATACACATACATAATTTCAATGTCAATGGATAACATCAGTATCGTCTGGATTCATCGCCATCAAATACCATGATACACATACATAATTTCACTGTCACTGGACAACTACCAGTATCGTCTGGATTCATCGCCATCAAATACCATGATACACATACATAATTTCAATGTCAATGGACAACATCAGTATCGTCTGGATTCATCGCCATCAAATACCATGATACACATACATAATTTCAATGTCAATGGACAACATCAGTATCGTCTGGATTCATCGCCATCAAATACCATGATACACATACATAATTTCACTGTCACTGGACAACTACCAGTATCGTCTGGATTCATCGCCATCAAATACCATGATACACATACATAATTTCAATGTCAATGGATAACATCAGTATCGTCTGGATTCATCGCCATCAAATACCATGATACACATACATAATTTCACTGTCACTGGACAACTACCAGTATCGTCTGGATTCATCGCCATCAAATACCATGATACACATACATAATTTCAATGTCAATGGATAACATCAGTATCGTCTGGATTCATCGCCATCAAATACCATGATACACATACATAATTTCACTGTCAATGGACAACATCAGTATCGTCTGGATTCATCGCCATCAAATACCATGATACACATACATAATTTCACTGTCACTGGACAACTACCAGTATCGTCTGGATTCATCGCCATCAAATACCATGATACACATACATAATTTCACTGTCACTGGACAACTACCAGTATCGTCTGGATTCATCGCCATCAAATACCATGATACACATACATAATTTCAATGTCAATGGACAACATCAGTATCATCTGGATTCATCGCCACCAAATACCTCCCTCAACCTAAAACAAAAAAAAGGAACACCACAGCAGTATACAAAATTTCGCAATTTTCTGTTTCCAACAGCTGAAATTAATTTATGTAATTTATTAGTTACATTACATGAAAGGAATGACCTCCAGTATTAAAAAAAAAAAAAAAAAAAAAAACAATCTTTCTGTGACTCAGTCAAACTGCAACCAATAGGTTTCCAAGCAATCCAAATTTTTAAGTCGTAAATTTCTGGTGGTCTTGCATATTTACCACGGACACATCACTTACGAAAAGTTACATACTGGCGACGCCATCATAAATTACTTACGAAACCCATTCTTACCCTAGCAACATCAACCACCACCCATCAGACACAATCATACCTAACCCCCACCCCAAATGCCCATCCCACATGCGCGCCATGCAAGTCACACCAAAATAAACGACGTATTTGGAATCACTCTTCTACTGGCTCAATTTCACTAGCGTATAATGCTCCCGCTCACGAGCATTTCCAAGTGTAATTCCCAGGGGTCACATTTACAAAACACAAATAGCGCTAGTATTTTTGAGATTACTAAGGTAATTTTTTTACATTTTTAGAATTGCGCTGAGTTAGGGTGTTCGTTTACACAATTTTTCCTAATGGAACACCTCCATTACGACACCCCGTAAGGGAAACCATGGAATCAATTGATTTCCATCCTTTCCCTACATTATGTGACCCATGAGAATACTATATCATTTATCAATCTTTACTTTATCCAATCCACTACCATAGGACATAACCACCGGTCCAATGACCCTACAACTTGTCCTATATATGACTGTTTGAAAGTCAAAATTAAACAATTCTGATTCAAAAGTTTCCAAATGAATCGAACAGCAAATTCAAATGAATTTGCAGTTTATTTTGTCTCCGCCCATTAACCCTTCCTTGGATCCCCAGCACCATTCCTGCTTGCCTATTAATTACAACTTCCAAATGGAAGACATAATTTAACCCTTGCATCGACATATAAGGCACACTCCGGGTAATTTAACAATTTTCCCATGATCACTGGGCACCACATCAAAAATTTAGCAAATCTTATCTTTGCTCGTGAGCTAGAGTTCTCGCCAAATGAATTCATTAAGCCAAATCTTAAATCATAAAATCACCGAATTTAGACCGGGGTCATTCCAGAATAATAAATACAAATCTTTTTTTTTTTTTTTTTTTTAAGACAGATCGTACTCATTTGAGTTCAACCAGCGGGGACGACGGACCCTTCGCCCCCGGTGGGTGACAGGATCTCCGCTAGGGGCAGGATTGTTTAAGTTGCTGGAACTGCCCTGAGCCGACTGGTCAGAATCTTCCTCCCGATCAATGAGTTCCGAAAAAGGTAACCTACCAGAATCTCCTGAATTGTCTACACTTGTTCCCATATTAGGTCGTTCAAAACATTTTTTTAATCTATTAAAGTGGACCACCTGCAGCCGACCACCATGCTCTCTACAAATAACATAATTTGCATCAGAGAGTCGCTTTTTAACCACAAATGGCCCAAACCAATATTTAGCAAATTTGGGGGTTTGACCTTGCTTTATTTTTGAAATATATAGCCACACTTTATCACCAACCTCATAAGGTCTTCCATGAACTCTACGGTCGTACAACCTTTTCCTATGTTTAATAGCAGTTTCACACTTACTGCTCACAAACTGGAAAATGGTTGCCATTCTATTTTCCAAATCCATCACATATTGAACTCGACTAAGATCCTTATCAGGAACTTTACCAGCCATAAATTCAATAGGTAATCGGATTTCTTTCCCAAAAAGGATCATATTTGGAGTAAGGCCCGTGGTCTCATGAACAGCACTACGATAAGCCATCATAACAAAAGGTAGATAGTATTCCCAGTCGTTATGATTATCTTCAACAAAACATGCTAGCATAGCTATCAATGTTCTGTTGAAGCGCTCAACCTGGCCATCAGACTGAGGGTGATATGGAGATGTTCTTGTCTTGGAAATCTCAAAATATTTACAGATTCCCAAAAACAATTCAGACTCAAAGTTGGCCCCTTGATCAGAATGGATAAACTTAGGCATACCAAAACGGGATATCCACTCTTTAACCAATATTTCTCCAATTGTACTTGCACGCTGATTAGGCATGGCATAGGCTTCAGTCCATTTAGAGAAATAGTCAGAAACAACCAGAATGTAAATGTTTCCACTCACAGATTCCGGTAGGGGACCCAATACATCAAGTGCAACCCTCTCCATCGGTTCCGAAACACGGTCGGTAACCAGGGGGGCCTTTAACGCTTTGTTGGGACTTTTCCGACGTTGACACACCTCACAAGTCTGCACCCACTGTTCTACATCCTTCTTTAGACCAATCCAAAAAAATCTTTGCCTAATTTTCAAATAGGTTTTCATCATACCTAAATGGCCTCCCACCACGGAATCATGGCAATGTTTTAAAATTTCAGATTTTAGTTTCCCAGGAACAATCCACAAAAATTTATTTTCCTTTCCAAATTCCAACCATTCTCGATAAAGCATACCTTGCCTAACAACCATTTGTTCCCATTGGGCTACATATTTTTTAAATATTAATTCTTCACCCTTCATTTGCTCAGCCGACGGCTTAGAATCATTTGTTTTATTTTCAAACAATTTCTTTAATATTGGATCACTCATCTGATCATCAACCGAAATTACACCTCCTGGAGACAAATCAATAGCATTAGTCTCCAAAGATATCCTACTCAAGGCGTCGGCATTCTTATGTTGCTCTCCTCTACGATGGATGATAGAAAAGTCAAATCCACTCAAATATTCCAGCCAACGAGCCACTTGCCCCGTTGGTTCTTTAAAATTAAACAACCACCTCAAAGATCCATGATCGGTGTGCAGAGTAAAGTGTTTTCCTATCAAATAATGGCGAAAATTTTTAATGCTTTTAATAACTGCCAATAGCTCTTTCCGAGTGACACTATAATTACGTTCTGGAGGAGAATGCACTTTACTAAAATATGCAATTACCTTCTCCTGTCCGTTAACTAACTGAGACAACACAGCCCCACTAGCCTGATCACTCGCATCTGTGTCCAAAATAAACTCTTGCTCAAAATTTGGAAATCCCAAGATTGGACTCTCACATAGTTTATTCTTTAAAATTTCAAAAGATTCTTTTCTAGCCTTATTCCACTCAAATTTTACATTCTTTCTAGTTAATTCCAACAGGGGACCAGCCAAATCTGAGAAGTTCAAAATAAATTTTCTGTAATAAGAACACAAACCGACAAAACTGCGTATATCTCTGACACATCTTGGAATCGGCCAATCCTTAATCCTAGCTATCTTTTCTGGGTCAGCCCGTATCCCCTCTGAGGACACGATATGGCCCAAAAAAGATACCTGTTTTCTAAAAAGAGCACATTTAGAAGGCTTGAGTTTCAAACCAGCTTCCTTAATTTTTGTGAACACCTCTTCCAACCTTTCTACATGTTCTTGGAAAGTTTTAGCATAAATAATTATGTCATCCAGATATATCAGACAGGTCTTCCAATGAAGGCCCTTCAAAACGAGCTCCATAAGCCTCTGAAAGGAATGGGGAGCCCCAGAAAGCCCGAAAGGGAGTACCTTGAACTCATAAAGCCCTTTACCTGTACTAAAGGCAGTTTTTTCTTGAGCTGAGGAAGCCATCTCCACCTGCCAATACCCTGAAGCCAAATCTAATGTAGAGAACCAACTGGCCCCCTGCATTCCTTCAAGGCTGTCATCAATGCGTGGCAAGGGATATGCATCCTTCCGAGTTACAGCATTTAACTTACGATAGTCTACACAAAAGCGTAGGCTACCGTCTTTTTTTTTAACCAGGACAATGGGGGCCGCCCACGGACTATCCGAGGGTTGTATTATCCCCTGTTCTAACATTTCTTGTAACTGCCTATCAACTTCCTGTCGCTTATGTACAGGAAGTCTATAGGCTCTTTGTTTTATGGGTGGATGTTTACCCGTGTCAATATCATGTTTTATAATACTTGTTCGACCTAAATCTTTATCATGGCGGATAAAAACCGACTCATTTCTATCAAGAAGCATTTTAACTTGAAATACCTGATCCGTAGTCAAAACAGTTTCATCAATTGTTTGCTGGAGAGAATACTTATCAACATTTTCTTGTTTTACATTTTCTTGAATTACACTATTTCCCAGAACCTCCCCTTGCTGGAATACTGCCACTGTTTCACCTTTTTTCAAGGACTGGGGTACCCCGGTGGTATTTACTAACCTCATTGGCACAACATCTCCATTTGAAGTACCCACAAAACTTCGCCCAACCATAATCCCATTATGTTTTTCTGAAAATTTTTGATCTACCTCACAAATTCCCTCTAAAAGAGAAACATTACTTACCTTACCATTAATTATAATCTCGGAAGATGGAGGTATAGTTACATTTTCAATAAGCATGACCTCATTACTATCGTTGTTATTGCCAAAATTTAGGGGAATTTCTTTTCCTGCTAATTTAACACAATTCCTCCCCAGATAAATGTCTAAGTCTAGGGCAGTCATCAGATCAACCCCCAATATTCCCTCAAATGATAACTCGGCAACATAAAACTCTTGATCAAAACTATTATTACCTATATTAATGGGAAGGTTGATAACTCCTGGCACCTGCAAGGGTTGTCCGCTAGCTCCACAAACCTCTCTAGGAGCTGCTTGTAATTCTGAAGAATCCTTTCCAAATACCTCTTCCAATACCTTAGTACTTAATATGCTAATGGCTGATCCAGTGTCCAGCAAAAATTTTACCTCTTTGTCACAAATGGTTAAGGGAAGAAAAAAATGACCAATCTTTTTCTCAGGGTGGGCCCCATTCTGTTGGAGCTGAGGTTTGACCCCAACCCCAGCTCTTATTCTTTTAAACCTTGCCTATTATTCCACCTTCCACCTCTTCGACCCCCATAATTCCGACGAACATTTCCTCGACCACGTCCACGAGAAAAATCTTCCCGAGTATTTTGTATTTCCGCTATTTTGTCAATTCCATCCTCCTTCCCCAATTGTTCTAAAAATTCGCGTCTCATTTCCCTTTGTTCTTTGCGCAAATCATCAATCTGAAACCGCAGATCAGTCAGCGTCTGAGTTAATAATTCCAATTGCTCGGAATTAACAGCTTATTTATTTATTTATTTATTGGTGCTTAACGCCACATCAGCAGCTAAGGCTATATCGTGGCGAGAAAACATTAAAAGGAAAACATGGCAGAAACGATATTCAAAGATGAGTAAAAAAAACAATTATATTAAAAATGATACTCAATGTAATATGAACAGTGATGCGTGAGAAACAAGAAAGATGAATAATTCACAAATCAACCTGATGAATTTAAGTCTTAAAGACTCTAGTTAAGATAATAAAAACAGTTTTAAAATTTATTAAAAAGGTTGATTGATTTCAAAAATGAAAGAATCATATTCGGTCTAGTACGATAAAAAAGATCTCTCAGAGATCCTACAGAAAAAAACTGCCCTCTGACATGATTAAAATCTGTACAATGTAAAAGAATGTGCTCCACTGACAACACCTGCTGGCAGGGAACACATTCTGGTCGCACAGTACCCTCCAACAAAAAGGAATGTGTAAGTCTTGTATGACCAATATGACATCGCGTCAATACTGCAAGATCCTTTCTAGAAAGGTTACTAGACGGGTAGTGATCACAAATATCTGGTCGGAATCGATGGAGCTTGTTATTTGTCGCTCCATCCCAATCCGCCTGCCACACAGATTTGATGTACTTATTGATATGTGGTTTCAGGTCACTGGAAGGGATGTTAAAATCAGTGAGAGGCTTGGATAAAGCCTGTTTTGCTGCACCGTCTGCCCTGGTGTTACCAGCGATACCAACATGTCCGGGTAACCAGCAAAACACGATATCATATTGGTCAGACATGAGAGTTGTCAACTTCTCACGAAGTTCCAAAATGAGAGGGTTCTTCAACTTGGGGTTGAGTAAAGCAAGTAAAGTGGAAAGAGAGTCAGAAAAAATAATCGACTTCTTTTCCTGCACATTTTCTATGTGTTCAAGCGCAAGTTGTATAGCTTTAACTTCAGCTGTGAAAATAGAACTCTGATTCGGTATTCTGATTGAGGTGACATGATCACCAGTAACAGCAGCTGATGATACTTTGTCACCATCTTTAGATCCATCCGTATAGATTCTTGTATATGTACTATACTTGGACTTTATTTCGGCATATTTTTGTTTGAACTGCAGGGAATTGGTATCAGATTTTTTGGTACAAGCAAGGTCCAAAATAACAGTGGGTTTTTTAAGATGCCAAGGAGGAATGTGTGATTTACGGTTTTCTTTTATAGATTCAGAATTAATTTTTGAAGACTCCATGTGGGGTTTAATTCTAATTCCCAATGGAGGAATATGTTTCTGATGTCGGTTAAAAAATTCAACATTTTGAGGTTCTGAAATACAATTAAAAGCAGGATTTGAAGGATTGGCCAAAAGTTTAGACACATATTGTAGAGACAATTTAATTCTGCGCTTCTCAAGAGAAGGCTCCTCTGCTTCAACAAGCATTGAATCTATTGGGGATGTTCGAAAAGCCCCTAGACTAATTCTAATACCACTATTGTGAATTGCATCAAGTGGTTTTAGGTATGACTTCCTTGCAGAACCGTAAACTATAGAACCGTAATCTAATTTTGATCGAACAAGTGATCTATACAGATGGAGCAAAGTTTTTTGGTCAGCACCCCAATCAGTGCTACCAACAACCTTCAGTAGGTTCAGTGCTCTTTTACATTTAACTTTTAGTTGTTTTATGTGGGAAGTGAAATTCAGTTTGCTGTCAAACAACAAACCTAAGAATTTCACTTCCTTTACAACTTTAATGGTGTTTCCATCCATTTTCAACTCTGGATCAAGATGATGCTTCCGGAGCTTACAAAAATGAACACAATTAGTTTTGGTCTTTGAAAACTTAAAACCGTTTTCTGTAGCCCATTTCTGGATTCTATTTAAACACAGCTGAAGTTTGCGCTCTATAGCATTCATTTTTTTGCTGCTATAGCAGATTAAAAAATCATCAACATACAATGAGGAATCTACCATATTCTCAATTGCATCGATGATACTATTAATTTTTATAGAAAACAGGGTAACGGACAAAATACTACCCTGAGGAACCCCCAATTCCTGCTCGTGAGGATCAGATAACGTTGACCCAACACGAACCTGAAACTGGCGGTCCTTTAAAAAGTTTTCAATAAAAATAGGCATACGCCCTCTCAACCCCATGTTAAAAAGATCTTTTAAAATCCCATACGTCCACGTTGTATCATATGCCTTCTCTAGATCAAAGAAGATGGCGACCACATGTTCTTTTCTAGCAAAGGCATTTCTTATAAACGTTTCAAGTCTGACCAAATGATCCACAGTACTTCTCTGGTTTCTGAAACCACACTGAACATCTGCAAGCAGATTGTTCGATTCCAGAAACCAGACAAGTCGATCATTGATCATCCTCTCCATGGTTTTGCACAGACAACTGGTTAAGGCAATAGGTCTGTAATTGCTTGGGTTGCTGTGATCTTTATCAGGCTTAGGAATAGGAATTATAGTTGCTTTACGCCAGGATGGTGGAAACTGGCCAGTCACCCAAATGCCATTAAAAATTGATAATAAAAGTTCTAGCGATGTTTGTGGCAGATGCTTTAAAAGTTTGTAATGTATGTCATCGGGACCAGTGGAAGTATCCTTTGCTCTATGCAAAGAGTTACATAACTCTTTCATAGAGAAAGGTTCATTGTAATCCTCTAAATTATTGGAGGTAAATTTGAGCTTTTGTTTTTCTTGTTGTTTTTTAATTTTGAGAAATTCAGGATTACAATTTTCAGACGACGAATGTTTCGAAAATGTGGAGGCCAATTTATTTGAAATTCCTTTTTTTGATGTGATTAGTGTGTTGTTATCTTTCAGATGTTGAACTGTTGATTTTGTTTCTTTTCCTTTAATTTTTCTTATCATTTTCCAAATTTTATTGATGGGGGTGTTTTGATTAAGTTTAGAAACATATGTTTCCCAAGAACTTTTCTTTTTTTGTTTTATCAGTCGTCTTGTTTTTGCCCGATTTATACGAAGTTTGTCCAAGTTACGTGTGGTTGGTGACTTATTAAATTCCCTCTCAAATTTCTTGCGATCTTTTATAGCCTGTTTGCACTCAGTATCAAACCATGGTTTAGTGAAACGTTTTGGATTTGCCGAGGTTTTAGGAATGACTTGGCTTGCAATGTCAATCAACTCTGTGGTGAAGTGTTCAATCTGGTCAGTACTGTCCTGAAATTTCTCCCGTGTGAGGCGCTCAGAACAAAGCGATGAGAAAGTGTCCCAGTCAGCCTTTTTAAAGTTCCACTGGGGCACCCTCTCATCATCCGCCGGAACTACACTCTCCAACACAATCGGAAAGTGGTCACTCCCGCACAAGTCATCTTCTGCCTTCCATGAAAAATCAAGGAAGACAGAAGGGCATGCAATTGTTAAATCAATTGAAGTGTAAGAACCAGTTGCGGGGTGCAGGTAAGTATCTGACCCATCATTGAACAAGCACAAGTCATATTTTGTAATGAACTCTTCTACAGTTTTACCTTTTGCATCTTCTTGACTGCAGGAATTACCCCAAAGGGGGCTATGAGCGTTAAAATCACCCAACAAAATGTACGGAGTTGGGAGTTGTTGGACCAACAACTCAAGATCATTCAGTTGCAGCGATTTATTTGGCGAAACATAAATCGAACAAAGTGTAACTGTTTTGTCCAAAGTTAGGCGTACCGCTACAGCCTGTATATTTGATTGCAAAGATACAGGACTGTGAATAATGTCGTTTCTAACCAGGACAGACGTTCCTCGAATATGAAGATCATTAACATCAACCCAGGCATTATACGATATATAATGCTTAAAAGCTGAATGATCTTGAGCCTCGGGTTTCTTTAAAAGTGTTTCCTGCAGGCAAAAGGCTGCAGGTTTATATTTTTGGCTTAACAGACCCAGCTCATTAAAATTCGCTTTAAAACCTCGACAATTCCACTGTATAATGTTGTATTTAGAAGTATTATCCATGTTTGGGTGGAGATTTTGCAGGTAGACGTATGGGAGATATGACCCCTGTATTCTTTTTTGGTGATGCTTTACGTGGGGATCTATTCTGAGAGGAGGTCGAGCATAAGTGCTCGAATGTTTCGTCGATGCACTCACCAACTTCCATGTCTTCAAGACCCTCAAACCTGTTGCGGGTGATTGGGTCATGAAGAGCTTTAGGCAATCTCTCTGATACCTGTTTTGCTTTTTCTTGTTGCTTTTTGATTTTCTCTTGATTTCTTCTCTGACTCTGACTAAGAGGTTTGGGTTCTGGTTTTGATTTTGTTTTATTGTCATTTTTCTGTTGCGATTTTGCTGCATTGGCTTTTTTCTCTTCCGTTTTAGTTTCATCTTGTTCTTTCGTCTGATTTGTTTTAGGTTTTTCTTCCATTATTGTACGTGTGGCTGGTGGTGTCTGAGTTGACTTTGGTTCTACTTGATCACTGTGCTCTATTGTAAAGGCTCGAAGCAATGATGGCATTGTGCCTTTGAGCCATGTATATTCTGTCTGGCATTCTGCAGATTTTGTTGGTTTTTGTTTATGAACTACTGTGGCATATGATGGTACTGATGTATTCATGCCAGGCATTGACGCAACAATCTCTCTGGCCTCTTGGAAACTAATTTGTTTTTCGCATTTTATTTGTTGTATTTTTTTTTCCTTTTTCCAGACAGGGCAATCTTTGGAAGATGATATGTGATTGCCCTGACAGTTGACACACTTGATTGGGTTGTTGCATGGCTCTTGATGTTGTTGGCCGCATCGGAAACATATCATTTGTCCTCTGCAATTATTTTGACTGTGTCCATACTTTTGACACTTGAAGCATCGAAGTGGATTTGGAATATACAAATCCACTTTGATGTTCATGTAACCCACTTTAATAGCTTTTGGTGGTTGTGCACAGTTAAATGTTAAAATATATGTATTGGTTTGTATTACGTTTCCGTCTCTTTTGATTGATATTCGTTTGACATTGTCAACACCCTGTGAATTCAACTCTTTCTGTATTTCAAGTTCATCAATGCCAGACAGTTCCCTTGTTCTTAAAACGCCTTTGCAGCTATTGAGAGTCTTATGAGCAAAGGCGTTGACTTCTAGATCCACCAGTTTATCTATTTTGAGCAAATTGATGGCCTGCATTTCTCTTTTACATTCAATTAATATTCCACCAGATCTTAGTTTTTTGACACTTTTTACATTCCCAGCAATTCCTGTAATGGCTTTTTCCAGTGCAAAAGGGTTGATATCTGTAGCCCTTTTACCATCGTTTGCCGCATAAATAATAATAAATTTTGGCCAGTTGTTTATGTTAGCTGGTACTGTTTCATGATCTGAGTCAGAGTCAGAGTTAGATAAATATATCTCGTGCCCTCGTTTTTGCTTTTTTTGGGGTATGTTTGCCATGGTTATTTTGATAATCGTTCACTGCCTCGGCTCCCACCCACCACGGAGTCCAACAAGGGGTAGGGTTACTGCCATGCAGTGAACCCACCGGGTTGCCGGTATTCCCACATACCTGGTATGAGGCAGTATACTCAGTCAGTGTTGATGCCAAGGCATACCACTGACTGATTGGCCCGTGTGTGGAAGTGCCAGGTCTTCAGATGAGGGTCATCCAATCAGTCACTGTATAAAACACTGTAATAAAGGTTGCCATGCATAACCGAAACAGACAGTGCAGCAAAACTAAGTAGTTGTTAAAATATAAAGTGTTTAAAAACAATACACAATGGCAATTATGTTAGGTGATTAAAAGAAATGACTGACTGAATGACCACCAAATGCCCCCCGACGTGACACCCAATACTTTTTGGGGTGGGGGCTCCCGATTGGCCAGAACGGACCATCCGACCATCCTTCTACACCCGAAGTTGGGGCCAAAACAGTGTATTGAAACAGGTAATCTCCACGATGAAGATCAGGGCCAAAGCAGTGTTTACGACCTGATCTCCATCCTGGAGACCTGTCCTAACCGGGACCCAGTCTGTTCTCAACTGTCAGGATTCCTTCCTCCGAGGCCTTCAGATCGCACCTCACGGGAGAACAAGGTGCCTGCAAGATGGCATAAGCAGGATTGACCATTTTGGTCCGGGGCTGCGTATTCATATATTACGCAGCAAACCAGCTCAATTGAGCAAACCTGCTAATTAAAAAACCAGCAAACCTGCCCAATTGAGCAGGCCGTCCTCTATCAGCCACCTGAGGACCCGCCTAGTAGGGGATGGTCAAACCCCCCTAGGAATTAACAGCTTCGTTGTCAGAAGGTTGGACAGTGGAAGCAACTTCCACTCTCCTATATGATTCTTCCTCTAATGCCAAACGAACCGCGGCATCCAACGTCTCGGGTTTTCCACGCAACACCTGCATCCGAACGTCTTTATCCGTTATGGCTTCAACAAAAGCTTCTTTTGCCAAATCGTCCCTTAAAATGGATGGGGCTGAAGGGTAAGCTTTCTTTACCAATCTACGTATACTACTAGCCAGCTCGGGGAGTGTTTCTCGAGCGGTTCGCCTTCTTGAACGCAATTGTGACCTATAAATTGCCGTACCTCTAAAGGGATCAAATCGATCTATCAAACTTTTTAATATTTGTTTTAGGCCAATCTTATCATTACTATCTAGATCTTCGTAAAATTGCAATGCGGCCCCTCTTAATGAAACTACCAAAAATCTACAAGCCACCACCTCTGACCATTCATTGATTTCTACACATTTTTCAAAATGCGTCACCCAATCAACCACATTGGTGGACCCATTAAATGTTTCTGGTGTAACCACCGGTTTTCTGGGCCCGTTATATTGTTCACCACTTTTGGATGGACGTTCCTTAAGAGCAGGAAGGTCCGCACCCGGTGCCACTAACGCCCGATCACCCTTATCTTGATAGCTGACCCTCGCAAGAGGAGTTTTAACTTTCTTAGGAATGGCACCCGAAGCTCTTCTTCTACAAAATTCACGCGCAGAACTTCCTACCTGTTTATGAATTCCATTGTCCAAACCATTATGTTTTGGAATTTCACTCACTTGAATTTCTACATTTTCATTAAAAGACGTAGGAGTGGCCTCTGGTGTTTCTTGAAAAAAATCTAGAGCCTCAGCCATGGGGTATCTCCTTGGGGTGCTAATATCTGGATTTGTAGCCAAATCAGTTAACTTTTTAGATGCCCCCAAGTATTCATCCAGCCCTTCCGAAATTCCCGTAGCCATATTAAATTTGAACCAATACTAAACAATTTACCTGTATTAAATTTCTATACATCAGTCTTATGGTATCATAAAATATCCTGTCGGCGACGCCAATAACTGTGACGAATCCACTATCCCCAACCCAACACAAGTCTAGATTCAATTTCTCCCTCCCAAAAACAGTTCGATCAGCCGAGGCGGTGCGGTTTCTAAAACCACATCACCCCAGATGGTCGAACTATTTTATAAGAGATATTTAACATTTGCGTTTCCGACCGGGCTTTAAAATAAGGAAAAGGGATCGCAGTTATAATGGGTAGGTCGGAGCCCCACATAAAGTTCTCGGGTAGATGACCCACCTTTAGACTGAAATTAAAAACTACAAACCATCAAGATGTAGCCAGGTAACAATAATTCAACACTAAGAAATGTTATGGTATAATTTATTGAATGAAATTAAACATTATTACATATCCAAAAAGCGTTTGTTTCACTATCTTAAATTGGGCTGAAATTCGGAGGCTAGAGAAAAAAAAATATCAAGAATCCGATAAACAAGGCCCTTTTTATTATGTCCAGGCCACCCAGATTTTCTAATATAATATTAGGAGACTACTATTCTCCCATAGAGGACGTACCAATGACCAAAGGGAACTGTCATAAGAAGCTTCCACCCTCGAAGAACCAGAGTTCGTCGAGTGTGAAGTCTTCCAATATAAATGAGGAGTCACCTTCGTTCCTCCATAGATGTTATCTCCCAATAGTAATGATCAGGACTACACAGGTAAGAAGCTTTCACCCTCGAAGAACCAGAGTTCGTCGAGTGTGAAGTCTTCCAAATATAAATGAGGAATCACCTACATTCCTCCATAGATGTCATCTCCCAATAGTAATGGTCAGGACTACACAGGTAAGAAGCTTTCACCCTCGAAGAACCAGAGTTCGTCGAGTGTGAAGTCTTCCAAATATAAATGAGGAATCACCTACATTCCTCCATAGATGTCATCTCCCAATAGTAATGGTCAGGACTACACAGGTAAGAAGCTTTCACCCTCGAAGAGCCAAAGTTCGTCGAGTGTGAAGTCTTCCACATATAAATAAGGAGTCACCTCTGCTCCTCCATAGGTGTCATACCAAATATTAATAATCAGGCCTCAATCAAGTAAGAAGCTTTCACCCTCGAAGAACCAGAGTTCGTCGAGTGTGAAGTCTTCCAAATATAAATGAGGAGTCACCGCTGCTCCTCCATAGGTGTCATACCAAATATCAATAATCAGGCCTCAATCAAGTAAGAAGCTTTCACCCTCGAAGAACCAGAGTTCGTCGAGTGTGAAGTCTTCCAATATAAATGAGGAGTTACCGCTGCTCCTCCATAGGTGTCATACCAAATATCAATAATCAGGCCTCAATCAAGTAAGAAGCTTTCACCCTCGAAGAACCAAAGTTCGTCGAGTGTGAAGTCTTCCACATATAAATAAGGAGTCACCTCTGCTCCTCCATAGGTGTCATACCAAATATTAATAATCAGGCCTCAATCAAGTAAGAAGCTTTCACCCTCGAAGAACCAGAGTTCGTCGAGTGTGAAGTCTTCCAAATATAAATGAGGAGTCACCGCTGCTCCTCCATAGGTGTCATACCAAATATCAATAATCAGGCCTCAATCAAGTAAGAAGCTTTCACCCTCGAAGAACCAGAGTTCGTCGAGTGTGAAGTCTTCCAATATAAATGAGGAGTTACCGCTGCTCCTCCATAGGTGTCATACCAAATATCAATAATCAGGCCTCAATCAAGTAAGAAGCTTTCACCCTCGAAGAACCAAAGTTCGTCGAGTGTGAAGTCTTCCACATATAAATAAGGAGTCACCGCTGCTCCTCCATAGGTGTCATACCAAATATCAATAATCAGGCCTCAATCAAGTAAGAAGCTTTCACCCTCGAAGAACCAGAGTTCGTCGAGTGTGAAGTCTTCCACATATAAATAAGGAGTCACCGCTGCTCCTCCATAGGTGTCATACCAAATATCAATAATCAGGCCTCAATCAAGTAAGAAGCTTTCACCCTCGAAGAACCAGAGTTCGTCGAGTGTGAAGTCTTCCAATATAAATGAGGAGTTACCGCTGCTCCTCCATAGGTGTCATACCAAATATCAATAATCAGGCCTCAATCAAGTAAGAAGCTTTCACCCTCGAAGAACCAAAGTTCGTCGAGTGTGAAGTCTTCCACATATAACTAAGGAGTCACCTCCGCGCTGCCATCTCTGACACCCCGCACACTCGGTGACTACCCAACAAGAAGAACTCACACTCGACAAAAGTTTGTCGAAGGCGAAATTCTTCAAAAAAATATTCCCGGAGTTCCAGAGAAAAAAAACTACTCTAAAACTTACTTAACTCTGATTCCATTGATCCGACAAACGGAGAAAAAAGAATACCAAATAAATTCCTAAATAACTATCCCGGTCTCACCAATGCACAGAGAATTCGGTGTTTAGTTTCTCATTCCGGAACTCCAAGGAATTACTATTTAAACTCATGACCAGCCGGCTCTTCCCAAACCTTCCAGAGAAAAGCTAAACAACCTACCCCAGTGAAATCCTATCTCGAACTGACTTTTTCGACGGTCCAGATCACCCACTTCAATTCATACACAACACGAAAAAATCATGCAACCTCTGAAATCTTGTATCGATTCAGGAAATCGCTGGTGTGTGCATTTCCCTCAGTGAAACTTGACAACAATTCAATCAACCGTTACTAGATCTCGTGCTACCTGACACTCTAATCACTGGTGGAGACAACCACCACAGAGAGAGCAAATAAGTAATATGGAATTAACCCCTGTTGGACGACAAACCCCCGACTCCATTTATCAAAAAACAGCACAGAATCTTGTTGGGTACTTGATTTGATTTGTATGCATGTACATAATAGTCGGCTGTGGGGTAATTGTGGAAATTACATTCTTTGACCTTCCTTGATCAGATTTTAGACCTAAAGCAGGAGGAAAAATCCCACGAAACAGAAAAACTGGGAATTAATGTCTGTCATGTAGCGCCGACCCAAAGTTCATGTCCACATTAATGGCCACTGAAGAGTGCCAATAATCGGGCATCAACTTCAGACGGGGTCTCTCTATTTTAAACAAAGTTTGTTTTTTTCTGAAAAGTTGTACTATTCCCGACACGTTGTTGTGCGCGCCATCAATTTGGATTTGATTTGGGATTTGATTCGAGACGACAAGCGTTATTCACACAACCGTAGCCCGTTAGGTCTATGTTAAAATATTTGCAAATGGTTGTAACATAGATACAGAGAGTGAATTAAAAATCAATGGGTACATTTTAATAACATATTTATTTTGATTGATAGTGATTCTCGGGGATATCGAAATATCCGTGCATTCACGAACCGATCTTGGGCTTTGAAATTGTATAAAAAAAACTTCAAAACTAAAGAAAAAAAAGCAACGTGTGCAACATCAAAGAATTTGGGTAAAACAAATGAGCTAACCCGAGATCCCCATCTGATTTCGTCCATAACACTTCCTCAAATTACCCCTTATAAAATAAGCATCTTTATCATATAACGGTGTGTGTGAGGCCTACTCCATCAGTACAGTACATCCGGAGGTCACTGCCCATCCACGCCTAGGCATTGTCGATCGAGATAGGAATGGCTGAGATGACATGAGCATTTCTTTCGTGCAATGATGAGAGCAGGCACCCCTGATCTATAAAGAAATAGATTGCTTAAAAGATTCCTAAAATGTCCCTACCGGAAGTGGCCGCCCCAAGATGACAATCCACTTGGCTCCGCCTCTGTATGCGACCTTTCATTTCGTAGAGGATGGGGAAGCACCCATAGTTGTGACGTTGATAGATGAAGCGTCACAACTGTGGGTGCATTCGCATCATCTAAGTGGCGTTGGAGATTTGAATGATTAACAAATGCGTGCAATGAACGTTATGAGTCTGTGACTGTCTTATTGCTTGATCTTTTCTTTGTTTCATTTTCGTGAAATAATGTAACACTATATTTGTACCACAGTGAAAAGTTTACATGAGATCTGCGTTTCCGTTTTTGATTGAATCAATACATAGTGCATTTAAAAGCGATTTAGTTTTGCGAGGCGTCTACAAAGTGGCGGCCATTTTGGGATGGGTATTTAGCCGCCGAAAACAAGGACACTCCTTAAACCATAACCAATGCGCACATCCGTTATGCAATTATATAGAGATCAGGGGACAGCACCAACATAGTAAATGGTTGAGGCATTCAACTTTTCACACTCTCTCCCGCAAACACAGCCCCCCCCCCCCCCCCCCACCTTCCCCCGCTAAAACCTCTCCATTTAAATCGCTTCAGCCAGGGATCACAAGCTCTATTTACGAGACAAAAACGCAAAACATAGTTAAACTCAATTTTAAAGGTACTCTTTGAGAAGTGAGGCGACGAAATTGTTAAGTGTGATCGATGGGAAACGGATCCCACGCAAAGAAGAAAATAATCAGGGAATTGCCCCTAGATGTGTAATATGAAGCCGTTACCTTTAATATGTGATGGTAGTCTCGCGATTGTGGGTCTCTTAAAATACACTACATGGGGAATTTTTAGACTCCCATGCAGAAAGGTGCCCCGCGGGCTAGCTGTACTGCCGAAGGTGTCATCGTCCTGCACTGAGATGGTAATTAACCACATGTAAGCCTTAGTTTAAAGTCTGACGCCTTTTGCTTGGGGGGACTTTGAAATGTACGCTCGTATAAAACTAACTTTAACATTTTAGTAGTCATTGTGTTTGCGATTACCAAATATATGCCTCGCCCCAAAATAAATATAATCATTAATAATTAATTTGAAACAACTTATTTTACTTGTCTAATTAGTGTGTCCGATGATTAGGAAAATCACGAAAAAATAAATTGTGACGAGGTATTAACTCATTATAGTGAAATGATATCTTGTTATAAGTGTAGCAGGACAAATCATACCGTTGGCGATTCTTACCCTGGACGCTTCGGTCCTTCTCTTGCATAACTCAAATTCTGTCTAGAAACCCACACATTGGCTATGGTCATCTGGTAGCCCATTTGAGAACAAACAATTATGCCAAATGTGTGTGGTGGAGCACGATAAACCAACATTTGACGTGGAATAGTCCCTGGGATAGGAAGACAATTTAACTGTCAGTAGTATGTCTCGTATGTTTGAGGTATCATTTGGATGATCTCATGGATGTTCTCATGTGACGTCATAGTCACGTGACCCAGTGGCGCCATGTTGTATTGTCATGGTAACCCGCGTGAGCGGCCATCTTGTGACGTTACCCCCATAGTGATACGTGGTGTTAGTGCGCATGCGCAGCGCGTGTTGTTGGGGTGATACGTGTTTCCGTCGTCCATTTTGTATACTGGAGGCCGCCATCTTGGTTTCTATGGTAGCACGTGATTGCTATGTTACCAATGGCTTCTAACAAGACAGGGGTATGTTCGGGGTGTGTTCCTTTGTAGAAGAGTAAATCTGATTACCACAAACAACCCGACAATCCCTCCAAATCACCAAAATCTACCCAAAATCACCGAAAGTGACTTTATTTCCCCAATTTATCGGCTTAGCACTACGTACGTGAGTAATGTTCTGAATTTTCCCAGAATCCCTTTTTGGATCCCTATCCCATGACGTTTTTCCCATTAAAAGACACGTTCCTTTGGTCATTACCCAGAATTCTCTACTTCTATCTATATATGCAATAGTTTACGTCTATCTGGCCATGTTCCTTTCTTCTAGAATATACTCCAGTAACGTAGAAGAGCCTATTTGTTGGAACAGCTTTGCTTATTATTACTATATTTAGCTATTCTAGTCTATTCTTGTTAGTTCTGACCCTGATATCGGCACATAAATCACGTGCCTATGTGCTAGGGCATATTGTGTCACATTGTGTTTTTTCACATAAGCACATATGACAAAAAAGGGGTGCCGAAGGTCATATGTTTTTTCAAAAAAAGGGGTGTCGAAATTGGGGTGCCCGGGGATATTGCCATTGGATATAGATGTGATGAGAATCTGATACAACTTCGTTGTAATAAGGGGAGATAACTCTGCATACAGATTATGGGAAATCAAGCAATCTGATTGGTTAGTTATAATTTATATAAATGATCTAGATAAATGAAACAACAAGAGTACACGGAATAGGATCAGAACTAACAAGAATAGACTAGAATAGATAAATATAGTAATAACAAGCAAAGCTGTTCCAACTAATAGGCTCTTCTACGTTACTGGAGTATACTCTAGAACAAAGGAACATGGCCAGATAGACGTAAACTATTGCATATATAGATAGAAGTAGAGAATTCTGGGTAATGACAAAAGGAACGTGTCTTTCAATGGGAAAAACGTCATGGGATAGGGATCCAAAAAGGGATTCTGGGAGAATTCTAAGCCAGAACATTACTCATGTTCAATCGAACGCACCCCTTTGTACCCCCTTAGTACTATAGCACGTAGTGCTAAGCCGATAAATTGGGGAAATAAAGTCAATTTCGGTGATTTTGGGTGGATTTTGGTGATTTGGAGGGGTTGTCGGGTTGTTTGTGGTAATCAGATTTACTCTTCTACAAAGAAACACACCCCGAACATACCCCTGTCTTGTTAGAAGCCATTGGTAACATAGCAGTCACGTGCTACCATAGAAACCAAGATGGCGGCCTCCAGTATACAAAATGGACGACGGAAACACGTATCACCCCAACAACACGCGCTGTGCATGCGCACTAACACCACGTATCACTATGGGGATGACGTCACAAGATGGCCGCTCACGCGGGTTACCACGACAACACAACATGGCGCCACTGGGTCCCGTGACTATGACGTCACATGAGATCATCCATGAGATCATCCAAATGATACCTCAAACATACGAGACATGCTACTACTGTCTCTGCAGAACGATTTGTGATCTACTTACAGCAAAACAAAAACACGGGTAGAATGGTTATGCTTGGTAAGTCAGAACAAATGTACCTGTTTGATAATTACGGAAGGGCGGGATTATCCATACCAGTCATGAAGGTGAATGTCCGTTGAAAGGAAAGCAATGAATATTATGGGTAGTCTTTGGTACCATTCGGGGCTTGGAGTCGACATTAAGGTCATTGGATCGAATATTACGTCTCATGGCTTTCACGTAAAACAACGCCAAACAAAAATAATTTATTCACGGAAAGTGCGTTGAATATCAGCATCATGCAACACTTTAACTCTACCAATCACTGTAGGGATTCTTCCCAGCCATGTTTATCTTTTAGATAAGCGGAATACTTTTCGTCCTAACAGAATACTAGAATCTATCCAACTCCAGCTTAACTCTTTTCTCGACCACAGTTCTGAACTACTGAGTGTAAAAAAGCCTACAACATCACCCTGTTCTATTCAAGTCACCGATATGTCTTATACCGTAATTGCCAATGGGCATATTCCTTATCACTTACCAAGCACATCTACTCTGCCCAAACCTTTGTTTGGGTGTATGAATACCCCACAAGCACTCGACCCAAACTGTTAAACTGTGTGTCTGTCCGTCCAAGGATTATTCCCCGCCCAATTGCGGTTAATTGATATCAGGGTTCATCTTGAGGTGGGGTGTTAGTTTTCCATAGGTGGGGCACACGTTGTCAACTGGTGGAGTATGAGTTGTCAAATGGAAAGTGTGAAACGTCAGAGTTAAGGTTTAGTCTGCTGCCGTTATAAAAAGATCTCATTTAATTATAAAGATGTTATGATATACTACTCCGTAATAACAGGATATTAAATCGTAAGATTGTGAAGATCGAGCCTGACTAGCAGCCTCGGGGTAGGGGGGGGGGGATTGATATGGACATGAACATTTTCTCCTAAATATTGATAATAAATTAAAATATCGATGATTAAGTAAATACTGGGGTATAATTCCTTTTGACCACTCCAACATTCACAAGTTAGACTAAAGAAAACCCCTAAAGTGTTTTTTTTTTTTTTTTTTTGGTGGGGGGGGGAGGTCTGCTAAGCAAGACATATTGAGCTTATTGGTACCCTCACGCGCCGGAATAATGCCAGCTGGCAAGAAAACCATGCAAGTATGGATATCATTGGAACTGACCCACTGAGTCAGTTGGAATGATATCCAATTTGCATTTACAGAGAAAGTCCAAGATTTTTCAGATTGTGAAGGCTTTACTTGGGCTAATGTTCTGGGCGGTTTTGGTCGTTTATTTGGATGAAGAGTTAAAAAATAAATTACTTTTAATTGGACAGAAGAGAGAAAAGTTCACTGTTCGTAACATGGTTGGATATTCTTACCAATTATTTCATGCTCTAATTTCCGATTAATTATTCATCTGATCTAGTCATGGCTGCTTAACATCAGACCAGACTGCAGCTGATAAAATCTCCGAAATTTGTACAGAAATGGAAAGTTCAAGTTCGTTGTCCTTATCAACCGCCAACTGGTAGCAGCCTTTTTCATACGGTAACTTAAGTCGTTGTATCTCACAATTTTTCATCAAACCGGGCCATGGCTGCTTAATGGTAAACATGGCCGGATTTGATGAAAAATATATGGAATATTGAGAGCTGAGTTCAGTGTTCTGTAATTTGAATTGATATTTTCACCAGTGATTTCTTGTGTTGTGGATTTAAATCATGTAAATAAATTACCTGAGTGTGTGTAATTCAACAACCCCAAAGAGTCAGCCAGATAAGTGCTCGAAAGAATACTTGTTTCTGGTACAAAATTATTTGTAATTGATCATGTTCATCAAATCGAGTCACGGCTGCTTTACGGCAGGCATGGCTGGATATGATAAACATATCTGAAATATTGAGAGATGAGTCCAGTGTTCTGTTGTTGATTTAAATCATGTAAATAAATTACCTGAGTGTGTGTAATTCAACAATCGCAAAGAGTCAGCCAGATAAGTGCTCGAAAGGATACTTGTTTCCGTTACAAAATTATTTGTAATTGATCATGTTCATCAAATCGAGTCACGGCTGCTTTACGGCAGGCATGGCTGGATTTGAAAACCATATCTGAAATATTGAGAGATGAGTCCAGTGTTCTGTTGTTGATTTAAATCATGTAAATAAATTACCTGAGTGTGTGTAATTCAACAACCCCAAAGAGTCAGCCAGATAAGTGCTCGAAAGAATACTTGTTTCCGTTACAGAACTATTTGTAATTGATCATGTTCATCAAATCGAGTCACGGCTGCTTTACGGCAGGCATGGCTGGATTTGATAAACATATCTGAAATATTAAAAGATGAGTCCAATGTCCTCTTACTAGAAGGGATATTTTCACCGATAACGTAATGTATTAGATTTTAATTAAGACATTTATTATCCTTAAAAGGTCAAGTCTGTTGCCGGTTGAACAGAAAGAAATATTCACTTTTGATGCAACTGAACAACTGAAGATTGCTGATTTCCTCGTCCGTTCTGTGAGGGATTGTACGAGTGTTGAAATGGCCCAGTGTTTTTATATGACAACTTATGTCGTTGTATTTCACCGATCTTAATTTTTTTTTTCATCAAACCGGGCCATGGCTGCTGAATGGCAGACATGGCCGGATTTGATAAAGAATAACAGGAATATTCAGAGTTGAGTTCAGTGTTCTGCAACTTGAACTGATATTTTCACCAGTGATTTTTTGCATTGTAGATTTAAATGCGGGAATCAAATCTTGTAAAAAAAAATACTTGAGTGTGTATAACTCAACAACACAAATGGGTTCAGCCAGCCTTAATGCAGTTTTTATTGCTGACCTGATAATTAGTGCAACTGAGGATTGTTAATTTCCCAATGTATCCTGTGGATGACTGTATGAGTGTTAAAATGTCCCAACGCTCAAGATGTAATTGCCTGAAAGTCCAATTGTTTTCATAACTTAACTATTTGAGATTGATCATGTTTATCAAATCGAGTCACGGCTGCTTTGCGGTAGGCGTGGCTGGATTTGATAAGCCTTAATGCAGTTTTTATTGCTGACCTGATAATTATTGTGAAGGCTTTACTTAGGCTAATTGTCTGGGCGGTTTTGGTCGTTTAGTTGGCTAAAGGGTTAAAAAAAAAACGAAAAGTTACTTTTAATTGGACAGATGAAAGAAAAGTTCACTGTTCTGCAACATGATTGCATATTCTTACCAATTATTTCATGCTCTAATTTCCGATTAACTATTCATCTGATCTAGGCACGGCTGCTTAACATCAGACTGCATCTGATAAATTCTCCGAAACGTGTACAGAAATGGAAAATTCAACTTCATTGTCCTTATCTACCACTAACTGGTAGCAGCCTTTTTCATACGATAACTTAAGTCCTTGTATCTCACAATTTTTCATCAAACTGGGCCATGGCTGCTTAATGGTAAACATGGCCGGATTTGATGAAAAATATATGGAATATTGAGAGCTGAGTTCAGTGTTCTGTAATTTGAATTGATATTTTCATCAGTGATTTCTTGCGTTGTGGATTTAAATGCATGGTATCAAATCCGGTAAATAAATTAACTGAGTGTGTGAAATTCAACAACTCCAAAGAGTCAGCCATGCTTAATGCAGCTCTCATTGCAGACCTGATAATTAGTGCAACTGAAGACTGGTAATTCTCCAATGTATTCTGTGGACGGATGTAGGAGTGTTAAAATGTCCCAACGTCCAACGTGCTTATCAGTTAAGTGCTCGAAAGGATACCCTTTTCCGTAACAAAACTATTTGTAATTGATTATGTTCATCAAATCGAGTCACGGCTGTTTTGCGGCAGGCATGGCTAGATTTGATAAACATGTATGAAATATTGAAGGATGAATCCAACGTTCTGTTACCAGAACGGATATTTTCACGTGTAACTTAATGTATTAGATTTTAATTAAGACATTTATTTTGATTATGTTCATCAAATCGAGTCACGGCTGCTTGGCGGGAGGCATGGTTGGATTTGATGAACATGTGTGAAATATTGAAAGATGAATCCAACGTTCTGTTACCAGAACGGATATTTTCACGTGTAACTTATGTATTAGATTTTAATTAAGACATTTATTATCCATAAAAAGGTCAAGTCTGTTGCCGGTTGAACAGAAAGAAATATTCACTTTTGACGCAAGTGAACAAGTGAAGATTGCTAATTTCCTCGCCCGTTCTGTGAGGGACTGTACGAGTGTAGAAATGGCCCAGTGTTTTTATATGACCACTCAAGCCGTTGCATTTCACCAATTTTCTTCTCTTTTTTTTCATCAAACCGGGCCATGGCTGCTGAATGGCAGATTTGATAAAGAATATCAGGAATATTCAGAGTTGAGTTCAGTGTTCTGTAACTTGAACTGATATTTTCACCAGTGATTTTTTGCATTGTAGATTTAAATGCGGGAATCAAATCTTGTAAAAGATACCTGAGTGTGTATAACTCAACAACACAAATGGGTTCAACCAGCCTTAATGCAGTTTTTATTGCTGACCTGATAATTAGTGCAACTGAGGATTGTTAATCCCCCAGTGTATCCTGTGGATGACTGTATGAGTGTTAAAATGTCCCAACGCTCAAGATATAAGTGCCTGAAAGTCTAATAGTTCCATAACTTAACTATTTGAGATTGATCATGTTTATCAAATCGAGTCACGGCTGCTTGGCTGCTTGGCGGCAGGCGTGGCTGGATTTGATAAGCCTTAATGCAGTTTTTATTGCTGACCTGATAATTATTGTGAAGGATTAACATAGACTAATTTTCCGGGCGGTTTTGGTCGTCTATTTGGATAAAAGGGTTAAAAAAAATACTTCAGTTGGACAGATGAGAGAAAAGTTCACTGTTCTGAAACATGAGTGGATACTCTTACCAATTATTTCATGCTCTAATTTCCGATTAATTATTCATCTGATCTAGTCACGGTTGCTTAACATCAGACTGCAGCTGATAAATTCTCCGAAACTTGAACAGAAATGGAAAATTCAACTTCATTGTCCTTATCTACCGCTAACTGGTAGCAGCCTTTTTATACGATAACTTAAGTCGTTGTATCTTACAATTTTTCATCAAACCGGGCCAAGGCTGCTTAATGGTAAACATGGCCGGATTTGATGCAAAATATATGAAATATTGAGAGCTGAGTTCAGTGTTCTGTAATTTGAATTGATATTTTCACCAGTAATTTCTTGCGCTGTGCATTTAAATGCATGGAATCGAATCATGTAAATAAATTACCTTAATGTGTGTAATTCAACAACTCTAAAGAGTCAGGGGGGGGGGGCTTAATGCAGCTCTCATTGCAGACGCGATAATTAGTGCAACTGAGGATTGTTAATTTCCCAATGTATCTTGTGAATGACTGTATGAGTGTTAAAATGTCCCAACGCTCAAGATAAGTGCCTGAAAGTCCAATTGTTTTCATAAATTAACTAATTGTGATTGATCATGTTCATCAAATCGAGTCACGGGTGCTTTGCGACAGGCGTGGCTGGATTTGATAAGCCTTAATACAGGTTTTCGTGCTGACCGAATAATTGTTGCAACTGCAGATTGCTGATTCTCCAATGTATTCTGCGACTGACTATTCGAGTGTTAAAGTGTTCGAATGCCGAAAATAAGTCCCTGAATGGCTAGTTGTTTGCATGTTTTCATAACTTAATTATTTGTAAAAGATCATGTTCATTAAAACAGCCACGACTGCTTTGTGGCAGGCATGGCTAGATTTGATAAACGTATCTGAAATATTGAAATACGAGTCCAGTATTCCACTACCAGAATTGGATTTTAATTAAGATATTTATTATCCTCAAAAAGGCCAAGTCCGTTGCCGGTTAAACAGAAAGAAATATCCACTTTTGACGCAATTGAACAACTGAAGATTGCTGATTTTCCCATCCATTCTTTTGTCTGAAATGGACCAATGTTTTATGGTTTTTGTTTTCTTTTATGTACGACAACTAAAGTCGTAGTACTTTACCAATTTTCATTTATTTTCACCAAAGCAGGTCGTGGCTGCTGAATGGCAGACATGGCCGGATTTGATGAGGAATATCTGGAACATTGAGAGTTGAGTTCAGTATTTTGTAACTTCAATTGGTATTCTCATCAATGATATTTTGCACTGTAGAATGTAATGCACGAAATTTCATTCAATTTTCTTGAGAGTGTGTAACCCAACAACACCAACGGGTCAGCCCTAATGCAGTTCTTTATTGCTGACCTGCTAATTAGTGCAACTGAAGACTGCTACTTCCCCAAAGTATTCTGTGGATGACTGAACGAGTGTCATAACTTAATTATTTGTAACTGATCATATTCATCAAATCGAGTCCCGGCTGCTTTGCGGTAGGCATGGCTGGATTTGATATGCGTTAATTCAGTTTCTATTGATGACCCGATAATTATTGCAATTGTAGATTGCTAATTCCCCAATTTATACTGTGAACGATTGTACGGGTGTCAAAATGTCCCAAAGCTTAAGATAAGTGCATGAAAGGCTATTGTTTTCAAAACTTAGCCATTTGTAATTGATCATGTTCATCAAATCGAATCACGGCTGCTTTGAGGCTGGCATGGCTGGATTTGATAAACATATCGGAAATATTGAAAGGTAAGTCCAGTGTTCCACTACCAGAATGGATATTTTCATCATGTATTGGATTTTAATTAAGATGTTTAATATCCGTGTATTGGATTTTAATTAAGATGTTTAATATCCTTAATAGGTCAGGACTGTTGCCTTTTAAACAGAAATAAATATTCACCTTTCACGCTATTGAACAACTGAAGATTGCAAATTTCCCATCCGTCCTATGGAGGACTGTACGAGTTTTGAAATAGCCCAGAGTCTTTCATATGAAAACTTCAGACGTTGTTTTTGTCCACTTTTTCATCAAACCGGGTCACAGCTGCTGAATGGCAGACAAAATTTCCCATCCGTCCTATGGAGGACTGTACGAGTTTTGAAATAGCCCAGAGTCTTTCATATGATAACTTCAGTCGTTGTTTTTGTTCACTTTTTCATCAAACCGGATCACGACTGCTGAATGGCGGGCATGGTCTGATTTGATGAAAAAGATCTGGAATATTGACAGCTGAGTCCTGTAACTTGAATTAATATTTTCACCAGTGATTGTGCGACTGACTGTTCGAGTGTTAAAGTGTCCGAACGCCCAAAATAAGTCCATGAAATGCTAATTGTTTTCATAACTTGACTATTTGTAAAAGATCATCAAACCGGATCACGACTGCTGAATGGCGGGCATGGTCGGATTTGATGAAAAAGATCTGGAATATTGACAGCTGAGTCCTGTAACTTGAATTAATATTTTCACCAGTGATTGTGCGATTGACTGTTCGAGTGTTAAAGTGTCCGAACGCCCAAAATAAGTCCATGAAATGCTAACTTGACTATTTGTAAAA
This sequence comes from Pictodentalium vernedei, assembly GCA_031216915.1. Taxonomy (NCBI): domain Eukaryota; kingdom Metazoa; phylum Mollusca; class Scaphopoda; order Dentaliida; family Dentaliidae; genus Pictodentalium; species Pictodentalium vernedei. The sequence goes on from CM062295.1 coordinate 233,785,890, forward strand.
GATCATTTCATTAAAACAGTCACGGCTGCTTTGCGGCAGACACGGCTGAATTTGATAGACATATTTGAAATATTGAAAGATGAGTCCAGTGTTCCACTACCAGAATTGATATTTTCATCAGTAATTTCGTGTATTTGATTTTAACTAAGATGTTTAGTATCCTCAATAGGTGAAGTCTGTTGCCGTCTAAACAGAAAAAAAATACTCACGTTTGTCGCAATCGAAAAATTGAAGATTGCTAATTTCCCCATCCGTTCTGTGGAGGACTGTGCGAGAGATGAAATGGCCCAGGTTTTTTTTTTTTTTTTTTTTTTTTTTTCTTTCTTTTTTTTTTTCTTTTTTTTTTCAAGACAAATTAAGTCGTTGTGTCTCACCAATTTTCATCAAACCGGGTCATGGCTGCTTAATGGCAGACATGGCCGGAGTTGATGAAAAATATGTGGAATATTGAGAGCTGAGTTCAGTGTTTTGTAACTAAAATTGATATCTTTCACCAGTGATTTCTTGCATGACAGTACTGTGCAGCATGGAATTAAATTATGTAAATAAATCACTTTAGCGTGTATAATTCAGCAACACCAAAGGGCCAGCCAGCCTTAATGCAGTGTTTATTTTCACCAGTGATTTATTGCATTGTAGATCTAAATGCAGGGAAACAAAACTTATAAAAAATTACTTGAGTGTGTGTAACTCAACAGCAATACTTTGCAGCAAACAAGGCAGTATAAGATAATCGTATCTAAAATACTGAAAGTTGAGTCCAGTGTTCCGTTTTCAGAATGGATATTATCATCATTTGTTGTAATAAATTAATATTATTGCGATATCCTTCCATGTGAAAGTCCTCCAAATCCAAATCCCATAACAGTTTTTTGAACAACCTAATTTAAAACATATACCCACCCGAATTATTGTGTGACAACAACTGTAAGTAAAGTGATGTCGCACTCAATAAGTATATGTATATGTATATGTATATTTTTAACAGTTTTGATATATGTACAGAGTTATTGTGTTCCCAATCTGACCTCAAATCATGGATTCATATTGCAACAGACTGTGACTAAAAGTGATACTGAAGTATCGATAGTCCCTCATGAACAGTTCATTTACCACTTATTATTTAGGGAAATATTATTATACTTTTCCTGCGGAAGAGCGGGTGGTACGATAATGACCTATGGGGGGTAATGTTGCACTAGACGAGGTGCAAATGGAACCAGAGTATGACTTTATACAGCTCTATAATGAGAAAGTATGTTCCTCCCCAGAAAATGACGAATCTCCGTTTAAACTCCACTCAAATGAGTGTAAATACTTTACACCTAAAGATTTTCAGTCTATGACTAGTAAAATAAACTCAGAATTTTCTTTGTTCCATCTTAACTGTCAAAGCTTAAAGGCTCACTGGGATTCCTTCCAGAACCTGCTCTATAATTTACAAACAAATAATATTTTTTTTGACATAATTGGACTCACAGAAATATTTCAAATTCCCCCACAAAACTCATTTACTCTGGAGGGTTATGCGCCAATTATCAAATGTATGAGACCCGAAAATGATGATGGCCGAGGGGGAGTTGGGCTATATATAAAAGAGGGGATATCCTATAAAGTTCGAAGTGATATTACAATTTTCATCCCCCACGTTTTCGAATCTCTATTCATAGAAGTTGAAGATAAACACAACTCTAAAATAATTGGCGTCATATATAGACCAAATACTCCGCCGAAAGCCGATATAAACCTCCTCATATTAAAATTAGGTGAAATAATGGATGTTCTGAATGCCGAAAACAAGAAAGTTTATATCATGGGGGATCTCAACCTGGACCTTTTAAAAGCAAATATACATTCCAAGACAGAAGAATTTGTCGATCTCATGTTTAGCCAAGGATTCTTGCCTCATATAACCAAACCAACCGGAATAACTAATCATTCAGCTACTCTGATAGACCACATATTTTCAAACAATGTGTCACAAACAACAATACCGGGTATAATTATAACAGATGTATCAGATCACTTTGGTGTTTTTTACATTGAAGAATCTACCAAGGCAAATGATACACCACGGTTTACTATAAAACGAATCATAAACGCGGAAAAAATGTCTGAATTTAAAGAATTACTCTCAGAAAGTAATTTTTACCCTGTCTTGCTTTCAAACTGTCCCAATGAATCATATGAAACATTTTTAAACATCTATATGGAAGCTTGCGATAAGGCATTCCCTTTGAAGCGTGTCCGCCAGAACAATAAATTTATTAAAAAACAACCTTGGATGACAAAGGGACTTGTCATATCCTCAGTTAATAAAGAAAAATTCTATACAAGAAAACTTAAAAACCCTAATGAACATAATTTACGAAATTACAAAAACTACTGTAAAATTTTTAATAAAGTTAAGAAACAATGTAAATCAATTTATTATAGGGATATCTTGAATGAAAATAGGAACAATATGCGAAGAACATGGCAGATCTTAAACGAAGCTATCAATAAAGGAAAACGTGAAAGCAGACTACCCACTTTCTTTATCCAGGGGGGTACAGAAATAATCGAAGCCCAGGACATTGCAAGAGAATTCAATAATTTTTTCGTCAACGTTGGTAGAACCATATCCGACCAGATCCAGAAACCGGATAAATCGTATTTAAACTACATGCATGGTAGTGTTTCCAACAACTTTTATCTTCTACCCACAAATCCTGTAGAAGTTAGTCAAATTGTAAACAGAATGAAAGTAAAATCGTCGAAAGATTGCGATAGTATCACAACCAGTCTTCTTAAACAAACGATAAATGAGATATTGGTCCCCATTACCCACATAATCAATAATTCCTTTACCGAGGGCAAAGTACCAGATAGAATGAAAATCGCAAAGGTGGTACCCATTTTCAAATCAGGCGACGAGCACAGCTTTACAAACTACAGACCCATTAGTATCCTTCCAGCTTTTTCAAAAGTAATGGAAAAACTCATGGACAAAAGACTTAGAATTTATCTCGAGAGGTTTAATATCTTATATCCTTATCAATACGGATTTCAAAAACGTCATAGCACGATTCACCCAGTCCTCCAACTCCACAAAAGCACCGCTATGGAAAACAATAAACGGGAAAAGAATAGTACACTGGCACTATTCTTGGACCTGTCTAAAGCATTCGACACGATAAACCATGAAATACTATTGGGCAAACTCGAATACTACGGCATCAGAGGACTGGCCAACAACTGGTTTAGAAGCTACTTGTCCGATAGATTCCAATATGTTCTATATGACGAACAAAAATCTGACTTTGCCAGGCAAAGCTGTGGTGTCCCACAGGGCTCGATCTTGGGCCCCGTTTTATTTCTTCTGTATATAAATGATATAAGTAACTCAACTTCGCTTAATCTCTTGTCGGTCGCTGATGACACTACAGTACACTGCTCTGGTCTCAACAGTAGTTCAATAACACCTTATTTTAACGAAGAACTTCAAAAATTATTCGAATGGTGCTCTGTGAACGAGTTGATGCTGAATGCTAAAAAAACCTCATACATTATACTTAATCCAACAAAAGGAAGGAATACTGATTCCCGTCATGAGGTAAAAATAAATAACCAAGTTATTAAGAAGGTCGGAGACAACGAACCAGAAAAATCCATAAAGTTTTTGGGAATAAGCCTCGATGAACATTTATCCTACAAAGCCCACATATCCCGAATAAGCTCGAAAATAGCGCGAGCAAACTATAGTCTCAACAAAGTAAAAAATATCCTCCCTCATCGAGTCCTGAAGACATTGTATTTCGCCCTGGTTCACAGCCATTTAATATATGGAATCGTAACATGGGGGAGCTCGAAAGCAATTAATAAATTAGCTATTATGCAGAAGCGTTCATTACGAATTGTCAATAACAAAAAATACAACTCTCATACTGACCCTCTGTTCAAGAAGGATGAAATCCTCAAAGTTGACGATTTGTTTAAACTACATGCATTGCTGTTCATGTTTGACTGGCACAAAGGCCATTTACCTTCTTCCTTTAATGATATGTTCAACGTAAATGACAATTCGTCAGGTAGAACAATCAGACAGTCTGGACTTCTGAACATAGAAAAAACACGAAACCGTACCTTAGATAAACTTCCATTATACACGTTCCCGAAATTATGGAATGCTCTAGACGTCACTGTTCGAAATATTAACAATAGAACCGCCTTTAGACGCAAATTAACCTCCGATTTTATTTCTTCCTACTCAAATTATGTCCGGTGTAATAACCCCTATTGCCCAGAATGTTCATAATAAAAATCAGTATTTTCATTAAATTACCGAGAAGAACTTACCAAAAAGAACTTATACACACAAGTTATGCTCTGTGTCCCATTCTGGTATCCTCGTCCTGTACAACCTGCAAATCCTTCGATTTGATCCCTGAAAATGCACAAATAATTTACGTGTCATGCCGACTGTCACACCGTGAGGTACCGCGGGGGGGAGCCGTTCCAGTTTAAACTGAAACGGGCTGATTCACCGCTATTTGCGCCCCATCGTGTGTCAGCCGATGTGGACCTCCCATTAACAGACTTGTATTATTCCAAGATTTATACGATAGTTTATGACGGGATCTGTTGTTACTGTTTGCAACCCTGAACTGTGTTAACAATATATTAAGCAGGTTGTTTCGGGATATTAGCAATATTGAGGTACCAGTCGTCCGCTGGAATCTATAATTATTTCCCCCTAACTTATTTTTTATACGAGAACAAATTATTGGCAAAAGAATATGAACACCCATAACTCATTAGGAATTAGACTAATTACGTCAAGTCCGATCACTTCATCACAGTCTGTTGCGATTTTTATTTTCCTAGGGAGTGTCAGGTAGACAGCCAATCTGGCTATGTCACTTCCCACGGTATGCTGAATACATTGTCTGTAAAACATTTATCTGTAAAACGCTTTTTATATGTATACCGTAAATAAAGAATCTGAATCTGAATCTGAATAACAAGATACCAATCCGTAATAACGAGATACTAAATTGTAATAACGCGATAGCTATTTCGTAATAACAGGATACTTTAGAATTGGTATCTCGTTATAACGAAGTAGCTGTTGCATTATTACGATTTAGTATCATGTCATTATAATTCAGCGTGCCGTTATTACGGATTAGTGTCTCGTTATTACGATATAATGTCCCGTTATTACAAATTAGTATATCGTAATATTTAGTTATTACTAATTAGTAACTAAATTGCATGTGGCGCTAATATGCTTCCGTAGAAATCCACCAATTTCTCACTCATTTCCAAGTAAGACCAGTCAGTCAGGTACATTTGAGGTATAGTTTGCAGGACCCCGGTGCAGGACCCCTGAAGTAACGTCATGTCACGTGACCTAGTGGCGCCATGTTGTCTTGTCATGGTAACCCGCGTAAGCGGCCAACTTGTGACGTCATCACCATAGTGATACATGGTGTTAGTACGCATGCGCAGCGCGTGTTAAGGTGATACGCGTTTCCGTCGTCCATTTTGTATACTGGAGGCCGCCATCTTGGTTTCTATGGTAGCACGTGATTGCTATGTGACCCAATTTTTCTGCAATGGGACGGGGTATGTTCGGAGGGTTGTTCGACTGAATAGGAGTATTTTCCCTATTCGTAGAATTACCACAAACAACCCGAAAATCCCTCCAAATCACCAAAATCCACCTCAAATCACCGAAATTGACTTTATTTCCCCAATTTATCGGCTCAGCACGTTATGCTATAGTACCAAGGGGTACAGGGGGTATGTTCTATGCAATAGGAGTACAGGGCCTGATTTTCCCAGAATCCCATTTTTAATGCCTATTGCATATGTTTCTCTATCACTAACAGTCTATCCCGTCCAAACTATCCCCGGTTCTCTTGTCCAAGTCTTATAATTACCAGTGCTTGATTTCCCATAATGCAGTTATCCCCCTTGTGTATATCAAAAGCATTCCTAAACCCAATAAGCAATCGAGCAGTTACTGATAAACCATTGCTCGAATGACTCGAATCCCAGCGAGCAAATGAGCTTTAGAGAAATTACTCGATCGAGTGACTCGGCATATTGCTCGAACGACTCGAATCCCATCGAGCAAATGAGCCAACGAGCAATTGCTCGTTCGCGTGATTCGAAATACTGCTCGACGACTCATTTCAGAGAAAAGGGATTCCATAGCCACAGGCGTTTTCAAAAAAAGGATTCCACAAATGGGATTCCAAAAAAAGGATTCCATAAGTGGGATTCCGTCTTATGTCGAGTGACTCGCACATATTGCTCGAATGACTCGAATCCCATCGAGCAAATCAACTAACGAGCAATTGCTCGTTCGAGTGACTCGAATTACTGCTCGACGACTCATTTCAGAAAAAGGGATTCCATAGCCACAGGCGTTTTCGAAAAACGGATTCCACAAATGGGATTCCAAAAAGGGATTCCATAAGTGGGATTCCGTCTTATGTCGAGTGACTCATACATATTGCTCGAATGACTCGAGGCCCTGTACTCCTATTCAATAGAACATACCCCCTGTACCCCTTGGTACTATAGCATAACGTGCTAAGCCGATTGATTGGGGAAAGAAAGTCAATTTCGGTGATTTGGGGTGGATTTTGGTGATTTGGAGGGATTTTCGGGTTGTTTGTGGTAATTCTACGAATCGGGAAAATACTCCTATTTAATCGAACATACCCTCCGAACATACCCTGTTCCATTGCAGAAAAATTGGATCACATAGCAATCACATGCTACCATAGAAACCAAATTGAGTCATTCGAGCAATATGTAAGAGTCATTCGACATAAGACGGAATCCCACTTATGGAATCCCTTTTTGGAATCACATTTGTGGAATCCGTTTTTCGAAAACGCCTGTGGCTATGGAATCCCTTTTTTCTGAAATGAGTCGTCGAGCAGTATTTCGAGTCACTCGAACGAGCAATTGCTCGTTGGCTCATTTGCTCGATGGGATTCGAGTCGTTCGAGCAATATGCCGAGTCACTCGATCGAGTAATTACTCTAAAGCTCTTTTGCTCGGTGGGATTCGAGTCATTCGAGCAATGGTTTATCAGTAACTGCTCGATTGCTTATTGGGTTTGGGAATGCTTTTGATATACACAAGGGAGATAACTGCATTATGGGAAATCAAGCACCGGTAATTATAAGACTTGGACGAGAGAACCAGAGACAGTTTGGACTGGATGGACTGTTAGTGATAGAGAAACATATGCAATAGGCATTAAAAATGGATTCTGGGAAAATCAAGCCCTGTACTCCTATTCAATAGAACATACCCCCTGTACCCCTTGGTACTATAGCATAACGTGCTAAGCCGATTGATTGGGGAAAGAAAGTCAATTTCGGTGATTTGGGGTGGATTTTGGTGATTTGGAGGGATTTTCGGGTTGTTTGTGGTAATTCTACGAATCGGGAAAATACTCCTATTTAATCGAACATACCCTCCGAACATACCCCGTTCCATTGCAGAAAAATTGGATCACATAGCAATCACATGCTACCATAGAAACCAAGATGGCGGCCTCCAGTATGCAAAATGGACGACGGAAACACGTATCACCTTAACAACACGCACTGCGCCTGCGTACGAACACCATGTATCACTATGGTGATGACGTTACAAGACGGCCGCTCACGCGGGTTACCATGACAAGACAACATGGCGCCACTGGGTCACGTGATATGACGTCACTTGCGGGGTCCTGCACCGGGGTCCTGCAAACTATACCTCAAATGTACCTGACATACTACTCCAGTCACCCTAAGCACCGACTCTAGCGTTATGTATGCACACCACCATCTCTTGTTCCCCGATATACACTTTTTCAAATCCAATGCTAAGCCACTGAATTTACCACCCTTTCGTAACACATTTGCAACTGAGATGGTGGTTGTCCCATGGGATATTAGACCGGGACGAAACTTGGCATGCACATGTAGTTTGGTCCCGGGAAAATTTTCACCCATTGGTCCTGGGGTGGGGGCCCCGTCTTCGCATATCTGTCTGTCTGCTTGGATGTTCGCCATAGACTCGAAATCGAATGGGTTAGTTGGAACGGAACTTGGCAGACGTATGTATTCTGGTCCCGTGAAACTTTTCCACCCATCGGACCCAGGGTGGAGGCCCGCCTTCGCGCATGTGCAGTAAGAATCTCGGAACTACTTTTGCGATCGGGACAAAACCTGGGATGTGTATGTTCGTTCCACCAGGTAGTGATTTGCCACCGTCGGCTATTGGGTGTTAGCCAATCTTTGCGCATGCGCAGTGACAATTTCGGGACCCCCATCTAGTCTATCTATATATTTGAGTAATCTTGTCTGTTAGTCTGTCTGTCGCTATGGACTCGAAAACGGCGGCGTCGATCGGGAAGAAATTTGGCATGGGTATGTGGTTCGGGCCCGGGTTCGGGAAGGTTTTACGCTACTCGGGCGTGGGGTGGGGCCCATCTTTGCGCATGCGCAGTGACGATCTCGGAAACAACAGGCCGATCGGGCCGAAACCTTGGATTTGTATGTATGGTCTTTCGCCAACCTCGGCTATGAGGTGGGAGCCAATATTTGCGCATGCGCAGTGACAAAAGCCCGGACGAAGTCGGGCACCCAGCTACTATATATTTGAGTCTGTCTGTCTGTCTGTCTGTCTGTCTGTCTGTCTGTCTGTCTGTCTGTCTGTCTGTCTGTCTGTCTGTCTGTTCGTTCAATATAGACTCAAAAACGGCTGGGCCGATCGGAACGAAACTTGGCATGTGTATGTAGTTCGGCCCCGGGAAGGTTTTCCACCCATCGGATCGGGGTGGGAGGGTGCGTCTTCGCGCAGTGGCGTTTTCGGAAACTACTGGGCCGATCGGGACGGAACTTGGGATTTGTATGTAGGGTCCATCGGGTGGTGATTTGCCATCATCGGGTGTGTTCAACACAACTGCCCATTTAATTCATTCTCGGACGAAGGCGGGCCCCAGCTAGTATATATATATAGAAGATATACACTTCATCAAATATTTTATATAACTTCGTCAAATTGCCATCATGCTCGGAAGTTTACTTCCTTCTAAGCGGCTTTCATTTTTGACTAATTGTTATTCCGTTATGTTAAGTGCCGTACCAATGTGTATCGCGTCATGGGAACGTAAACTTTAGCGTCACGCAGATCCTAATTGTTGAATGGGAATTATAAAATTGATTGAGATACGCGTACGTCTCACAGATCGATTTATTATTCGTTATGTATGCACACTCTAGCGTTATGTATGCACACCACCATCTCTGGGAATAACATGAAACGGGGAACATACCTTTGCCACCCAAGGGAGATATGATACGGGGATTGTACAAGCAGTACACTTGAATATGGAGAACAACGCGTTTGAACAATTCGGGTCAAGGAATGGTTGAATGTGTGAATATTGCATGCGAACTCGCTTCTGCCTCTGTTACCAGGGCGAGGCTGAGATAAATGATTGAATGCTCCTAATTCTAAGGCTGAAAACAAAATTTGCGCATAAAACGCGGAATATATCTCCACTTGTTACCACCTAAGGAAGATCTGTCCATAATTTACAATTAAAAACAGTGAACAACGTGTAATGCGGAACATATCTTTACTTGTTGCCACCCAAGGAAGATATGTATCGGCGATTTTATAGACGGGTTTGTGATTAGGAGCTAGGCGGCCACTTGCAAAATAATAAATCGATCTGTGAGATGTACGCGTATCTCAATCAATTTTATAATTCCCATTCAACAATTAGGATCTGCATGACGCTAAAGTTTACGTTCCCATGATGCAATACACATTGGTACGGCACTTAACATAACGGAATAACAATTAGTCAAAAATGAAAGCCGCTTAGAAGGAAGTAAACTTCCGAGCATGACGGCAATTTGACGAAGTTATAGAAGATATAGATAGATATACTAGATGGAGTGCCCGACTTTGTCCGGGCTGGATTGAGTTCAGGTGGATTGTTTGGAAGCAAACATGTGCCACATATGAAAAAAATGCCTGATACTAAGCCCAAATTGGGAGATAATAACTCATGATTAGGAGTTACTAAGTCCTAATTAAAAAATAATAACTCCGAGTTAGGACATAGTATCTTTAAATTGGGAGATAATATAATGACTTCTAGTGAGGAATAATTATGTCCTAATTAGGGGATAATACTTCTAATTAGGACCTAGTATCTCCTATTTAGGAGATAATAAGCCCCAATTAGGAGAAAATAAGTCCTTAATAGGGGATAATGAGCCCTAATTAGGAGACAATAACTCCTAATTAGGACATAGTATCTCCTAATTAGGAAATAATGGGATATGTTAGGCCCTAATCTTCTCCTGAAACACAGTTTGTTGGTGTCCTGTCGGCACGGTCCTCTGCTTGTTACCATAACAATCTAGCATTCTATATGAAACTTGCCGCTTACATTTGTACCTCTGAAATAAATAAATTATTATAAATTAGCTAAAATAAAATCATATTGAAAGCGCTCTGTTTCCATTCTATCTTTTGACGTACAAACATTGGCTAGGCGAATTTTCATGACTTCGTGCTGACTTCAAACACCAGAGCCGACCTCTCCTGACCTCGGGACAAACATCTCATGTCAGTATCAATTTCTCCTCACCTCGCGAGGCTGACTTTTGTGGGTGACTTCTTTGAAATCAATTTCTCCGGTTCCCCGGACCAACTTCTTCAGGCCAACATTTTTTATTAGGATGGGGGTTTTAAGATACAGCTTTTTAGGGATGACAGTAGTAATGGTTTGAATCCCTATTGACATCATGAAGTCGCTTTGCTACCTACACCCCAGTTTAGTACAGGGGGTATGTACTGGACACAATTCAAGTACATAAGAGTACGTTCCGGTAGTTTAGTAGTGCTATAAAAAGCCAGACGTCGCCTTATTTTCTGTACTTTGATGAAATGATGTTTGCAATATTAGTTTCCCTGGTAACCCCATTTCACATTGTGGCCTAAAGGTCTGTACTAGTACAGGCGAATGTTTTCAGGCCCCATCCCATTAACGTCGACCACAATCAATTACTCGAAAGAGCTCAAAATTGGTTATTTTCCCGTATTTGTCAAAGAAGGACCTACCTCCCCTTTCTCCCATTTGATAACTATAAGGCTGAATATGGTTTCTAAGTGTCCCAATCAAGATATAATTGTTTGTCAAATACAAGGGTAACGTATACAGTATTGCTTAATTCAATAGTAGTATAATAAACCCATAAGAGACACAAATACAAACAATCCCCTTTCACCCCCTCCCTCTGGCTCTTTTTTGATGAAGAGCCACTATTTCCAAGCTTCCTGCATAATAATGTTTAATTCGGCGGTACTATAACCAAGTGATAACGTGCCAATGCAAATAATATCATTGCCCCTCCCTCTCAAATGAGTCAAAAAGACTGTTTGTCTTTTTTCCAGCATTTGAATTGCTGCAAAATTTCCAGTTTTAGGTATTTATCCAGTCACTGTTCTCAGTAACCCCAATTCCAATGCCCTATGTTAGTGCCCCATTGCTAAACACCAGGCAGACCCCTGGCAGCCCAAAATGAGTCTGTGGAAGCTATTAGAATGTGCGCACAATACTCTCTTTTTCATACTACTCTTTGACTCATTTCTCTATTTTGGGGTCCCAGCGCCCTATTTCAACAATTTGTATCTCTGTCCCAATTTTAGCACCTCCTTTTGGCGAGGGATTTATAAGCATCTGGCTTTTTGGTGTCTGCAGTTGAGTCCATGAGAGCAATGAAAATGAGCGCAATGTTCTATTTCCCATATGTCTCAAAATGGGGGGTGGTGTGGCAAAGCAGGGTTAAGTACCCCGTAAAAATGATCGTCTAGTGGATTTGGGTTAGGACTTCAATCGTGGCAACTGGCCACAGGACAATTCAAAGAGTTCAATCGAGAAGGCAACCAGCTTCTGTGGAGTCTGCAAAAGTTCTTGAAGTACTGCAGCCGCAGCGAATGGGTGAATTCAAAACACATAAAATGTACTTACAGTTTTCCACTTTTATTCAAACCCTAAGTTAAAGTTCCTACAATTTAAACTATAATTCTCTCTCTGGTAAAAATTATAAAAATATAAGATACGAAATGAGACTAAGTCGAAACTATCGCATTGCTCTCATCGCGTCCTTCATTTAAAACTGTTGTCTGGCCTGGCAGCGTTCGGCAGGGTTCTTCTACGAAAATAAGAGAGTGACTTCTGTGCGTGTTGGAAGCCCAGAGAGAAGTGAAGTTCTCGGGTCTTTCCGCTGGTTTATATTCTGTTGTGAATGCGTGCTTTTCCGATCGTAGCTCATCACGTACACCACTGTGTAAGGTGAAGGCTTATGCCTTACATCACAAAACACCACCCATACCCCAAGATGGCGGAGAGGTGTTTCGTAACCCTTTCGCTTCCATTCTGGGGTAGTGGGGGCATCCTGTGTTATCAGTATGAATTATCACACTAAAATGACGCTGGCATGCTGTTGGTTGGTATTTATCTAATTCGTCTGATTTATCCTCAAGGTTAGGGAGTCACTCTATGACATCAATTGAACATGCTATCTTGCACAATTCCCAGAGCTGAATGTTATTCTGGATGTGTTGAGGTTAGGCCAGGTCAGTTATACAATACTAAATTCTGTCAAAAGTATTTTGATAAGGTTACTGCAGGGCAGACTATGTCTCATTTTCTGCGCCATGCGTGCTGAGTGTGAGAACCGAACTTGTAGGTCGATTGCACTTATGTTATGTAATTTTAATTAGAATAGGTATATCAGTAAAATACCACGTTTGCATAACCGTGCCTTTAAGAGAATTTCCATGTTATGAATATCAAATGTTATAAAATAGTTTGAAGCATAGCTGCCCCTTTAACAAGAACTCGGGAACAGCTTTCATACTTATTAGAGTTTATTCAACAGAGAATTATTACCAAGTAGGACTTGGCCACTCTTATTAACACTTAGGGAACCAAGACTCCCAAGTGAAATTATTTTAACCCTACGTGTTCCATGGAGGGCATTTCATTACAATCCTCCCAACCAAGATGCGAGGTCCGGTAATATTATCGGAGCTCGAGTCCCGATCGGGTGGATTCAGTAATCCAGGAGAATCATGTGACCAGGATGACCAATCACATGTGACCAGGATGACCAAGATGATCAATTACGTGGCCAGGATTGCAATTACGTGACCAAGATTGACCAGGATACTATGACCAGGATATTAACAAGATCACAAAATGGTCAGAATACCGTGACCAGGATCTGACACTACCGAGTGACTAGGTTTAAGAAATAAGAAATGCACTACATGGATCCTGCTCATTAATGATTGGCAATACCAGAATGCTACCAGACAACAGGAATCACCTTTTCTTTAAGGAATTACATTGACCACTAATTAACTGAAACCTGAAAAATTAACTGACGATATCCTACGTTCTTACATTAATTGATTGGGAAAGAATTGATAATAAAATGCAGTATAATTAAAACTATGCCTTTTTAAAGGGGTTCCCCAAAGGAGGCCAAAATGGCACAGAGGACAACTTCGTTTTTCCTGCATCCAAGTTAACCCACAGTGTATATGCACTATTTGAGTACATCGAGGACAACGATATGCTGCACGAGGCCCTGTGATGTCCATCAAACATATCGCACATTGTCTCTCATCTCCATCAACCAAATTTTGAGTGGCCTGAAAAATTCGAAGCCTTGCATACAGTTTGAGTGCGGATTGCAAGACTTGATAACTATATTGTGCACTTTCCCATTCATAAGTATGTTCCACCTGCACATGATGGAACACTTCACCAATCAACATATTGCAGGGGATATTCTGGTATGGCAATCTGACTATATTCACTAGGGCAAAATGGACGGATCAGAGTAGACGAAATGAATGAATCAGTCCCATCCTCTGTTTCATACGGTATTCTTTGGCCATAATAAGTTCCGTCCCACCGTCGATCATTCCAATAATGAATGACACTTTGACGGCTTGAGTGTGCTGCCTCTAGTGGAGTTGCTAATCAAGCCTCATGTTCGATTACCACTAGGTGAGGCATCACTAGTTCTCGTCCTACTTCTGTTGTGTGGAGACAATACCGGTACAAGACCTGAGTCCTAATCAGTTCTAGATGACTGGTGACTTTGTTTAACTGAACCACATCCTATACACGGATACTACGCTGGAAGGCTGAAGTTCCATGTCGAAAGACCATAGGGACAGGGATGCGGTATCTCTGTGTCCAGTACTCTAGTTGCTCCAGAAGAAAATCTTCTGAAGTTGGGTTAACTATACGGAATGCAGATGCAGAGGCCATTGTTGTTTGAACTTAAGATTACTTATGACACTATCAGGGTTAAATCAATAACTATCTACCTAATACTTAATACATCAACTGACAACTTAAAACTAAAACTTTAGTGCAAACTTATTCAAAAATAAGAAAACAAAAATAAAGTGACTGATTATACTCGAATAACACAAATATCTATATTACACTATTCTACAGCTGTGCCGTATGAACAATTCTACTTTCCCCGTTAAGGTTCTTCGATAGTTTTTATTCTGTTGTCGATAGTGACGAAACTAGGAGTCACATCTAGGATGTCACTATATAATTTTTGTTTTACTTTTCGTTATGTTACTTTATTTCTTGCGGTTCTGCTATGAGAAAATTTACGAGACAACGTCCAAATGACAATAGTGCCTGACGGCGTGCAGCTGTAGGGAGTCGTATTCTCTAAAACAGATTAGGGCTAATTTCAGATGGTACGGGAAGTTTGGGCTCATTGCCGTTGCCCCACTTCATTGGTGCATGGCAGTGCGGGCAAGCAGCTCTCTCATTTGCAGCTGCCTTTGATCTGGCCCATGCAAAACCACAGGAAAAGTGGACTTGATGCTTGCACTGGCCACACATGAACAAATCCTGCCAGGTTTGTGGTATCTCCAATAAACAAATACAGCAAGGGTCCCCGAGACCCTTAAAATAAGTTTGTACTTCCCTTAATTCATTATACTTTATAACTAGGCTCCGTTCACTGAATCTCTGTAATCGTCTACCCTCGTGTCGTACGAGGGCTTCACGAAGGAGGCCATATTGACTTTCACGTTTTTCTAATGTATAGGTCGTCTTTACATTGCCTGGAGGGAAGAATTTTGCAGGGCTGTTTAGGTGCTATAGGTACGCATAAAATTCGTTTGCATCAGCACTCGCATCATAAAACTTCCAGAACTGTTTTCTTTTTCTCAGAACGGTCGAACCAATCCAGGATTGGCTATCAGTTCGGCGTCCATTGTATTTTGTCTGTGGTCATAATACCGGCCATTCCAACAATGATCATTACAATAGTGGATGACCTCGTCAGGACCGGTACCACTGGCCTCATAGGGTTCAGCAATCCTCTTTAACTCCGGGAGCTGCACAAGATGAGGGAAAATCACCTTTTGTTCCTCTGAGAGGTAAAAACGGTAATAAACCTCATGTTGCACCAGCTCATTATTGCCAGTGTCAGGATTGTAGTGTTTTGCTTCCCAGCACCGAATTAATCTTGCGCGACGACGACTCCATAATTCACGAGGGAATAGTAAATGTTGCTCTACGTCCCATCTAGTTCTAGATAAAGCGTGCTGGATGGCTTCACATTTATGTAACTCATACATTTCTTGCTCTTCTGCAAACTCCGTAAATTCAACAGTATTTACTGAAGCCATCCTTAAAATCAACAAATAAAAAGATAATACCTCAAGGGAAACCACTATATTGGATAAGAATTATGTTTCTGTACACTAAAATTTACACTCAATTATTACGCTCCCCTGGGTTCATCTGCAACTTGGTGCACTCAATTACCTTTCTTTCCACCAACTTTCAAATTCGAATGCCTTGATTACTGGAGTCCTGTGTGTAACTTATCTAATACACTCCAGGAACTCCGAATTTATAATGATCTGTTGCACTGCACTGTATGACAGAATTACCAACTCTCTTTAAGAATTTTTGACTAGAATCAAGACAAACACAGACGACCCGTGATCGTCATGCATCAGATTTCCAGTTAAGTGTCATGCATAAAATTGGGAAACCAGATCCATGAAAATCTTATATACACAGTTGTATAGTCTGTTTAGACTTTTCTGCTTATAATAATAATAATAATTCATTATTCAATCTTCACTCTGAAGGTTCTCATTTCGTGTTGGCAACTGATAATGCCGATACACAGTATTTGGCCCTGTTCGATAATCGAACATTGATCCAGTGAAATGTCCAACATAATCTGGATGGTACTGTCGATAGACAACAAAGGGTTGAAAACTCATTGGTCGTCCATCTGAGTGATATCATGCTCGTTTTCGATGACTATAGTCACGATATCTTGCACAAAAAGGAGTAAATTCTGCTACATTTCTTGGCATGTGAAATCTATGATGTACACTGCTGGTAGTAGCCACCCGGTGACTATAATACCACAGAGGCCCACTTTTATTACCCTGCTCATCTATTTTTAGATATTGTAAATCAGGGCAATTGTATATCACTAAATATCTAGACCTATTTGCAAAAGTTAAATGAGTATCAATAGCACTGTCATGATAATATATCAATTCACGCTCAACCTCTATATATAGTATATTCATCTCAAAATCAAAATATTGACATCCAAATTCGTCCTCAAGGCCTAAGAGAGCTGTATCTTTCATAAAGTCTTGTTCATATGTATTGGGTCGTATGATACCTCAATCAAATTCATGAGGAGGGGCCAATGGGCGAGGTGTATTGAAAAACTCGCTCCATGCCCATTCCCACGGTCTTGGTCGAATATCAACTATAGGCTGCGGGACAACGTTAGTTGGTAATGGAGCAAGTTGTCTTGCTTCCACATCACTTAGAGGAGGAGTGTGTACTTCTAATGGGGGTGCGGTGGCGTTGCGGTAACCAGTTCTCGTCTGATCACCAAAGTTAAGCAACATCGAGCCCGGTTAGTCCTCGGATGGGTGACCGTCTGAGTGATCGCTTCGGACCCCCGCATTGTGTCCTTGGGCAAGGCACTTTACCCCAATTGTCCACATGAGGGCACGATGACGCCGTGTGCTAAGGCATACTGCACATTGATGGTGCGCATGTCTTCAACCAATCTAACCCTGCCTGTGCTGCAGTGCAGAGTTTCAATGTTGGGGAGCTGGCAGCTGCTCGTCATTGCTCGGTGGTTCTCTCCGGGTACTCCGGCTTCCTCCACCCATAAAACTGTCACGGTCATGATTAGCCATTGTGCATAAATATGTGACCTTAACCATCAAGAAATAAATCAATAAATGTACTTCTAATCCAAGATCGGCTCGCACAAGTTTGTCCTGTATCACACTGATACTGGACTCTGCTGCATCAGTCTCCAGATCAGTGGTAGAATCACTAGGCATAGAGTCACTCGTGGGTGTGGTCATACTAGAAGAAGTATGTGATCCTACTGTAATGTCATAAACAAACCCACCGAGTCCATCTTGGTTCTCGGGGTCTCGATCAATAATTGCATCATGGGTTCTAACAGGTAACCTTGAAAGAAGAACTAATGTTTCCACGGTATCCGTAGGCGAATAAGGTGGAAGTCGTTCAGGTGAATATAGTAAAATAGAATCAGTAGGGGTTTGAACACTACTTGGAGGAGTCGACAAAAGGTCAGAAGATGCTATTGAAGGTGACGCTCCTATTGATGCCAATATAGGTATACACATATCAGATGCATTATTATTTATATTTATGTCCAAACTGGATGAATTAGTATCTTGGAAAAGTTCTTGTGAAATGGTACTATTACTAACTGTTCCAGTGCTAACTGTACTTGAAGTTTCATTGTATAATTCATCATATAAATTGTCACGTTCATTATAATAACTCTGGTAATCAGGAAAATCATCAATTCCACTGTCAACACTAGAATCTGATTCTGCCATTGTACACTGAAACAAAAACACACAGTGTGTGAACTATTGTTTTTCAGCTTCTTTGTCGATATCTAACATAGTTATGTGGACACTGGCAGAATCCACATCATGCTGTACACGGGGATATATTGATTTCCTATTGGGTTGAGGTGAAGGTCTAAAGTTTTGAACAGCTTTTCTCATCATGTCTCTAATACTCTTAGGAGGTTGTTGTTGTACTCCAGTTGGATCAGCAGGAGCTGAGGGCTGTGGTCTAGGTCCCATACTAGTATAGATTTCATCATCGGCAAATGCAAAATTAGACATTTCACTATCATCAACAGCAGAAAAAGTTGGTTTACTTTTACGGTTTCTTAACCATTTGTATATCTGTTTGTGTTGATTGGCTCGATAGCACTTCTAAAGCAGATATAGTCCTATTATTAACTCAATAGTCGCGAGAGCATAAGCCCACTTAGGGACTTCAAATGATTCCGTCATTTGTAAATTTAGCGAGTCAAGTTCATGGAGTAAGTCATCCACGGGTAAACCATCTAAATGTTCTATTCCTTTCGGTATCGTAAAAGTCGATATGTTCACTCTCTCTATGACAGGTTTCCACATCTGTCGTTGCAACAACGAGAAATTTGGTAACACTGTCTTTGTAACAAGTCGAAAAGTAGAATTATCCCTTTTATGGAAATAACTTGGTAACATTAATTGACTGCTCGATGCCATACATAATGGTTTTAATTCCAAAATTCCAATTGGCGGAAGAATCCGTTTCGGTTTCGGATTTCTTCATTTCGGACACGTAATTGAGAATCGTAGTGGGACATCTGTTGTGATGTACCACATTCCTTCATCGATTCTAGTACTGAGCGGGAGGTCAATATTCAATCGAACTTCCGTTTGACATAATTGCGATATTTCTGGTTTCATATTCAGAAACAAGGCTAACATACAACTTGTCGTCGTATGTATCATTCGTACGGCACCTACTAAAGGACAAAACAACTTATTATTATCTACACATTGGTCATGTCCTATTTCTGGGACATACTTCGTCCTTTCTTTATTAACAATTAATATGTCAGATTCAAGGGTATATATTGCTACTAATTTATTTGCGACTCGCGATGCGTTCTTTGTTACATTGACAAAGGGTACAGGCAAAGCCTGTACTTTGAGCACCTCAAATTGCAAGTTCGAATTACATAAGGGGATCTTCATTAAGATCACCAGTTTATCGTCATCATAAATGGTAGCCGTCGTAAGCAAATGATAGTATTGCCATAGTTCTGTTGTCAGATCTAGCGGCAACATTGATTTATCATCTAATTGAACTTTAATACTCATCAATACTGAGATCAATAGTGAAGGATCCACTATTTTTGGTGATAATTTCTCATCGGCTAAGATATCCATTTGGTCATGTAATTCCCGCAGAGTTGTTTCTGCAGCAACTATCATTGATTCCATTCGACTCATTACAAACTCAAGCTGATGATAAGCTTGAGTGAAATGTTCAAGATACATTATTCTATCTTCATGATTCTGAACTACTTGATTCACTCGACCCTGAAATAGGATCAGTTCGCGCGATAAATTTAACATAAATTCTCTGTTTTTAAGAATCGCTCCTCAATTCATTTTAATGAAGGTTAAACTTTGTCATTGGACATGTTGAATCATTAGTTGATTAGTACTTAAACGTCTTAAATTAGCTGCTATCCCATTCAAATCTGATTGGGACACAGTTCCAAAGAGAAAACTCAATCCTTCACCTACAAAATCAAACAAACCTTGTTTCTTCCGAGACGAGATTGTATGTCCATGTAATCTGTGATAATCATTCAGATCCTCTTTGTACTCATGTAGCACGATTATCTAGGTATCTGATCTCCTGGTGTATATCCGTTATGATCGATCTTAACGCAACGGCAAAGGTAGAATTTTCACCATTCAATTCTACAAAAAGTTTGTTGAAAAGTTTTTGCAGTAATGTCATACAAGCCAATGGTATATTTCATACTTTGATCAAGTCTCTGCACATATTGTATAAAAGGTTGAAGTTCATAAACAAACGTTGTACTCCAATAACTAGTTACCATATTTACTTCTTTCACTATCTTAAAGATAACATTGTTTCTAATAATAGTATGTCCTTTTATTATTGTAATCAAAAGACCAACTAATAACATCCAACGCAACATTTTGCTCCTACAATGAGAAAGGAAGCAAGAGTTAGTGCAATGAGTAATACTCAAGTCAATTACTTTTGCTCTGACAATTTACTTCCCGGGTGTAAAAGGTCAGAAGGTTAATCTAACTACAAGAGTGTCTCAGTCAGTTCGCGAGGCTGGCAAGATCTCACTTATAGTTTCATTACTGAACAAATCATAACTCAATATAACTTTGTTACTCAATTACACTTCTGCCTGTCTCTCTCAAACTTAAGGAGAGGCATCTGCCATTATGTGTTTACGTATAGTTATTATTAAGTTCGTGGTAACATTTTAATCACTAGTACTCCAGGTGGTAGGTGGTATTAGCAAAGTTGCTACTATTTCTTCACCTGGTTTGTTAATCTTGTCATGATCTCTTAACACAGCTTGAATGCAAGAGATCATCTCAGTTATATCTTTACTTGGTTGTTTTGGTTGAGGCTCACTACTTTGGCCTTTTTCTTCAGTTATTCATAATTGATCAACTTCCATCGTCGAATCATTTAATCGATCACTTTGATCATCAGCAATGAATCGCGATGGCTGTTGATCATCTGAATCTGAAGGAGCACGTAGCTCTTTCATACGTTTCTTGTAATCTCGTACCTGTTGTACTTGTCTTAATTCTGCTAGTGGAACACCATCTTCTTCTGAAGACGAATGTTCCCGTCTTTGTCGTTTATTCTTAATGAATGATGTTAAGGGGTGTTTTTCTTGAATCCCTTGGCTATCATCACTTTCATCATTATTGTCACTACTGCTACTGTCTTCAGTAGTCGACTGTTCTGGCGGGGCAGCATAACGTTGTACTCATCGTGCTGTGACAGGTTGGACAGGCTGAGGTACCTCCCATTCTTGAGGTGCTTTACTAAGTCTTTCTCCATGACACTTTATTATTCTGCGAGTTAACTGATCTTGTATCTTGTAACTCACTGGACCTGTTCTCTTAATGACTCGAAATGGGTATTCCCATTTCGATTCTAATTTTCCTTTAGATTTACCTGATGAGTATAAGACAGGATCACCTACCTCAAAGGTGATATCCTTTGCTGTAACATCATGCAATCTTTGTTGCTTTAATACTCATTACTTTTGTGCAGCTTGTTGTTTTCTGAATGCTTTATGTTGTTCCTGAATGGCTATCTTATGAGGTTCTTCACCTACATATTTTTCTCGAGGTTTCAATATATTGTCGAGTGGTAAAACCACATCTCTGCCATACACTAGATAGAATGGAGAGAATCCAGAAGATTCACTACCATTAAACATGATGGCTGCCATAGCTTGGTTCAAGAATAAATCCCACATTTCTAGTTCTTCTCAAGCTAGTTTCACTAAGTTGTCTTTCAGCATTCTATGTAGCCTCTCTACTTTCCCATTCGATTGCGGATGGAAGTAGGAAGTGGTTACATGATGTATCTTGAAATAATCAGTTAAATATTTCATCACTGCATTAACATTTTCAGAACCATTGTCTGTTAATATTTCTAAAGGACATCCAAATCTTGGAAAAATTTGATCTATTATCAAGTTAGCAATTGTTTCTGCCTTCTTATCAGGCACTGGAAATGCTTCAGGCCAGCCAGAATATATGTCTATAAAGGTCACAATGTATTTGTTACCTGATAAAGTCTCAGGGTGTGGACCACTCATATCCAATGCTATCTTAGCAAAGGGGTATGGAGGTCGATCAGTCTCTTACAATGGCTAAGTGTGAGCTCTGGTGTTACAAGCTTGACACACAAGACAATTCTCTACATGTTTATAAATATGTTTATATAAATCTTTCCAATAATATTTTCTACTGATATTATTGTACACTTTGTCTATGCCAAGGTGACCTAATTCATCATGGTATTGTTTCAATACATCTTCATGTAATTGTTCAGGTATGCACAAGCATACTCACGGATTACCGTCAACTGTACGGATGTAATATAATACTCCCTCTATCATGAGATATCTACTACTAGTGTGTGCAGGGGTATTGTTACCTTGATACTTCTTAATGATTTCTACAATCTTTTCATCTTTCTGTTGCTCTACCTTCATGTCCAAATCTTTATAATTAATCGCCTGTGGTTCGGGTGGAATCTGAAGTTCATCTGTGATGACATGTACATATCTTTGAGGATCAATTTTGTTACTATTTATAACTCCAATTTGTAATGCTTTCTGATTTTCTACATTGTCCATCTCGTACCCGGGGTCAGCATTTGTGATTCCCTCAGGTAAACGAGAAAGTAAGTCAGCACAGGTATTCTTTCTACCTGGTAAATATTCAATCTTACAATTGTAGCTAGCTATCTTCAATGCCCAACATTGTACCTTGGCATTGTTTTGCGGACTTTTCAACAAGTACTGCAAGGGGGCATGGTCCGTCGTAATAACAAACTCTGCTCCCTGTAAGTAGTTATTGAATTTGTCCAAAGCATAAGAGATAGCAACAGCTTCTTTCTCAAATGTTGACCATTTCTGTTGGGTTTCTCCCAACTTATGAGATAAAAAGACAATGGGTTTTTCATCAGGTACTCCTTGTAGTTGACACCAACACCCGTCATCACATGGTTGTGCTAAAACCATGCCTACACAGTGGCCACTGGCGTCCGTGTAAAGCACGTAAGGCTTTCTGGGATTTGGATATGACAAATGAGCAACTTGAGTTGAACGATCTTTCAACTCTTGGAAGGCTTTTTGATGTATGTCACGCCAATGAAATCTTGCATATTTCTTTGTCATTTCTAATAATGGTTGAGCAATTTCACTGAACTGAGGAAAGAACCTGCGATAGTATGAGGTCATGCCCATAAAAGATCTCACTTCTGTTACCGTCTTCGGCGGACTCAATTTTCAAATGACATCGATCTTTGAAGTCTCAGGTTTAATTCCATCTTTACTAATTACAAAACCAAGATATGATGTTTCAGATTGAAAGAAGGAACACTTCTTAGCTTTCAGTTTCAATTTATGTTTTCTTAGTCGACCAAATACTTGTTTAATGTGGTCAATATGAGATTTTACGTCACGGCTGAAGATCAAAATATCATCAAGGTAGGCTAGAGAAAAGTCCTCTAGACCTTCCAAGTCACTTGTCATGAGTGATTGATACATGGAGGGCATATTAACGAGTCCAAACACCATCACATTGAACTCGTAAAGGCTGTCTTGGGTCTGTCTTCTTCATCCATCTTGACCTGCCAGTAACCTGATTCATGTCAAGAGTGGTAAAGTATTGACATCCGTTCAACAAAGTAAAGATGTCATCAATTAATGGAAGCAGCCAGTTCGTAACTTTCGTGACTTCATTGAGCTTGCGGAAATCCACGCAGAAGCATTTCTAGCCATCTTTCTTGTCTACAAGCAAGCACGGAAACTCCATGCGCTATTTGATCTTTGGATAATTCCGGATTGAAGCATCTCTTCAAGTGCTTCATCCATAATTTTTCTCTTAAGTAATGGAACTCTATATGCTCTACTTTTTATTGGTTGTGCATCACCAGTGTCGATGCGCATCTTAACTGTATCTGTCTGGGTTAATTCTTTATCAGTTTTGCAAACAAGTCTCTATTATTATTGATGACTGGCATCAACAGGTGCCGTTTGTCTTCAGGCACCTGTATGTCAGCATCTGTGATCTGGTCTTTTGGTGTATTTTGAGTTAAGATCTGATTAACTTCTAAGACTTTTTCTTCCTGTTCTATTGGCTCAAGTTTTCCATTCAAACATCCCCTCTTTAAGGTGTAATGTTTGTTGGTACTGTTCACCAACAGTACAGGTATGGTTTCATTTCCATTAGTTACTATACTATTACTGACTAAGAGGCCAGGCTGTTCAGCCACATGACCTTTAGTCAAACCATGATGTTCTAAGTATTTTGTATCAAAGACAGATTTTGCACAGGAAGCTTTTGCTGTACACAAACAAGTGGACTGTGGTTTAAGTTCAACCTGATTAATCAATCGAGTAAGACAACTCACCTGTATGTCTTGAACAATGGGTACATAGTGACCATCTAATCTCAATTTATGAAATTCCCAATATAAATTAACTCGATTGCCCCTAATCCAGTCCATTCCTAACAACATGCTTCGATTCAATTCATTTATCACTAAGAACTCATGCACCTGATAAATTCCTTGAATATAAAATTCAAGTCTAACTTTTCCTAGAGGGATAGTGTCATTTCCAGTAATACCTGAAATGCGAGGCAAAGTATTTTTGTTACCAACTAATTTCGGTTGGTGTTTAAGATTTTTCCAAAATTTAGTGCTAATACAACTTGTCTGTGCCCCTGTATCCAATAAGGCACGTACTCGCTGTCCTTTGATGTTCACTAAGACACTATTCAAAGAAGTAGCTCCATAATTTATGGTTATGGTTTCCGGTTGAGAATTTCTAAGTTGTTTTTGCTGTTGTTCCCCATTTGGGTAATCATCATTGTTTGCTAAGTTATTTCCCCTGGTTTCCATAGAGTTTTTCACTTCCTGTTGACATGGGTTTTTTCCAATTACCTCCCTTTGGGGTTTTACTGTTTTGTTGTTTTGGGTTTTTCCCAAGTGATTGATCTTGGCTCTTTTTTCTTGGATTCCTATTTCCTGATTCAAATATCTCCTGTTTCTGCTGGTTTATTGAAACACAACCCTGCTTACCTGGTTGATTATCATAAGCATTTTTCATATAAATTGTAATATCAGGGTCTACATCTACAATGTGTATCTCTTTTAATTGTTTGGGGGTAAAGTTTTGTAGAACTTTAACATAAACATCTGCACACTTCTGTTTAGGTACACCATATATCCCGCTACTGATCAGTGGAATTGCTATATTGGTAAAATTTTTGTTATCACATACCTGCAATACTTTCTGTACAGTTCTGTATAATACATTTAAACATTTATTTTTATCACTATAATCATTCCAGCATGGTCCCACAGCATGTATCACTTTTAAACATGGCAACATTCCACAAGTGGTAGTTATATTCTCACCTACTGGAAGATTTCCATGCTGTTGAATATATTGTTGACATTCTTGTTCAAGGGCTGGTCCAGCTCCAAGAGCTATAGCTCTGGCAACACCTCCACCATGGGTTAACTGGCTGTTAGCCGCATTCACCATAGCATCAGCAGCTACCTGAGTTATACCAGACCTGTAAGCTTTCACTTCCAGACCACTGGTGGTCTGATATCTGAAACAATTTTGTGAATTAAACTTTTCATGCTGACTGTCCTTTGCAGGGCAGTCATTTTTTGAGTTGGCCTTGTATTTCTTTGGCCTACCAGTCAGAGGAATGGTTGTGAATTTTACTGTACAATTTTTCCTACTGTGTGTGGTCTGACCACACCTTGTGCATTAAATGGCTTTGCTTTTCACTGGAGGAGAATCATTTTTGGTTCTCACTGTTTGAGACTGAGTACTTGGCTTTATATTACATGTTTTATTACCCGTATTTCCACCTGCCTATTTTTACACATATTCATACATTTATTCTGTACATTATTTATCACTTCTCCCTGGTGATTTCCATTTTCACTTCTGTTGGGAGCATGTGACTTCTCATTAACTCTGCTCATTGCCCCATATGGGCAGAGTTTCCTTCATTTAGATTTACTCGGCAATCACGAGCAAAGTGGTTTTGCTTCCCACAGCGAAAGCAGCAAAAGGTCGCCCCTGGTGACCTTTCACCTGCTGGCTGTATATCAAGCGTTCTGACTTGCTTAGTCAAGTTTATGCGACAATCACATTTCACGTGGCCAATGCGGTCACAGCGATTGCAAACCGGACGTGTAAATCTTATCGGCTTATGATATCTGTTGTAATTTTGACTTCCCCTATTTTTGTATTGATTATTATACTGATTTCTATTCTGATTCTGATATGGAGGTCGTGCATAACCACCACTATAGTTTTTAGTTAATATATTAACCTTATGGCACCGGCGCGCCACACTTATATCCATGGGAGTTTCATCTCTTGTCTCCAAGGGGAGATCTACAGGTTCTTCCTGTTCATCTATGGGATTGCGAAATACAGGGTCCCCATAGTGCTCATATTCTTCATATTGTCGTTCAAATGCTTTTCCAAAGGGTGCTTTTCCTTTGGAAGCCTCAGAGCATGCGAGAAATTTGATTTTCGCGGCATTTTCGAATAATGCTTGACTAACAGCATTTTCTAGCATCTTTGGCATGCGACGGATCAATTTCATCCGAACATCGGAGTCATACAACCCGTCACAAAAATAATCTGAGAGGTTTTTCTGAATGGTGGGGTTGTCAGTCTCCTGATCAAAGGCGTCTTTTGCAAGATCAAGCAATTGCTCAGCATATGAGACAAGGGTTTGATTTTTCCCTTGCCGCATATGGCGCAACTGATTGGTGGCCATGGAGTTATCCATAGTGGCACTATAGCGACTTTTCAATTCGCTATACAGTTCAGACCAAGGCATTTCATGAGTTTTCTTCATTGTTCTCAAGATAAAATCAGCGGCTACAAAGTCACTGGTTTGAGCGGCGATTTTAGGTCATCGCTTCTCTTCTACATCATTAGTCTCGCAGAAAAGGTCTAGAGATTTTATCCAACCTCAAAAGTTCAGGGGGTTAACCCATCAAATTTCTTAATATGGGAATGAATTGACTGGGCCTGGGTGGCGTTAGCAGTCTTTGCATTACTCTTCTCACTTTGGCGCACGGTTTCGTGAAGGTCAATGATGGCATAGGACGTTGGGTCCTTTGCCTTCTTTTCCGCATCGGCCAGTTGTTTCCTTAATTTTTGCTGCTTTGTTTGGGCGTTAGCTTGAGCAGTAGCCAACTGTAACTCTAAATCAGCTTTCTGTTTTTTCATTTCCGCCTGAAATGCTAACCCGGAAGAGACAATGGAGATGGTTCTAACTTATATTCTGTAACTGGTGACTTTAAGTGATGCGAGTATTGGGCTTCGGGTGTAGGGCCCAAGACGTGAGACAAGCAAACAAAAAAAACTGTTTTCAGCCCCTTAGATTGGCTCAGAAAAAGTAACTCTGGGCCGCGTATACATGTAAGTAATGGAAAATGTGGGGAAGGGGAGGGGCGTCCAAGGCTTTGCTTATATCTAAATTACTCTGGAACCAAGTACCGGGTGCCTCTGGAAGCCAGAAACAAGGAAACGCTCAAATGCAAGTGCCCACCACCACTTTTCCGACAGTCATGTCTTCGTCAATCAAAAATATACCACTTTCATCTTATCTCGGACTATTATAAATAATTATTAATTACTTCATTCATTAATTATTATTCCCTCCTTATTTGACATCTGGGGACAAATGGCCTATTTGGCCTATGAAGACCTACAAAATAATCAACCAATTGTTTGATTGGTTTGTAGTTGTAACAAACAACCCAATTACCTCCAAGGAATCTCAAACTTTCCAACAAACGTACAAATCACAGAAAATTCTCATGAATTAACTCATCGCACCACACCACAGAGATGAAAAGTATTCAAACATTCTATATATTTGATCATTCACCTATTTGGACAGACCGAATATATTCTTGTCATGGTAATCTCAACAAAGAGAGCTCAACCTAAAATAAAAAGATGAAGATGAAAATCTGATCATTTCGTGCGGACATGTGAAATGAAATGGTTTGTTCCAAATTTTCAAAGTCTAACAGTTTTTGAAAATGTTACTACAAAAGTGGTAAAAAAGTTCCTACAAAAGTGGTGTTTCTTTATGACAAAAGAGGGCGATGGGTACTACAAAAGTGGAGACCTCATTTTACTACAAAAGTGGGCGACGTTACTACAAAAGTGGTGAGCTACCACAAAAGTAGGCGATGTCCACCACAAAAGTGGTGAGCTACCACACAAGTGGACAATTACTACAAAAGTGGGCGTCACACATGTGCCACTGGATATTTTCATCGTTTGAAATGTTACGTTTTTCAGAGATTTGTCCACGAGGGATCAGTTTATTTCTACTAGAGTCCCCGAGGTATTCTTCTTCACCGTGATGGAAGCTGGTCAAAATGAAGAATAATTTTAGATAAACTGTGTGAATAACGTCCGTCTGTTTGAGTGAGCGCAGTGCAGTTGTACAGATAAATTTGACGGCAGACAATACATAGTCACCAATTTGTAAACTATTCACAAATACAAATAAATAGTGAATGTCACTTACAGCGGAGGTTTCGGTAGCATCAGATGTAATCTACAAGGCCTTGATACATTTACCCAAGTAAGAAATAAGAAAGAGTTCATATTTTGTTGGATTCCCCCCCCCCCCCCCTCCCTCGCAAGCCAGAATTTATAATTTGATTAAGGTATGGGTCGTTTTCCTATAGATCTTTTAACTGAATTTGGGAGTAATGCCCCAACCAAGTTTTAGCAGGCTAATCTGAAATACACGGGGGGGGGGGGGGGGGGGCGGGGTTAACTTCAAGAGATTGCTCAAACGGACTTTTTGGGGATTGCTATATATTCAATGCTAAAGGTATAACGCCATCTACATGTTGTACACTGATTACTGATTATGAACTCGCTAGCACAAATTACACTCTTTACAAGGCAAATCCTCCAATTTGGACCCAACAATATTACAATCACAATACTCTAAGTTATCAGGAATTCGAGAGACGTCATTTGCATGCTTCTGTCTGGGGGTGATAAATAGTTTGAAAATTCTATTGTACAAATCCTTCCATCCACCAGTCAAGATGCAAAAATCTCATCAGCAAAGTAAACCGTTGTGGTCAGTCTGAAGAATGAAGTGACGACCAAAGAGATTAGATTTTTTAGATTAGATTAGATTATTTTATTTAACGGTACAGATAGTCTATTACAATACATATAATGGTATCTTCAAATGACAAAAAGATGAAGATAATGTCACAAATACAGGAGGAATATAGATCTATACCGTAGGGAGATGACATAGCCAGATTGGCTGTCTACCTGTCATCTCCCCCAAAAACAGCTCTGTATACGGATTGTTCATGTCATTTGTTCACATCGGTGGATAACTATTTTTATTGCCCTGATATCAAGGTTCATGTGTGCATGGACTGGACTTGGCAGTTAGGATAAAATTTTGGTGGACGAGATAACAGACAGCAAAAAATGATTATTCTGAGACATTAAATATGTTAGATCTGGGGGTGAGCGGGGCGTAATTTAGTCATTTGCTAATACTTGATATGGAATGCTTTACCTATATCTTTAAATCCCTAATTCGTGTAAACTTGACAGTCTGGGCAATATGGGTTATCGCATTCCACGTGAGTTGGATATTGAGATAAAAGTTTATCTGTCAATAATTTTTTTAATTTTTTCCTATTTGTAATATTTCTAAGCTCATGGTCAAGCTCATTCCATATCCTTGGGAATGAGTGTACAGGTAACTTATCAAGAGCTCGTGTACGGGTTCTACTGACGCGTAATAGTTCAGATTGTCTTGTGGTTATTTGTGAATCATTACATGTTGCATCAAAAAAATTATTGAACGATGAAGGGAGTTCTCCTTGTTTCCAGTCAAATACAAAAAGGAAAGCTTGGAGTTTAAATAAGTCGTCTATTTTGAGGATTTTATCTCTCGCGAACAATGGGTCTGTATGGGCCTTATAACTCGTGTTATTGATAATATGCAGTGACCGTTTTTGCATTGTTAGTATTTTCCTAGTTGCTCTACAGTTCCCCCATATCTGTATCCCATAAATTAAATGACTATGTATTAGTGCATATTACAACGTTTTCATTGCCTAATGCGGAAGAAGTTTTTTTACTTTATTTAAAGCATAATTTACCCGCCCTATTTTAGAACACAGTTGTGATACATGAGCTTGATAAGAAAGGTTTTCATCTATATTAAGACTCAAGAACTTCATTGACTTTTCGATTTCTGTGTTACTTATTTGTTTAATATTTTGTTTTTTTATTTGGATATTTAGATCTTCGGAGCTCTGAGTGTTTCGCGATGGACTTATAACGACATATTTGGTTTTACTTGCATTTAATAATAATTGATTAGCAGAACACCAATCACGTATTTTGTCAAGTTCTTGATCTATGGCCCGATGCATTAGCCGTTGTGTCATCAGCGAAAGAAAGGAGATTTAGCGAAGTTGATTGATTAATATCATTTATATACAGTAAAAATAAAATAGGACCCAGTGTAGAGCCCTGGGGAACTCCACGTGTAACAGGGGTTTGGTCCGAATTATGATCGCCGTATTTTACATATTGTGTTCTGTTGGACAGATAACTTTTGAACCATTCATTAGATATACCTCTGAACCCATATCTGTCTAATTTTGTAAGTAGTACACTGTGATTTACGGTATCAAAGGCTTTGGAAAAATCCATGAATATGGCTAAAGTTAAATTTTTACTTTGCTTGTTGTTTCCCAATGGCTATGTTCCTTAGAAGTTGCATTACAGGATGTACGGTACTGTGTTTTTTCCTGAACCCATATTGATGTTAATAAAGAATATCAAACGTGTTCAGAAAATTGACCATTCTATTTGCCATTATATTTTCCATAATCTTTGAAAAGGTTGGTAAAATCCTAATAGGTCTATAATTATTAAATTTGTGATCATCACCTGTTTTAAAAATCTGGGTTACTTTGGCTACTTTCATTCTATCAGGCACAGTCCCACTAGAAAATGAACTATTAACAGCATGCGCAAGTGGTTGGGCAAATATGCTGATGGTCTGTTTGAGTAGATATGTGGTGATGCACGCTTAGTTTTGTTTATTGTTTTATTTAATATTATCCACGTTTTTCTTAGATTGTTTTTATTTTCTGTTAAAATTTTGTTGAAGTACATTGCCTTGCTTTGTTTCTTAAGTTTATTAAATATTTTACAATAGTTTTTATAATTTTTTACGTTCTGCTCTGTCGGAAATTTTATTTGTTTATGGTAGAATTTTGCCTTATTAATCGATGAAGTCATGAGACCCTTTGATATCCATGGTTGTTTTCTAATATATTTTTTCTTTAGTTCTACATTTCTGAGTGGAAATGCCGTTTCAAAGGCCGTTAAATATATATTCATAAAACACACATATGCTCGATTCGGGTTGCTTGACTCAACAACAGAAGCAAAATCTCTTTGTGATAAAAGTCTTTTAAATTTTGCCATGTTCTCAGTATTGAAACTATGTTTGTATGACAATTTTGGTTCATCTTTTTTCGATATTACGTTAACCGTATAAAATGTACCGAAATGGTCCGAAACATCTGTGATGATTATTCCAGACAGAGAATCTGAAGAAATGTTATTAGAAAATTAGAAAAAATATTTGGGTTTCCATTTTATTGAGTGCCTATAGAATGTGCGTTAAGTAAATAATATATACCGAGGATGTCACGATACTGACTGTTATAAACTGAGTTGATAGGGAAAGGAGAGACATAGAGTCGAATAAATGCACGTACACATACACACAGATGATATATGAGTTAGAAAGATAGATGGAGAATAGCTTAGTTCATAATCATTTCCGATATGTCTCGAAAAAGTGAAAGAAAAATTTAAATCATAATTATTTTCGTCATGAGTTGCACAAATAAGTACCCATTTAAGGATTGGATTTTTCTAATCTGTATTGGTGTTTAAGGTCACTTTCCTACAGTTATGGCTAATTATAACCACAACAAACGTGTACAGCACTGTGAACACAAGAGCGATTATTTACGTGACTTCATCGCAAACAGAGCACGATACGCATGTATCGGTGCGTCGTTACTTCGGCAATAAAATGCGAGATAAAGACTGTATCCCAAGACGCCAGATGAAAATAATTTCTTGAAATCATTGTCTTCTTATTGGGGCGTGATAAGCTTGCCATATTATTTCGCCATTTCAGTATTCAGCGAGATCAAGACCGCATCCCTGAAACGCCAAGCGAAAATAATGATTGGTGATGTCCCA
Organism: Pictodentalium vernedei; assembly: GCA_031216915.1. Lineage (NCBI taxonomy): Eukaryota > Metazoa > Mollusca > Scaphopoda > Dentaliida > Dentaliidae > Pictodentalium > Pictodentalium vernedei. The sequence goes on from CM062295.1 coordinate 233,818,001, forward strand.
TAGAGCTATAGTAAAAATAGGCGAACATAGAATTTCGATTGGATCGCGACTAGGATCGCGAATTTCGTATGTCTTTAGCGATGGGTGACATCCCATATAGTTTTAAGAAAAATAGACAGACATAGACTTTCGATCGGATCACGACTAGGTGTGCTCTAGTGATCACAGTACTGTAAAGTCAGTTATTACCAATCGTTTACACCCATGCTGCTCGTAGTCGGGGAATTTCCACACCAGGCATTGATGACCGGGTCAGTAGGTAGTAAAGGCGGATTCTGGACCACTTCATACATGTACCATACACGTACACGTACATGGTGCGTTTACCATCATAGGATTCAGTGTTAAATCGCGTGCACGTATACAAAAATGTCGTTTTTTCATGGTGGTCCAGAATCCGCTATTGTTTTTGAGGCTCACAGATCGCACTTTTCACGTTGAAACACCCATTGGCGAACGCGTACATTTGACACGTCGCTCAAAAATGAAAAATGTACGAAATTGTACATAAAAATTTTCTTACAAATTTTTGTCGACATTCCCATCATGGATTAGACCTTCAATCTATCGTTGGTGAACACGAGCAAAAAACGCTTTGCGGATTCTGGACCAGCATCAAAAAACGGTTTGCGGATTCTGGATCAGTGGTCCAGAATCCGCTATTGGTTTTGAGGAGGCTCACAATAGAGTCGACTATAAGATTGAATTCGATAAATTCTATCATAATAGACACTCATGTTTTTGTTTCGGTGTGAATGAAAAGGTTTTCGTTCAAAAGAGTCGACTATAAAATTGAATCTGTTATAATAGACATTCATGTTTTGTTACGGTATGAATGAAAGGTTTTCGTTTCAAATGGATGACATTGAAAAAATTGAGTTTTAGAAAATTAGAAATCGATGGGAAAATCGTTTGTTTACGTTTTGTCACTGCGAATTTTGTGAAATAAATCTTAATAAAACACTTTGTAGAATTTGTTTCATTCAAATAAAAATAGTAAGGAAATAAAAAAATGATTGATATATATAGAAGAGAAAAAAAATATAAATAAATAGTTATTTAAAAAAATAAATATATAAAATCGAATAGATAATAAAAAATACGTAAATCATGAATGCTTCCCAGACTATTAGAGCAAGGTTTCTTTTAAAAATGCTGATGAGAGCCTACGCATTCTGCGTGAATGAACAACTATGTCGTCTCTTGTTAGAACGATGCGTCGGATGTCAGGATCACCTAGACTTCGATCATGAGAATCATTCGTGTCTGATGATGAAAAGGGAAGATATGGTCGTCAAGTATTTCGAACCGGCGTTCGAACGCATTCAAATCGACGAAGTGATCACGTTTTGGAAGGGATTACTCTTCTGTAAGGATCGAGACAAGCCCACAGTTTCAGAAGAACTGAAATTGGCACGTAGAAGTCTGACTTTAGAAGACAAGGGATGCATCATGAAATTATTGTTCAATGAAGCATACGTCTAAGTTTTCTCGTTGATATAAATAAGGGAGAATAGAAAATAAAAATAAATACACACATAAATTTTTTATCTAATATTAGGAAGAAAGAAAAAACACAAAAATGAGAACCAGAAATAAATTGTATCCGACGTTAGATGACGATGCGGATGAGAAGCCAAACGGCGTTTTGCCGACAGCACTGTCGCTAGAAGAAAAAGAAAGAGGAGAGAGGTATCGCATCGATCAAATCAGTAGAATACAATCGTATCTAACTCAAGAGAGAGATTCTCATCATTCTCTCAAGAAGAAGTATTCACGTTTCGTGAAATTTGTCAATGCGATTGGCACGACACTCATCATGATTTCCATGGGTTTACACGTGGCCGGCATCGGATTGTTGTCGACTGCGGTCAGTATTCCGGTCGTGTTAACCATAGAAGGAGTGGCTCTCGTTGCTGGATTGTTTAGCAAGCTCGGAAACGTTTTGAGTAGGAAATTATATCTGAAGGCGAGGAAACACGACAAGATTCGCGTCTTGGCCGACTCCAAGATCCACACGATATCCGAAATGATCTCGATGGTGTTGAAAGATGGTAGGATATCGGACGGAGAATACTTCACGATATTGGGTGAGAAAACGAAATATGAAGCCATGAAAGAAGCTGTGAGAATCAAGACTCGTCAGATCATCAAGGAAGAGATGAAGGATTCTCTCATGGAAAAGGGGAGGAAAGAGGCCAGGGAGGAATTCAGTAAGATGATAGAACTCAAGAGCAGCAATTGAAAAAAAATATATATATAATAAGAACAGAATTTTTAAAAAAAGAAATATTCAATTTATATATAAAATAAAACGAAATTAATTTAAATAACTCTCAAAAAATGTATTGCGTAAAGTGTAAGAGAGTTACCGAGACAAGTAATTCTCGAGAAGTACGAACTAAAAATGACAGACAGATGCTTCGCGGAATTTGCGACGTGTGTGGTTCTATCAAGACTCGATTCGTCCAAAAAAAAGAACGTGAGCAAAGGTAAAGGCATCGTGAATAAAATGATCAATAATCTACCTTTCGAAATGCATCTGCCTGGTCACAGTTTCACGGGACCTGGAACAAAATTGAACAAGAGACTCAACGCCGATCTGACTCCTAAATCTTGGAGCAAACCTGTGAATAGGGTGGACGCAGCCGTGTATGATCATGATCTTCTATGCTACACCGGACATCCTGACACCAAGACTCGCAATGATGTCTGCAATAAAAACATAATGGCGAAATTGAGAGGTATATCGAATCCGACCAGGAGAGAGAAGATAGAACGCTCACTGGTCGGCAATTTGATTGGTGTGAAATGCGATTTGGATGGGGCATAAAAAAAAGCGCATCTGAAAAGAAGAAGAAACGATTATTGATGAGCGAATTGGCCGAGGAGTTACACAAACCCATCGTGCGTAAATTTCGAAAGAGAAGGGTGTTCGTGAAGGGTTTGGATGATATTTGGTCTGCCGACTTGGTCGACATGAGATCGTTTTCGAGGTGGAACGAGGGTGTCAAATATCTATTGACGGTCATCGACGTGTTTTCCAAATATGGTTGGATCAGAGCTTTGAAGAATAAATTGGGACCTTGCGTCGCCGAGGCTCTGAAGAGCGTGTTCGACTCGTCTCCTCAAAAACCAAATAAATTGTGGGTGGATAAGGGGAAGGAATTCTACAACAAGCACGTTCATCGATTGGTCGACCTCTACTCGATCGAAAACGAAGAGAAAGCTAGCGTGGTGGAACGTTTGAATCGAACGATGAAGGAAAAGATGCATAGATACTTCACGGCGAATTCGACCAAGAAATACATATACGCTCTGAACGGTCTGGTCAAAGATTACAACAACACATGACACAGATCGATCAAGATGACTCCCGTGGAAGCTAGCGATCCTCGAAATGAAAAACGGGTCTACGCGAATTTATATCCTGTGAGATCTAAGATTAGGAAGAAGTCTAGAATGCCGAAATTTGCGGTCGGTGATAAAGTGAGAATCTACGCTTATAAGAAGCACTTCAAAAAGGGTTATACTCCTCGGTGGACCTTGGAAATCTTTGTGATAATCAAAATATTTCACACCGATCCGGTGACTTACAAAATCAAAGCTCTGGATGGAGAAGAGATCATCGGAAAGTTTTACGAACAACAATTACAGAAGACAAAGTTTTGATAAAGAAAACAATTTTTTTTTTATTTACTCTCTTTAACATTTTCTTGTTTACACATATATATATAGGAGAGAAAAATAATAATAAAAAATAATTAAAACTATTTTTAGATAAAAATAAGCAAGCTAATTAATAAACAAAAAACAAAAACCCTTCAAAAATGGCAAATATACTAGATGTAGCACAAAGCATAGTGAAAGATGAAAGTATTCAAGAATATGAGGTTCACGAATACGAACCGGTAACCGGAACAAGTTTGAACAATGCGGGAGAGATAAGAATCAACATCGAAACTCAAGATCTATTCGTACATCCTAGCGAGGGTTACATAGTGGTGCAGGGACGTCTCACCAACGAAAATGGGAGCGACTACGCCAACGACGACATGGTTACTCTTGCCAATAATGGCATCATGCATCTATTCAGTAATATAAAATACATGCTATCCGGACAAGAGATAGAATCTGTGTTTCATCCCGGTCAGGCCACCATAATGTTCGGACTCTTGACGTATCTGGATGATTTTTCGAAATCCAGAGGACTTAATCAGTTGTGGGTGAAAGACACCATCGGCCCTGCTAACGCCGGCGCCGCCGCGATATTCGACTACGTCGTCAACACGTCCAGACCTAAAGGAACGTTTTCGTTCAGGATACCTTTGAAACACATCTTCGGATTCTCGGACGATTACAACAAGATCATGTACGGATTCAAACACAATCTAACGTTGATTCGAAAGGGAAATGATGACGGGATAGTGAGACTCCCCACGACCGATGCGGGTAAGGTAACTCTACAGAAGATATCGTGGTTCGTTCCACATGTGGAGCCTTCGGTCGTGGAAAAAGCGCGTCTCTACAAGATCATAGAATCCAAGAGTAAATTACCCATGGGATTTATAATGAGACAGTGCGACACGGCTAGCATTCCACTCTCCACGAATCACTTCGATTGGAGATTGACGGTGAAATCCGCTTCTGAGAGACCGCGTTTCATCGTGGTTGCATTTCAGACCGATAGGGACAGGTCTCAGGAAAAGAATGCATCGCAGTTCGATCACTGCAATTTGAGAAACATGCAAGTGTTTCTGAACGCCACGAGATATCCAACAATCGATTACAATGCATCGTTCGACAAGAATGATTTCTGCAGACTGTACGGCGACGCCGCTGATTTTAGAAAGAAGTATCACTGTCTAGACGAATTGATGAGCAACCCTAACATATCTCCCGGCGAATACAAGTCGATGTATCCCATGTTCGTATTCGACGTCAGTAAACAGAGTGAACGACTCAAGAGTAGCGTCTTAGACATTCAGATCAAGATGCAATTCGATAGGGACGTGCCAAGAAAAACCGAAGCCTTCGCTCTGGTCCTGTCGGACAGAGAATTACAATTCGAAACGGATGGAAATAAGATGTCAATCATTCGATGAGAGACGTGTGTGAAAAAAATTAAAAACAAAATAAAAAAAGTAATGAGTAATTATTAAAAACAAAAAAAACAAAAAAAAAAATAAAAGTAATGAGATTTAGAGAGATTGAACATCTTTCTAAATCTCATTACTTTTTTTTTTTTGTTTTTAATAATCACACATTATTTTTTTTAATTAATTATTTCCACGTGTTCACTGTTTGTTCAAAGGATCTAGTTCGATCAGTAGACTCATCACGGAAGTGACGACTTCAGGATTATTGGTTTTCGTAATGAAATTAATCCTGTCTCCGGCGTTCACTTTGAGAGGCGAACCGAACGTGCTAACATTCGCGTGTTGATTCTCAGTCTTTTCGATGCTGTATTTCTTATCGCTCTCTACTCCATTCACCACGAGATTGACGACCACTATGTTATTCAAATCCGAGGAAGCCAGACTCATTCGAATGATTTCACCTCCTAACGGCATAGGATATTCCACCTGACCATGTTTCGATCCGCTACCTCCGTTTCCGAAAGACCACTCGGTTTTTCCCTCCTCTAATGTGCCGGCCTCCTCAGCCCACACGGTGATCAATTGTCTAGCGTATTTGACTCTTTCCACCACCGAAATCAGGGTGCAGGCATCCATCATGTTCACGGGATCTGGTAGATTCGTGAGCGCGTGTCTGCCCATGTCTAGTTTACCTTCCATGATGTCGCCCTTTCTCCAGACCGAGTTGTGATCTACGTACTTCCTGCTGACTGCGCTGGAATCGAATTCGGGATCGTGATCAAGACCGAATAAATTCTCACTGTTCATGTTGATACCACCCTCCATGGTTCCGCCAGATTGTTTGTTCAGGTAGAGATCGTCCACTTGCGATTCTACGTATTCTTGTGATCGTATCACAGCAGAATCTACGTAGCCCTTGTTGACTGTGGTTGAGTCCGCATCCGTGTCGTCGACCTTCGAGAGATTCAATATCTTGTTGAATCCCGCATTCAGATCTAATTTCATTTCTCATCTGTCAGACTTTCTCTGTTCCAGATCTACGTAGTGTTTGGTCGCCACGTCCTTGGGATTCGTGGGAGTGGCCACGTTCGTTATCTTGTTAGAATTGGCGTTCAATTCCGAGTGCATCGTTTTCTGAACGTATCTATTTCTCAGATGTTCACTGAATCTCACATGAGAGTCATCCGCATATTTCTTGGTCGCGGCATTGGTGGGATCTATGGGATTTGCGACGTTCACCAAACGTTTGGATTTCAGATCGATATCGTCGGTCATGGCTTTATCCACGTAATTATCTAGCATGATTCATTCGAAATCTGCGTTCCTCCTGTCGCTGTGTTTTTTAGTCGCAGCATCTGTGAGATCTATCGGCTCGGGAAGGAAGATTGTAGAGCTTCTTATCGTTCATGTTCAAAGGTTCCTCTCGAGGTTTGTATCTCAGAACGTAACGTTCATCCAAGTTGGCAAAGTCGTAACCATCACCGACTTCAAGCATCTTCCTCTTCTTTTTGGGTTGACTTTCGTCGTCACTTCTACCAAATTTATCGACTGGCATGTTGTTTTGAGATTTTTGTTTTAAAAATATATTTCAAACGCAGTTTATTAAAAATGAATTATTTCACTTATTTTTATTTTTCGTTTTTATTCGATTAAAATTTTTTAAATATTTTTTTTTACCTTTATATATACTATAAAAAAATCTCTCTCTAATGTAAATCATTGAGAATGTCTTGAAACCGATCTCCTTCAGACCATCTCTTGAGAACGTAGAGACACAGGTGACTGCAAAACACTTGATCTGGCGATTGCACTCGTTCCGTGTTGTAACGAACCATCAATTTGTTGAAATAGTTCTTTATTTCTTTCGGTGGTGAGATTCCGTAGCTGTCAAAATAATAATTCTTCTTCTTCCCGTTCTTGAACCACGCCACCCAGTGAGTGCCTTCACCTGATAAATCATCTAGATTTAAAATTCTGCATTCCGATTGTCGAGGTCTTCTCTTCGGCAAGGCATCTCTGGAAAACACACATAGAAAATCTTTGATTTTCAAATCCTTCGCCGCATTCGACAGATCGATGCTGGATAAGGGTTTTTTAGATAAGATGACACCTTCTACGGATATCTCTATTTTCTTATTCATAAATGCATATATTTTTTTTTTTAAATTTATTTATTTTATTATAATTCACTAAAATGACATTATTTTTTTATTTTTTTATTTTTCTTTTTAAACTAACTCTATAGACTTCCATAATCTTGAATCCGTCTAATTCCTCGACTTCCATAATCTTGAATCCGTCTAATTCCTCTTGATTTTCTGGAATCCTATCATCCTTAATCATATCTGGAATCCTATTATCCTCAATCATATCTGAAATCCTATCGTCTAAAATTAGATCCAAAGTCCAATGTCCGAGTGCTAAAGTGCTTATTTTATTGTCTAACACGAATCTCTTATCGTCATCAGACATCAGCGAAATCTTGTTGACTATTTCGGTATACAAGTCGTGATTTTCGCTTCGAATCGATTTCATAGTCTTATACACCGGACCACTTCCTAACAGACAATCTTTATACTCTTGGAAAGAGATGTTTTTCTTCACCACGCACACTTTAACCCCTTTGCACTTCTTGATCTCTTCATCTTCTAGACGATAAGCATACAGTTTAGGTCTCAAGCCCACGAATTCGAGGATTTGTTTACCACCGCTCTCGTCCTTAAATTTACCTAACACCTTCTTGTTGTCGTTTGATTGAATGTTGGACGGGTGATCAATGGGATAATTGCTCATGTTGAACCATGCGGCCACGTCCAGAGATATATCTTGGTAGACATCTTTCGTCTCTATCTCGTAAACTAAACTGTCCATGTTGGTGAACAGTAGTTTGGCTTTATCACCAAATTTTCGTTTGACATAATCGTAGTGAAACTTGTATATCAATCATTTGCTGATATCTAAGATGATCGGTCCGAGATAATATGGTTTGTCGAACTTCAGGTGCGTCTTTTGCATGTGAATGGCCACTAGATTTTCGTTGAATATGGTTCGGTGTTTGTAATTGGGTTTGGCCACTAATTTTTTAGCTCTTTTCTCAGACGTGACGAGTCGAACGTCGGTTCTCTTCCTGATGTTTTCCATCAATTGACCGTACATGCAGTTGTTCATGAGTTTGAAGAAATCTTTTTCAAAATCGTTCTCAGGTCAAATTCTGAGATTTGTGTTGAGATCGATGTATTTTTTCATTCAAGGCTCTTCGTTGAATCGAATGATGCGATGTATGCCGACTAATTTCATCCCGTAATCGACGTATTGTTTCAAATTCTCACTGTAGACGACGTAGTTACGTTGGTTACATAAATTGGGATTGAGTTTTTCCTCGACTGCTTCGTTCAGTTCCATTCGTTCGGGAGCCAGTGGATAATCATTGTGTAGATCGTGTAATTCTTCCGGATAGTTCAAATCAGCTTCTAAAATGCAAGGATAGTCTCTCCATTTTTGCATCTCTTCTGGTTCCGTTACCCATTCGAAATTTCCAATCGGTAAAGGATGACTCATAGCCCAACCATACAGATTATTAGCGTCCCAATACTGTATGTATTTATTCGACCGTTTCGAATCGAAACCTTCTTTCATGTAGGGATTGTTAGCTTCAGAATATCTGTGGGAGATCATCGAGATGCCACCTCTCGTAGCTCTTTCGAACATGAGCAACAATTCCACGTCAGATAATAATTCCAATTGGACTTCGGTGGTCTTCAACAGAGCGTCCCACGCCAGACCGGATGCGGTGAGATACCAAGCCAGATCCAGATCATAATTTCGACGACAGACGTCTCGAAAATTTTCGAACACGTCTGCCAAGAGCAGAACGTCAGTCTTCAGATAGAGATCGTGATAATCTCTCATGGTTTTCATATTGAATGATTTCCACACGTTTTTGGAATGTTCGTAATTCTCGTCGGAAATGTCGGATTCGTATAATTTCGAATAAAAAATCTTCTTTTGAAGGTGGTGCGGTGTCATCAAATCTCTTTAGATCGCTCATGTAATCGTAAGGATAGACTCCTTTCCTCAACATGACGTCTACTCATTCTCCAAAATGTTCACTCGTGATTTTAAATTTATCCTTGCTCATGTTATCGACTAATTTTTCCAGAGCGGTCGACATGAATTTAAAACTGTCGATGAAACGTATGCCTCTATGAATGAATTTCGTTTTTTCTTCCAACGTCTCTCTGTCAATTACTCTTTTCTTCTCCATGAGTTTCCATTTCATGAAGGAAATGTATCTTTCTTCGCTGTTTGCAATGCAATTTAATTCTTCATGGGAGGTGCCGAGATTTTTCATGAACAGATGACTGTCGTAACCCGAGAGATTGTGAAATATCACCGGATAGAAAACGGCGTCTCGATATGTTAAATTACACTTGCTGTAAGCCGGACCGTGATACAGACCCGTGTAATGATCGTGGTCTCTGACCTTCTTATTTTCCTCCGAATTCTCGTCAAATGATTGTCTGCATATGTGACATTCGGTGGCTCTGTTATTTTCATCCTGCTGCTCTCGTGTGATGATCGTTTTCGCTGGAGTTTTGAATTTATCGTATAACATTTGAATTTTCGATTCTAACTCTTCCACGAACCTTTGAGCCACGTCATTGTCTTCGCACTGTTTTGTATAGGTGAAGGGACCCATGTCATGTTGCGAGTCGAAAGCGCATTTCACGTAAATGCAATACCCCGAAGGCATGTGTTTTTGATATCTTTCAATGTAACTTTGAAGAGCATTAGGTTGGCAGGAACTCATTTTCACGGTGAAGCATTCGAAATCGGCGTACACGACGAATGGTACTTTTAACCTTCTATTCCGATTTTCAAACTTCATGATGGTGTTGGGTTTGGGCATTTCGATGGCGACACCTTGATTTTCGTTGCAATATTCCTGATGTTTCACTAACGATTTTTCGCTCTGAAACATGTTCATGCAGTTGCAACATCAACATATCTTTCCTTTATGTTTATTATTTTGTCTCGCCAGTAAACGGCTTGGATTTTTAACCCAGCAATAATGACGATTGTCACCATTTGAAATCAATAATAAAATAATCGTCTTTTCTCTTTAGAAATACGAAGTCTGTCTGAGAGGATAGATCGTTCGTTTTTCATCGTCGTATCCCAAGACGTTCACCGCTATGGTGGGATTTTGAGCCTCGAAACGGTCGATGTGTTTTAACTGCGTTGGAAAAGTCAATCCGGTCCAATCAAGATTTTTGGAAGTCTCCTCGTAACGAGAAACTCTATCGGAGTGCGTTTTGACAGGGTATAAAGCGGAGGTGACTGCCCATTTAAAACACTGATCATCTTTATTTCTCACATTGACCACGGAGTGTTTTTTAGCTAAGAAATACTGTAATTCCACGTAGGAAGACCCTTTCAATGAATCGTTTTCAGTTATATGAAATTCGAGTTTCAACACCTCATCGAACATCCAATTACTACCTTCATGTTGATAATTCGTGAGAGATGTCAACATCTTGTCTTTCATCTTTTCGAAAACGTCCGATAAATCTGAACCTCGAAATATGGGTACGACATTAGATCTGAAATATACATTTTTCACGATGCTCTTGCTGGACTTCACATCGATTTTATTCATCACGCAATGGAGTGTCATCTTAATTTTTCGTCCTACGTTCATGTGTTTGTGAAACAAATCCAATACTTTTTTCTTCACTCGTTCCATGAACAATTTCGGATCGATTTTCTTGAACGAGGGAACCACATCGAAAGTTTTAAAAATGCCTTTGATCGCACTCTCACGTTCTACAGGCTTCGATTGGAATATTTCCGCGATGAGTCATGCTACATATTCTTCTCCTTTCCCTTCGTTGATTGCTTGTCAAATTTCGCTCAATATATCTCGTTTGTCTAGAATCTGAAGTACATCACTCGTTTTTGTTTTAGTTTTTTTTCTTTTTTTTTGAAACTTGAAGTTCTTCAATGGCTTTTCGTTTAGTCGTCTTCTTATTTTTCACAACCGATGCATTTTTTGACTGTTTAAGTTTATCCACTTCCGATCTTTCGATTTTTTTCTTTCCATCGTTCCGCAAATAATATTCCTGTATGATTTCAATTTTTTTTGATTTGGTTCTATGATTTCTGAAATGTGGAATTTTTAATATTTTACAAATCTCGTTTAACTGAGGTATGGTTTTCTTATTTAAATTTTCCATTTTTTTATTTGTTTGCTCCATTTGTAAGAATATTTTTTTTTTTTTTGAATTTTGTATTTAAATAATAATTTGTCAAAAAGTTTTAAAATTGTTTTTATATATATATGTTTTAATTCCTTCAAAAAATTTTTTCTTTTAATGAAATTAATAAAAAATTTTATGTTCCTTAACGTGAAAAAAATTGAATTAATACGAGAAAAAAGGATGTTAAAATTTAACTTTTTATTTATATATAAAGAGAAAAAACACTTTTACAAAAAAAAATTTTCACATTAAAGAAAATTAAAATTAAAAAAAAACCCTCTTTTTTATATGTTAAAGAGTAAAAAAAACAAAAAAAACAACTTTTTTACCAAATTATTAAATACAAAATTTCAAATATACATTATTTGCAAGAATTCATAAAACATAAAAACCAAATAATCGATCATGACAACAACACATAAAAGATGTGAATTGAAATTGAAACGAGTTGAAACGTGTAAGAAATTTGGTTTTAAAATCTATAGATTACAACAACATGACTCCATCGAATTGAACGAGGTCAGGACGAAGGGCTTAGAGCACAAATACGACAAATATAACATGCCTTTGAAATTGGACGAAGCCATGCACGATTTGTTTTATGACTACCAAAGCGATCTACAGAAAATCGTCATCACCAAAGATAGAGAATTCGACAAGGACGATTTGTCATTGTCCTATGGAAGTTACATATATCCAAAAATCTCACTCGAACTCATGGACAAATCGGGTGGTGAGAGCGCATTCACCGATGTAAAAAAAACTCAAAAAAGTAAAGATAAACGTTCAACACATTTTCGAAAAAGGAGAATACATGAGTGTCAACATGCTAATAATGGACTTGGAAATATAACAATAGAGAGATTGATTTTTTAGCGAAGAAGGAAAAAAAAGTAATGAGATTTAGAGAGGTTGATCATCTCTAGATCTCATTACTTTTTTTTTTTTTGTTTTTGTTTTCCTTCTTCACTATCACCCATATATTATAATAACATTTCCTTTTTTCTCAAATTTCAGCGTCGATTCTTCTTTTCTTTTTTTTTGTGATATGTTACGTTTTTTTATAAGAACACATTTGTTTATCTGAATCATAATTATGAACGAATGTTGTGCATCTCTCGGTAACACTCGCATCATTACCATTCTCTTCAGAAGGTAGTGGTGATGGTGGAAAATGTCTCATTCTTTTACATTTCAACCATCTATCCCGATCTTTATTTAACTCTTTTATCAGTTCTTTCTTAAGATATCCATCATTAGCATCTAATCGTTTTTCCACATCTTTTTCACACTCTATCTCGCGATATTCATCATTATTGTCTAATTGTTTTTCCACCTTTTTATCCATTTTATATTATTTTATACTTTCTATGATTTATATTTTATATAATTATATAATTTTTACATTATAATAACATACTCAAAATCGGTATATTCTTAAATGGCGAATTCTCACCAAACAACAAACCCTTGCCAAGTCGCTCAACGTTCCGTCCATTCTTTAGATAGAGACCGTTTCCAATCAAAGAGTTGTCACCTCTAACGGGTTCTAGATACAATCCTTTACCGCTGTCGTCTACGTGGACGCGACACACGGCTCCTCCCTTCTTCAAAAACAGTCTGCTGCCACCCACTAATTTCCGAGAAAGGGTAACGCTTTTCTGGCAAAGGGTAATGCTTTTGCAGCAATTCCTGCCAATAGCAGTAGGAAACCACCTTTCATTCTCAAATTGTATCTCAATTGAGCGGGACTCAATCTCACCGTCAACCCTCTTCCATCACGAATCGCTTTCTCCATCCTTTTGATTTGACTTCTGGTCCAGGCGATCGAATCCTGACAACCACTCGTCAGATCTTCGTGAGTGAATTTGAATCTCACCGCCTCGCCTCGAGTTGTTAACGCTCTCTTAAGTTTCTTCCTCTGTCCTGCAGATATGTTCACGTTTTTAACCACATATTGTGTCATAATTCTTTTTTTTTAAATATATTTTGTTCAATTGTTTTTTTTGTTTTAATGATAATTATATATATTAAATAATTTTTGTAAATTAATATTGCGTTTATTTTATTTTCTTTTTTATATATACACAATATTTTTTTTTTTTTTTGCTTTTATATTTCTCTTATGTGAAATCGTATCGTCACCCTCTCTCCGCAAAGATCTAACAGTTCACCATTTTGATCTGTCAACGTGGTTTTGAGACTATACAACGTGTCTAAAATCACTGGTAAATAAACTAAATTTCGAGGTCGTCCCACGATCTTATAACCCGGCGACACGTTTGGAAAGAAGGAATAGATCGTCGGTTGAGCGCTACCATTCACGTAGCTTCCAGCAATCACATCCATGTTCACCAGAATGCTATTGACTGCGAGAATGTCGACCGTATTTTCAGATGCCGCATGGCCTCGATACATCTTTCGATCGAATCCCAGCATCTTGCCTATAGAATCGTCCGTGTTGAAATCCACTCGAAAATTATCTTCCAAATCCAACATCGTCTGTAAGGCATTAGGGTTGGGAGCGAGTCTGATCTTGTTGCTTCCCTTTCTATCCATCTTCATTCGCGTCTGAATGTAATTGTTCAAATCGTCTATGTCGTAACTTCCTTTGGGAATTCGAATCTCCAACCAATCCACTCCGTCGGAATACTTAAACGAGTTATTCTTTTCGGTGACATTGGGAAAGGAATAATAAGTCTCCAGATTCACCAATGCCATCTCGTATCTTTTCGCTCTATTCAATTCGATGGAAGGTTCGAATTTCGTCGCGAATCGAGTCGAATCGCCACTCACCACGATTTGAATGGATTGTTTTGCAGCCGTATTCTCGACTATCCGTTCTAACAATTCTCCTTGTTCTAACATTATATTTTAATTTTTTATTTTATTTTTTCAAAACTAAATTATTTGATGATTTATTATTTTCTAATTTTATTTTCGCTCTCTGTCTTATTATCATCAGAAACATAAAACCTGTCGAATCCGCATCGATATTTTCCGCGATTAAATTCGCTAGTCAAATCGATCACAACGAAATTGTAAAGTCCTCCATCCCAAACCCTCTTGCAGAATCTCCTGAATTCCGCCGCGCTCATGTCGTTTGCGACGTGATCGCTGTAGATGTGATTGAGATTCTTGAGATCTTGGCGAAAGAGACATAGAAAATTAGCGTTCTCCCTTATCGTCTGTCTAGGCAATCGAAAATAATTCTGCGACAGGTAGAAACAGTCCACGTTGCTGTGACGACCCCTAACGTAATACGATTCGCATCGGTTCTGTCTCTCCAAAAGCAGATCGTCGAAAATCATGAGATTCTTATCTTCCGATTTCAATTCTCTAGGATCCGGAACGTCGCTAGCGTTCTCATAAAATCGACACTCGACGTTCGAAGATGCATTTCTCTTCATCAATTCCATCGCCGCAACGTCCAAAATGGTCGAAAGAGAAGCTTCACTTTTGTCGAATTCCTCCCTACTGTCAAAGATTCTAGCTATGACGTCCTTAGGCAATCTACGATCCATCCACTCTCGAATCAGTCTGTATTCGGGTTGAAACAAGTTCTTGCCAAACACAAACAATCTGTCGTAATCCAACCAGTCGGGTCACGACAACAGATTCATCAACAGATTGTCTTTCCACAATTCGATTTTCCCACTATCAAGCCTCTTATGCTTTTGGGAAAGAACTCATTATTCGACCTCTTAGTCGCGGCGTCGTTCCAAGACATATCTTTAATGTTCATTTTGTTATTTTAGATTTTTTCAAACACATTTTTTTATGTTTTTTCAAACTCAGTTTTTTAATATTATTATTTATTTATATTACACCGTCGCGAGTTCTCTTCAATCCAGATCCACTCGTCATTTTGGCAAAATCTTGTATGGGTACCACAGCATCCTTAAAATCTTTCCAACTTTTCGGCGTTCGCTCTAACGTAGCTCGCTTCGCCGGTGGACTGATCAACTTGTCGATCAACGCGTCGGCTGCCCTCTTGCCAGCCACAGAAGCTATCCTACCACTGGCTTCGGAAGCGGCTTTCTTACCAGCATCCAAAGCCGTCTTCTTACCGACCTCAAACGCGGTCGATGCGATTTTTCTACCTGCATCACTCGTGAACGCTCGCATTATAGAATCGACGATGCCAGAACCGCCTTGAACGTAAGTTCTGACGTATCCCCTGCTCTTTATCACCAACATATTTTTATTTTATAATATATATTTTGTTTTCACTGGTAAATCGTTTGTTGTTTAAATACTTTTATTATTCTAGTGTAAAATGTACTGTTTTTATTTTATATATTTTGTTTGTTTGTTTCTCTCTACTTATTATATACATCAATCCTTCAATTCGTTCATCAGCCTTTTATAATGGTTTTTATTCAAAATCTTCTGTTTTAACAATTCGTCGCATATACTAGCTATCTCATTATCTAATCCCGTGTTACCAGCACGTCTACTTGCCATCAACAAATTCAATCTCTGAGACAGAAGGTCAGAATCGCTCGGAAGAAAAGAGGTTTTCACCCCTTTGCCAGTCACCGATTCGACGAACTTCTTATTCATATCCCATATGGGTTTCACCACTTTCGTCCACTTGTAACCTCTGTTGGCTTTGGTTCTCGTCTCTCTGGCATCGTTATTTCTCTTCATGGCGTGGGTCTGAACCAGAATGTCGCCGTAATTGTCGAAATCCTGTTCCGTGTAATCACTAGGCTTGTCGAAAAGGAGCAATTTGTGCAGTCCATCAGTTATTTTATACTTATTCGAACCGACGATTGAATTATCATCATCCATTTCCACTTCTGTGTCGCCCACAAAAGTTCTACCGTCCGAATCCTTATAAATTCCATACTACAGATCTCTCTTACCACCATCCTCGGACGACGCGACGCTATCAGTGGTGATAGTCGAAGCTGTATCGTCGCTCTCACTCACGTCGGTTTCGATTCTCATGGGAACGTAATCCGGTGTAGATTGAAAGGAATACTGTTTTGTAAAACTACCGGGCAACGAACCCATTCTCAAAGAACTCTCTTTTATGGGTCTCAATTCTTCAACTATCTCCTTCCTGCTTCGTTCCTGAAAATCCGTCATGGGTTTAAATATTTTTGTGGCTTCGCGTCTAAGTTCCATCTCTCCAAGACGTTTGCTTCTGTCAGCCGATTGAATGCTCTTCTTGGCACGTTCATATTCGTTTAAAAGCTGATCTCGACGTTTGGCCACCATCTGTAAAAACATTTTTTTCGTTTTTAAATTATTAATATTTCCTTTGAGCATGCTAATGTGAGTTATTTATTATTTTCAAAATTAAATGTATAATTATTTTTATGTTTTAAGTAAATAAAAATCTTCTGTCTTTAATATAATAACTAAAAACCAGTTGAGGAAAAACATTTTACATGATAAAACCTCTATAAATGCGTTTTGCCTCTGAACGCGTTAAAAATCGCATCACAGATTATTCACTCAGTGACGACCTGGAGAACTTTGAAAAGTTTGAAAGTTTTTGCGCATAAGAAACCGGTTTCTGATTTAACGTGTTTGAGAATAATTACATCCGTTAAAAGGGTTCATTATCAACATTATCACGAATATATTAAAAAAATTAAATTTACCTCTTAAACCTGATTGAGTGGAGACGCGCTTTTATTGTCTATTATTAAAACGATCTATTGAACGAAAACCTTTCATTCACACCGAAACAAAACATGGATGTCTATTATAACAGATTCAATTTTATAGTCGACTCTTTTGAACGAAAACCTTTTCATTCACACCGAAACAAAAACATGAGTGTCTATTATGATAGAATTTATCGAATTCAATCTTATAGTCGACTCTATTGTGAGCCTCCTCAAAAACAATAGCGGATTCTGGACCACTGGTCCAGAATCCGCAAACCGTTTTTTGATGCTGGTCCAGAATCCGCAAAGCGTTTTTTGCTCACGTTCACAAACGATAGATTGAAGGTCTAATCCATGATGGGAACGTCGACAAAAATTTTTAAGAAAATTTTTATGTACAATTTCGTACATTTTTCACTTTTTGAGCGACGTGTCGAATGTACGCGTTCGCCAACGGGTGTTTCAACGTGAAAAGTGCGATCTGTGAGCCTCAAAAACAATAGCGGATTCTGGACCATCATGAAAAAACGACATTTTTGTATACGTGCACGCGATTTAACACGGAATCCTATGACGGTAAACGCACCATGTACGTGTACGTGTACGGTACATGTACGAAGTGGTCCAGAATCCGCCTTTACTACCTATTCGGGTCCTATATCACCAGTAGGATAGAACTGATTCACCACAGTAAACCAGCACTGTTTCACTTCCTGTGGTTCCCGTTGGGGCTGAGATAGTGTCTGAGTAACCGACAAAATTTTATCACAGCAAGTACCTCTTTTCATTATCATGTAGTGTAATACTTTTAATGAGCTGGGCATATACATGACTTGCATAGAAAATTACAATTTCCCCCCTTGATGCACATGTGGGAGTTAGACAGCAATAGCTCTTTCTGAATTATCAATATCCAGAATAAAAAATCCCAGCAGGTTAGGAGGGGCAAGTCATTGAAGTCGATAATGGTGGATATATTAAAGCGGAATTCGAGCAATCAGAGGCCGTTTGGTGTTCTATGGACCAATAAATCCCTTTTAGTGTACGTTCACTGCAAAATCTTCAATATGCCCCAGATCATAATTGCCAAACCAAAGAAATGACTTTAACTCCAGCTGACTTGTTGGTACAATCCACTTTCTCACAGCATGAACTTTACTAGAAGAAAATTGAAATTCCTTCACTGATAATTAACTTTCCAAGAAAATTTACACTGTTGGATTAAAGTTTCAAGTTGTACATTCGAAACTTTAAAAATAAATTTTCTAAATTGACTAATGATTTTGATTGACTAATTCGTTAAACATAATCTGATAATAGCCCTACGGCATGTACAAAGTAGAGTATTATTCGATGCCGTATATCGTACCGAGTCTTCAATCAAAGGCAAAGAAAAACAGTCCTGACCTGACTTTTCGTTTCGTACCCTCAAGTCAAATCACCTCCGAACACAACATCCTTTTTGGACAAACATAAGGGCAGAAGAAGAATTCGAACTGGGGGGTTTGAATGACACCAGCATCAAGAATTTGTTTTTGAAAATGAATCCAAACTTAATGCAGGTCCATATCTCATTTTCTGTCGAACAGGAGGAGCAGTACCTATATCTATTTTATGCTGAATTTCTGAAAAGCAAGCATGCTCTAAATAATGAGTGGAAATACGTGAACTAACATCTGACCTACAGCAATTTCTGTTTTTTTATCAGACCTACAAAAGACTTAATAAAACTTCTTTTGATTTTTCAGGCATACCTTTTTCAACGGAAATCAAATCATTTGATAAATGTGTGCGAGTATCATTTCCTGAATCTGCCCATTGGACCTTGATGGTATATTCCATGCCAGTTCAGAGACATCAACCGATAGAGTCCATATTCGTTACTTGGGGAAGACCAATCAAGGCTGCACGTTAAAATACCTTGACTGGTCTACCAAATATATTCACTGAGCAATTATCTACTTGGTGAATTCAGGTCGTATCACTATTCTGTGTCGGTAAAGAGGTATTTGGGATTCAAAAGGTTAACAAAACCGCTTGAATCATATACCATTTGTACAGCTGTTCTCCCCTCACTTCCAATACCAGTCGACATTAAAATGTTATTGGACTGCTTCACTGGCTCTATAAAGTAATGATAATTGAGAGGTTTTTCAGGTTTCGCATTAACAGTTGCAACTTAATTGTTGGAATTGTTATCATTTTTTCAAGAACAAAATTTGAAATCATTCGTGTTTTGTATGCATGGATAGTGGTGAAAACTGAACTTCGTCAAAGACATAGCAACAACGTTAATCACCATGTCAATTCCAAATACATCAATTAAAAGATGAAGGAATCACAGTGCTTACAATACGATACAGTGAAACATTAAATCTGACTACCAAGGGACATAAAACCAGTAAATTAAACGTGGATATGGTGAAAATTGAACCTATCAAGAACTCACAATGGCAAGTTTCAAGACAGTCTTGAATGAAAATTAAAGGAATCACAGCGTTCTCAACCAGATGGTGATAAAATTAACTAACAAGGGGTATAACTCCAGTAATTACGCACGGATAATGATGAAAACCGAACTCCGTCAATAACTTTCTAAAGTATATCACCAAGTCAAGTGTCAAGAAATTGATTTGAAATCGAAGGAATGGCAGTGTTCACAAGAAAGTGAAATGAAATAATGATAAAGAACACATTAAAGTATATCGCCACATCAAGGGTCAAAAAAGTATTGAAAATGAAGGAATCACAGTATTTTACAAGGTAAAAATCAAACTTCCACATATCAAGTTACAAATCAGTCGGAGAACAAATGTAGGGAGTACAGGGTTCGCAAAGGTAACGAACGCGATAAAGTAAACGAACAGTGGAATAACTCCAGTAACTGTGTTTGGTTAATGGTGAAAAATAGACCTTCGTCAAGAACTTACCAATGTATATCAACACAAGTTTCAATTCAATCGGTGAATAAACATAGGCATGATAGTGCTTGCAGAGATGAGGTATGAGGTATGAGATAAAGTGAACTAACAAGAGGCATAACTTTGGTATTTACGTTTGAACAGAGGTAAAAATAGAATTTCGTCAGGAACTTACCAAAGTATATTAACATACGAAGTGTCAAATGAATCGGTGAATAAATAAAGGAATAACAGTGTTCTCAGAGATAACGAACGTAAGGACACAATGCCCGGCACACGGCGTAATAATATTAATAAAATCATTTTCAAACGTCGATACACTCGAACATTTTCATAGTACAAAGAGAATCCCCAACAGGTCCCCAGCTTGTAGTCAAATTTACGAATCGAATTCAGTAAAGCAGCCTCGGGGCGGGCCTTTGGCTTGGTCAAGACATTTTTACTGGACAAGTTTTGTAAATTATTATTGTACAAGTTTTGTAATTTTTTTTACTTTATCCAACACCCGATAAAGGATGCCAAAATGGATCGAGAAAGAATTACTATGTTTATAATGCGCTGTTTAGAAGAGCGTCCGCTTCAAGAAATAGTGCCCAAATGACGCTGAAATTTTGAGTTTTGTAGTGGTAGAATTTTATCGTCAAAACTCATAAAATGATGTCACCAGAAGAATTTTCAAAAATGACAAGTGGTCAAGGGTCCAGTTCACACCAGAATACAATTGGGTACACATAAAACTTCTTCTGGAATATTATGGAATGGTAGTACTTTGTCGCATTTAATGTTTGAATTAAATCTTCCACCCAACGCACACAATATCAAAATTTGTTATTTTAATTATTTTGTTTTCAATTCTTGTTAAAAACACCCAAATAAAACATATCTTGCGCCCCAGTCCTTGAAACGAGATTGACGAGCTCGTTCCAATGATGGGTAACATGATGTGGTTTTCTTGAAGTGTTTTGAAGGAAACAGATTGTCAAGTGCTCAATTTGTAAATTACGGGGGCGAATGCTCCCGATTCGTTAGATAAAGGTTTAATGCTCGGAAAAAAAGGGGTCAGATCATATGATAAAAATCATATTTATGCTAATCAATGCTACGCAGCTTCCTCCTCTCCCACGTCTCTCTACCACAGGATCTTGCAAGTGTAAAACTCATATTTCATAAACTAGGTATCTGTGATAAGATGAAACCCGACAATTTAAAAGTAAGCATTGAGCAGGTGCAATAGTCACCCACGAACCTATAAAGCGAGAGAACATAGATGCTCATTGGTTAGAGCACTGGACTTTAAACCGAAAGGTCGATGATTCGATTCCTGATCCGCGCCATCTGCGCTGTGTCCTTGGCCAAGGCACCTAATTCAGATTGCGCGCGCGCGCGTGCGGGCACGATTACTCTGGGTGCAAATGGATCCTGCACGTCGATGGTGTACTTGCCTTCAGCAGCTGATAACTCTGCATGAGTAAGTTCTTTCTCAGTAAGTTTATTTCTGAGTGCTTCGGCTTCTTACACCTATAAAACTCTCTGACCTATGACCCTGGTTGTTGAAAGTGTCAATAACTCCCTATAAACAAACAAACCTATAAAACTTCGTCCTTTCATACAAATAACCAGCGGATGGAAAAATAGTAAACAGTTTTCTATTTTCTAATTTCATACAGAGAAAGATGCTAATTTTCAAACCTCTAGACTAAACACTAGTAAAAAGCAAACGTTTTGGGAAATTATGACAGTTTAATAGGCGAAAAGTAAGTATACTGCTCAAAGTTTGCTAAGCACCAAGTACATCCGGCTACCTGTTTTACGTTTTAGTTGAAATATTGTAATGAAAAGTGTATATATTTTTTATTTAATTATATCTTTAATGATTTAAGTACAGAAATTAAGATTTTATTTGTGTTTGACATTATTTTTTAGCTTTTGAATACGCTAACCATGCAAAATCGATATTATTGGTAAAAGAGGAAATTTTTCAATATGCCAATAAGTTGACGGAGCGAACTGGTATGGCTTCAATATCGAGTTTGAGACCCATTACAGTTAATTACAGTTTGACAACGCCAGTAGTATGTCATGTTCTCCTACAGTACTCATTTGGGGGATCTCATCGGGGGATCTCATGTGACGTCATAGTCACGTGACCTAGTGCCGCCATGTTGTGTTGTCATGGTAACCCGCGTGAGCGGCCATGTTGTGACGTCATTCCCATAGTGATACGTGGTGTTAGTGCGCATGCGCAGCGCGTGTTGTTAGGGTGATACGTGTTTTCGTCGTCCATTTTGTTTACTGGAGGCCGCCATCTTGGTTTCTATGGTAGCACGTGGTTGCTATGTTACCCAATTTTTCTGCAATGGGACGGGGTATGTTCAGAGGGTATGTTCGATTGAATAGGAATATTTTCCCGATTCGTAGAATTAACACAAACAACCCGACAATCTCTCCAAATCACCAAAATCCATCCAACTTTTTCTATTTCGAATTCTTTCAGAATTCTCTGCTTCTATCTATATACGCAATAGTTTTCGTCTATCTGGCCATGTTCCTTTGGACTAGAGTATACTCCAGTAGCGTAGAAGAGCCTTTTAGTTGGAACAGCTTTGCTTATTATTACTGTATTTAGCTATTTCTGGTCTATTCTTGTTAGTTCTGACCCTATTCCAAGTACTCTTGTTGTTTCATATATCTAGATTATAACTAACCAATCAGATTGCTTGATTTCCCATAATC
Organism: Pictodentalium vernedei; assembly: GCA_031216915.1. NCBI lineage: Eukaryota > Metazoa > Mollusca > Scaphopoda > Dentaliida > Dentaliidae > Pictodentalium > Pictodentalium vernedei. The sequence continues at coordinate 233,840,641 of CM062295.1, forward strand.
TGTATACAGAGTTATCTCCCTTCTGTATAATAAAAGACTATATCCAATGACAATATCTCATGGAATCCCATTTTGGGGAAACACCTGTGGCTATGGAACTTCCTTTTTGTCATATGTGCTTATGTGAAAAGGCACAATGTGACACAATATGCCCTATCACAAAGGCACATGCTTTATGTGCCGATATGTGCTTATGTGAAAAGGCACAATGTGACACAATATGCCCTATCACATAGGCACATACGGGTATTTGTATTATTTGAGGATACCTATCGAGGATACCTACTGGAATCCCTTTTTGTCATGTGTGCTTATATGAAAAGGCACAATGTGACACAATATGCCCTATCACATAGGCACATACGGGTATTTGAGGATACCTATGGCCTGGTATTGGATTATTTGAGGATACCTATTGAGGATACCTATCGAGGATACCTTTATAGGATACTTATCTGAGGATACTATATAGGCTGTACATATCCCTATAGGTCTCTTGCTGGCCCTTAGTACTATGAATCCACCTGATGCATTATGTTATCCTATGACTGGTATAGGTAGTATGCAATGCTAGGCATAGGGGTATTGTGGGTAGGGGTACTGCCTGGTAGTTTAGAACGGTACTATAGTATGGCGGTATATACACCTATAGGCCCCTGTTAGTGTTTGGTACTATTAACCAACCGATTGCTTTGTTTTATTATATGGCTGGTATATGTAGTACGTTATGGTAGACCTAGTGATTTTGTGGTGGCGGGTGGGGGGGGGGGGGGGCATAATGCTTGGTAGTTTAAAACGGTAGTATAGCATAGGCTGTACATATCCCTGTAGGCCTCTTGCTGGCCCTTGGTACTACTGATCCACCAGGTGCTTCATATTATTGAGCGGTATTCTGGGTGGGGTCAATGCCTGGTAAAACAGAACGGCAGCAGAGTATGGTTGGTATATTCCCCTATAGATCCCATCCTAACCGTTGATAGTATTAACCTACCAAATGCTTTGTATCATCCTGTTACTGGTAAGGTGGTACGTAATACCAGTAGTTCCTACCTTATTCCGAGTACTCTTGTTGTTTCATTTATCTAGATCATTTATATAAATTATAATTAACCAATTAGATTGCTTGATTTCCCATAACCTGTACTTAATCGTACAGAGTTATCTCCCTTCTGTATAATAAAAACCTATATCAATGGCCATATTCCCGGGCACCCTAATTTCGGCACCCCTTTTTTAGGAATCCCATTTGTGGAATCCCTTTTTTCTGAAATGGGGATAAGAGTCGTAGTAAATTAGACCTCAATGAGGGATTTTCAATACGACTCTTATCCTCATTTTCAATCTGACCAGTAACGCGTAAACTGAGAATCATCAGTGAATAACATATGTCTCCAGTGGGCCAAGTGAAACCTATTTGGTGCATGTGTCTGCAGCCACTGCAATCGACGTTGATGTCGCCTGGGTGTAAGTTGCGGACCAACGTAGGGACGTCGTGCCTTAAATTGAACTCCCGCAACCGATTCATGACTATTCTTGGACACACTCGGCGACCACGAGTTCCTACAACGTGTCTCGCCGTCTCCGTCGCCGTCTCCCTCCGTCTGAAATCGGTTACGGAGGCGGGAGGGACGTATGCTCATATCTTGAGATGGCGACGTAACGCGCGGACGTCCGCTCCTGGGGCGGCCAACTAATCTTCTTGTGGCTCGGCGATGCCTGACTAAACGAGCTATCGTTGACTCATGGGCCCAAAATTGCTGGGCGACGAGACGTTGCGATTAGCGATTCCGTCAGTATAAGTTTCAGTCTCATTTTTTAGTTACAGGCCTGGTAACTTCGAATAAAGCTGACATTTCGAAAAGGATATTAAAAGAGCCTATTTTTCGAAGCCAGTGTTTCTCAAAATTCCTCTGGTAATTTATCAGACTCCAACTCTGTGACCAAAACTTTTATTCTCTTGTTCAATAAATAGCTTAATGTAATCATATATCTGATACTAAAATATATATCTTCAGTTTACATGACATTAGTTTCAACTTAATGCCCTATGTTTAGAATTATAATTACTCCTGTGCAATAGTGCGAAACTGTAGAGCAGACACTCGAGAGAAATCAAGAGTGATCTCCCCTTGGATTTCACTCGGGCAAAAGCATCTGGCGTCTTCCCTGAGTCGAATAAACAAAATCCACAAGTCTCTATTTTCAAACAGTAAAGAGATACAGCGTGTTCTTTGTGACGGTCGAATAGCGTTTGCTGCTGTTCTCGAATGGGTTTCACTTCCACACCACCACACCTCCTCAACTCCCACACACATTGCTAAAGACAGCATTTTTATTATTACCACCAGCTTCATTGACTACCAGGTCTTGTCAAAAGCTCTGTTCAATATGTTACGGAACTGAGAAAAGTATATCGATCTGTGATCGTAAATTCTGACTCCAAATGTTCCGTGCGGTCCAACCAGCCCGTGGCGTTTTGTGATTTCTTACCAGACGATATCAACGGGAACGTGACAACCGTTACTTATTCCCGGCTCCTTATTCGACATTCGCCACCAACCGATTTTCGCCAAAAAACTGCATTGTGGAGTGACACAAATAGATTCAGGAAGATTGCCACCAAAACTGGATACCTGACCCTCCCAAAATTGGGCACACTGGGAGCCCAAAAGTGCTGAGTTGCTCCAAATCGCATTTATCAACCGATTTTTGCCAAATAAACTGCTTTGTGGGGTGGCAAAAATAGATTCATGAAGATTGCCACCGAAATTAGGTACCTGGCCCTCCCAAAATTGGGCACCCTAGGAGCCCAAAAGTGCTGAGTTGCTCCAAGTCGTATTTATCAACCGATTTTCGCTAAATAAACTTCTTTGTGGGGTGGCACAAATAGATTCATGAAGATTGCCACCAAAATTAGGTACCTGACCCTTCCCAAAGTTGGGCACCCTAGGTTCCCAAAAGTGCTGAGTTACTCCAAATCGCATTTAACAACCGATTTTGTTTGAGGCCATGAGGGCCATGAAAAAGACCTCATTGAGTGATTTTCGCATGGCCCTCATGGCCTCATACAACAAAAAAGGCATTCTTCAGAAGGTATCCTCGATAGGTATCCTAAAATAATACAATACCAGGCCATAGGTATTCTCAAATACCTAAATGAGGCTAAGAGTCATTCGAGGAGTCACTCGAACGAGCAATTTCTCATTAGCTCATTTGCTCGATGGAATTCGAGTCATTCAAGCAATGACTTATCAGTAACTATAAATATAGCACCTTAATTTGCCACGCACACAAACAATATACCATTATTTGTTGTACCTAATTACAGTACGGCCGTCGTGCAAACGTCTAAATCCACGCTTGGAAATATTTCCACGCATGCGTCAACAGTGAATCTCCGGCATAAAACAATGGAATCGTCCTCAAATATTAATTGAAAGAAACACCGGGTACAACACGGTGCTTCTTTCATTGAGAACTTGATAATAACTACTGATTATTGATTGACAAAAATGCCTGTAGGCAAAAGTGACCACGAGTGGATTCTGAGCATTACACAGTGGTTGTGCGTTGATAATGCTGCCGCCAACAACCCAGCAACAATGGCTGATGCAACTTAAGTCATGACATAACACTCAAATATTATATTCCATACTGTAATGGAGTGCAGCGTCGATCTGTCGACGGACAAGCGTGACATCCGTGCAATACTTCCTTGCCATCTGTTCAGTGACCCAGTTCCACCACCGACTGTTCGGCAAAGTGTGATTCACACTTATCTTGGTCGATCCTCCAAATCACTCGACCCGACTTAACCTGAAGATGGTCTTGTATGGGGTGTTTTTTTATCACTTTCGGCCATTTTTTCCAGTTTCGTAACAGGAAGACTGTTGCACGTGACCTGCAAGTGCTGTGTACGCAGAGCTCGAACTTTTTCTATATAGCCAGTCACTATTAGTTATGGTCAGTGTTATCTGCATAGCTCCCGAAAGTTGCCATTCATAAATTATTTTAGCTGATTGTTGGAATCCAAGAAGTTAAACAGTGCTCGTTTTCTAAGGCAGACAATTTCAGCTCTTCTGCTATTACGAGACCTCTGAGAGTGGTCAACACAGTTACGGACGAATTTCTAAATCTACCTTTATATATGTGTTGCGGTCGCGATACAGCCGTAGATACTAAGTTGTACTTACACCACAGTCAGCAAACATTTTCCAATGTCGGTAAGACTTCACTAATCTGACGATGTTTCAGCTCCAATGGAAGTCCTACCAACTGAATGTGCTCTCCAATCCAGTATGAATGGTTTCACTAATTAGCGTATAATACATGGATTCCTGTATAATCCGTTCCTCAAGTTGTCTGGAGTTCAGTTAATTGCATTCTATATGGAACAGAAGGACCGTAGAAACATGGCTAAAGTTACTGCTTTAAAACAATGGCAGAAATCCCTCTGAGTTTTTTTTCTAATGGGCCTGGATGATAAACAGATCGTCATAGTCTCAGATATGGTCCACTCTCTCCACGTTCATACTTGATCAGAATCCCCATCACTTCTTTTATGAAAGATTATGCCCCTCCTCTGGACACTTAATTGAACACACTACTAATACTAGAACCGCTACTTTCAAAATATATGTACATATACAGATATAATTTCTCCATGAGCCTGCATTCTGGAAACTGCTGTTCCTCCTTTCCTACTTAATTTTATCTTATTTCTTCCACCCAAGTCGTTTAAAGACCAACTTTCTCTACGTTAAGGTGATGGTTAAGTGACCAAAAGTGGCAAAAATGAAAAAGTGTATCATTCTTTCAACTGTTAGATAATTAAAATGTTATCTGACTCTTTGGTGTAAATAACAGTTATCTAACTGCTTGCAAGTTATTCCAAAAACTGAAACTATTTTTTCTGACTTGATGTTTCATCAGAGTTATTTCCCTTCGATCATTCTCCACTGTAGTCGGCTTTTGATGCAAAAGTTCAGCCCAACAACAAATCATTGATTCATTCACATTTCTCTGAACTGGCTGAGAGCTAGAGTATTTTTAGTATAATTTGTTACACAAAATTTGTTTTATTACAAAATATTGGAGAGTGCCCCCGATAATTTGTAATAGAACAAACTTATACAAATAAAATATTATTATTTTCATTTGACAGAGTAGGAAACGTGAGCAAGGAAATGTGGGGGTTTGCTCTGGTACTCTCAATTTTTTGAAAGCCCTGATAATGGCTTCTGGCACCCAACCAGTTAAAAATGGCATCGTTTGAAAAATATGGTATCACTTCTGAAGATACTGACGATATCTTTCATTGCGAAATGTTTGGCCTTGAGCCTACGGAGCTCAAAGAGTTTGATATTGGATTGGAAAAACGATGAATCAGGCCAGCCCCCTCCCCCCCCCCCCCCCCCCCCCCCCCACACACACACACACACTCTTAGTTTCAAGGAAGGCTTGCTGTTGCTTGAGAAATTCTCGATTTGATTATAATGGAGAAGTAGGTGAATTATCACCAACTGTACTTTGTGACTATATCTTTCATTTTTTTTTATATCAGTTAAAAAAAAAACCAATGTGAATATGAGCATGCAACCTTGGAGCATTTAATTCAAGTATTAGTCGTTATTTAACCCTTTACCCAAAGTAACGACCAAAACCGGCCAGCGCTATTAACAAAACTAAGCATTGAAATTTTCACTATTTATTCATTTTTTTTTTTTCTCAAAAACATAGGTTATGACCCCTCTTTGGAACGAGCTCGTTCCAATGAGGGGTCATAACCTAAGTTTTTGAGACAAAAACTTAGTTATTCGAGAATTTCGTTTGAAAGTGTCGTCTGCTTTTCATGTTAGGTAAAGGGTTAAAAAATAAGTGGATATAAAACATACCTCATGATTGACCTAATATTTTCAAAGGCAAGAGAAGCAATGAAAATAAAACAAAAACAATTAAAATCAATGGGGAAATGGAATAAAGCGAATGCAGCTGTAACAGAAAATGAAATTGAAAAATTATATTCTAGAAACGTTTTAGGACCTCATTCACCTAAGTCTATTATTAATAGCCTGTGGTTGGCCCTCCCAACTCACTGTGGAATGCGTAGTGGGCAGGAGCAATTTGACTTGAATTTGGGGGATTAGAGCTTGGTGAGAAAAAGACGGGCAGACAGTTTATTGTGTTTGATCGGGAACGACATGCTAAAACTAGGAGCGGAAAAGGGTGAAGACCCATTCAATACATGGTGTTTTAAACCCAAAGCGTTTGAAACAGCTAACCCTGAAAGAAATTCAGCACTGATTTACAAGTTATTCAGTGAGAAACGCCATGTAGAGATGTCAAGGCAAGGTTAACCATTTTATATTGTGGTGGTTTCCGAGACACAGAATGAAATTGAAAAGATACTTATTTTGAATTTTGGCAGAAATGATTTAAAAATCAATGGATGGGCATCACCAGTATCTATAATATATATGAAAAGTATAAAAATGGACGAATAACTATCAGTTGATAAATAGAGATTATTACCATCATGTAGATGTACAAAATATGTATCCGAGTAGAACTCCGGGTTCTAAGGGCAGATCACGACGAGTCGAAGACGAGTCGTGATCTACCCTTAGAACCCGGAGCGAGACTCGGATACATATTTTGTACATCCACATAATGGTAATAATCATTTTATCTTACATTATATTGGGGATAAGTCAAGAATGTAGACGAATATATAACGAACTATTTATTCGATATGCAATTCAATCCCGGACTGGGATATGCAGTTCAATCCCTCAAAGTACCAAGTTATACATGTCACTAGAAGGAAAAATCCTATACCCTCCAAATACTTTTTACATGATACCCTGTTACAATCAACTTCATCGGCTAAATACCTTGGCGTGGACATCTCAGACGATCTCTCCTGGGATACACGCCTAAGCAGAGCAACAAAAAAAGCAAAATCAAACGCATGGTTTTCTATGCAGAAACTTAAAAGTAAAATCTGAGCCCCTTAAATCCATGGCTTACCAAACCCTGATTCGACCTCAGTTGGAATACAGCTCTGAAGTCTGGTCTCCCTACACCCACACCCAAATCGACCAACTTGAAGCAGTCCAAAGAAGATCTGCGCGCTGGACAAAGTCTGACTTCTTCAGACGCACACCAAGTGTCACAGAAATGCTCCAGACACTAAAATAGCGACGCCTGGGCCTCCGACGTATTGACTCTACACTGTCCCTCATATACAAAATAACACACAATCTAGTTGCTATCCCCATGGACGGCTATCTAACCCTAATAACAAGAAGATCTCGCCATAACCACCCACGGTGCTACAGACAAATTACAGCAACCACAGACTACTATAAGTACTCATTCTTCCCTAGGACTGTATACCATTGGAATGCCCTCCCACCTCATATCCCCTCCCTTCCTACCCTTGAGCAGTTCAATATGGTTGTTAGTCATATTGATCATGTCTCACCGTAGCCTTGCTTTCTCCTGCTTTTACTTTTTAACCATTTTTATCTGATCTTATCTGTATATAGTTTTAGGCCTGTTACTATACTTCTCTAACATTCTTCGTGGCTGACGCGCCGAATGTCTAGGTCCCCGCGAGGGGTTCGACATAAGTGGAAGATAGATAGATAGATTCGTACGGATGAACAAAAAGAAAAAAAAATGGAACTCACGCGAAAGGAACGTGCTTGTATCCAACCCCCTGATACAAACATCTGTATCAGGGGGTCGGATACACGACAGTTGCGGAGTTAAGGGCCTATATAAGTAATGGAATTTTGTTTATTTTGAAATTCTCACCTCTCATATTCCTTAAATTCAGATTAAATATACACAAATTAAACATCAAAATGAAGATTGGGATGTATAGAACACGAAACACATATGTAATCAACTCATAGAGTTGACAGCAGGCACCACTGGTTCCTGAAAGTCTGCTATCGTATTCGTACCAGAACTGATAATAAAATAATATTTCGCAAGAATAACTCGTGGCCGAATGTGCTTCAGATATTCAATAACAAAGCTCGGCATTCAAAACGCTTTCGAGTGCAGCTACAGGACTGCATTTTGGAAAAGGACAACACTGTCTGCATTTGTTATTGAAGATGGTTTCCATGCTCGACAGACATGCGCAAATCACTCGATACCACGAATTTCCATCGAAAAACAAAATCGTAATTCTAAGAAATGTCAACAGGTATCATGATACCTTGCATTGAATACGGCAACTGTGCAATCTCTATCTAATAACAGTATACTGTATGAAGGCGATCTTTTTCATTATTTGATTTTAGACGGCGTTGTTTTTACATGCTTTTTCCGTCCGATGACGTCGACCGGAAATCGAAAGTATATTCATACGTAAACAAAAGCAAAGGCTTTGGAATTTACCCCCATGCAGCTCTGTCGCCGTGTGTTGAAGAATTTTGATTCCCTAGCTTTGTTCTTGGATATGTAAAGCACACTTGGCCACAAGTTCTTTTCGTGAAATATTATTAAATTATTAGTTCTGGCACGAATACGGCAGCAGACTTCCAGGAACCAGTGGCGCCTACAGTCGACTCTATGAGTTGATTACACATGTGTTTCGTGTTCTATACATCTCAATCTTCATTTTGATGTACATTTTGTGTATATTTAATTTAAATTGAAGGAATATCGGAGGTGAGAATATTAAAAATAAACAAAATTTCATTACTTATATAGGCCCTTAATACAGACAAAATACATGTTGATTGTAAGATAAAAGACTTACCAACCATAGCTCCAAGAAACATCTTGTTCAGATACTGGGTGATAGCGAAATTCCACAGAATTGAATTATGCAGATATCAGGTCAGAAATATAGAAGCAGCATCAACAGCCGCACGAAATCCGGCAATTCCAGGACAATTGTTTACAACGCAAAATACACATTAGTCTCCTGCTGAACATCCAGTTTATTCATCATCGCCATCCATATCTGTCCGTAATGATAATTGTGTAGCAAAGTATTCAAATACAGCATCATTTTCGAGCTTCTGTGGAGGAAGAACGATCAACAATTCCACTATAAACATTGCGATAAACCAATGTACATGCACTGGCAACAAATCTGTCCCTCGTGTCAAAACCTCAGCTCAAAACGAAATTAATGCCTTCAGACAATCCGATAAATGAACAGTACTATCGTTCCATATTCAGTGACATTTTAACATACTTGTAATTTTTAAGCCGACACTTGTTTTCATGTCAAATAAGTCTGAATAGCACAATTTAATCGTTGAAGTGAAGAGTTTACATTTCTTCTTTCGTTTTTCCTCGACTTCACTAAGATTGATTTGATTGGCTAACAATCATGCCATTTGAGTATTAATGCGCGTAGTTGAAAAAGCAGCTGTGCTTGAAAACAGTGAACAGATGATTGAACCTCTTCAAAAATCAAAATGTGTTTTAAGTGTTTATGAATAAATTTCTCCCCGCTCGTGAATTCTATAAATGAATTGTAATATAATGAACACAATGGCTAACTGTTTTGTTTTGATATAATTTTTATTTTCGAGTGGAATGCACGGGATTATTTTCGCCCCGCTTCGCGTCGTAAAAATAAATTTGGCCACAATTTGTTCTCAGGAAAAAATGTTTTATTTTCAGTTCTGGTACGAATACGGTAGAAGACTTTCAGGAACCCTTGGTGCCTGCTGTCAACTCTGAGTTGATTTCATATATTTTTCGTGTTCTGTACCTCCCAACCTTCATTTTGATGTATTATTTGTGTATTTGAATTTAAGGAATATCAGAGGTGGGAATTTCAAAATAAAAAAAATTCATTACTGATGTAGCACCTAAAACCTGTCCACCGGAGAGGCCGCTTTTGCCGCACGGGAACATGATACGTCATACTTCCAAAAAGTAGGATGGATGCTAAGTTCATGTGTGGGGTAGATCAATCAATATTTTCAACGTGCAGCCCCAAGGCTAAGAGTTCCGGATATCTTCTATTACACGGATATTTGTTAAGTGCATCGTTTTACTCGGTGATACCATTTGTTTCTGGTCTGTAATTAAACCACCGATCAAAGCAGAGGCGGGTCCGTATGGTCCACCGTTAACATTCACGGTGGACCCCCTATTGGGTTCTTCTTGAGGCCCAAAAATGACCAAAAGGAGAAATGGATTTAATTGCTCAGACTGCGGTTTTTCGAAATGTTCTCTATGTGGACTGTCATTGACACACATTTTGGATACACCAGCAGTGTAGTCTGCCATTGATCGTTCAGATGAAAGGAAACAGCCTTCCTTCAATTTGTAAAATCAAAATTTTCTCCGATTAAAAGGCAATAATTTGGGTTTTATGGACCATCGATGGCCGAAAGTTGCGACTGTTACAGGTAAGCTGAGCTTGTGAGGAAAGCTTTGAAATTCAAATTACATTAATCCGCGGCACTAAAACTCTTAAGGGATTCAAATGTAGTTGATTAAGATCAAATCGCGCTGGTTTTGTACCTTACGACCTCCACCCCGTCCCAGGACGAGAGGCGCCGACCGCGCAACTGAAAAGTTGCCCATTGCATATCGAGGAAGTAGTATAGATGTTGATTTCACTCATACCAAGCCGGAACCCCCTTCTGCGCATGCGCAGCGGCCATCTTGGATGTTATGCGCATGCGTGGGCGCCATCTTGGATGTTGTGCGCATGCCTCGCCGCCATTTTCGATACTATGCACAATGCGTCGACGCTATCTTGGATACTCTGCGGATGCGTCGCCGCCATCTTGGAAAATGTGCGTATGCGTAGGCGCCATCTTAGACACAGTGCTCATACATCGCCGGCATTTTGGATGAGGTGCTCACGCATGTGGTGGCTATCTTGGATGGCGGCCATGTTGGTCGTTGTGCATAGCTGTCGTTTTGAACGATGTAACATACACATGTGCTTATAACTATTTTTGTTAGTAACGCAATGCATTATGGTATATAAGGAGTTATTTTGTTCTGTCGTGACCAAGTGGAGTTATTTCCCCGTAATTTTAATATTTGATTTCCATTTTTCCTTTTGAGAGTTCTGTTGAAACGTTCCACTACTGAGCATTTTCATTTTCAAAAAATACCCCGCTATCCCTATACCCACACCCAACATTTCTACCTTAATGGCAATGCCCAGTCTCTATGCTAATATTTTTAATCCAATGGTATAAGTTAGTTTATCATCCCACCCATTGAACCAATGGCTGTGGAAAAGTGTTCGTTTATTGTGGTAATTTATTTAAATGGTGAAATGAATGACTGTCCAGACTTGAGTGTGTCTGAATATATAGCCTTGGATGGCGAATGTGACCTTAAAAACCAATAAGAAGGAGATTTTATCCGTTGATCTTCAAAAAGTTTTCGACGAAATTAGCGAGACAAGTAACAGCGTGAAAAATAGATTTGTGTCATTTCAACATGCGTTTCAGTATTTTGTATCTGTCGTGAAATATTCTACATGTATGCTCGAAACAGTCAAAGGTGAGGGGGTAATAACAAGTTTTGCCAATAGATTATACATATACGATTGAAACAGTGTTTATAGATAGGTAATAAAATGAAATGAAACGTTGTGTGACTAATCTCCTCGAACCTGCGAGGGTAATAAAACAGCCCGCAGAAATCTTGTCAATAAAAATATTCTTCAGTGGGGTACTTGACTAACAGTTTGCGAAGAATGGTGTGACTTACATCCTCGAGATATCGAAACCTGTCCGTAATAACGCCTATGTCAACAGATATCTGGTAGGTATTCAAGCATCTCGAAAATAACACATACTCCAACGAGACCTTCTCCAATCCCCCACCCCTACCACCCATCTAAATACCAGACCTTTGTTAGCCTATATTAAATGTTCATTTTTTGATGTTTAGAACAAACCATCCGTCTGACGGGAGGCCTCGCTGTAAATACGAAAGAACTACCATTCTCCAACCCCCGCCTAGGCGCGATAGCGTTGTGTACTAAGGCGAACTGCACGTCGAGAGTGCACTTGCCTTCAACCAATCGTAACCTTCCCTGTGTGGAGTCTCACGTTGGCGAGCCTGGCATTTGCTTGCTTTTGCTCTGTGGTTCTCTTTGGCTTCCTCCAAACTGTCCGACAGGAGGTGATCCTGACTGTCGAAAGTGTCGTTAAAACCCCAGTAAATAAATAACTACCAGTCCTAAACGTTTTTTCCAAAAAATTATCATAATAGGCCTAGTCCCCTTCCGTCATACAAGTTTTGTGGGGAAAATCGGCAGTACCCGCCTTTACATACCCCTCTCAGTGTAAAATTGGTATAAACAGTGTTATCCGATTAGCCGCAAAAATGGGAAGAGGATACGCGACTCTGTATTATCTACCCAAAAATTCAAGATAGGTGCGGACTTGGGAAAAATAGCCTCCTAGAGCAACTTGAAAAGATTCAGTGCGCCGAAGGTACAGAAAATGTGGGGACCTGAATAATTTATGAATCGACGAGAGTTATTTGGTTCGAGTGTGCACATTGACAGTGGGTTCAGCCCCTCGAACTGCAAGGGGACTAGAGTAGTTAGGGGAGGCATTATAGGTACAAGCATTTTTAACACTGAATTTTCTATAGGCTCCGTGGGGTTAGTGTTAAATTGTGAAACCTATAGGGACAAGCATCAATGCACTGTGAAACTTATAGGGGCAAACCTGAATGCAATGGTACAATATTATCTAGTGCTCACAGGAAAAAGAGAAGTGACTCTTGACTATTTTACTGATGGGGAAATGTTGGAGACGGTGATAAAAAGGGATTATAGGACTAACCTAACAAAATCGACAAAACTGTCACAGCAGTTTTAACAAATTACACATTTTTATTTAAAGTTAATTCAATATAGTCTTATGAACTGAACGTATGTACACAGAGATCTGAGTTTGCCTATCCATGAGAAAACCTATTTACACCGAGATGGTTGAATAAAACTGAATGAAAGTATTCAGTCTCTCATTTACTCTCTGAAAGAAATAAAAATAAGAACGAACTAAAACAATCTAACTCGTGTTACATAATGGATTTCTATGACATTTATATAATAAATGAATGACTTTAACAAAAAACACTAAAAGTCATAATTGTAAAAATTACCTCTGTGAGATTGTTTTGACACCTGATATTTATTAATCAGTTATTTCAAATAATGTCTATAAGTTTGCTCAAACAAATGTAGAACATCTCTGTCGTTTTCTTTGAAATATCTTGGATGAAATTTGATAGTAAGAACTGTCTCTAAATCATATCCTTTTGCAAGATGATTTAAAGCAAATATACAGTACATTCCACACACAACACTAAATTCACGTTGTAGTCTCATTGTATTTATTGTCCTGGAATCTGTGTTTTTCACTATGGAACTGTATATGTCTCTATCCATTGGTGGTAAATCATATGAATCAAGGTAGATAGCAGAATGATTGTCTTTAAAATATATTGCTATCCAATGTTCTCCTGGTTCTTTCAATGAATTTGTGTTCACAGTATATGCTCGTCTATGTTTAGGTTTTCGTTTTGGTAACAAGACTTTTGAATGCACTCTCTTTTAACTAAATCTGCCCACTTTTGAATGTCTTTTTGGCAGTTTATTTCAAAATGTATATGAGCACAATATTCTAATACGTGTATTATTCTTGCTCTCTTGTGTAGATTATATAGTATAGTCACTGGACACAGTTTCTGTAAACATTCTGCAATGTATATCACCACACATTCTTGAAATAATGTTTGTATTTTTTCTTCACACATCTTGCAATGTTCACACTGAATCATCTTGTTTAATAGTCAAATATCACTTCTCTAAATTTGGTGATTTCTATCTCACTATCAAATTCTGCACAGACAACAAAGTTGATCACCTCTGCAAGAGCTTGAGCAAACTGAAGTTCGAACCTAAGATTGCCAGACTTTATAGGGTGAGCCAATGGCCCATTACTACATTGATCAGGTGTCAAATCAGTTCCCGAAAGGGTATATCCTCTTGCATAATCCCGCAAAGATAAATTAAATGATTGATTTTGTCCAAAATGGCCCATAGCTTCATACAATGATAAATATGATAAAGTCCACCTTCGAAATTTGGTTCAAAGTGGCGTGATTTAATGGAATGTCCATCTACTGTTACTTCCAACTTTTTCAAATCGAAATGTTGAAAATTAAATGGAGCTGTAATATCTCCATTTATATCTCTATTACTAACTAAACCAAGAATAATTCGTTTTGTTATCTGTTGATGAAAAAGATGATCTTCTATTTTTGAACGAAGACCACTTCCAATAGTAAAAGTTTTAATTTCTACACGCCTTATGGGCATTATATAACTTGTTCGATCTATTTGTGCATTAAGATCATTTGCAAATTTTGGAATTAAATATAACGCTGGTATTTTAAAAATTGCTTTTTGAATTTCAATTTTTTCATGTTCACCACCAATCAGACAAAATTCTATATGGAGTACGATGCAATTTAATTCTCATCTTAACTCCATTGGGTAAATATTTTTCTTGCACAAAAAGATCTAAATGTAATTTCCCTCTTAACTGTACAGAATTACTATGACCAATTAATTTTGCACATTCAGTCAGACCTTTGTTAGAGGAACTTTTTGTAGTTTCAGTGTGTGTGCCAGGAGAATCTGGATACCACATTTCACTTGCAGCCAATTGTGTTTTTTTCACATCTCTTGAATAACTATGAAAATTCTCAAAAAATCCTCGGTAAGGAGAATGATCTGTATTGGTGGTGATAAGGTTGTCATTCAATGTGACATCAATTTTTCTAAACATACCATGAAAAAAATTATTAATGGGTGCAATTTGTGTATCTGGAGCCAAAACACTCCCATTTTGTTTTGTAATTTTAAATTGAACTTCACGTGTAGATGCTGCGAAATCTAACCACTTGGTTGTTTGTCTTGGAATTAAACATTCTATTGGTGAAGAATTATTTAAAGATGCAATAGGAAATTTTTCAATTTCACCAATATTTGCTATACCACATGATGTTGGTGATACATTATCTGGATCAAAACTACTACCAAAATGTTCGCAAGATCCATGTAACATCATGATTTAATCAAATATATCAAGTGGTCTTGATTTTCGTTTTGAATAAGCTTGTCTTTGACGTGTCTTGTCTCTATGAGAATGAACCACAGACTGACGTTTTGGTTCTTGTTTTTGTCTTTTTATACCTAAAGCAGATTCACCAACTGATTTCAAAAGATCTTTTCCATGAGTTAATAAAATTCCTTTAGGTGCTTGACATTTTTTTATAAATTCATTTGCTATTTCTAAACCATGTTTTAATCCTTCTCTCTTTAAAGTTCGAAATGCATTTTTTTGCAATTGATTTTATAAATGGTGCAGCTGTTCTTATTGATGTGCGAAAAATAGACCTTAATCCATATCCATATTGCCATGGTACACCTTGATACACTGACATCATTTTTACAAATTTAATTTATGTCTCTGTCTAAAATGCAACTTGACAACTGTCTTGCCACTTGCAAACTCAATGGGGTTACCAGTGTTCCCATTTATATTTATACTGATCTGATCAAAATAAGATTTTGATACTGGTACATAATGTACATTATCAAATTCTATATGAGTACGCAGAGACTCTTTATGTGAATTAAAAGGTATCACTCATAGTATTGGTGCTTTAATATCACCAAGAAATGTATAATCCACTATGTCAGAATAAATAAAGATTAGATTGAAATCCATATTTAAGTCCACATTATATTTAAATGCACCTTTTGCTGTGTTAGGAAAAATGACAGGAAACATACCATCTTTACATCCCATTTTTTGTGCTAAACTTATTTTCAATTCAAGTCCAATTCCCCCCTCCTCCCCCCCCCCCCCCCCATAGTATTTGATACAATTTTTACACACGATTGACAAGATGAATAACCAAGATTAAATGCCACATTAAAGTCTTTAAAAATCCCCCCAAGTTTTTCTTCAATTGCTGATTGTATTGCCTCAATGACATGGCCACCATTTCAATATGCACCCAATAAAATACTTAATTCAACAACGGCAATATCTTTGTGTAATGTATGTTTCACACTCGTTTTATTAATACGATTTGATATTTTTGAGTTTGTCACAATGCTTTTAAAATGTGATTCTTCATCTGATATATTTTTTGCCTCAGACAGTAAAATTACTTCAACCAATCCCACTTCCTAATGTTCTTTATAAATATAAATAGGTTTAGATAATTTTGTTTGAAAACAACATTGTGTATTATTTGAAAAAATATTCATAGAACTATCACTCAGAAGTGTAACGTAAAACAAATTCATTTTTCTTATCTTGCGGTTGTTTGGAATATTTTAAACCTGGACTTGGAAGAATATATCCTAAAGAACTACTTAATAACACTAACCACAATTCTTTATCAGGGCTTTGTAAACTCAAATGCGCAATAGAAGTAATTATAATACCATAAATGATAACAATCTGTGTGAAATAAGTGACTTGATTTTTTGCAACATGATTCCCACAAATTTTAAATTGTTGACTTTGTACATCAACATTTGTGGTTTCATTTGGTAATGAAGCTTCATTTACTGACATATTCTTTTTATACCAAATCTGATTCTGCTATTCAGATATCAAATTTCTTTGGATAACCTTCCCAATGTACTTTAAGTTCTTTAATAATTTTTTTCCCCACACGCCTTGACCGTCTATTAAGAATTGATTCAATGATATATTTTTATCATCTTTTATACTTTGAATTTCTTGTGGATAAAATGTCCCTTGTATATTTTCACCACCCATAGCTTCAAGTTTATAAGTAGGTGGTATTGTATGTTTTACATGAGTAATTTTAAATAACTCTTTTGTTTAATTTGGTAAATACCCTTTTTCAAATTTACGTTTGGTTTTATTAATACGTACTATATCACCAACTTTAATTGTATTTTTTTCTTCTTAGAGTTTTTACGATACAAATGTTGAGATACTTCTACTTCATTTTCTAATAGGTACTGAAGCAGGAGTTCTCTGAATACTATGATGGAAACTATGATTATAACCATCAACTAAATTTTCCAACACATCAATGTACCTTAATGTATGTTTGTGTGTGAAATATTTCCAGATTCGTGTTTTCAATGTACGTTGAAAATGTTCAACAATACTAGCTTTTGTCTCAGGATTTTCTGTTGTGAAGAAATTATTTTTTTGTTTCTTCATAAAAATTTTTGTACATCTTTATTTTTAAATTCAGAACCATTATCAGATTGTAGTGATAATGGTTTATGTCCAAAAGTTTTCAGAATACTCTGAAGAGATTTTGTTAATGTTTCTCCTGATTTATTATGAATGGGTAATACCCAGGCATATTTTGAAAATACATCAATAATACAAACTAAATAACGAAATTGGTCATTGTAAGATTGTAAACTTTGTAAGTCTGCTAAATCAATTTGCCACTGATGATCAATACCACCCACTATAGTCTTACATCATGAAAACTTTTTACGGATGGGTTTATGTAAAGTATAGGTTCTTTCTCCTTTCAACCACTTTTTCACTTGATCAACTGTGATGGAATTGTCTTTACTATGAGCTGTTTTGTATAAATTTTTTTGTATACATCCAAAGCCAGCAGGATGTTTTGTATTGTAATATATTTCAGTTAATAATCATTCAATAAGCCT
The DNA here is from genome assembly GCA_031216915.1 of Pictodentalium vernedei. Taxonomy (NCBI): domain Eukaryota; kingdom Metazoa; phylum Mollusca; class Scaphopoda; order Dentaliida; family Dentaliidae; genus Pictodentalium; species Pictodentalium vernedei. Next base: position 233,858,360 of record CM062295.1, read on the forward strand.
CCCATTTTTCAGAAATTGTATGTTTTGTCAATTTACAGTTTAGTGCTGACTTTGGTGTGTCTTCACCCAACTGCATTCTCTGACCTCGACGAACTTGCGTTTTGGAGGCGATGCTTGAGGAGTTTCAAACCAACTATCTTCTGGAGAACTTTGATATTTACTGGCTGTGGGTATACATTGTCTGTTCATCCATAACCAACATTCATGATTTCCAACAAAATCTTGAGGGATATTTATATCTTTAATCCATGACTAAACATTTCCCATCCATTCAGTTTAAAACTTTTTTCGGTGTCTAAGAACATCATTGACTAAATATCTATGATATCTGAACCTTTTATGACTTGTCCATTGTAACCTTATACACCATGATCATCCCAACTCATGTGTGGATGAGGTGATAAAGCAGATAATAATGAAGTTGCTTTACATCGCATTGTAACAAGGACACTTTCTATAATACGATCTCATAAAAACAATGATTTTTTTCCTGACTCAGGCAATGGAACAAATGTTGGTTGTAATGCCATCTTATGTGACAGTTGAAATTTTGTAAAGTTTCTCCACACTTTTGTTCTTTCTCACTTTCGGACAATTCTGAATTTTGTAATACAGGTGATAAATCATTTTGAAGTTGTGATGTATTTGTAATTTGAGGATTTGGGGGTAATCTAGGTTTTGGGGATTTTTCATTTCTAAAATGTTGCATATCTTGTAACATTTGATAAGGTACAATAGCCATTTTTTTCATATTTTACTCACTAATTTATTTGCAAGATTTGATGCAAGTCCAACAGCAGGTCCAAGTAAGCCAAGTAATGTTAAAAAACACCTTTTTGATTTAAAATTTGTTTCTTCTTTTTAAGAGTTATTGATGTACTAGCGAGTGCTCGTAGTTGTTGATGCTTTGGATGTAATTTTTGTTTCTGACTAGGTGTTAGATGTATGTTGCCTTTTAAAATATGACAACATTCTGACACATAATTAATTAATTCTTTAAGTTCATTTTCCATAATTTGTTTTTGAAATGCTGGAGGAGTTTGAATTAAACCCATTAACATTCCACCATATTTTTTAACTAAAGGAACATTACGAGTTTGTTTCTTATTTTGTCTCACCATCTTGCTCTTATAGAATCTAATGATTAAATGACTTAATAAAGCAAATGTATTGCTATTTATATATGTGCAAAGAGTACACTATTATTTTTTTATTTACATTTTTATAACAAGTTTTAAACATGTCTGATTTTATTTGTCTGATTTTATTTGCAGTAATTGGAAAACTATTTATAAATGTAATTCAATGAAAGTAAGACCTTATCCCTTTAACAGGTTTAGGTGTATTCAAAGCTGTAAAACATGCCATTGTGGGAATATTTTCTTTTACTGGTATATATCCTAAACCTTGTCTTGAACCCACTGGATCATGCATTACCTTTTGACTTGCTTTTGTTACAGAATAAATTGGTTCATGATTTTTTACTCCATCTTTTGTTACACTTACTCTTGACATACATGTTAACTTAAGTGGTGATGCTTTTCTTTGTTTTTGAAGGTTACTCACTAAATCTGCTTTCGTTTTTGCACGCTTAGTGTTATGAGGTGCAATTTCATAATTTGAATATGAGTAACTTTTGTCAACATTCCGTTGATTTTTTATCTCTCTGTAACTTTTTTTTTCATATTTTTATTCAGATAAAACATCATTACAGAAAAAGTGTAGCAGATACAATAGGCTCAAAATAAATGGAAGAGAAATTGTAATATAGTGTATTTACAATAAAGATAACTTTTACCCTGGCAGGGCAATGGTGTATTTGAAACGGTGTCAATGGAGTTGGGGATGATGACTGGTTTGGTGTGTCTAAGAATACATGTAGACAAAAATGAACTGCCATGTCAATCTGAGTTACTACTAATATTTAGACATTGCTCGGGAGTTACATTTAAAATTGGCTGTAGGTAATTCCATCTGTTTTTTATTCTATTTGCTTCATTTGGAGGAAATTTATAAGATGATATATGTTCAATGTTTGCGAATTTTTTCAGAGTTTGTATAAAAGTGAGAATATTCGGAGTGCACTTTGTCACTTAACAGCCATAGATATATTTTTTGCTGACTAGTATCACAATGTTCAGAATATCGTCGTTTTGTGCTCCCCAAAATCCCAAAAAGACAGATTTGAGGGAAACGATATGCTACATCTGTTACTCAATAGTTCCGACAAATGTAACAAGATTGATTTAGAGACAGGACAATTAAAGAACAAATGTTGAATAGATTCTCTAGTATTGTTGCAGAAGGTGCATAACTCAGTTTTGGACAATTTACATTTATATAGTCTGGCGTTGGTATATAATATACTGCGTAGAATTTTGAATTGTAAACTCTGGAGATAGGTGTCGTCTGTGACGTTAAATGCACTTCTATATATCATCTCCCAATCTTCTGATTGGAAGTTGATATCTAAAAGAGCATTCCACTTGCTTTGTACGTAGGAAGGATTCATAGCTACCAGTTCTAGCCATATGGAAGAGGGTTGATTGAGTGAATGCTGTTTTTTTATTGTAGCACAAGTAGGAATGAAAAGAATATCATTATCCTCGTGAGGAAATATATGTAGTTTTGCATCTGATTTTCATGTTTTTTTATAACAACAACAAAAAGGTGTAACATATCTCTAGATGTTACGAAGATTGTATTGGACCAAGATCGTGTGTACCTGATCATCCAAGGCTTACCTAACCGTAAAATGGAAACAAGACCTGCTCGAGCTCATTCACCATTGAAACCTTAAAATGGTATAATCCCTTTATGTATATAGATATACTCAGAAAATTCCATTATCAGGGAGAAGGGGCGAGTACTCTGAAACCCCTGATTTGCTGCTCCCAGGCAGAAAATCACAAGTTTTAAAGTTTTCCATGATTTCATTTGTACGCAGCACCTTTATGCACTATATATAACTCAACTGGTTGAAAGAATTGATAAAGGAAGGAACAAAATAAACAGAGGATCGAACTATGTCTAATTTAGTATATAGACTATAGTTGAGTCTTTGTCACCGTGGACATCTGTTGCTGACTATTATGGGTGGTATTCACTGTTCACATGTACAGAACAATTCATTCAATTACGCATCCATTATTTATATTGGGTAAGAGAGTGTGTAAATGGATGAATGCATCATTAAAAAAAATGTTGAGATCAATATTAAATGAAACTAGTAAACGAAAAGAGAAAAAAGGTCGGGCTGTTAAATGAATGAATGAAAGTCGGGGTGGGGAGGGTCCATTTGACACAATCTAAATATATAATGCAATATGCATATATTATTTATTACACATCCGTAAACCACTTTGAACGAAAGAGATAAAGTATGGGTCATTAAAGGATGAAGGAAAGGCTGAAGTATTAAATGAATGAATGAGATGGATGGAGTTCCGTTTGACAAAATCTCTTTCAGAAGAGTCATTTCACTCGTCCATCATTCAAAATGCGTGAAAGTATAAACGTGTGATGACGAATGAGTGTGAGACTGAAGAGAATGAATGAGTATGTAAGAGACATTTTGATTTGATGAATGGATGTGTGTGTTAATTAATTTACATGTTTGAGTCGGTGAGTGGGTAGATAAAGTACATGGTGGAAGGAGAGAATGAGTGGAAACATCACTGTGACATTCTAGCAAAGGACAAACTGTATATACATATATACAATCGCAAACACACCAGGAATCGGTAAAAGATGTATAATTGGATGTAAAGGGTTAGTGAATGCAAAGTGAAGTGAATTGTGGTCTTTCAGTTCACAATTTTGGAACCTCGCTATAATGTCAATAGGAGTAAGTTTTGTGATTAATTTTACTGGAAATCGATGAACAGAGTTTGATTAATTAATTATGTCAATGTTGTTGTTGTCATCCATGATCTATATGCTACTGCACTCGAGTCAGGCTATATAATTCTAATAAAGGATGAGCGTTTTGGTGGAAATTGAATTTTCTACGAGTCGCTGAGCTGAGGTTGTTATCAGACCATGCCATGGCCAGTGTTACCCATGATGTAGAATGATATCAAACTCGAATATGGGCATGTAAAGTATGATGGGGAATAAACCTTTTGGTTAATTTCATTTGTTGGTTATTGGACCATACCATGGCTGCTGGTTGCAGCCGTGACATATTTCGATACTGAATTCAAGTCAAGACACATATAATGAAGATAAACGTTTCGAGTCATTTAATTTTAGCGAGAACTGCTGTGTAGAGTTTGTTATTAGGTTATGCCATTAGACTATGACATGACTACTAAGAGCAGCCAGGACATGCTCTGAAACGGAACAAGGGTTTTGGTATATAAAATGTTATAGAAGTAGGCTTTTGGGTTATGTTGATTTAATTTTATTGATGATCGCTGAGTTAAGTTTGTTATTCGGCTATGCCTTGTCTGCAAATTGAGTTTTAGTTTCATTAACAGACCATGCCACGGTCGCTAAATAGCAGCCATGGCATAGTTTGATACTGAAATTAGGTCTATATATGCAGTATGTTAAAAAGTATAATCTTTTGGATTAATTTGATATATATGAAGTATCGTTATCGCAAGTCTATTATTCACGTGTATTTATTAGCTCTTTCAACTTCTCCTCAGTTATTTTGATTATCCTTCCATTCACCTATAATTCGGCAAAAATGTCACCGTTTTTGGACCAAGCAGTTTCAAACACTATTTTAGCATTTAACGTTTTTGTCAGCAGTGTTTGTTTCTTTTTTGTTAAATCCTCGTGAATCACAATTTTTGTTACCTTTAAAAGTTTTCTCTTTTGAATAACCTCTATTTTGTGTCGTCTCAAAATTAGTTTGACTATAGTTGGCCTTGTCTTATCATCCATAAATTTTCCGAGGCGGTGGGCTATGCTGATATCGCTGTTTGATATACTAAGTCCAAGATTTTCTGAGAAAATTTTCCTGACCTTAACCAAGGTCTCCTCAGCTGTTTCTCCTTTATCGGTATCCGGCATTCCGAATATACGTACATTACACTTTCTCGTATATTGTTCGAGGTCATCTATATTATTTTCGAGTTCAGTTACGTTTGTCTTAATTATTTTCAGAGCTTCTTTTGTTGACACTAGCTCATCCGACAATTCTTTTATTTCGAATTTAAGTCTTTTGTTTTCTTCCTTTAAGCCAGTGATTTCACTTTTTAACTCCCGAATTGTTTCTGCTTTAAATTTTTCCATAGAAGTCTTAACCTCATCCAATATCGAATCTTTGAAGAGCGACAGTGTAGTATTAAAATTTTCAGTCGTTAGGACACACTGAAGTGTTTTGCTAATTTCAGAAATTTGTTTTTCCATCGTCAAATTGGGTAGAGTATGCTGAGAGAGAGTAGGTCCAGACATAGACTTAGGCTTTTTTGAGGGTGGTTTGGTTGCTCCATTTTGTGTAAATGCATCTTTCCCGTTTTGGTGTTTTTCACATGAGGGGGCCTCAACTATGATATCAACTTCCGACAAGCTTGAATCTGGTCTGTCACTTTTAGTTGTTGTTCCCTTCTTTGTTTTAGTTTTACTATAGTCTTTATTCATGTTTCCTTAACGGTACTGTCGTAAAACCTTTGTTGTTCTATTACAGTTAATAATCGAGCGTAGAGTCACAGTCTAGGTTCAGCTGAAGTATGAACAGGTGTTAAAGTTAAAAGAGCTCACCAGTCCAATGAATGTGTGAAACTGTTGAAACTGTGTTGGCCAGCTTTGGAAGAGCTTCTTTAATAGAACGCCATTACTGTCTTGATAACGTTTTCAAAACACTTTCAATAAAGCAACCTCAAAATCTAGCCTGATGTTAAGCTGAATGCTGAGTCTTCCTGCTCTTCTTCTGCTATGCTTCTTCATCTCGGGCATTGATTTTTATGAACACCGTACAAACTGTCAGTTTTGGTGAAGAAAGCATTTTGAGGTGCATAACGAGAAGCGACTTTGAAGATTTTTTTTTCCTGTAACTTGATGAGTTTTTTGCCTTTTTCTTTGGGGATTTTCGTTTCCTTTTAGGTGACTTTTGTTTGTTACTCTTTTTTTCAATGGCAAAGAGAATTATCTACTTGTCTTATGACCATCCCATCGAATTGAATTACGAATGATAACACCCCCAAAAAAACCACCACCTCCTGGTTTTAAAATAATGTTTTGTTTTGTTGCAAGATCTACTCTCGGATTTGCAAGTTGTTCAAGGTCTTGTTTATGTTTATCCCTGTAGGTTAAAGTTCGTTTTGGCAATTTAATTTTCTTATTAAGTATGATTCCACTTGCTAATGTAAACCATTTTAAAATTTTCTTAAAAACGTTCTTAAGTAATTTTTGTCTTGCAAATTGACTTGTTTCTTGGCCAAGTTGCTCCAAAGAATGTATGAATGATACCATGATGATGATGTGTAGTCATTGACAAACTTTGACTAATTAAGACAAACTTATTAGAATATGGGTAATTTATAGTTTTGTATAAATAATGGGGCCACGTTCATTTTGTGTCACCCAAGGATGAAAAATATTAGTTCTTAATCTCAAAGATTCAGGAGTTTAAGGATTAAAATCAACTAATAAATAACCATGATCAATACTTGTTGCATCTTGATAACATGCAGTTAAATCTGGTAATTGAACTTGATTTGCCAATACTTTAATTTGTCCTTTATCTCTGGTATTTTGAAATAAAATCATATAATGTGCATTTTAAACTCATGGTACGACTAGATTTAGATTGTTGAAGCATATTTTGTGTAATGTAAATGACACTTGCATTTCTATGATGTCCTTTTCGTGTGAACCATAATTTAATTTTTTCTTCATCTTTATCTCCTAACATATCATCAAAAACCACAAGATGTGGAATAGTGACATCACTGACAAGTTCATATTCATCATCGTTCATTTTGTGTCACCCAAGGATGAAAAATACTAGTTCTTAATCTCAAAGCTTCAGGAGTTCTAGGATGAAAATCAACTAATAAATATCCATGATCAATACTTGTTGAATCTTGATAACATGCAGTTAAATCTGGTAATTGAACTTGATTTGCCAATACTTTAATTTGTCCTTTATCTCTGGTATTTTGAAATAAAATCATATAATGTGCATTTTAAACTCATGGTACGACTAGATTTAGATTGTTGAAACATATTTTGTGTAATGTAAATGACACTTGCATTTCTATGATGTCCTTTTGGTGTGAACCATAATTTAATTTTTTCTTCATCTTTATCTCCTAAAATATCATTAAAAACCACAAGATGTGAAATAGTGATATCACTGACAATTTCATATTCATCATCGGGGATACCGTCTATGAATTTGATACCTTCACTTTCTTTAATTAAAGTATATGTATTTTGCCATTCTTTATAACACCAAATGATTTTTTGTGGGGGAATTTTAAATAAATCATGTTTCATATCAATAAGCTTTTTGACAAATTCTGTTTTTCCTGAACCACTAGGTCCCGAAATAAAGATATTACAAGGATGTTGAAACAATGCCATAATTGTTTTTGTGAAAAAAAGTGTTGTCAAATCATTGACTTATATACTTTCTGTTTCCATACCTTCTTCATGTCTTTTAGTAGGTTTTCGTTTTAAGGGTGCTTTTAACTCAAATAAAGTTTCTGAAGAATCTAGTCTTCTATCTATTTGTGGTACACATTGTCTATACAAGTAATTAATGATTTCTTTATCATAAATTATATTACCCCACACAACTCTTGTCCAAATATTTCTACCATTATCTTTGTCAGAAGATTTCATGATTTGTAATGCATTACAGAATTACCCATACATTTCATCTTTTTCCAATTGATAATGAATAAAATCTTTTGTTATTGTTAGATAACCAGGAGTGATCAATTGAAATGCATATAATAATGCCTTACATGTAATCTTGTTGTCTAATTATTTGAAAGTGCAGCTTTTCTTGAAATTATGGTATTAAATGATGTACTTTGTTCATCTAGTACCATGAGTGCAAATAAAGAATTAGAATCTGGAAAATTGTCTAGACACTTGTTATATTTCTTCATTGTTGAAAATATTTGATTTAAAGTGAATACATAATCCATCATTGATAATATTTTATCTGGAGGTGTTTGCACACATGATGGTGGGTTGTATAATTTACAGTTTTTTATCAATTGAATATAAGAACAATTTGGTGACCACATAACATGTTCTTTTAAAGGAATATCTTTTTCGTCCCAATTATGTAAACCTTGTCCACATACAAAACATTTTACTTTACCATCTCCCACATAGAAAAAAAACCCAGCTTTAGCTAATTCTTCTTTCTGGAATTTTAAAATAGGATTCGTAGTCATACTGAAACTCGAAAGTCTTCTTAACTCTGATATGTATATAGGATAAGTAGGATTAAATGGTAGAGAAATCTTGCCTGTTCAGTGTTCAAAGTCGAAATGAGAAATCTGAAGAATGTTTTATACCTTAAACCCATAAGGTCTTGTGTCATATTTATCTACTACAAAACGTTTTGTGTACACAGATCTGAATGTTTTGGTTTGTCTTTCACTTGTGACTTGTCTGTTTTTGTTACGTTTAATTCTGTGTGTGTATTCAATGTTCATCTTGTAATTGTGTCTGTCTTGTACACATTCTACTAAGGATTCAAAATTGACTTTCTGTGACGTGTAGAAATCTAATGTGATTCCTTTAACTTTACACGAAGTATGTGTTTGACCATCTTTAATGTATTTGTAACCATAATATTTTGGACCTAATCCTACATATTCAATAATTTTTGCATCTGGATGTTCATCTGTGCATTGACCTAACTTACAGTTTACAATTTGAGGGTTCCAAAGTGAGGGGTTAAAGATGTAAAAACAACTGTCTGTGTCAAAATATAATACTCGTCTACCCAAACATCCTATTACTTTGTAAATTCCATTCGTGCATAAGCTGTGACAAAAGATGCAACTGCAACATTAGCTGATTTGTGAGGTTCATAAATATCTGCAGACTTTGTGTAATTTCCTAAAATACATTTATCATGATCAAACAATTCAACATTTTTAATAATGATGTCTTTATCTTGTATCAAGTCAAAATATTTTGATGGATCTTGCATGTATTCTGTTTTAGTTTTTACATTATTTTGTGCGCTTTTCCCCCATAAACAGTTTAACATGGTTTTAACAAATGGTCTTTGTCCTGGATTTTTTTCAACATTTTCCAAATGTATGTTTTCAATTTGTGCATAGTCTTTCTTAAATGTGTCTTTGTCTGTTTCTGTTTTCACCCAATCTGGATATCCACTGGCTTCTTGTTTCATTTTTAAATATTTGTTCACATAATGTTTGTAAATTTCTGAAGACCATTCTTCCCAATGCCAAATCTGATAAGTGTCAAGTAATGTGTACCCCATTCCAAATGCTTTAAAAAGTTCAACAGATGCAAAGTGTAACTAGATCGAGTTATTTCTGTGCAAAGCAGACAATGGTGTATCCCCGAATTTCCTTAGCAACACCTTAACGTTTCGAATTAATACCCAAGGAGCCTTTCGATGAAAACTGATTTTCTAATGATAAAAGTGGTTCCACTGGAACCACATGGGGCAAAATTAAAATTCAAAAACCTCCATGTGGATCTAGAAATGTTACCTGAACACAATAGCATAGCTTAAACGTTTCGAATTAAATACCCAAAGAGCCTTTTGATGAAAACTGATTACCTAACAATAAAAGTGGTTCCACTGGAACCACCGGGGGCAAAATCAAAATTCTGAAACCTTCATACACATCTAGTGACGCTACATGAACACATTAGCATAGTTTATATGATTCAAATTAAATATCCTAGAAGACGTTCGATGAAAACTGATTTTCCAATGCTCAAAGTGGTTCCACTGGAACCACCTGGGGCAAAATCAAAATTCCGAAACCTTTTTGCACATCTAGAGATGTTACCTGAACAGCTTAGCATAGTTTTAACGTTTCGAGTTAAATACCCTAGGAGCCTTTCGATGAAAACTGATTTTCTAACGATAAAAGTGGTTCCAATGGAACCACCAGGGGCCGAATCAAAATTCAGAAACCTTCAAGCACATCTAGAGCTGCTAACTGAACACATTAGCATAGTTTAAGCGTTTCGAATTAAATACCCTAGGAGCCTTCCGATGAAAACTGATTTTCTAACGATAAAAGTGGTTCCACTGGAACCACCGGGGGCAAAATCAAAATTCCGAAATCTTCATGCACATCTAGAGATGTTACCTGAACACATTAGCATAGTTTAAATGTTTCGAATTAAATACCCTAGGAGCCTTTCGATGAAAACAAATTTTCTAATGATAAAAGTGGTTCCACTGGAACCACCGGGGGCAAAATCAAAATTCCGAAACATTCATGCACATCTAGAAATGCTAACTGAACACATTAGCATAGTTTAAACGTTTCGAATTGAATACCCTAGGAGCCTTTCGATGAAACCTGATTTTCTAATGATAGAAGTGGTTCCACTGGAACCACCGGGGGCAAAATCAAAATACCGAAACCTTCATGCACATCTGGAGATGTTACCTGAACATATTAGCATAGTTTAAACGTTTCAAATTAAGTACCGTATGAGACTTTCGATAAAAACTGATTTTCTAACGATAAAAGTGGTTCCACTGGAACCACAGGGGGCAAAATCAAAATTCCGAAACCTTCATGCCCATCTAGAGATATTACCTGAACACATTAGCATAGTTTAAATGATTCGAATTGAATACCCCAGGAGCCTTTCGATAAAAACTAACTGATTTTCTAACGATAAAAGTGGTTCCAATGGAACCAGTGGGGGCAAAATCAAAATTCCGAAACCTTCATGCACATCTAGAGATGTTACCTGAACGCATTAGCATAGTTTAAACGTTTCGAATTGAATACCCTAGGAGCCTTTCGATGAAAACTGATTTTGTAACGATAAAAGTGGTTCCACTGGAACCACCAGGGGCCGAATCAAAATTCAGAAACCTTCATGCACATCTAGAGTTGCTACCTGAACACATTAGCATAGTTTAAGCGTTTCGAATTAAATACCCTAGGAGCCTTCCGATGAAAACTGATTTTCTAATGATAAAAGTGCTTCCACTGGAACCACTGGGGGCAAAATCAAAATTCTGAAACATTCATGCACATCTAGAGATGTTACCTGAACACATTAGCATAGTTTAAGCGTTTCGAATTAAATATCCTAGGAGCCTTTCGATGAAAACTGATTTTCTAATGATAAAAGTGGTTCCACTGGAACCACAGGGGGCAAAATCAAAATTCCGAAACCTTCAAGCACATATAGAGATATTACCTGAACACATTAGTATAGTTTAAACGTTTCGAATTGAATACCCTAGGAGCCTTTCGATAAAAACTGATTTTCGAACGATAAAAGTGGTTCCACTGGAACCACCGGGGCAAAATCAAAATTCCGAAACCTTCATACACATCTGGAGATGTTTCCTGAGCACATTAACATAGTTTAAACATTTCGAATTAAATACCCTAGGAGCCTTTCAAAGAAAACTGATTTTCTAACAAGAAAAAGTGGTTCCACTGGAACCACCGGGGGCAAAAAATTCCGAAACCTTCATGCACATCTAGAGATGTTACCTGAACACATTAGTATAGTTTAAACGTTTCGAATTGAATACCCTAGGAGCCTTTCGATGAAAACTGATTTTCTAATGATAAAAGTGGTTCCACTGGAACCACAGTGGGCAAAATCAAAATTCCGAAACCTTCATGCACATCTAGAGATATTACCTGAACACATTAGCATAGTTTAAACGTTTCGAATTGAAAACCCTAGGAGCCTTTCGATAAAAACTGATTTTCTAACGATAAAAGTTGTTCCACTGGAACCACCGGGGGCAAAATCAAAATTCCGAAATCTTCATGCACATCTAGAGATGTTTCCTGAACACATTAGCATAGTTTAAACGTTTCGAATTAAATACCCTAGGAGCCTTTCGATGAAAACAAATTTTCTAATGATAAAAGTGGTTCCACTGGAACCACCGGGGGCAAAATCAAAATTTCGAAACTTTCATGCACATCTAGAGATGTTAACTGAACACATTAGCATAGTTTTAACGTTTCGAATTGAATACCCTAGGAGGCTTTCGATGAAAACTGATTTTTTAATGATAAAAGTGGTTCCACTGTAACCACCGGGGGCAAAATCAAAATTCCGAAACCTTCATACACATCTGGAGATGTTTCCTGAACACATTAACATAGTTTAAACGTTTCAAATTAAATACCCTAGGAGCCTTTCGATGAAAACTGATTTTCTAACGATAGAAGTGGTTCCACTGGAACCACAGGGGGCAAAATCAAAATTCCGAAACCTTCATGCACATCTACAGATATTACCTGAACACATTAGCATAGTTTAAACGTTTCGAATTGAATACCCTAGGAGCCTTTCGATAAAAACTAACTGATTTTCTAACGATAAAAGTGCTTGCACTGGAACCACCGCGGGCAAAATCAAACTTCCGAAACCTTCATACACATCTAGAGATGTTACCTGAACACATTAGCATAGTTTAAACGTTTCGAATTAAATACCCTAGGAGCCTTTTGATGAAAACTGATTTCTAATGATAAAAGTGGTTCCACTGGAACCACTGAGGGCAAAATCAAAATTCCGAAACCTTCCTGCCCATCTAGAGATGTTACCTGAACACATTAGCATAGTTTAAACGTTTCGAATTAAATACCACAGGGGCCTTTCGATGAAAACTGATTTTCTAATGAAAAAAGTGGTTCCACGGGAACCACCGGGGGCAAAATCAAAATTCCGAAACCTTCGTGCACATCTAGCAATGTTACCTGAACACATTAGCATAGTTTAAACGTTTCGATTTAAATACCCTAGGAACCTTTCGATGAAAACTGATTTTCTAATGGTAAAAGTGGTTCCACTGGAACCACCGGGGGGCAAAATCAAAATTCCAAAACCTTCATGCACATCTAGAGATGTTACCTGAACAAATTAGCATAGTTTAAACGTTTCAAACTGAATACCCTAGGAGCCTTTCTATGAAAACTGATTTTCTAATGATAAAAGTGGTTCCACTGGAACCACCGGGGGCCGAATCAAAATTCCGAAACCTTCATGCACATATAGAGATGTTACCTGAACACATTAGAAAAGTTTAAACGTTTCGAATTAAATACCCTAGGAGCCTTTCGATGAAAACTGATTTTCTGAAGATAAAAGTGGTTCCACTGGAACCACCGGGGGCACAATCAAAATTCCGAAACCTTCATGCCCATCTAGAGATGTTACCTGAACACATTAGCATAGTTTTAACGTTTCGAATTGAATACCCTAGGAGCCTTTGGATAAAAACTGATTTTCTAATGATAAAAGTGGTTCCACTGGAACCACTGGGGGCAAAATCAAAATTCCGAAACCTTCCTGCCCATCTAGAGATGTTACCTGAACACATTAGCATAGTTAAAACGTTTCGAATTAAATACCCTAGGGGCCTTTCGATGAAAACTGATTTTCTAATGAAAAAAGTGGTTCCACTGGAACCACCGGGGGCCGAATCAAAATTCCGAAACCTTCATGCACATCTAGAGTTGCTACCTGAACACATTAGCATAGTTTAAGCATTTCGAATTAAATACCGTAGGAGCCTTTCGATGAAAACTGATTTTCTAAAAATAAAAGTGGTTCCACTGGAACCACCGGGGCCAAAATCGAAATTCCGAAACCTTCATGCACATCTAGCAATGTTACCTGAACACATTAGCATAGTTTAAACGTTTCGATTTAAATACCCTAGGAACCTTTCGATGAAAACTGATTTTCTAATGGTAAAAGTGGTTCCACTGGAACCACCGGGGGCAAAATCAAAATTCCAAAACCTTCATGCACATCTAGAGATGTTACCTGAACAAATTAGCATAGTTTAAACGTTTCGAACTGAATACCCTAGGAGCCTTTCGATGAAAACTGATTTTCTAATGATAAAAGTGGTTCCACAGGAACCACCGGGGGCCGAATCAAAATTCCAAAACCTTCATGCACATCAAGAGTTGCTACCTGATTACATTAGCATAGTTTAAGCATTTCGAATTAAATACCGTAGGAGCCTTTTGATGAAAACTGATTTTCTAACAATAAAAGTGGTTCCACTGGAACCACCGGGGCCAAAATCAAAATTCCGAAACATTCATGCACATCTAGAGATGTTAGCTGAACACATTAGCATAGTTTAAGCGTTTCGATTTAAATACCCTAGGAGCCTTTCGATGAAAACAGACTTTCTAACGATAAAAGTGGTTCCACTGGAACCACCGGGGGCAAAATCAAAATTCCGAAACCTTCATGCACATCTAGAGATGTTACCTGAACAAATTAGCATAGTTTAAACGTTTCGAACTGAATACTCTAGAGCCTTTCGATGAAAACTGATTTTCTAATGATAAAAGTGGTTCCACTGGAACCACCTGGGGCCGAATCAACATTCCGAAACCTTCTTGCACATCTAGAGTTGCTACCTGAACACATTAGCATAGTTTAAGCATTTCGAATTAGATACCGTAGCAGCCTTTCGATGGAAACTGATTTTCTAACAATAAAAGTGGTTCCACTGGAACCACCGGGGCCAAAATCAAAATTCCGAAACCTTCATGCACATCTAAAGATGTTACCTGAACACATTAGCATAGTTTAAACGTTTCGAATTGAATACCCTAGGAGCCTTTCAGGTTGTGAAGGATGGACGGACGGACGGACGGACGGACGGACGGACGGACGGACGGACGGACGGACGAATCAATCACGACAATATCCCCGCATTTTTGAAAATGCGGGGATAAAAACCATTTTCTTGTTGCAATGAATTGGTAATACTGGCATGTGTAGGGTTTGTGGTGGTTAAATTTTACATTTGATAAGTCCTCTGTACTGTCTTATATTATTGATGTCTATGTTTTCTTTTGTGAGTATATTTGGATGACCTACTGGATATTCTCTTATTGACATATGGATAGAGTGAACAAATATCTATGTATTTTATTTCATTGTCTGTGTTTTGGTCTATTTTATGATGTAATTTAATGGCATTTGTTCTCCCCCTCCCCACCCCCCCCCCCCCCCCACCCCAAATAATGCTTCACATGGTATAATAGGATCCATGTTTTGAAAGAATGAATTTACTGTTGATTTTACTTCAGGATTTGATTTGCAGAAATGATCAAGTTTATGTTCCCATGTTACTCTCATGTTATCCCCCAATGATTCTAAATGGTGTATTCATTCCTGTGTATTGTTGTATAGAGTTTGGTAATTCAGTAAATTGATTGGATTTTTCTCATGTGTCTTGTCTTTGTAACATGTTATGCACCCATGCCACATACATCCATAAAATTCAAAGATTGTATTTGTGTCTTTGTGAAACCAATCAACATAATATCCCCCTATTTTAACCACCCCACCATTAAGTGAATGTTGAATATTATGTTTTCTTCCTGTGTAACAGTCTGTAACAATCTAATGGCTTTATGGAGTATTTGTCTTTAGCAGGGTAACCTATGTTTGAAATGATTGTCATTTTGTTTTCTGGAAGATAATTTTTTCTCCAAGCCTTTGTACATGCATCGGCTAAAGTAAATGCTTCTCTCAAGGGGTATATGCCATCACTATCTATAATTTTTTGTCTGGATTCTCCCACAACCTCTACACAAGATATCTACATCTGATTTGCAGTATAGTTCCATTTCGTTTTGAAAATCAAATCTGGTATTACTAGTAAAGTTTTGGTTGTACCACTTGATAAAATCTTCCCTATCTGATGGAGACATAGAATCTGGCATATACAATGTTGAATCTAAATAAGGACCAATATAATTTTGATAAGCTTGTGTGTTTGCCAAATGGGGGAAATAACCTTTTGCTAATTCTGTCAAGCCAAATGTTTTAGGAAATTGTGGCAACCTCATTGAAAGAAAATTTAAAGAATCTATAAGTCTAATACCACAAGCTTTGAGTGAAATAATTTTGTTTCTATTCATAATTATATCAGGAGTTGTTGTACCAGTTTCAATGAGGTGTCGGAAAATAACTTGTCCATCAAAACCTCTTAACAATGTGAGCAATAGCTGCTGTCCATTTGTGTTCCTTACTGAAAGCCAATCACAAAAATCTGACAAAGTAGATTCCCCTTTAAATATTAATTGTTGTTGTCCAAATTTGTCACAGAAAATACATTCTTGATCTATAGTTTTGCAAAAACGTTCCCCACATGCACGGTGTGCAACACAGAAATTTGGGATATGAACTCCTGAGTCTTGTGTGGTTTCAAAATCAAAAAATACAAATGGAATGCTTGGTAATTTTTCATCCTCGGGTGAAGTGTATTTTGGAATGAAACATTGGTGTTCAGAATTGACTACTTGTTGACAATATTTACATTTTTTGAATCCTTCACAAATATGTTTTCCTTTTGTTGGATATATTAATGAATTATACTTTTATACTATTATACTATATGTTTACATTTTTGAAGTAATTGACAAATTGTTTTTTCGTCTTTTCACTTTGTAGTGATATGGTTATTATAGCATGATAAACTTCTAAATTGTCTATTGCAACTGTAAAAGGTGACTGGGGTTCAGGAATACATTTTGTTGAATTATAGCAAACACAACCACCAAACGTGCACAAGTGACGTTCTCTCTGGTTGCACCCTTTACTGCAAAGTTCACAATAGTAGGAAGATCCTAAAAATCCTGTAATTGTAGTGATGGTATCAAAATACTGTTCATGGTGATCAATATGAATAACTTTACTATCAGTGGTGGTATTTGGAGGTTTGAATAAAAATTCACTTTTTGCAAACTGTGGATGAATTTTGATGACATACTCTGGTTAAAGCAGGTCTTGTATTTTATAATACTCTTCGTATCCGCAAGGAATATTATAATCAAGACCTGCTTTGTCCATCAATGCCTTAGCTTCCAACTCTTGTGTTGGTCTATTAGATCTTTTCATTCTGTCCCATTTCTTTTGCCAAAGTTCTGAATTATCTCTCTCAACATGACACTTTCCCATAGAGTTTCACGATAGTGATGATACATTATTATATAATATGGACATACCCAAAGAAACACAAATGGAAACCAATAATGAATTCGAAGAATTATTTCCAGAGAAAGAGGGTCAGCCAAAGAAAGTTACAAGAAAACAAAAAGCTAAAGACACTAAATCTAAAATAGGAAAACTTGCCAAGAAAGATTGAAACATTTTTGAAAGTGACATTTTCAAAAAAGACATTTACAAATCTGTAAATATTCATGGAATAAAATTTTCGGATTGAAAAAGGTAATAATAGTTTGTTGTTATTTAAAACAGGGGGAATTTTTTCCAACTCAGGATTTTTATTTATAAAAATAAAAAAAACTTGCAAAATAAAAAAAAACGTTTTAGAACAAAAATATTTTATAAGAAAATATTTTTTGTGATTGCAAATTAATTTTATGAAAAAAACTTTTCATAAAATATTCTTTTAAAATATTTTTTGTGTTTGTAAATTATTTTTATGAAAAAGAGTTTTCATAAAATTAATTATTTGCAATCACAAAAAAATATTTTCTTATAAAATAAACTTGCAAAACAGAAAAAAACATTTTAGAACAAAAAATATTTTTTATGTTTGCAAATTAATTTTATGAAAAAACTTTTTCAGAAAAATAATTTGCAAACACAAAAAATACATTGATGCACAGTGGAAACTTATGTGCAACACAAAAGCTAATCGCTTTATACCATTTGAAATGTATTACTTGGTGGTTTAAAAAGCACATTGGTGTGAAATATTTCCATACTTTGTGATTACAGGGGTTACGTCTAAATTGTTCTCTCTCCATGTCTTTCGCTATGAAAAAAACTTAGCTCAGAACCCCGAACTAAAGTTGTAGCTGAATCTCTCCAGCTACAAGTAACTTCTGCAACCACAAAGTATCTTATTTTGCCAAAATATAAGGAAATATGAGGTTTACACCTGTTTGAATTGAATCTGAATTCCAACTTCGCCATTATCTTCTTATCCTCTTCATCTGAACTATCTTCTCTCCTCGCTGGTTCACTCACAAATGAACTGTTGCCTGCCATATTGAGATTATAAATATCCAACACGGATGCCGCAGAAAAAAACACTCAAGCTTAACGACGATAGTTGGAATGTCTGTGTTGAATATGAATTTGTGTTTCTTTTGACAGATAATAGTCCATAACTATTTTTACCAAATGGATTGTGGTGGTTAAGATATCATCTTAAACTACAGCTCACAAGCTTTACGGTGGCATATAATATGTCCAGATAGAATAATTATGAGCAAAGATATTCGAATAAATAGGTAAAAGTACGGATATCGTGTGAGTGTTTGAGCCGTTGTTCTAAAAAATAATAAATTGTTGTGCTGCTAAATGTATGGTATAAGTCGTGGGAAACTCATGTATTTCAAAAATAAAGTTGGTTGATCACATTTCATTGATGGAAAATAATATTTCAGGTGTTATTCCGGTGTCGATATAGCACTCAATGTTAAGTCAGTATTGATGTTTTGATTTGCAAAGCAGTGGTTATTTTCAGCGAAGACGCACTATATTTAAACCACTTCCCAGAAAATGATGTGTTTTGTGACATTTATTTTCCAGGAAATCGACTCTAACACCTAACATTACAATTCAACACGCATTTTGTTTATCATAGGATTATAATTGTTCGGATAAGTTTTAGATTACAATTAATTCATCGCTTATATTGGATATTTAACTTGAATAATTTTGAAGGTATTGGTGTATTTTCTTCAATACATTTGTAATAGGATAGACAGTAACTTATTTACAACTCAAATAACGGATAGCGTTCTTGTATCTGCAAATTCGTATTCGTACAAATAAATGAAATATGATTTGTGTGAATATGAATTTACAACTAGGGACTGTCTCTTATTTCGACTTGATATTGTAAGTTGATAAGCACTCAGAAAAACTCAAAGTACTGGCTATTGTGCCATTTTTAAAATTCGGAGAGATATCCATGGGACAAACAAAAGTAACTTGACTGGATATTTACAATAACAAGACGAGAAGGGGGAAATGACAATTTTACATCTTTCCTTATACAGAATTGAACAGCCTTTTTCAAGGCTACAAAATATTGGAAAGAGATTTTTCTTTCTAAACAAATAAAAGTCTCAGAAAGAGAGACATAGTTCCATTCTGTGAGTGATTGTTGTATTGTATTGTATCAATGAGAGATATCCTAAGACAAGTTTGGAATAAAAAAATGTTGCAATTACGCCAGAGTGCCTCCATGAGTGTCTATGGGGAAACAAGCCATAATGATATCTCGAAGCTCCAAGCAATAAGCATAAAACTGGACTGAGAAACGATAGATCTCAGCAATAGGGCAACATTCCGAACAGCAGCCATTACAAACAACTAAAAATGCGGTCAGCAGCATATACCAATTTATCGTTTGGTTGCAGATTTCATATCAATTACTAATTTATTAGTAATGAATTTGATTAATTTTGATCTCTGGTCAGTATCGATTGTTAAAAATGCAGTATACGTCAGATTTTTTCATTGTTTTATTTATGGAGTCTCGTGAACTACAGAGTGCCTTTTTCGGCAATTATCATATTCGTCCACCTTCCATCTACGTAAATTACCGAACGTAACTTTGTGAATATGCGGCAATTATTCAAACCAAACAATACCCAGTGATACTGCAATTCAATAAAAGTCGGTCGTTATTAAGCGGGTACAATAATACTATTCCAGAATGTGGTCCAATAAAATACATATTTTATAAACTTGAAAGCAGGTACACAAGTCGTTCTGATGAATTATCTTGTTTTTATATCGGCATTTTCCATGGGAATGGCTCGAGTTTTGTACAAAATAAGTGTTTACCTCAATGTTACTCTATAGTCGTAGCTGCTGATAGGGACACTTGGGGACGCGCTTGAAAAATGGTATATGGTATTGACTGTTTCGAGCGTACATGTAGAATATTTCACTTTACATACAAAATATTGAAACACATGTTGAAATGACACAAATCTATTTTTCAAGGTATTGTCTCGCAGGGTTAGATTGCTTGAAGATATGCGCACAATCGACGTGCAGTACGCCTTAGTACACAGCGTCATAGTGCCCCCATGTGGACAATCGGGGTTAAGTGCCTTGCCCAAGGACACAACGCGGGAGTCCGAATCGATCGCTCAGACAGTCACCCATCCGAGGATTAACCGGGCTCGACGTTGCTTAACTTCGGTGATCTGAAGAGAACCGGTTACCGCAACGCCACCGCGCCCCGGTTCGTCATATATAAGTGGAAGAGATGCGCTGATCTTGCCCATTCTCCCGAAAGAGGAGCCAGAGGAGCCGATGACGTCGTTTTATTCTTTTAATTTTTTTAATCTTTATAATTTTTTTAAATTGATTTTTATTATTTTGAATTTTTTTATTTGTTTTTTAATTGATGTTTTAGTTGGTTTTATTTTAGTTTTTTTATTCGATTTTTTTAAATCTCAGCTAACGGTCATCTAAAGTCAGATTTCGGATCAGGGTAATTAGCCACCTGGTCTATAGTGTTTTTGTTTACATAGGCACCCACTTCATTGACAAGTGTTTATATAGTGGCTGGTCTATCTTCATATATCCGTTATCACCCACACTCGGACACGTATGTCATCCATCGAATGATGATGCCGTCGATAAGCTGCCCCTCAGAGAAACGTCGCTGATTGGTTGAACGCAGCAGAGAAGGGAACGTCCCGTCAGTTAACTGAGCAGGTCATTTTATCAACTGTTATTTTTATTTCGAAAGGGATCTTCAACCAAGCCGAACGTTTTTGGCCAATATGTCTTCCAGCAAGAATATTAAAATCGGCAACCGTGAAACTTATATTCACGGTGGAGTCTTCCATGGAAATCTGAAAGTTCACATGAGAAGGTTTTCTACCATTATTCCACCACCTCTGTTCGGCCAGTAAGTAGAAGCATTTACCAGAAAACCGGAGAAGGACCTTTAAGAGATATACTGTTGGATGCTATGGCAGATCAGCTGTGAAAATAGCAGCTTCGAGTTTGCCCTTTTAAGGGCATCCAAATTCTTAAAAAGAGAACCTTTTTCACACACACACGTCGCATTGATACGGCTCCCACCAATCTATAAAAAGCTGTGGATATAGCAGTCTCGGCTTAGTGTAGAAAATGGACCCCCGTTGTTACACCCCTTCACCTGCGTCGTAAGCGGGCCAACGTCTCCTGGAAATTCGACCATTATCCATACATTTATCGAAAATCTAAAAGACCTGGTGTACCTCATTCCCCAAACATCATCTGATGTTTTAGTGAACGGCAGCCCCTGTATGCCACCCTATCTTATGTGGACTTTGTGGAGGGGATACCTCCAGAGTTCAAGCCCAGTTCTCTCGTTATACTGGACGATCTGAGGTTGCAAGTCGACGAACGGGTCACTCGTTTATTTACCCAGGGCTCACACAATCGCGGTATCAGTGTACTATACATCGTTCAGAACTTATTTGATAAGAATAAGTTCTACCGTACTGTGACGCTGGACTGTCATTACTTAACCCTTTTCAAAAACCCCAAAGACCGGTCACAGATTTCACATCTGTCGGCTCAGATGCATCCTGGGAAAGCTAAATTTCTGAGAGAAGTGTTCGCTGACGTAACTGCTGTTCCGTACGGCTATTTAGTAATCGATCCGCGACAGCAAACCGATGAAGGGTTGAGGTTTAGATATCCCCGCGAGAGTCACAAATCATCTACGTTAAAAATTTATAAAATGGGGTAATCATGGGCGTTTCTCTCATAATGATGACTGCACGCCTGATATGCAACATTGAGACGCTAAACGTCCTCAGCTGCGCAAAACACGAAGTAATCAAACAGATAGTGAAACACACTGATAAAGAATCTTTTACTGAGCGAAACTGGAAACGTACCCGTTTCAAAGTAACATTTTGTTAGACTTTTTTGACACAAAGAGAAAGTGAGAAAATTGGCACAAAAAACACTGCAGATAGAGAAGAGAGAGCCAGGAGACATATTCTACAAACGGGGGGTCTTGGGATCAGTTTTAGGCTCCGCATTGCGTGGATTAGCTAAGGGACTATTTGGATAATGGAACACGCCAAGAAAATGGTTTTGGTGGATCCTTGAATGTTGGAACGTTATAACGAGTCCAACAAGCGACCAAACGACACTGCTGTCTCCGCGTTAGATAGAGAAATTTGAACGAGCCCAACCTAAGCGAGACTGAAAAAATCACCAGATGCAATCAAAATTTGCAGTGGTATTTAACATTCTATGATAAATCAGTGGAGCCGACAACTGTCAAAACTAAAAAAGAAAAGGATGACGTCACTCAAGACAAGGACCGGGAAATTTTGGATTCGGTACCCATAACTACGCAGGGGAAGGCAAGCTAGCCTAAAGAACCTTCAGAATTTATTATGGGACGAAACAAGACGCATAACATATAAGAAACAAACTGTAAAAGGATGCAGCATCACAGATCTAGTGAATGACTTATCGAGACAAAGAAAAAAGTTTACACCAGAAGGATGGGAAGTTTTAGATGAATCGCTGCGACACAGTAATATTCCTAAAGAACTTATTGGAAACAACGACCGGTGGGCTTTCATTCATAAAAGCACCGCCACAGCGACCATCCCGACAACCGCCACCACACCCACCCCTAAACTCACACGGACGAAGGACCAACCAGTTAAAACGTGGGTACGTTTTTAAATACACCTGTCACGGTAAGTCTCTCTCATTATGAATTTAGCAGAGCTTTACTACGAGCCTACGACTCTGGGGAGCTTCGAGTGTGTCAATGCCCTACGACGCATATCCAAAAGGAAAACGACTGCCATTGAAAAGTTGCTAAGTGGCCAAGACACCTATACCCTTCATATTAACATTAGTAAACAAAATAAAGGGATTAATTACCTACTGACGTGCGTGGATGTATTTTGAATGTTTGCCTGGGTAATTCCGTTGAAAAACAAGTCTGGTGCCCCCGTCGTTTCTGCGTTAACCGCGATTTTCAAACAAGGCCGCAAACCTTTGAAGTTACATACAGATCAAGGAAAAGAATTTTTTAATTTTCAATGCCAACGGTTTTTAAAAAAAGGATAACGTCGAGTTTTTCACTACCTACAACGTCGAAACGAAATGTTCTATAGTGGAGAGATTTAACAGAACTCTCGAAACGAAAATGTGGAAATACTTTAGATCAATACACAGACCTTTCCAATACAGGCTTTGACGGATTCAAATAATAACACCTTTCATCGCAACATCGGCATGGCACCTGCTGTCGTTACGCAAAATGACCAGGAACGCATATGGTAAAAAAGGCTTTACGGAACCCCTGTCTAATCGAATGAGCGCTACCAAATAGAAGACCATGTCCGAATTAAGAAAGTAAAGCGAACATTTGAAAAGGGGTATTTGTCCAACTGGACAGATGAACTCTTTACCATAGCCGCAATAATATCGGGATGTCCAGTCACATACCGATTAAAAGATGACAGTGGAAGAATACTTGAAGGGAGCTTTTATACGTAAGAACTTCAAAAAGTGACTGAAAAAAACGATTTACGGAATACAGCGAGTGCTTAAAAGTCGGGGGAGAGAAAAGAATAAAGAACTGTTTGTTAAATGGTTGGGGTACCCGGCTAGCTTCAATTCGGGGAGTCAGTTTACCTTATAAATAGCAGGACTCCGCCGGCTTTTTTTCATAATGATGGATGGCGACAGTACTAACAGTACTACCAGTACGTGGCTACTTTTTTGTAGAAGTGTCCCAAGCGTAAAATAACGTAATTCGTTCAAGCAATTATATTATACATAATAGTTATCAGCAGCATCGTTAATCTGAGTGTGCAATCTCCCAACCCTCAATTGTGGACAGCTCTTTTGGGAAGTGGAATATGATATTTACTTCTTAATCCCTCAATCAAGAAAACATAATGTTCTATCTAAATTTACCGAGTAACAGCAGTATGGGGGTATTCCCGGAAAACACACACACGTCCTTTGGGACACAACTGTCCCATCCGATAAGCCTCGAGGGGAATGGGAAGTTGGGCTTACCGAAGCCCAGTACCCCAACACTTGGTTTAATATAAACGAATCTGAAGGCTTTGTGAGAGTTGAGTACAAAGGGAAAGTATGCAATTTTGTTTTAAAAGACGGACGGTATACTGACCCCGTGGAAATAATTAAACACCTGGACGAGATTAGGGGCAAGAAAAATTTAAACATGCCTGAATCTGTGTTCGAGTTCGACTGGGATCCCATGTCACAAAAAAATTACCATTGTGGTGAGAAACGGAGCAGAATTGCCGTTAAGTTCACGCCTTCGCGATATTTTCGACTTTGAACAAAGCACATTTTATAAAAAATGGTTCAGAGCTTTTCGGGCGACAGACGTTAACAGTTGATTTTATTCACTTTTCATCTACTGCGATTTAGTTCGCGACCAAGTTGTGGCAGATTCAAAAGTCCCGTTACTACGAATCGTACCTGTCGAAAAGGCGAATTTAATTTATTCAGCAGCAGGCGAATACGAAAATACAATTTCTCGACCCTTTCAAAATGTATATTACCGTGGGCAATAAACAATTTGGAACAGTCCCCATGTATATATGTATATAAGAGACGACACGGGAAGGCCTGTCCCATTTCAGCTAGGGAAGGTAACTACGACACTTTACTTTGGAAAACGACATGACGTCCTGTTGCAAGGCGAAGTTATATGATGATCATTATCTCGCTCAAGTAAGGTAGGGATTATCAGCCTTTTCTGGGGCAGAGATGCAGAGAGGGCATGGGTTCGGAGCTTGTTGGGTACATTAAAGCACGCAGTGTTACCGTCATTCAAAAATTTGGGGAAACAACTTTAAAAAAATAAATAGAGGTCGTTGGTGATAAAGGTGTATGGAGAAGAAAATTCTGGTGCGCAGCGACTCACAAACTCGAGTGAGGAAAGCGCTGGACAATGCCATGAAGGTCACACTCGATCGAGCATCTATAAACGGGGGGTGCAGCCGGTGAAACCACCAGATCACAGAAACGAAAGAGATCAGAGAAGACGCAAGATATTTTTCGTATTGTCACTAATTAACCCACAATCGTTCGAGTGCGTTAATAGCGAATTGGAGATTAGTTGCCACATCTCCACTCAAACAAGTGTCGCATCTGGTCAATGGATAGAGTATCACCCACTGGCTACAATAGGGCATGGAGGAATAATAGAGTTCAATATTTCGGGATCCAGAAACGATTATCTGAATTTAGCTTAGAGCTATCTTCACGTAAAGCTCAAATCTTGAAAATGGATGGGGGAACTTTGGCTGAAGAAGCAAACTTTGGACCAGTTAACCTGCGGATGCACTCTCTGTTCAATAAAGTGGAAATCAGTCTGAACGAAAAACTTATTTCGCCTTCAAATAACACCTACCAATATAAAGCCTTCATCGAATCGTTACTTAGTTATAGATCCGCTGATAAAAGGTCTCCGCTTACATCGACTTTGTTGTATAAAGATACAACTGGTCATTTAGATGGTTTAGAAGAAAATAACGACTTGACGACGAGAAAGACCTCTGCCCAAAAAAGTCGCATTTTCGATATGACGGGAAGATTATACCTGGACATGTTTTTTTTTAACCTAGATAACTTCTCAATGGAGTTAACGTTCACGTGAAAATGAATAGATCGAAAGGCACCTTTTCTTTAACCCTTTGAACTCTAGTGGTATATTCCATGCCAGTTCAATGTGAGCAATTAGTAGAGTCGATATTCATTATTTGGGGTAGACCAATCAATATTTTCAACGTGCAGCCTCGGGGCTGCACGTTGAAAATATTGATTAGGCTACAGCACACATTTACTGAACAACCATCCTATTTAATGACGTTATGACGTATCATGTTGCTGGCCGGAAAAAAAACAGCCGCAAGGGTTCAAAGTGTTAATGGCTGACGCACCAAACTATATAATTAAAGTCAAAGAAGTATCCATGTTTATCAGGAAGGAGAGATTCAACCCAGCGGTGAGAAGAGCCAACATCAAAGCTTTCGAGAAGGGCACAGCGAAATACCCCATGCACACATCGGAGAATTTTATCGCAATTACCGACTTCGAACCACAAAACGTCATCGTCACCAAAGGCTAGATCATCAACAGGCTTATAATGAATATTGTCCGCGAAATACACTGCGAAGCCGCCCCCATATTGATTTATGTTGTGTACGACTGTTCTGGAGTAATTTTGTATTAATATTTTACTTATATCAAAAATGTCACCGAGGTGCGTTTCCGTAAAACAAATAACATCATAATCATCCATTTCTTCCAAAATGTTTGGTAATTTATTGCGTAAACCTCGAATATTATAATTTATAATAGATATGCAGGTACTGCTTCCATGCATTCTATTGACTGGGCCTGGGTTAAGCTCGATGTCACCACTCAACAAAATTATATAGCTTGAAAACTGTAAGAGTAAAATACAAACCGATAGCGAGTGGCAACGTCTGAGTGCTTTGACTTGGTCTGTATTTTTATTACGTGTGCTGTAATGCCCGTACTTACAATGCTGTCCGCCACGGAAAAAAATCTATCGCCCGACGGTAGTCAAATAAATCAATCGCCATAACAATTGTTTTGGCCTGTTTGATTCAAACCCTTCTAAGGTTGATTCAGACTAATTAATAAATATTTGTCAAGTCCTTCTTAAAATATATGTATTTGAATTTTTTATCTTTAGCTCATAGGGTTCCCACGGGTGATGAGGTTTTATTTTTCTCCTTGTAAATAGAAAATCAGGTTATGCTAATAATGTTTACCCTCCCCAAACAACAACAAATATTCACACAGGAATTTGACATCAACACATTTGAATATACACATCCTATGGATGCTGAATTCAAGAAAATTATTTTGTCTGGTGTTTTTGGAAAAGATTTTTAATTATCTCCCTTTTTGGGTCCCAGAGTGGGTCTGACTGAACCCAAAAATATTTGTTCTCATAGCACAGTGATAACAAAGACACCCCAAAACACTCGTTCATGTTCCAAGGTGATAACAAAGGCACCCAAGAAGTTTCGTGGAGATCAGTTCATAAATACAGTCTCTAGGCCGAGCCGTATTCACATGTGCACTTACTGTGTATAAGCAGCACAGAATAAATCAAAGTTCATCTAATTTGCATAATTTCTGCACGAGCAAAAAACCCGTATTATATATGATGTATTCCATGTTACTAAACATTCATTCAAAAATTTATTTAAATCAGAACCTTCATATAGAAGTTCTGTACAAAAACCTGATTGTACCAAATTTCGGTACAAAATGGCCACCGGTAGCTATCTTGAATTTCGGACCGCACCCAAAAACAATCGTTCTCGTCCCAATTTGATAACGAAGGTACCCAAGAAGTTTCGTGAAGATCGGTTCATAAATACAGCCTCTATCCCGAGCCGTATTGACATGTGCACTTACTATGTTTAGGCAGCCCTGAATAAATCAAAGTTCATCTAATTTGCATAAATCATAAATTCTGCACGAGAAAAAAACCCAGTATTATATGTGATGTATTCGATGTTACTAAACATTCAAACAAAAATTTATTCAAAACAGAACTTTCATACAGAAGTTCTGTACAAAAAACTGATTGCACTAATTTTGGTACAAAATAGCTGCCGGTGGTCATCTTGAACTTCAGACCGCGCCCATAAACACTCGTTCTCGTCCCACTGCGATAACAAAGGTACACAAGAAGTTTCGTAAAGATCGGTTCATAAATAAGGCCTCTAGCCTGAGCCGTATAGATGTTGTGTACAAAAAACTGATTGGACTTAATTTCGGTGCAAATGGCCGCCGGCAGCCATCTTCAATTTTGGACCGCACCCACAAAGACTCGTTCTCGTCCCAAGGTGATAACAAAGGTACCCAAGAAGTTTCGTGAAGATCGATTCATAAATACAGCCCCTAGCCCGAGCCGTACTGAGATGGTTGCTTATTGTGTGTAGGTAGCACTGAAAAAAGCAAAGTTCATCTAATTTGCAGAATGTGTGCACGAGAAAAAACCCGTATTATATATGATGTATTCCATGTTACTAAACAAGCAATCAAAAAAACAGTTGTTCTCGTCCCACGGTGATAACAAAGGTATCGAAGAAGTTTCGTAAAGATCGGTTCATAAATACGGCCTCTTGTCCGAGCCGTATTCAATTGTTGACGGACAGACGGCCCATGGCATAACCTCAAAATTTGACTACGTCAAATTATAAAAAAAATTGAATTCGTATTTTTTATATTTTCGTAAATAAATGTTTCCGAAATTCCTCAATTTCGAAACGCCTCGGTTGCCCTCGACACTCGATCATTTTTTTCCACCAGAACATCATCTCGTTCTCGTCCAGCTTTTCCAACACCGACGCAAAACCCTGTACTGTGGCGTCTTTGTCTTCCGCAGTGTAACAGGTGTGCGCCTTGATCACTCCCTCTGGCATGCAACCCGGACATCTCTCGCTCTTCGCTCTAGGAATGTTTAAATCTACGAGATGGGCACACGCTCTGTAGAAGACACCTCTGAGGAACTTTTCACGCAGAAGTTCCCTCTTCATATTCTCCACTTTCTCTTCAGGATCTTTGATTGTTAAAAATCACACGGTTTAATTGGTGTAGGACCGCTTTATCTTACAATGTTCCCCCCTTGCTTGACTTATTTGCATATATTTTGACAATCGATCAGTGTCTATGACTTTTTATGAATAAAAATCTTAACGTCATGGTATTGCATTCTTGTGCTATGCATGGCGTAATCCCCATTCATTATTCTGCTTGTTCTATAGCTGCTGAAGTTTATATAGCAGTGTTTCAGCTTTGTGTTTCTTTGTTTTATTTGTTAGGTTTGACGCATGATAGGCCTATTTAAAAATATCACCGTGGCAAAAAATGATTTAGTCAACAATTTATTTCGTTGAATTGGTTATTTATTATTCATTCGATTACTGTTATCAAAAAGCGGTGGCCCCTCGACATGTGTAATCAGTTTTTTGTGAGTGCATGTATAAAACGTTCTCTTTTTATTTTTATTATTTTATTTTGTCTGAACGTTTTCACTTGTATTAGTGAGAATACGTTCTTGTTGTAAGATGGGGGCGCGGTGGCTCAGTTGGTAGAGGTGCAGGCTGCAAGCCGAGAGGTCCTCCGTTCGAATCCCACCTGCGGCAACCGCGTTGTGTTCTTGGGCAAGATACTGGTATTGCTGCAAAAAGTGCATAGCTCCGTTTCGGAGATTTTGCTTTAATAATTTAGAATTTATGTAAATCGTTCGGTGGAGGAGTTTATAAAGAAGGCTCTGTAGATACGACTCATCACAGATTGTGAAAGAACCTTTATATATTGATTCCCATTCGTCTGTCTATAAATCAATACCTAAAAGGTCTCCCAATTTGTTTGTGTGTCTTGACGAGTTTTATTGCCACCGACTGTAAAAAATTGGGAACAAAGTTTTGCAACTTTTTGGGGAGAATCTCACTTTTTCGACATATTCGTTAATTATTGTTGAAACCCCATGATTCCGCCTAACGACTTATTTCCACGACTGGGGTGTGGAATCTATTACTTCTTGGTAAATCATGAATGGCGTCTTGTTGCTGTATTTTTCGGAGAAGTGCGAAAAGGATAAAAAGCTGTTTTATTGTGTCAGAGGTCCTTTACAAAGAAAATTTCTTTCAAGCACCAGTCTCTATTATAAAAATATTCATTATGTATCTATATTTGACTGTTATAGAGAAATTTGAACGAGCCCAACCTAAGCGAGACTGAAAAAATCACCAGATGCAATCAAAATTTGCAGTGGTATTTAACATTCTATGATAAATCAGAAAATATATGCTCTGGGGTTTCTACCGCTCATTTATCTAATAATGACCAAATGTGTAGTATGTGTAGTATGTTCCTCCAAAAACTTTTTGTGTGATTACCAACTATTGAAAGACCCTCTTTGTACAAATACCAAACTTTGTAGTTCCCGTATTTTTTTCAAAATCGTCCAAGATTAATGTTTTCCACGGGGCCAGAAGGTTTGGGTCCAACAGCTTTTTGATCCAGGCCATTTTCAATGCGCGGCTATAGTTTTTAACATCTGAGAATTTCGGACCACCATATTCTGTTAAATTGATTACCACGTTGCGTTTAATCTTTTCATTTATTCTTGACCCCAGAAATTTGAAAAGCAGATTTTGCAATCTTTGGAAAATATATTCGGATGGACCCAGAACGACTGCCAAACAATTTATAAGCATTGGGAATGCTATGGTTTTTGATTGCCGCTGCCTTTCCAATGAGTGTAAAGTTTCAAAACGACCAGTCGCTCAGTAAGTTTTCAATCTGTTCTATTTGGTTAAGGTAGTTACTTAAAATATAGTTTTCACCAAACAGATTATTCTCAATTCCTAAAATTCTGAACGAGGAGTTATGGTTCCATTTAACGTTTTAATCGGTTGGAATTTCATCTCGACACCCTCTTTTGATCCGATCCATGTGCCTTCAGTTTTTTTTCGAAATTTATCTTTAGCCCTGATATTTTCGAAAATGTGTTAACTGTTTCGAGAGCTGCGTTTAACGAATGTCCGTCATCATCTAAAAAGAGTGTTGACTCATCGACATATTGATTAAAAATTCCGAGCCATTAATATTAATACAATTTATATTCGGGCTAAATTTCAAAGCGGCACTCAGAATTTCCGCACTAAGTATGAACAGGTACGGAGAAAGGGGATCCCCTTGCCTTACTCCACGTTCAAGGTTGAATTTTTCCGAGCAGTGGGCATTGTTTAAAACAGAGCTAACCATGTTGTTATAGAATGTATTAAAACCATTTTTTATAATCGACGGACCAAAGTTTGGAAACTGTAGGGTCTTCTCAATGAAAGACAACTCAAGTGAGTCAAAAGGTTTCTCCGGGTCTAACAAGGTTGAAATAGAAGGGATATTGTGATGACCACTTTTACTTATTAAATCAAAAACTAAGCGACTAGATTCTCCAATATACAGGCCCTTTACGTATCCCAATTGTGTGTCGAATATAAGTTTAGGAAGGACTGTCTTGATACGGTTTGTTATAACAGCAGAACCGATTTTAACATCTATATTTATCAAAGATATAGGTCTCCAATTTTTTAAAAACATTTTGAGTTTATTTGATTTGATTTTGGGGTGTATGTGATAATACCGGTTCATTGGATTATTGAAAGTTCTTTATTTTATATCCATAATTCAGAGAATTTGTTAAAAAAATACCGAGGTCTTTCCAGAATAAAATATAGAAATCGGCCGTGAAGCCGTCTGATCGTCGTGATTTATTATTTTCCATCATTTTTAGAGAAGTTACACATTCCGTTAAAGTAAGTGAATAGTCTAGCGACACAGTATCATCATTATCTAAAAAAATCATAAAAGGGTTTCCTGTAGCTTCTGTATGTTGGAGGTTTTCCGAATTGGTTATTTTGGAGGTGTGGAGATTTTTATAAAAACGTCTTTGATTCGATAAAGTATCAGTTAAATTACTTGTTTCTGACGCAACAGCCTTCATAAGTTTTGGGATAATCTATCTTGAGTCTTTTTTTTCTAGATTGCCGAAGTATTTAGTTGGTTTCTCTCCTTCCACTTTCCATTTTGCCTTACAACAAAGGATGATTAGGCGTATCCTTTTATCCCGAATTGATTTCAGTTCCGTTTCAAATGCTTCAATTTCTTGAGTTTTCGAACGATTTCCCGTGTCCAAATTTGTTCAATACGATATAGTTTTCCCGCGTATCTTAAGATTTAAGGTTTCCCAAAATAGTTGATCATTAATCGTTAATTTATTATTATTATTATTATTATTTTTATTATTATTATTATTATTATTTTTTTTTTTTTTTTTTTTATTAATTGAATATTGGTCGATTGTTTCTGCCATAGTTCCTTTTACTAAGTTTACGTATTCTGGATCAGTGAGAAGGCTATTGTTAAATTTACCAAAGCCCTTTCCCCTCGACTGACTGATGCGGGACAAACTGACTATAATGGGAATGTGGTCTGATTTATATCCAATTTAGATGTCGGTTTGTTTAAAAAATACTGTATGTCAGAAGACATAAGGAAGTAGTCCAGTCTGCCCATTTTATGTCAAGGGCCCCTGCAGGTATAGCGCATTAATTCGGGATTTTCGATTCTCCACACATCATGTAAATCAAACATCTGCATATTTTTTTTAAACTTTTCATTCGTCTTCAAATTATTTCTGTGTTTATAGCCATTTGTGTCATGTTCATAGTTTTGGGGTACATTCCAGTCGCCCCTAATAAAATTGAAGTATTGCCTCTCTCTTCTATCTAGGAGAAAGAATTGTCATAAAAGGATGGATTGTCTTCATTTGTCCCAAATACCACAGAAAGTGTCAGTCTTTTGATCGCTTATAGTGATACCAAGTAGAATATAGTTCCCCCTTTATCTGTAATAACCTTATTAACTCAGAAATCAAATTAGTTTTGGAGCAAAATAGCTGTGCATCTACTGGGGCTGGAACAGCAACTAAAAACGCCTCGTATACCCACTCATCTGTCCATGATGTCTCGACTTCTTGACAAGAATGTGTGTCTACCAATAAGGTAATGTCAAATGCCCTTCTGCACCGTGAGAAGATGTCACGCCGTTTAACAATATCCAAAGATAGACCTCGACAGTGTACACTACCAACAGTGTTTTTAGCTATGATTATTTATAAAACAGGTGTTTTTATCAACACCAGTGAAGTAAATTGATTTGGACTTGAACTGTTGCAGACTTGCAATTGAAGAAATAATGGTTTGACACATCTGAATTGTTTTAAGTTTTTTGTCAACAATAACAGTGTTCCAAATAGAAACATTTAATACATAAAAGAAAAAGTTACTCCAAGCATATTTTATAAATCCAGAAAAAGGGAAAGATTTATTTATTTATTTATTTATTTATTTATTTATTTATTTATTTTTTATGGGGGTGGAGTCGGTGGGTTGGGCTCTGAGAGCCCTTGTTGTAGTTAATATTCCAGTGTAGCCTGTGTTAGAAACAGGTAACTCACAGCAAAATATGTAAATACAGACATATTAACATAACACGTCTTTAAAAACACATTCCGGTATGGAAATTATGCTGTGCATTTGTGGGAAGGGCACTATTCTCTAAAACCACACGTTGAAAGGTATTCAGGGATATGGCCTTGCTACAAATTGAAAATTATCTGAATCAGCACACACCCATGAACTGACATCACCAATTCATGTTCGTTTGCCGTGTCCAGAAATGTTATTAAAACAACCAATCATGACAGGTGTTTTGGGCAAATGATTTCAGATTTCGACAACATTCACCGGTAGATGAAAATTCTCAAAAACTGAAACAAACATCATTTTAGTTGGACCACGTAGTTGGCACATAAACAATTACTTCGGTGTGAATAAGCTGCGTCGCATTGTCGACTGACCTCCGTCAAATGACTAATCGGTCTGCACGCAATAAATTTTCAGTAACATAAATTATCACAGTTGTGTGTTTTTCTTCAAACGTTGTGTGCAGTGACTGGTCTTGATGTGGATCGCAAATACACGTGCATTGGCAAACACGAAAGAACTAACAGCCTCATTTGGCACTTTCTCCACGGAATCCAGATTTTATTACGCTTCACCACTTAAGCAATGCCCACTACTTACATTCTTCCAACGTGTAAAAAGCAAGCGTGTTACCATATACGTAAAGAGGTTGAAACTACATTCAGGTGTCCCGTTATATAAGACCGATTGGTGGAAACATCCACATGTTAAGGTTATGCCTTACTGAATTAGATTAAAATGACTTGTAAACATAAACATCAGATGTAGCACATGTTAGGTTTAGAAATTAGAAGAACTGCGCATATGAACTGACAACCAACCATGAAAAGGGCTTCTTCAATTCAGGTGTGTATGCCATTTCAACAATTGCTACATTTCCTGTGGTTGCCTTAGATAACGACGATGTGTTGCTCAAATTTACCTCCAACAATTTGGAGGACTTTCTCTGTGTAACAGTTAAGTAACTCTTTGCATAGAGCAAAGGATACTGCTACTGGACCTAATGAAATACACTACAAAATTCTAAAACATCTGTCAAAATCATCACTTCAACTTTTATTGTCAATTTTAACGACATATGGGTGGGTGGTCAGTTTCCACCTTCCTGGCGAAAAGCAACAATTAATCCTGTTCCAAAGCCTAATAAAGATCACAGCAACCCAAACAATTATCGACCCATTGCATTAACAAGTTGTCTGTGTAAAACCATGGAAAAGGTGATCAATGATCGACTTGTCTGGTTTCTGGAAGCGAACAATCTACTTGCGAATGTTCAGTGTGGTTTCTGAAGCCAGAGAAGTACTGTGGATCATTTGTTTAGACGTTTATAAGAAATGCCTTTGCCTGAAAAGAGCATGTGGTCGCCATCTTATTTGACCTGAACTTGTTTGTTTGTTGGTGGTTAACGTCACATATTCATGCACCATGGCTAATCGTGACACAACATGGAGATGAAGTCATGTTTAGTCAATCGTTTATCTACATGTTGCCCATTTTAGAGGACTTTCACCCCAAGCATTGGTGACTGGGTCCTATTTTACTGGTAAAGCGGAACTGGTTTACCACAGTAAACAAGTGCTGCTTACTTCCCGGGGTTCCCACGGGGAATTTGACCTGAAAAAGGCAAAGTATGCAACGTGGGCGTGTGGGATTTTTAAACTTTTTAACATGGTGTTGAGAGTGCGTATGCCTCTTTCTATTGAAAACTGTTCAAAGGACCGTCAATTTCAAGTTCCTGCCGGGTCTACATTATGTGATCCACACGAGCAAGACTTGGGGGTTCCTCAGGGTAGTATTTTATCAGTTACATTTTTTTTCTGTATAAATTAATAGCACCATTGACGCAATTGATAATATTGGGGATTTTTCCATTGTATGTTGATGACTTTGTAATCTGCTATAGCAGCCAAAATATGAATTCCATTGTAAAGCGAGCAGATGTTTGAAGTGGAAGGCGGTTTTGACACCCATATGGGATGTGAATAACGTGTTCGTCCAATCGGTCACAGGCAAGGAATGACCACCACCACCGCCACGATCATTCCATGCGACCCTAACACGCAGCTGGAGAGATTGGATCTCTTAATAATGAGTCGAGAAGCCAGAAATATGGGAGTGTGAAAAGATTTGGTGAGCAAATGCGACGAATTGTTGAGACAGAAGGTTTGGGATAAAGATACGTATAAATCGTTCATGAAAGCGTTGAAAGAAAACAAATAAATAATAAATAAAATAGCAAAGCAAAAAAATAAATCAAAAAGAAAATAATTATTATTAATAAAAATAAGAAAGAAAAAATATGTTAGTGTTAAAGAACAGAGGATTTACTGGACGTTACGTCTACGCCAGTTCGGGCTTGCTGGATTCGATGATGGGAGTTCTATTGCATACCTTCACCGGCGATGTAACAACACAGATCGCTTCGACTGCCATGAAGGTCGGAAAGAAGATCACGATGGATGTGGGTAAGAAAACTGCGATGAAACAGTATTAGAATCGCTTCGAAAGCCGGCAAGAGGCGTGCCGATTTAATTCGGAAGTTGATAAGACAGCCACCATGGGCTAAACGACCAAAACTGTCATCGAAATCGGAAGAGATTGTATCGAATATGAAAGTTGGAAACTTCAAGGATTCTGGCATTGTGCCGATACAGGAACTCGCCACGACGTTGAACATCAGATCGGGATTGAAAATGGTTTTAAAGAAAATTTAATTTTTTATTATATATAAGAATAACAAAAATTAAATTAAAAAAAAATAAAACAAAAATTGGTAAAAACAAACCTTAAACATGGCGAGATGGAAATCAAATATCTATCGGGAACGAAACGAAGACCAGGAGCTCGAATCACACACTCTTTCCCAGAAGCACAAGAGGATTGATAGTGGGAAAATCGAATTGCGGAAAGACGAATCTGTTGTTGCGTCCCGAGTGGTTCGATTACAATAGATAGTTTATGTTCTGTAGGAGTCTCTTTTAACCCGAATACGAATTATTGTGAAAAGCCCTGAGCGCAAAATTACCGAAAGTTTGTAGGTTCCTCACTTTTTGGGTTTTCTTTAGGGGATGTTCTGTGTATTCGTCATTCCCTATAGGTTCTAGTCGGCCTTCCGCGGGTGCTGTTGTAGAAATCCAACCAATACTGGAGGTCCGACTTATAGGTAACCCATTTCTTGGTCTTCTAATCGTAAACGTGATATTTTTCTTCTGAGATGTTACTTGCAGAAAAAGCGAGTAGCTTTAGTTTCACTTAGGGTCTGATCTCTGAAATAGATTCTGATGCTACTTAAATTACCTTTGTTAACTTTGAAATATCAGATCGGTAGCAGACATGAGGACATAGATTGTGCATGGCTTTTTTGCTAAACAATTCCCAGAACTGAGATCACATCAGGATCAGTCGTATGCAAATCAAATTTGAAAATATCAGTGCGCACTGTTTCAGTATCCTTCGTGTTCTGTTTCAAATCGACGACTAAATATTCATAGGGTTTTTCTGTGGCTGTATGATAGGCATCCAAAACTTTCTGTCATTCATTTGGATACATTTGTCCGGCTCTCTTCTAATTTGTTATCGGTCACTTGGGGTTTTAAACAACATGATATACTGAGTATTCAAGTTCATAGTTATGTTCTCTCGCCCTCTGTTGAATACATTCTGCATTAGACACTCTGCGCTCGTGTTTCTATGATGCGTTTCTTCCGTAAAATCTTCACAAACATCCGAGTCTTCCAATCGCGATGATCGATCGGTCACGTGGTTCTATGAATTTCGTCTGTCAAACACTGGTTGAATTCTATTGAGGTATGGTATCCTTTCGAATTTCGTCTGTCAAACATTGGTTGAATTCTATTTGAGGTATGGTTAATTTCAATTCATCGTATATATTCTGCCATCTTTTGTGTATCAATATTATTCCGGTTGGAGGTGGATGGATGATAATATACTATTCAAAAAATGCTCGGGATATCCAAACTGATGTTGATATTTTCGGAAAATGGAATTGGATACGGGTGATTGGATACATTAACATGTTCCCAAGTTTAGTGTGGATCATGAATGTCACCGCCCACGAAAACTTCGGACAGGTTTTTCGCACGAGCGCCGCGTTAATGTCTGTGGGGTACTTTTTCAATTTTTCATTTGTACTGGACGGAGGTCTCATCGTTCTTTTCTTGGGAAAAACTCGTTCATCAATAGTTTCTGGTCGAAACGTAACTTTTGAGGTATGCGAAGACTGACTTGGCATGCTGGGAACTGGCAACAGACAGACTGCAGTCGCTCAAATTCTCAACGTTACTCAATCAGTGATTAGCAGGTTGTGGTCATGCTACCGTCAGATAGGCAATGATCATGACAGAAGTCGGTCAAGTCGTCCAAGGGCGACAACCGCTAACCAGGATCGTGTCATACGAACCACAGCATTACGTAACCGCCATCAAAAGTGTCTTAGAAATTGGACAGCAGCTGCACCGAGCGACAGACGTGTGAGTCAGTGGTCGGACTATCCGAAATCGCCTACACAGCTGGAATTTGTACGCTCGATGACCTCGAATAATTTCATGTTTGACCGAACGTCACATCGCAGCAAGGCGTAATTGGTATGGAGCACGAGAGCGCTGGGACAATCGTCGATGGAGCAATACCATGTCTTCCGATGAATCGAGGTTCACTCTCGACTTCCATGACCGGCGAAACAGTGTGGGGCGGCGGCGGAAAGAACGATACCATGACGTAACCGTTAGGCAGCACGATCGTTTTGGTGGTGGATCGGTTATGATGTGGGAAGGCATAACCATGACAAGCAGAACAGCGTTACATGTCATCCAAGGGGGCATGTCACAGGGCAGTACTACCGTGTCAACATGTTAACAGCTGCTCATGTGGTGCCATTTGCGCGACGCCACGGCCGTCGAATCATTTTCCAAGATGACAATGCAAGAGCACACAGGGACCGTTTCACTGCAGAATTCCTCCAGGGGCAGAACATCACAACACTGCCTTGGACAGCACTAAGTCCAGACCTTTCACCAATCGAGCACGTCTGGGATATGCTTGCGACAACGCCAGCAGACCCCTACCAATGTCCAGGAACTCGTTGCTGCACTACAGGAAGAAAGGAAAGACACCAGTCAAGCTGATATTGGACGTTTGGTGAGAAGAATGCCATCTCGGATCCGCGCTTGTCTTGTGAACCGAGGAGTATTTACAAGGTACTGAGTTCTGGGACTGAATGTGGTAAATTCTCTGACTGACCGTCCATGTCTTCTACAGCTCAGTGCGTGGAAGGTGTGCTTGTCAGACACCGAATTATCGCTGAAATCATTCACCAGATGTCACAGTGCAATGCCTCAACTGTTGTTTTGATGAAAATATATCTCACTTTTATCAAATATCCCCTACTTTTTGAATAGTAAATTTATGTTTTGAAGTAGTTTTTAGTCCCATATTGTCTTTCCCCCATCGTTGGTCCAGAAGCAGAATTCTAGTTTTGATGGTTCATTTAAGAAATAACTCGTGTCTTGATTAGGTTTATGGAGTTACAATCGTAAAGTTTGAAGACAAATTCTATAACACGCCTAGGGTGTTACAGATAATTTGTCTTCAAACTTTACGATTATTACTCCATAAACCTAATCGAGACACGAGTTATTTCTTATAATTTAATTTTCCACCTAACCCAGTGGGACACTATTAATAAAATACACATCAACAATAACGAAGAAAACTATTTTTATTCAACATCGAACACAACAAGTTTTGAGTCGCCGTAGCCCCTCCCCTAATGGTTTATTCCCCGAACGTCGACTCGTCTAAAACACCATCTCACCAAATTCGCAGATTGAGGGGTGCCTTAGGGGGAATTATTCAACATACAACATAACACTGGCTAATTAAAAATATTTTATTGAAGAATAGGTTTATTTCCCGAACGTCGACTCGAATGGTAGCGCTAAATTAATGAACATGTATACAGAAATATTGAAAAGCAGAATTAATACATTTATGAACATATGGATTCTGTAGATCTGTTGCTTGTGCCTTCCTCCAAATGCATTGGGTGTAATGAAAAAAACATCCTTTGATGGTGATATTTGGAAAAAATTGCTTAATGGAATTGTGAGCTGCTGTTTCGAAGTCTGCCAATACAGAGATGGGAGCACACGTTAAACCAAGTTCTCTCATCTTGTTTACCAGTGATGTGAAGAATCTGGAGAAAATGTCTGTACTTTTTTCTGGCAGAAATGCAAATACGACCGGTGTCATTTTGTCTTCAATTTGGATATGTATACTGTAGATTTGGTGGAATATGCGAGGACATGTGTAAAAGGTGCCATCACAGAAGAATGTCTCTGAAGATGAAAGATTTTGGAGGTTCTCTGTTGTTGCAAAGGCGATTATCCTCCCGGTACGTTGGGTTTCGTCGAATAATAAAAATCTATCTCCAGTTGATGTTTCAGTCCATAGACCCTTAAGCGTGATGTCATTTTGAGTCTTTGGGAGCGATGGTGTCTGTTTTCGGCGAGATCTGTATAAAGTTGATTTGGCTGAGTTGAATGTTGGCAGTTGCTCGACAACATCTCTTGTGGTGTCATCCCATTCGTTGTCACGAAGGTTGTTCAGTTCCTCAGCAAAAAATATGGTCGGAATTGGTCGGACTTCCTCTTTGCATCGCATGGTGACCTGGTTCATAATTGTTTTGCTACAACTTTTGTGTGGTCTGCTTGGTGGTTGTGGGGCTTTCTACCAAATCTGATCAGAATGTTGTTCGCCGTTGAAATCATAGCTGGGCATCCTGGTACTGTGCATTTCCAGATGAGTCGATCTGTCCCTCTTTTGTTCACTCTGTAGATATACCCGTCTACTGCCAAGTTTTGACCTCCCTTCTGTTGGTAATAAACTTTACATCTATCTGTGGATTTGCCATAGCTGAATAACTGTAATTGTAACTAAGTGGAATGAAACATCTCAATTCTCCATTCATTATATAGGATTTCGCTGAAGTTTGGACAACTGAATTTTTCACAGTCGGCAAATATCAAACTCAAGCATATAAAAAAACAGATGAGCAGATATCAAATATCGGAATATCAAATATATGTTTGATATTTGCTCAAAAACCAAATGAATAAAAACAAAACTAAAAAACCACAAAAAACAAAACAAAACAAAAATAAAAACAGAACTAAAAAATGCAAAATATGAACTTCACTATGATATCTTGCTTACTTGTTGTTTTAGTACAGTAGTCATTCTGAAATAATTGGTCCCCGAAAGTCGACTCACCAAATTAATTAACGGGATAAGTTTCACCCTTAAGGCACCTCTTAATCCGCGAATTTGGTGAGATGTTGTTTCAACCGAGTCGACGTTCGGGGAACACCCCCCCCCCCCCCCCCCCCCCAAATACCCGTCACTCTATTTTTTTTGCAATGGCGGAACAATTGATTTGCAGAGGATAAATGTTATTTGTTTCCGTACTGAATGTTAATTTAATATTTTTAATAGAAACTTATTTGGCTATTTTCTTTCAGAAAAAAATAATTATGTATAGTCAAGTTTTTTGTGGTAAGCTGGTCATTTCATATGGGCTTAGATTCTATTCTAAATAGCTGTCGATCAATGAGATGGGCGGGTAGACATTTGATATTTCTTTTGTGAGGCACGTAGTGGGAGTGGCCATGGCTGATAACTTGTTTTGACAGACAGTACCAATTTAAATGCAGGTGTTCGACCACTTGGTAGCTGTCAACCATTCAGAATCGCTCGGGGGAAAATTAGGTTTATGATGAATGAAAGGTTTTAGCGCGCCGAAGGCGCGCAGGGACGACGTGGGATTTACAAATTCCTTGCGACCCGGTTAGCCTTATTTTATTTCACTTGGATCTTGGATCACACAGGCCTAGCTTTCCTATTGTCTCAAATGGGGTCTGAAGGTGTATGCACGTGGTTAGAATTCCCGGCAGTTTGCATTGGAGTGATAGATTGTCAAAGACCAAAACCTCAACGCCATTAAGACTATTAGGCTCTATTCGGTTCCAGCTTGGCGATGGTAGAGGTTTGAGTCCCACCATGGTGGCGAGCCAGAATATAATGTTGTGCGTTGGCAATTTTAAGGGAAAAAGAAAAAAGAAAACCAAACAGCAACGCCGGTTTGGTAGCGGC
This sequence comes from Pictodentalium vernedei, assembly GCA_031216915.1. Classification (NCBI taxonomy): domain Eukaryota; kingdom Metazoa; phylum Mollusca; class Scaphopoda; order Dentaliida; family Dentaliidae; genus Pictodentalium; species Pictodentalium vernedei. The sequence continues at coordinate 233,899,804 of CM062295.1, forward strand.
CCCGGTATATGACCATAGCGGTTACAAAAAAGGAATGGAGAAAGCTCCAACAGTTTAGTTTGAAAAAACCGGGAGTCATCCATCAAGCCTTCTGGGAGATAGGATGCCGTATGTGATTTTGAGGTATCTGGTTATCCTTCGGGAATTCCAAATGACATCCAACACCCCCCCCCCCCCCCACCCACACACACACACACACAAAAAAAGCCCTTAAAAGGGTTGTTTGCTGGCAAGATTGTTTCAATCCTTGCCTTGGTCTTGTTAGGTTTTCTGCACATCTTTGCTTGAGGATTGTTTCAATCCCTCATAGTTTGTCATTCAGTTTGGTCGTGTGTCTGATGAGATAGAGGAGGTAGAAAAGATAGAGAGCTGGAAATTAGAGCAATTCGGTTTTTAATTTACAAGTTTTCCGTCCTTTTGGATGGGGAAGCCAGCAATTTTTCCCCGAGATTTATATCTCAGGGAGGGGAGACCCGGCAGCAGGTGGAGATTTTCCTCGCTGTTTGCAACTCCCACTGGTAACAGAGGCAAGCTTTCGTGCGTATCGTGTCACCCGCAGCCAGTTCTAAATTTAGGTCACAGAATGCCTGGCTCACCCCATTACAATGATGTAATCTTTAACCCTTTCGATAGACATGCCCCAGATTATTTAGTTTTCCTATTGAGGACGCGATGCGCATTGAGTTCTATTATTAATTCGCTGTCTTGAAATTAGGTTTATGGAGAGTTGTCTTTGGTTTTTCTACGCACACCAACCAATGGCATTGCTTTATTTAACTTCCGACTAAATTAAATCGACATATTTTCTTCTCCGGTGGTAGCTCAGGGACTCAGATTGATTCCCTTGCTAATTTGTGAAAGTATTCTTCATCGCAGTATGGTTTAATACCACCCACGTTCCCTTGGTCGGGAATTCACGTGTGCGTTTTATTGTAACACATTGGAAATTTCCTAGTTCAAATGTCACATCATGAAGCCTACTACCCGCAATGAATCAATAACGGTAGCGTTCCAATGAGTAGCCCTGTGTGTGGTCAAGCTAATAACATTCCATCTCATATTTATAAGTATCGATTTTATTATTAAGAGATCACTAATTTCCCCCACTATGCAACGCTTTTTTAAAAACCATGTTATCGATCGCAAGTAATTATTAATTTCCAACACTAAGATTTCTAAACGTTTTGTGAAATCATTGAAATCTGGTCAATATGCAACTAACAAAGTGCCATCTAATAAAAAGGTATTGTCTACTCAAATAGGCCTCGCGGTCATTAATAAATTAATGCATTCAGCCTCTTTAATTTTAATCAGTATGAAACGCAGCGACGTTTCTATCGATATTCATCACGCTAACCATCGGCAGCCCGGCCTTCCAAGTGTTTTCAGGTTTAACTCCTATCAGCGTATTATGCAGCGACAAATTAGGCCCTCCTTATTTTTTAGGACCACCCCCCCCCCCCCCCTCATCCTCAAAGGATTGGATATGCTTAGGCTTGCACAACAAAAAAAACTGTGTAAACATGAACCTGTTAATGTTATAATACAAGGTTATTATTACGCTGTACATATCTAGATTTTCAGTCAATTTCTTCTCTCCATTATTTACATAAACAGTTATATTTACTTCATTATGACTTTCATTAAATTAACCCTTTGAACCCTGGTGGTATCTTCCATGGCAGTTCATATGTAGCAATTAGAAGAGTCCATATTCATTATTTGGGGGTAGAGCAATCAATATTTGCATTATATCCCTTCTAAGTATTTATTATTGCCTGAATTCACTGTCGCAAAATATTTCCATCCAGGCCCTGACTACATTATCGAGGTTCAGCAGCATAGCATGTGTATATCTTCTGCGAAATAACGTACGAGTTAATCAGTAATGGAGCAGTCGAAACTAAACCGTTAACCGGTTGTGAGATTCCCTAATTGTTTCAGAACTTCTAAGTCAGAGTACAATGGGGGTGGTGTATGAATACATGGAGGCCCCTGACAAGGATTGTTGCTTCCTGTCCCCATACACTCTACCCATGTTGGGTTCTGTTCTTATACCATGATGAAGCTTTTACCCAACGAATCGGCCACATCCGCCCGCGTAATATGCAAATTCAGCAGCTGAAAAATACTATTTTTCAAAAACATTCAACAAAATCACATCATGTGACCCCACTTTGGAACCAGCTCATCGAGCTCGTTCCAATGAGGGGTCAACTTTGATATCGTCTGCGTTAGGTAAAGGGTTAAGCATGTACTTAGTGAATGAAGTTGATTTTTTATTGGGATTTAACGACATTTTAGGCAGCCAGAGTCGGGCAGTTTTACGGGTGGAGGAAGCCGGAGTACCCGGATAGAACCACCTGGCCACGGTGAGCAACTGGCAGACTCCACAACGTACGAACTCCTCACAGGCAGAGTTAGAATTGATTGAAGAAAAGTGCACCATCGACGTGCAGTAAGCCTTAGAACAGAGCGCCTCCGTGCACCCACATGGGAAATCGGTATTAAGTCCCTTGCCCAATTTATTTAGTTATTGATGTTTAAGGTCACATACTTATGCACAATGGCTAATCGTGACCGTGACAGTTTTACGGGTGGAGGAAGCCGGAGTACCCGGAGAGCAACGACGAGCAGCTGTCAGCTCTCCAACATCGTAACTCTGAACTCTGCACCGCAGCACAGGCAGGGTTAGGACTGGTTGAAGACATGCGCACCATCGACGTGCAGTACGCCTCGGTACACAGCGTCATCGTGCCCCCATGTAGGCAATCGGGGTGAAGTGTCTTGCCCAAGGACACAACGCGGTTGCCGCAGATGGGATTCGAACCGAGGACCTCTCGGCTTGCAGCCTGCACCTCTACCAACTGAGCCACCGCGCCCCTGTCCCTTGCCCAAGAGCACAACGCAGTTACCCCTGGTGAGGATCGAACCGTGGATTTTTCGGTTTGAAGTCCAATGCCGTAACCACTGAGCCACCGTGCTCGCGAATGAAGCTGATATTTTTTAACCCTTTACCCAACGCAGTCGATGTCAACATTTATTATTTTAAATATCATTTTTTCAAATTTTTCAAAAAATTTCAACAAAACCATATCATGTGACCCCTCGTTGGAACGAGCTCGACGAGCTCGTTCCAACGAGGGGTCACACGATATGGTTTTGTTGAAATTTTTTTAAAAATAATATTTTTTCTACTGCTGAATTTGCATATTACGCGGAAGGATGCGGCCGATTCGTTAGGTAAAGGATTAAAGGAAAATATCACCTTCGGCAGTTTGTTTAAATTCTTGCTTGACGATGTTTTGTGTTGAAGCATTTCATTCACGTCATAAAGGCACTCGGATGCGTAACGATATCACAGGACGCTCTTACACGTAGGCCGGATTCTTCAGTGTTCGTTATGGAATCGGGTAAAGTTGAATACACACGACAATCGTGGTATAATATAAATAACTCAAACTCGGTGTCGTACCATCCCTGACTTCTCTCGTCATGAAAATCGACTTTCGATAAGGTTATCTCCCCTGAAAATATTAGACTGGTGGGCAGATTTAATTTCAGAAAACACAGGTGACATCAGTAGAAAATAAAGCGAAGTTTCCCTTTATTACCTCTAATAAATGAAAACAACGGACAACTCCGAGAGCTATTTATTTATTTATTTATTTATTTATTTATTTATTTATTTATTTATTTATTTATTTATTTATTGGTGTTTAAGGTCACATACTTATGCACAATGGCTAATCATGACCGTGACAGTTTTACGGATGGAGGAAGCGCCGGAGTACCCGGAGAGAACCACCGAGCAACGACGAGCAGCTGCCAGCTCCCCAACATCGTAACTCCGCACTGCAGCACAGGCAGGGTTAGATTGGTTGAAGACATGCGCACCATCGACGTGCAGTACGCCTTAGTACACGGCGTCATCGTGCCTCCACGTGGTCAATCGGGGTGACTCCGAGAGCTGTCTGTTGTTTCCTTTTATGAAAAGTTAGAAATGGAAACTAGACTTTTTATAGCAAGCAAATTAGAAGCAACTAAGTAACGGTCTACTTTGGCTCTCTGTTGCACGAACGTGTTTTTCCAGTAATTTGCAAGGTTTTTTTTCTCCCGGGAAAAGAAATTAGCAAACGTTGGCTCCTAGACTTTTATATTAATGGAAAGGATGGTGTCTACATTATGTGTCACGATGCGTTCACTGTCGATATAATAAACAGAAAAAAGTCACAGAACATCAAAAGATAGTGAAAGCGCAGTTTTCTTATTTTTAAATGGATCTAAACAGAGAATGATAGTCTACCGTTTAACACTTTACCCAACGTAACGGCCAAAACCGGCCAGCGCTATTCTCAAAATTCGCCTATTAATTTTAATTATTTTTTCATTTTTTGTCTCAAAAACATATGTTATGACCCCTCATTGGAACGAGCTCGTCGAGCTCGTTCCAATGAGGGGTCATAACCTATGTTTTTGAGACAAAAAAATGAAAAATAATAGTTATTCAAGAATTTTTTTTGCAAGTGTCGTCTGCTTTTCATGTTAGGTAAAGGGTTTTAAACTGATTGCGAAAAAAATGTAATGACAGAACTCAAACATTTCGAAATTTCGATTTTTATCTGAAAATCCCATACCCTCAGTGTTAAATTTACTGACAACTTTTGAAAATTAAGAGGCGCTAACTTTCCTGTAAATCTCTTCCAGTGACGAAAATTGTCAGCCAGATTGGCTGTCTTCCTGTTATACCCATTTTAAATTCTATCGCAAGGTTGTACTGGGCATTATAAAATCTTAAACAGAGTGCAAGTACTTCATCGCCCTTCTTTTGGGTTGTTATTGTGCCTCATTAAATTTTGAACAACGAGCACAATTGAATGCTGTCACCATAACACTCAGAATCAAATGTTTGTATCTGAATATTACTTTTACCAGTTTGAAACATAGAAATAATACGGGTCTAATACGGGACCTGATGGCTGCGGTGTACTTCAGACTCCTCACCGCACCCCCAGCCTCCACCATTGACCATGGCCGTATAATCTGATCTATCTCGAACAATATTTGGCTGGACTTGGTAGAGAGAAATACTATCGGGTATCACACGAGATAATTTATTTATTCTTTAATTCATGGGCACTTTAATCGCCACTGCTATGCACCTGTAGTTAATTATGACCTCAACATAGGTATAAAGCCAGGTTTAGACAATTGTTTATGCCTATACTGTCTATTATTATAAAGGGTTTAGACGCGTGACATTGACTATCGGATCTTATCTTGGCAGCAAAAGAGAAATATTTATTACTTTCCAAAGTGTGATTTACTGGGATTTCCGGATTTGATTATAAACGATAACTTCACAAGTGAATTATGCAATCAACAATTGGGCCATGTATCCGTGCGCGCAAACGAAGACGCTTTGTCGTGGGTGTAATGAGGACTTCATTGTTTTTTGTTTTTTTAATCCTTTTTTAATCCTTTACCTAACATGAAAAGCAGACGACACTTGCAAAAAAAAATCTTGAATAACTATTATTTTCATTTTTTGTGTCCAAAACATAGGTTATGACCCTTCATTGGAACGAGCTCGACGAGCTGGTTCCAATGAGGGGTCATAACCTATGTTTTAGAGACAAAAAATGAAAAAATAATGTAAATTAAATGGCGATTTTTGAGAATAGCACTGGCCGGTTTTGGCAGTTACGTTAGGTAAAGGGTTAAATAATATAATTATCGTTAATAGTGTGAAAGGTAATAAACAGAGTAATCGCTTGACTGAACTGGTTACGTGAAATAATTCAATCGAGGCGAGGGACTATATTGTAATACACTCGTGCGCATTGTACAACGTCCCTCACCCCTCATGAATTATTTCACGTAACCAGTCCAGTCAAGCGATTACTCTCTATTTTATTTTTATCATAGTATACAAAGAGAGGCTCTCCTACTACCGATCGCAATCCATACAATAATGATTATTACAGTGAACATGACTCATGCACGTACCTATAAAAAATATTTGAAATTTGTTTCTTGATGGCAGTTCTGCTGCAGATTGTACGTACTTCATAATCTAATTCACAGCTTTAGGTGGGCACATTAGATCATAACTCTCCCTTTTGTGATTGAGAAATCGGGAGAAAGAGAGAGAGGGAGAAAAGGAATTGTGACTAAAACTTCTGCAAGATTCAATCAAACCCTTGTCTCTCACGCCTCTTTCATTTTGAAGAAACTGTTCATTAGGTAAATCTTGAAGTCTATCCCTCCTCCCTTGAGTGGTCTTTGGCCCTTTAGATTTATTTATTTATTTATTTATTTATTTATTTATTTATTTATTTATTTATTTATTTATTTATTTATTTATTTATTGAAGTTAAGGTCACATACTTATGCACAATGGCTAATCGTGGCCGTGACAGTTTTACGGGTGGAGGAAGCCGAAGTACCCGGAGAGAACCACCGAGCATCGACGAGCAACTGTCAGCTCTTCAACATTCTAACTTTGTTCAAGCTCCGCTCAAGCAAGGTTACAGCGGTTGAAGACATGTACACCATCGACGTGCAGTACGCCTTAGTACACGGCGTCATCGTGCACCCATGTAGGCAACCGGGATAAAGTGCCTTGCCCAAGGAGGCCTTTTCGATCAATGTGCGTGATTTTTACATTCGTTCAAGAAGACGATATGTTTTCTGCTCTCTAATAAGGTTCTGAGTGCTGGCTGACATCCCCTCAATTTGCAGAAATAATCAAATTTCGTCAAAAGCCGGATACACGTATACTCGATTCCAGAGTGACAGAGTTTCCACGGAACCCGTCGATTAAAAGCTGTTCAAAGTTTTGGAACCATAGTGGTTTCTGTAATGTGTTTGGTTTTGTTAATCGTGTTCGGAGTATAATATTAAAAAATGGCAGAACTTTGTTCAATTTGGATTAACACGTTTTCAGCTGGATCAGCAAAAAAATGGACTGCAGATAGATGGGCCGAGCGATACAGCATCATACCGGACTTCGCCCACATTGTCCGATCGGCATACCTAACAAAAACACTTACAAAAAGAATCTTCGCACTCTGTTCAGCTGTTTAATCTGTAGAGATGAAATTCGACATGTATCCATTCTTATTGCAAAAGAATAAGTGTAGCAAGATGCAGTCTCCGATTAAACACGCAAGTTACATTCTAAGAATCTTGATGGTTGTTTCTAGACACATTTTGGCTGCTGTATAGGCAGAGAATCTCCCTAAGAGTTATTTCGTTTTGAATTTAAAATTCACTGATCGATATGAATAATTGAAATGAAGACTGTGACAACAATAAATGAAACATGAAAGAAACAGAGACAAAATTACGGTCAGAACAATCCACATATCAAGCATGAGATGCACAATTAAAGACATGTCCATGGTCGGGGGCCTCAAATGTCGACTGCCATTCCTAATCACATTCTCTATAGTTTTTGAAACAAGAACTTCCGCTGAATCTGGATGCAGTTCTTTATAAAGCAACGAAAGACGTTGAATGTTTTCTCTGAAAGAGTTATTGGAAAGAACTTGCGTAATTGTCTCTTTTAACGAGTGAGCAGTTAATCTATTTTTGTTAAGGCTCAGTCCGATACCCTGGTTTACAACTTCATCAGCAACGGATGGTTGATCACCCATAAACGGAACACATAACAATGGAACGGACTGAAAAAGCGACTCATAAAAGGATTTGCGACCACAGTGTGAAATAAATAAGACGGTCGCATTCTGGCTCAATACATCATTTTGTGGAAACCATTCTGACGTCATCACATTTGCGTTAGTTAGATTGGACAGATTAGATAACTTATCACTGCTTCTCCATAACACACTCTGTGGTATAGACAAAAAGCAATCGGTGAGATGTTTAACCATACGATGTGGTAGATAATGGATGATACTTCCGAAAGACACTATAATTACGCCATTTGTTACTGAATTACTTGTGGCGAAGAAACTGTCTACATCTCGAGGAAGTGGTTTTGGCTTCTGGTGTAAAAAGCCACCCGTCTGAATAGTATTCGGCATTTGGGGAAGAGCTCCTGACAAAATGATGTCATCATCTTCAAAAAATACTTGTGCTTTCCTAATTAGCAATACGTAATCTATGAAAGATAGCTCAGGTGCAAATAAGTCACACCCTTTGCACTTGAACCTCCACGCCGTAAGAAAAGGCATCACCAGATTATAATAAGCATTTCCTATTGTCTGCATAAATGTCATGCGGCGTGGATATCCCATCAGCACATTATTATCGATGTTTGGTATGAAGGGCTTTCCATTATCAGTCCAAAAGTGCTTAGCGCCATACAACGACGCAAAAGGAATATTAAACATATAAGGAACCAACAGATAGCATCGAAATGGAGTTCCTGTATTTACAATGGCAATGTCAAATTGCATCTCACTGAGAGTTAACAATGCTTCGTGATCTCTGAAAGGAGGTGGACAAAAAAATCTACTAAGGCCAGTCAAAAACTGCATCATCCCTTCAGAAGTCGTAAACGAATCTGCGTGCACCTTGGTCACAGTTGGAAGATCAGTGGTGTCCATTTTGTATTTTATCAGATTTATATTTCTATTTCCAAAACATGACTCACTAATAGCCGCGTCGGGAACATATGCCCATACCTGGTGACCCCTTTTGCTCATTGTCTCACCCACGCTGGCATACTGGATACTCTGACTGTGGAATGGTGGTGCTAACAAAAGTATTTTTGCTGACTGCACTTTCTGCATCACAACACACATGAAACACGCATACGTCAGTACCAATTTCTGTAATTTAATCCTGGAAGAAAAACAACTAAAAAATGATAATCCCCTTCCTTACCCGAATGAAAAACAACACTATGATGTTTTTATGTAACGTCGCTCTAGTCCCTTCGTGCCCAAAATATAATCAGCCACTGCATGCTGTATCGTAAGTGTCTTCGGGTATTTATCCAAGAAGATCGAACATAGCATCACAGTGTGTAATTCGGGGTGGGTTGCATTTTTTATACGATCAATATTTGTTATTTCTGTGGAAAAGCCAGTGCGTACTCGCATTCTTCCGGCTCATAGAGAATTGGGTGTAATCCGTTGGTTTATAAACTAAACGACACCAAAGGCACATTTGTTTCATAAACTGTAAAAAAAATTGTCTGACTAAAATAAACAACAACGGTATCTTAATATTAACCGGGCGCCCTGTACTGTGCGTAAATATTTGACTAATACCTGACTAATTCATGACTAATATTTATCCTTGAACTCTCAAGCCGCAAGTCAAATTCCAAAACGAATCAGGCGCTGTTATGGCCTGGAACCAGTCAAACCCTTATTTATAGTCCATCGCCCATTTTTAGATTCAATCGGACAGAATATTTCATATGGTCAGAAAAGCGAACCTGAACGGTTCGTCTTTCCCGACCAAATGAAATATCCCATTCGATTTAATCTAACAATACCATAAACATTCATTTTCTTTGAACAAATACAAGAAATGTTTCTCAATTGGCAATCGAGACTTGATTAGATCAAATTTTTGATGCCATTACTGTTACACATATTTGTTTATTATAAGGAATGATCGTTTGTTTCTGTCTATTTCTTGTGTTATGGACCCCAAAAAAACAAAGGCCAAACTGTGTAAATGGGTGTAGCCCATTTACACTATGTCTGGCCTTTGTTTTGTTTTGTTGTTGTTTTTTTTTTTTTGTTTTTTGTTTTTTTTTTTTTTGTTTTTTTTTAGAGGGGGGGGGGGGGCATAACTCAAGAAATAGACAGAAACAAACAATCATTCCCTATAACTAAACTTGGGGGGGGGGGGGCAATAAATTTAAACACTCTGCTTTGCGGAGTTAAAATAAAAGCCATGTCGCATCACGCTTCCTAGTGATAACTGGATAAAAAGACATAGTTTTCTAAAATTCTTTTTGAAATAATAACGATTCATTTCACTGAAATATGTTCTTGTATCTTTAAAAATTGTATTGACGAATGAATTGCGAAAGTTAAAAGGAACGTATTAGGCCACACCCACACAATACTTCAATCTCCTTTTCCATATGACGTAAAGGTGCTGTCATTCAAAGCAACACTGAATTAAATTGAATTCTGATTTTGACCATTTCCTGAGAAACTGAAAACACAGTTTGTAAATGTGGAGTTCTATTTTAACCCAGATGACATGAAGTCGGTTGAACTTTGTCTCCGAGAGAGTTCATTCAGGCTATTTGGAAATTGAAAAGTTTTGTTGGCGTGAGTTTCGTTTGTGGATTTTTATGACCGGCCATTGTTTACGTTTGATTTGGGTTACACATACCTGTCGCATATAAACAAATTGAACATGGAATAGAAAGCATGATAACGATCTCATTGTTGATAAATTTTATTTTGAAAGTCTTTTTAATATGATGAGATAAATATTAATTACTTTTCATGTTGAAACAATATGAGCTTTCAGGGGTTCTTTTTCCATTCACACTGTGCAGCGTTATCTTTCAGACCGACCTTGGGGGCGTAGTTTTATGGAGGGCCTAAATGCGTTTTTTTCGGTTCATTGTGTTATGAAAAGAAAAATAAGAAATACTTCAGCCATTTTGCTTGAAAATGCATGAACAGAAAAAGGTTTAATTATAAATATTATGAACGAAAACAAACTAAATTTTCAAGTTTAACAGGCATCTCATGGGACTACCATTTTTGCCTGCAGCTAACATAAAACCCACTTTCCAGAAGCTGTCCAGTCGGGTGAACGAGGGAAGAACATTGAAAGACTTAGTTGATTATATTCAGAGATATTCAGAGACAATGGATAGAAACTTCAACCTTCCGAATCCAATCTTGGTGTGTTTTTGGCCAAATACACAGGACAAACAACTACATACAGAACAATCGCCGTGGACTGGTCGTAATCCGCGAGTGGGCAGTGATGTCCAAGCATGTGTTTTTATGGTAATTAAAACCATCACCAGCAAAATTTTAATTAATGAAGCACCGGGTTGTACCCGGTGCTTCATTAATTAAATTTTTGATGAGTATTCCTCTAATTAACGTTTGGAATCCAATATTATTGCGTCCGTGAAAATATTGTCCTCCCTTCGAAAGTGACCAGTCCAGAGCGGCCGTAATGTAGAGTGTGAGCTGAATTCCTTTTTTCAGAATATACCCAATAAACAAAAGTAGTTTGAAATGCTGATTGTGTTAGTACGGTCCGCATCATCTGTGTTATATTTTCAACTTCCCTCCTAATCTCCGAAAATGTACTGTATTACAGCCATGGCCAGACGTGGCCATGTCTGTTAAAATAGATAAGTTATGTAATGCTATGGCGTTTACCAGAAAATGATACCCCTTGACAATGAATTCATTCGATATATGAATTTATTTGGATGGATCATATATAATTTGAGCGTTGACTTTGAGAGCTTCGATATTCGCTTCAAATCAAAAACATTGAAATCGGCGACAGGTATGAGTTCTGGGCGCCACACAGATTAGCTTCCGGCTCGCGGTACTCCTCTCATGAGGTGATATATTTATATATATAGTTTCCGGCTTGCGGTACTCCTCTCACGAGGTGAAATATATATATATATAATGATGGTATTGTTGATAGAAAGAAATTCTTTCAACACAATATCATTTCTATCAACTCCCATGAACAATCTCTTATTGAATCTCGCCCCCTGCTGGGGTTTTTTCGGTTAACTGCGACTAATTTGACCCATATTTGAGGAGTCTTATCTTATAATATATATTGCATTCACCCCCTGCTGCTTTATTTATATATGTAGTATAATTATGTACGTGACACTTTCCGACGTTCAAACCGTGGATCTACCAAGGGCGCTCTCTGCCCGAGAGCAATATAAGTGTACCCTTGCTGAAGTAACCTACTACCCTCTTTGGCACAACATTAGCACAAGCCAGGTAACAATAGTATTCGCGCCGTTAATATTGATGAGAATAATGATACAGGTGGGCAGAAGATAATAAATCCCAGATCATCTGCGACTCCAGTTTGATAAGACTCTGAAACTGGGAAAGCTTCCACGCACCTTGGGGTTCGCAACTGGCATGATCCCCCAGGGAGGCAAAAGGATGGGAGATGAGTTACCTGGACTAGAGGCCTATCGTGAGTTTTACGTTCATCTTTCAAACGTCAACACCACAGAAGTAGTAGGAAATGTGTTTTTGGGGCCTGTTCTGCCGGAGAGGGGCCGAGTGGGGACGAGAGGGGTCGATGACGTCATCATAATTAAAATGTTACGTGAGGTAATTAATATTATTTAATAATTTTTTTTTTTAATCACTTTAATAATTAATGTAATTAATGTAATTAATGAATGTTGCATAATTAATGTAATTAATGAGTGTAATTAGGGTTGATTATAATAATTAGTATATTAATAAATGAATTAATATTGACGTACTGGACATATGTGCATGCTATCGGTTGACTGACCCGCAAAAGGTGAACACTGCGTGTCTGGGTGTCATTAAATCGATTTTTTCTTTTCAAACGCCAACTACTGACAGATGTTGAAGCAATTAAATCTATTGTCACACTTTAACGACCGGTCATAAATATCGTTAGACTGGACATGCTATCATGTATTTAAAAATCAATGATGATCTCACGTGACAAGATGTGTCTTGCTTTTACCTGAAGACTGTGAACGACTCCATTGTGGTTATTTTTATAGGTATAATTTGATTTAATAACTTGGCGTGATTCTTACATATTAATAACGCTAGTTTATTCTTCTCGTTTTTATGGCTGTCGAAAAACTCTCATAGACTAAAGGTATTCTGATTTTACGCCTCATGCGATAAAGTAATTTATTAATCCAATGACCACATGAACAAATAACATTTCGGTTTTTTGAAAAGCGGGCGTGTTTGTTTTTTCCCCTATAAAGTCTGACGATTCGAACCTCACTCTCATTAGAAACTGTGTCAGAAAAGCCAAGATGACAAGCATCGACTATACTTCCATAAACAGCTATGAGCGAACCAAGAAGCAGCGAGCCAACGAAGAATTTGCTTTAGCATTAAAAAAGTGGTGGGCAGCGACGCTCCCCACGAAGGAACAAGAAAAGAGACTAAAAGACTACCCATTTGTTGAGGCTGCCAGACGTCCTTTCGGGGAGATCCAATACAGGAATCGTCCCAAACACTGGTTCGATCTTCCTGTACACATGCAGGAAGAAGCACTAGTAGGGCCACCAACAGTTAACGAAGATTGGGAAAAGGATTTTTTCACCGAGGCGGAGATGGGAGGAAAAAAAAAATAGCTTTCTATGGAAAGCAAAAAAAACCGGCCCTTTTCAGGGCCACCATAATCTTAAAAAGAGTTGCTTTGTCACAAACACACACTTTTTTAACCAATCAGACACCTCATTATCCCACACCCTCACCATCATACCCCTGGATTCCCTCACAGTGCCTAAAACTTTCATGAACTCCCCTCCTCCAGGTCATCCAATACTAAAAAAAACTTTGGGAAACCTCTCTCCCCCCTCCCCCAACCCTCACAATAGCTAAATTATCTCGAACCCCAGTTCAGTTCTCTAAATGTAATGGACATGTCAGGCCCCCAAATACGCCTTCCCCACAATTTTGAGTGATCAAATTACCCCGATTAGTCTCCTCTCATAACTTACCACTCTCTTAACCCGTATTTACTATGAGATTGTCCCCCTAATAAATAGCGTATGTTCATTTGATATAATATATTAATAAGTTTCGTTAAATAATTCATTCCACAAGACACTTGTCGAAAAAACAAAATGGCGGATTAGTTTGACAGAAATACGTGTATCGATTTATTCAGGAATGTCTGTCGGTTGTGTCCTTGGGCAAGACACTTCATCCCTATTGACCATGTGGGGGCATGGTGATGCTGTGCACTAAGGCGTACTGCACGTCGATGGAGCACCTGTCTTCAACCAATGCAGACCCTGTGTAGAATCTTGACAGTTGCTTGCCATTGCTCGGTGGCTCTCTCCGGCTTTGCCCACCCATAAAACTGTCGTGGTCATGATTAGTTATTGTGCAGACCTTAAACACCAATAAATAAATATAAATAAATAGTCGGTTATCAAAACAGCCCTTAAGTGTTTAACAGTTAATTGTGGGCCAGTGCGTTTAAAAATGAAAAAATTGGGTGATAGCACTATGGACTGTGTTTAATCATAGAAAAATCACACCCGCGCTATTACTAACCCGTATGATTTATTTTTGAACGTTTACTGAAGAATAACCCACCCATCTAAGTAAAAGCATGAAAGAGCTAATATAATCTAATTACCTATGTGGGGTGGGGTGGTCGGTAACGTTGTGAACTAGGGCGTACTACCTTCCGCCAATGATAACCCTGTGTAGAACTTTGACAGTTGTTTGCCTCTGCACGATGGTTTTTTCCGGATTGCTCCAACTGTCGTTAAATAAATGAAAAAAACTACAATTCTATAATAACAGGCCAAGCCAACAGTACTTTCACCCCCCTCATTTTAATAGTTGAAAAGCGCTGTTACTCGATCAAAAAAATGGTAAAAGGATATGCGACTCTGTATTAGCCGCCCAAATTTGCGAGACTTGGGAAAATATAACCCACCTAGAGCTGCACCAAAGCTACGTACACTATTCGAACTCCCGCATTGTGTCCTTGGGCAAGTTAATTTACCCCGATTATCCACATGGGAGCGCGATGACGGCATGTAATAAGGTGTACTGCACGTCGGTGATACGCATATTTTAGAACAATCTAACCCTGCTTGCGCGGATTTCCGACGTTGGTGAGATGACAGTTACTCGTCGTTGCTCTGTGGTTCTCTTTGGATATTCCGGAGTCTACCCGTAAAATAGTCACGTTTAATTATAACTTGAACTTGATGTCCGGGTGTAATGAAATAGCGTATTTTCTGCAGACATTCTAAATAAACGCAGCTGGTTTACAGACCTGTATATATTTTTTTTTCAATTGAGTAAAAATATATGATAGTTACTGATGTAATACGCCGATTAGTATGTTTAATGAATCTAACTACGCCATTCCGACCGACCCTTTGCCCACCATGATCACAACAAACGTTTCAATTCTCTCTCTCTCTCTCTCTCTCTCTCTCTCTCTCTCTCTCTCTCTCTCTCTCTCTCTCATCGATACAGTATGGGTGGAAACTAATTGCGTTCAAGCTGTTGTTTTTTTTTCTAGGTTTTACCACTCCACTTACAGCGCAAATCGAAATGAAATCTAATTCATTGAACCATACTATAGTGGATGTCAAAATTAATTTTTGAACGCCATTTTTTCTATGTGCCACTATCAGCAGCTATGACCATAGCGTAACTTTGTGGTAAAATGCTTATTTTTGTACAAAACTCAAGACTTTTCTATGACAAATGCCTATATAAAAACAAGATAATACGCGAGAATGCGTTGTGTACCTGAATTTTGTTGATAAAATATGGCATGACCACATTCCCGAATATTAATGATGTACCCGCTTAATAACAGCCAAATTTTTATCGGATCACATTTTTTTTTTATTTGAATAATTGCCGATTTTTTTTATTAAATCACATTCAGTAATTTATGTAGATTTCCTGAACTGGGCGAAGGTCAAGAAAGGCACTCTGTAGTTTAGGAGACTCCACAAATAAAAACAAAATAAAAAATCTTAGATATCTTGCATTTTTTTTAATTATCCATATTAACCAGAAATCAAAACTAGTCAAATTAATTAGAATTAAATTACAAATGGATATGAAATTTGCAGTAAAATGAACACTGGTATATGCTGCTGGCCGCATTTTTAGTTGTCTGTAATGGCTGTTGTTCAGAATGTCACCCTATTGGGGTGAGTTTTCGCTTTTTTGTCCAGTTTCATGAGAGCTTCCACGAAGTCCGTTCCACATTCGCAATCTTTTCCAGGGGCCATTCTTCAAAGGCTGGTCCATCGCAACTTTGCGGAGATATTGTTTTCTGGACGACAAACTGCAATATGATCTGGGTTTCCGATCAGACCCCTTGGGATATTTTGATCTTTAAGGATGTTTGCCAAAATTTTCCACCCTGTCGGTTGAAAATCTTTTCTTTTTCGCAGCAGATCATTTATTAGATCACACATATTGGAGCCCGAAATTGTAATGCCGTTATACACGAGTCGATCTTTCTCATCCCAGGATAAATTGGGTATATTCTTTATTATCTGGAGTAACAAAAGCGCCTTCTGCTGCATGGAATCTGGTATAACGGCTAACCAGTCCGGATGATTTTCCACTGAAAAACTAGTCGTTAAGGAGTGTGGTTTGGTGGTTTCTTTGCGTAAATTTGATTGGCGCTGAAAGATTGTCTGGTTCAGCAACCCTTTCTCTTCAGAACCCGATGTTGAAGATTCAGGAATTGGTCTCATACCCTGGTCTATGGGCGGGACAGCTACAGCATTCAGGGGTGTGCGTATTTCCAGCAACTGGTCACTCCCCCATGGTTCAATACACTGAATTCTGCTTGAGGATAGGTTGGTTGAGTCATCCGTCACTAGCGATTTTACTGGCTCCAGCTTATTTGCAAGCCCCAAAATATTTCCACTTGTTAATGCATTGTTCCAACTAAAGGCTGATTTCATATGCAATGGAGGATAGGGTGCCTCGTTAAAGACAGATCTGGTTGTTAACTCGGCTGTATTTGAGTTCGCTCCCCATATAATGTGTTTAAAATTGACATTTTTTATGTAATTTTCGTCTGTGTCGATAATAATTAGTTTTATGAGAGTAAGATTTTTGACACAATTCACAGACGTAGCGTGAATTCATCATTTTCAGAAGCGAGTTAATAGAGTGGCAATACAGTTCCAACACTCGGCCATTTATATGTATGAATAGAATGGGTCCCACCCCAACCTGTCAATCGCTGATTTGGCTAATTATATATCAAGATAAGGTGGGTTCTACCCCAACCTGTTGATCATTGGTTACTTCAAATTCTCACACAGTGCATTGTGGGAAATTCCAGTGGTAGAGCTCTGAGGTAAAATAAGTTACAAATTGATATAGTTTGCTTCAAAAAAAAAAGAAACATCAAAGTCACATTCATGACAAGCCGAGGTAGCACATCTGAACCACCAACTCTACACTGTTTAATCAGATAATCCATTTAATCAGATAATTACATGTGCATATCAGTTTTTCATTGGTTTTTCATCAGTTTCCATCGGTTTTTCATTGGTTTTTATCGGTTTTCATTGGTTTTTATCGGTTTTACAATTCGGTAAAACGTTTTTTAGTGATTTTACAATTCGATAAAATGTTTTTTAGTGATTTAAATCACGTAAAATGATCACTAATTACCACTAATTGATCACTAATGGTCACTAATTGCCACTAATTAGTGATCAATTGATCACTAATTGCCACTAATTGCCAATAATTAGTGATCAATTGATCACTAATTGCCACTAATTGCCACTAATTAGTGATCAATTGATCACTAATTGCCACTAATTGACTCAACCAACCTATCCTCAAGCAGAATTCAGTGTATTGAACCATGGGGGAGTGACCAGTTGCAGGAAATACGCACACCCCTGAATGCTGTAGCTGTCCCGCCCATAGACCAGGGTATGAGACCAATTCCTGAATCTTCAACATCGGGTTCTGAAGAGAAAGGGCTGCTGAACCAGACAATCTTTCAGCGCCAATCAAATTTACGCAAAGAAACCACCAAACCACACTCCTTAACGACTAGTTTTTCAGTGGAAAATCATCCGGACTGGTTAGCCGTTATACCAGATTCCATGCAGCAGAAGGCGCTTTTGTTACTCCAGATAATAAAGAATATACCCAATTTATCCTGGGATGAGAAAGATCGACTCGTGTATAACGGCATTACAATTTCGGGCTTCAATATGTGTGATCTAATAAATGATCTGCTGCGAAAAAGAAAAGATTTTCAACCGACAGGGTGGAAAATTTTGGCAAACATCCTTAAAGATCAAAATATCCCAAGGGGTCTGATCGGAAACCCAGATCATATTGCAGTTTGTCGTCCAGAAAACAATATCTCCGCAAAGTTGCGATGGACCAGCCTTTGAAGAATGGCCCCTGGAAAAGATTGCGAATGTGGAACGGACTTCGTGGAAGCTCTCATGAAACTGGACGAAAAAGCGAAAACTCACCCCAATAGGGTGACATTCTGAACAACAGCCATTACAGACAACTAAAAATACGGCCAGCAGCATATACCAGTGTTCATTTTACTGCAAATTTCATATCCATTTGTAATTTAATTCTAATTAATTTGACTAGTTTTGATTTCTGGTTAATATGGATAATTAAAAAAAATGCAAGATATCTAAGATTTTTTATTTTGTTTTTATTTGTGGAGTCTCCTAAACTACAGAGTGCCTTTCTTGACCTTCGCCCAGTTCAGGAAATCTACATAAATTACTGAATGTGATTTAATAAAAAAAATCGGCAATTATTCAAATCAAAAAAAAACCTGTGATCCGATAAAAATTCGGCTGTTATTAAGCGGGTACATCATTAATATTCGGGAATGTGGTCATGCCATATTTTATCAACAAAATTCAGGTACACAACGCATTCTCGCGTATTATCTTGTTTTTATATAGGCATTTGTCAGAGAAAGGTCTTGAGTTTTGTACAAAAATAAGCATTTTACCACAAAGTTACGCTATGGTCATAGCTGCTGATAGTGGCACATAGAAAAAATGGCGTTCAAAAATTAATTTTGACATCCACTATAGTATGGTTCAATGAATTAGATTTCATTTCGATTTGTGCTGTAAGGGGAGTGGTAAAACCTAGAAAAAAAAAACAACAGCTTGAACGCAATTAGTTTCCACCCATACTGTATCGGTGAGAGAGAGAGAGAGAGAGAGAGAGAGAGAATTGAAACGTTTGTTGTGATCATGGTGGGCAAAGGGTCGGTCGGAATGGTGTAGTTAGATTTATTAAACATACTAATCGGCGTGTTACATCAGTAACTATCATATATTTTTACTCAATTGAAAAAAAAATATATACAGGTCTGTAAACCAGCTGCGTTTATTTAGAATGTCTGCAGAAAATACGTTATTTCATTACACCCGGACATCAAGTTCGAGTTATAATTAAACGTGACAATTTTACGGGTAGACTCCGGAATATCCAAAGAGAACCACAGAGCAACGACGAGTAACTGTCATCTCACCAACGTCGGAAATCCGCACAAGCAGGGTTAGATTGTTCTAAAATATGCGTATCACCGACGTGCAGTACACCTTATTACACGCCGTCATCGCGCTCCCATGTGGATAATCGGGGTAAATTAACTTGCCCAAGGACACAATGCGGGAGTTCGAATAGTGTACGTAGCTTTGGTGCAGCTCTAGGTGGGTTATATTTTCCCAAGTCTCGCAAATTTGGGCGGCTAATACAGAGTCGCATATCCTTTTACCATTTTTTTGATCGAGTAACAGCGCTTTTCAACTATTAAAATGAGGGGGGTGAAAGTACTGTTGGCTTGGCCTGTTATTATAGAATTGTAGTTTTTTTCATTTATTTAACGACAGTTGGAGCAATCCGGAAAAAACCATCGTGCAGAGGCAAACAACTGTCAAAGTTCTACACAGGGTTATCATTGGCGGAAGGTAGTACGCCCTAGTTCACAACATTACCGACCACCCCACCCCCACATAGGTAATTAGATAATATTAGCTCTTTCATGCTTTTACTTAGATGGGTGGGTTATTCTTCAGTGAACGTTCAAAAATAAATCATACAGGTTAGTAATAGCGCGGGTGTGATTTTTCTATGATTAAACACAGTCCGTAGTGCTATCACCCAATTTTTTCATTTTTAAACGCACTGGCCCACAATTAACTGTTAAACACTTAAGGGCTGTTTTGATAACCGACTATTTATTTATATTTATTTATTGGTGTTTAAGGTCTGCACAATAACTAATCATGACCACGACAGTTTTACGGGTGGGGAAAGCCGGAGAGAGCCACCGAGCAACAGCAAGCAACTGTCAAGATTCTACACAGGGTCGGCATTGGTTGAAGACAGGTGCTCCATCGACGTGCAGTACGCCTTAGTGCACAGCGTCACCATGCCCCCACATGGTCAATAGGGATGAAGTGTCTTGCCCAAGGACACAACCGACAGACATTCCTGAATAAATCGATACACGTATTTCTGTCAAACTAATCCGCCATTTTGTTTTTTCGACAAGTGTCTTGTGGAATGAATTATTTAACGAAAATTATTAATATATTATATCAAATGAACATACGCTATTTATTAGGGGGACAATCTCATAGTAAATACGGGTTAAGAGAGTGGTAAGTTATGAGAGGAGACTAATCGGGGTAATTTGATCGCTGAAAATTGTGGGGAAGGCGTATTCGGGGGCCTGACATGTCCATTACATTTAGAGAACTGAACTGGGGTTCGAGATAATTTAGCTATTGTGAGGGTTGGGGAAGGGGGGAGAGAGGTTTCCCAAAGTTTTTTTTAGTATTGGATGACCTGGAGGAGGGGAGTTCATGAAAGTTTTAGGCACTGTGAGGGAATCCAGGGGTATGACGGTGAGGGTGTGGGATAATGAGGTGTCTGATTGGTTAAAAAAGTGTGTGTTTGTGACAAAGCAACTCTTTTTAAGATTATGGTGGCCCTGAAAAGGGCCGTTTTTTTTTTTGCTTTCCATAGAAAGCTATTTTTTTTTCCTCCCATCTCCGCCTCGGTGAAAAAATCCTTTTCCCAATCTTCATTAACTGTTGGTGGCCCTACTAGTGCTTCCTCCTGCATGTGTACAGGAAGATCGAACCAGTGTTTGGGGCGATTCCTGTATTGGATCTCCCCGAAAGGACGTCTGGCAGCCTCAACAAATGGGTAGTCTTTTAGTCTCTTTTCTTGTTCCTTCGTGGGGAGCGTCGCTGCCCACCACTTTTTTAATGCTTAATCAAATTCTTCGTTGGCTCGCTGCTTCTTGGTTCGCTCATAGCTGTTTATGGAAGTATAGTCGATGCTTGTCATCTTGGCTTTTCTGACACAGTTTCTAATGAGAGTGAGGTTCGAATCGTCAGACTTTATAGGGGAAAAAACAAACACGCCCGCTTTTCAAAAAACCGAAATGTTATTTGTTCATGTGGTCATCGGATTAATAAATTACTTTATCGCGTGAGGCGTAAAATCAGAATACCTTTAGTCTATGAGAGTTTTTCGACAGCCATAAAAACGAGAAGAATAAACTAGCGTTATTAATATGTAAGAATCACGCCAAGTTATTAAATCAAATTATACCTATAAAAATAACCACAATGGAGTTGTTCACAGTCTTCAGGTAAAAGCAAGACACATCTTGTCACGTGAGATCATCATTGATTTTTAAATACATGATAGCATGTCCAGTCTAACGATATTTATGACCGGTCGTTAAAGTGTGACAATAGATTTAATTGCTTCAACATCTGTCAGTAGTTGGCGTTTGAAAAGAAAAAATCGATTTAATGACACCCAGACACGCAGTGTTCACCTTTTGCGGGTCAGTCAACCGATAGCATGCACATATGTCCAGTACGTCAATATTAATTCATTTATTAATATACTAATTATTATAATCAACCCTAATTACACTCATTAATTACATTAATTATGCAACATTCATTAATTACATTAATTACATTAATTATTAAAGTGATTAAAAAAAAATCATTAAGTAATATTAATTACCTTACGTAACATTTTAATTATGATGACGTCATCGACCCCTCTCGTCCCCCCTCGGCCCCTCTCCGGCAGAACAGGCCCCAAAAACACATTTCCTACTACTCACAGACAATGACTTCAACGGACTACCCAGTAAACTACTCAGAACAGTACCTGCAGAAAATGAAAACGTGCCAGTGGCAGAACAGAAGCTCTCTTATTTGCAATACAAAAGCCTTGTCCTAGACCATATAGGCAATTTTACAGTCCACGTTTCAGATAGTGGGGGTGGACAGTCCTTTTAAATTAAAGCAGCTGTCAGTAACATTACACATTCGAAATACACCTTCGGTATTACGGAACGACATGGATAGCGGGGGACCAGGAGCGCAACCCTTGAGCTGGCTGATCTTTGGGACACGCCGAGCTTTGGAGAACCAGGAAAGACGCACAGACTGAATGTATTCCAGCTCTGCTAGGTACTATACAAGAGAGCAGAGCTGCCATCTACGGAACCGCAACAAATTACATGTACTGGGTGGCGCGGTTTGAACCTGGAAGGGTCAGCCCCGTGGAGGAGCTACGAACTCCCCCAGAATGACGCCAGCCAGTGGCAACCTATACGCGGTGGGTGGAAACTTGATTTCAAGTCCATAATACCTTACATCCAATGGGACAGTGAGCACAGACTCCATAAACTCCAGAATAGAGGCAATGTGTTGCCTTCTTATATCCCGAAAGGTGCTATTTATGCTTACGAAAGCAAGGTCGGGTATGTGCTGGGTGGGGCAGACAAAAAAACAGGCGCGATAATGTAGCTCCTTTTGGGAGTTTGGTCGTTTTACTCCCGGCCAAGCCACTACCCCAATTCTACAGACAGATTTGGGTACACCACGCGACGCCTTCGTATCAGTGTTAAATGGGCTTTTCCTAAAATGGGGACGTCGGCATAACGGCAAGGAACTTGCTATCATAGTCCGTGGCAAACTGTTGAGCGGCGTCGAGTACAAGGTCACAGATGCTATGTTTCCAACTGCCGCACTCAATGCCCTATATCTAGGCCCAGCTAAGCTCAAGCGTGTGCGGTTCACCAGACAGACACTGGCGGACGACAATTTAACGGAAATGGAACATGACCAAGAAGAATAATCATATAAAATTGGGCCTGTATCCAGAACATCAAAAACGATATTCGTGACATGAATACTTTCCGCGTTCAGGAGATCGGTGATGTTACAGCCCGTCCCTTGCCCAAACGATACCGAAGGCGTTCTCTCGGCAAGAAATACCAGCAAGGGGTTCATATCGCAGATGGCGTTGAAACATTTCTGTCCGCGACCAGCGTAGGGATCGGCGTTGTAGGAGTTGGACTGTTGCCATCATAGCCGCAGTTCCTGTGATTATAGCTCTAGAAGCTGTAGCGGAGGCCTGCGGATTAGCAGGTGTGTTGGGAACTTTTGTAAGTAGAAGACTCGCCAAGAAGACAAACAAGAGGCCCCAAGAGCCTTAATCGCTAACCGGCCAAAGAGGTTCAAAGAAGTATTTGGGTGTCACATTCTGTTAGACATGGTTCATTAACACTACAAAGGAATGAAGTCATGCGAGACAAATTTTACGGAACTAGGGCCATGGCTTGAACAAACTTGAATCTCACCCCCTAAGAATGCTGCATGCCAAATATCAAAACATTCCGACTGCTGAATCTGAAGAAGAAGATTCTTAAAGAAAAATTCCTCATATTGACTAAGTTATAATTCGGGCTCCCACAGTGAGCCCAAATATGGACCCAGGGACTTGGGTTTAACAAACTTGAATCTCACCCCCCCCCCCCCCACCCCCTAAGGATGCTACACACCACATATCAAAACATTCCGACTGCTGGATCTGAAGAAGAAGATTTTTTAAGAAAATTCCTCATTTCGAACTAAGTTACAATTCAAGCTCCCACAGTGAGCCCAAATATGGACCTAGGGGCATGGCTTGAACAAACTTGAATCTCCGCCCCCCCCCCCCCCCCCCCCCCTAAGGATGCTGCATACCAAATCCAAAACATTCCGACTACTGGATCTGAAGAAGATTTTTAAAGAAAATTCCTGATTTTGAACTAAGTTATCATTCGGGCTCCCACAGTGAGCCCAAATATGGACCTAGGGACATGGCTTGAACAAACTTGAATTTCACCCCATAAGGATGCTGCATACTAAATATCAAAACATTCCGAGCGCCGGATCTGAAGAAGAAGATTTTTAAAGAAAATTCCTCATTTTTATAGAAAATTCCTGATTTTGAACCAAGTTATAATTCGGGCTACCACAGTGAGCCCAAATATGAACCCAGGGACTTGGCTTGAACAAACTGGAATCTCACCCCCTAAGCATGCTGCATACGGAATATCAAAAGATTCTGCCCGCTGGATCTTGAGAAGAAGATTTTTAAAGAAACTTGCCTGAAATGAAATGAAAAATTCCTCATATTGACTAAGTTATAATTCGGGCTCCAACAGTGAGCCTAAATATGGATCCAGGGACTTGGCTTTAACAAACTTGAATCTCAGCCCCCTAAGGATGCTACACCACCACATATCAAAACATTCCGACTGCTGGATCTGAAGAAGAAGATTTTTTAAGAAAATTCCTCATTTCGAACTAAGTTACAATTCAAGCTCCCACAGTGAGCCCAAATATGGACCTAGGGACATGGCTTGAACAAACGTGAATATCACCCCCCCCCCCCCTCCACCACACCCCCCCCCCCCCCCCACCCATCAAGGATGCTGCATACCAAATCCAAAACATTCCGACTACTGGATCTGAAGAAGATTTTTAAAGAAAATTCCTGATTTTGAACTAAGTTATCATTCGGGCTCCCACAGTGAGCCCAAATATGGACCTAGGGACATGGCTTGAACAAACTTGAATCTCACCCCCTAAGCATGCTGCGTACGCAATATCAAAAGATTCTGCCTGCTGGATCTTGAGAAGAAGATTTTTAAAGAAATTTGCCTGAAATGAACTAAGTTCAAATTGCGCTCAAATATGAACCCAGGGGGGCGATTTGAGCAAACTTGAATCAGATCCACCCCACAATGTTGCATACCAAATATCAAAATATTCTGCCTGCTGGATCTGGAGAAGAAGATTTTTTAAGAAATTTGCCTGAAATGCACTAAGTTCGAATTCGGGCTTCTATACTGAGCCCAAATGTGAATCCAGGGGGCCAATTTGAACAAACTTGAATCAGATCTACCACACAATGTCGCATACCAAATATCAACAGATTCTGCCTGCTGGATTTGGAGAAGAAGATTTTTTAAGAAATTTGCCTGAAATGCACTAAGTTCGAATTCGGGCTTCTATACTGAGCCCAAATGTGAATCCAGGGGGCCGATTTGAACAAACTTGAATCAGATCCACCCCGCAATGTTGCATACCAAATATCAAAAGATTCTGCCTGCTGGATCTGGAGAAGAAATTTTTTTAAGAAATTCGCCTGAAATGCACTAAGTTTGAATTTGGGCTTCTATAGTGAGCCCAAATATGAATCCAGGGAGCCGATTTGAACAAACTTGAATCAGACTCATACCAAGATACTGCATACCAAGTATCAAAAGATTCTGCCCACTGGTTCTGGAGAAGAAGATTTTTTAATAATTTTTCTATAATTCATACGGTGCTATCAGAGTTATGCCCCATACAGAGCCCCCAAGGGACGTGGCCATTTCATTTGAACAAACATGAATTGCCATATAGTAATGAAAATCCACATGAAGTTTGGTGAAAATCGGACGAGTGGTTTCAGAGGAGAAGTTGTTTGAAAAATGTTCACGACAACGGACGAGGACGACGGACGGCAAGTGATAAGTTGAGCTCCCTTCGGTGTGCTAAAAAGCACAACACCATTACCACCTGAGCAGAGGCCAAGCCTTCGAACATTGCAGATCTGTACTCGAAGGCTGTTGGTGATGATCAGATATTTGAAGAGTAATTCAGTTGAGTGCTCGCACAGGAGGAAAAAATCAATCACCTCCGACGTGATATCCGAACGCCGACTCAAAAGACGAGGTGTTATTGTTGATACGCCAAGAACTCGCCCAGCAGAGATAGGGGCCTACTGCATCCACTAGCCAGCTGAGACCCGAGCCCACTGCGCCCACCGCACGCACCGCACCCACCGATGCTGTTGCGTGAGAACTGCAAAGTCAGACGGCATAAAATTTTAAATGATTGAATAGGAAATTATAGAGCGATAAACCGTTTTCATTGAAATGTGTTCAAATACGCGAGTCATACGCAGTGAGGCACGACACAGGAGTGAAAATCAGTTGCGGCTTATTCAGTCTTTAGTGATAAAAGACTTTTCTTCGAGAAAAAGATGAACAACATCACGTACTAGGGCCATTTCAGGATGTGTAGCTCCGGCAGCTTGAACTATAGTGCGATTTCGCTATTTCTGCAGCTTGTTTTTGCTATTGTTGTAGTTTCTGAAGGTCTCAATAAGTTGTAATGGGTGAGGCTGTTGCAGAATTTATGTTCGATTATACTTCTTGATTTGTATTTGCTGACGAAATTTGTAATGCTCAACATCAACTTTTACTTTGGTTATTCGTTGTGGACTTGAACCATCCCAGCAAAAATATTGTGACCACAATCTCACATGATAAAATTTTATTCCTTTTCTTTTCTTTTCTGATTTTTTTTATGTCTTGAGATAAAGTTTCAAAAAGAGGCAGTACGTGTTTAATAACTTATCAGAAAACACAACTTTGGAATAACATTTTTACCAGAGTAATAACTCTACTGCTGGAGAGTTTTAGAAGTGAAAACCAATTTCAGCCAGCGGACTTTACGGTTCAGTCGGGATGTCTACTGACTGAATACCGATTGCGCTACTTAAGCATGGTCACAAAATTTGAAAGTTTTCATCAGGGTTGAACAACCCTGATGAAAACTTTCAAATTTTGTGACCACTCTGTGGGGTTTTAGTGACCACCTCTTCTCGACGAAACAGCCACAGAAGATGAATTTGTGAATACGCTGTAAAACAGGTAAGTAAAAATCCTATCCATATGGTGCACAAATCGATGACATATATACTCAATGGTCCATTACGCCACTAACAACTACCTCTCTCGAAATCAATATATGAAAAGTGTATCGAGAATGAGTTGTTATGAAACATCCGATGAGAAGAATTTTCACCCAAATTTTTAAATTTTGTGCAAGCACGAAAGTAGCGATATCAGTATTCAGACAATACACTCCGGTGTGAATCCGGTGGCCATTGACTGAAACTTGACTGGTACTTCTTTTGCTCTTCAACAGTTTATTATACGTCCATTATTAAAGAAACAGATTAAAAATTTCTGTTAGGTATTCGAACCTTAATCTGCAAATTCTTAGTGCCATGGCTCACGTCCAGTAACTTCGAAACGACTATCTAGAGTAAAAGTTGGTATTGGCTAAGAAATCTAAACACCAAATGCAAATCAAGAACGATAATTGATCATAAATTCTGTCAACTGGAAAGTGTTTTACCCTGTAACACATCAACGAGTCCTTCCAAAACCATAACAATAACAAACTGCAAAAAGAGCGAAGTCTCATCACATCCTCGCACATCCTGTGTCACTTGTAGTTGTGATATACTATATCGGCATCGGCTGGCCATAGGCACCAGAAGCATGTGACCCATACGTTTTCGGTGCTCTTGTCTATAGCTAGCACGATCTAGGACTGCGCGCTTACGCTGCGGGTGGATTGAGCCGCACCACACATAACATACACACCACGAAACAGCGCCAATTTCGCTTGCGGCAGATACGTAGGGAACTCGGTCTACCGTTATGAGACTATAAATGGAAATTTACTTGTAAAGAACACTAAAAACGATTCGACCACTCCTGTGGTGTTCATACAATTCGACCATTCCTGTGGTGTTCACAATAAATAAAATTATCAAACCATAAACCTAGCTACTCACGAACATCCAATGATTCCCAGCTCCCAGATTCTTTCTGTGTTTAATAAAATGCGAACACGTATGGAATTGGCCATTTCATGTGCAAGAAAATCTTTATGAAAGAGACTATTATCCAGTTACCCTCACCCTTATAAATCTTTATGAAAGAGACTATTATCCAATTATACAATTTTATACCCCTTATGGTCTGCCAACAAGTTTCGCTAGCGGAAACACTCTAGATTACCAATCCAGCTTACGGAGATTAACACATAATTTGATCATACGTGATATACTTGATCGCCCCCCCCCTCCCCCACCCACCCACCCACCCCCCTTTTAAACGTGCAGACCGTGCGTATAACGCCAAAAATGGTTGATCACCCAAAAGCTTTCCGATAGAATGCCTGTGCTAC
This sequence comes from Pictodentalium vernedei, assembly GCA_031216915.1. NCBI lineage: Eukaryota > Metazoa > Mollusca > Scaphopoda > Dentaliida > Dentaliidae > Pictodentalium > Pictodentalium vernedei. The sequence goes on from CM062295.1 coordinate 233,927,906, forward strand.
GTACAGGGCCGGAGAGTTCTACCAATCCCAAAAACTAAGCGATATCAACGTAATTCGTTTAAGAACCATAGAGTTGTTTACCATAACCGTAGATCTTTGGTCAGTCGTACGTAAATTCAGTGCTCCGTCATCGAGATTTTGGAGGTTATAATATTGTGGCCTGTGTCAGAATTAGATACACTCTTCAAAATATCACCTGTTTTCCTGTATCACACACGATCCTTACGGACATATGAGCTCCAGTTGATGGAATTTAGGCAGCTGTTTGTAACAGGACAGAATCCGATTTTGAGTCAATCGTAGAAAGTTGGATTATGGTATCTTCCTGTAAGATGTTCCACTCTCGGATGGTCCTCGGGAAGAATGGATTTTCAATCTCCAGGGAGTGTGTGTGGAATAGTTCAAACGGTTTGGTGTTGTAACACGCTTGCGACGAAATAAAGTTTTTTAATTGGAATCTGTCGAGCATTTTTGTTCATATTTTCTCGTCTCCTCTCATTTTTGGTGTCTAGCACCAACTTGTCGACTACCTCGTACATTTAGCCGAATCTGTGGTTTTACCTTCTCGCTGCCAGTTGCTTGAGTCCTAGTATCTTCATTCCTGTGACTTCCTCTTCTCGTGTACTGTTGTCTTTGTTTAGGGTTTTCCCTATATGCGTTTACCATTGTAGGCTGTTTGAGATTGTAACGCCAACAACCTCAGATTGCCGCTCTCGAAACATCGGAATGCAAAGCTTGTAGTTGGGAAATCCAAGTTTGTAACTTGCAGCGATTAATACTCTTCGGTTACTTCCTGAACTTAACAGGATAGCATTGTGACATTATTCATGTCCCATTATATATTATATATGATTTTCTTTCTCAGAATTGTCCATTAGCAAACTCGGCTGATATGGCTTCAAACTCTGATAATATGTAGCCGATCTCGGCCGAAATGAGCCAAGCTATACTTCCTCCCTTGGTGCGTTACTGGGCGCAACCAATAATTTGTTTATATTGAAATGTTCACAATTATTCGTCGAATGCAATCAGGAAAATTGGCGTTGACAGGCATGCTCGAGTGCTTTGAAGCAAAGTTTTGTATTAACCCTTTACCCAACGTAACGGCCAAAATCGGTCAGCGCTATTCTCAAAAATCGCCAATTAATTTTCATTATCTTTTCATTTTTTGTCTCAAAAACATAGGTTATGACCCCTCGTTGGAACGAGCCCATCGAGCTCGTTCCAATGAGGGGTCACAACCTAAGTTTTTGAGACAAAAAGTGAAAATAAATAGTTATTCAAGAATCTTTGGGCAAGTGTCGTCTGCTTTTCGTGTTAGGTAAAGGGTTAACAATGGCAATGAGTAATGATTACGTGGGCGAAGAGAAGAAAAGAGAGATGTACAGAAAATGCATCGCAAACTAAACTACAGAGTCAAAAGCGGAGATTTGTTGAAGTGGGAGAAGAGATAATTTAGCTATCCGAACGTTGTATGGCTTCCCAAGTGGGGAAGACGAAACCTTCGGACAGCTGAACTTGGAGTAGGAGAAGAGGAAACTTCGAACTCTGTGAAAAGAATAAGAAACAATAACACTGTAGGAAAACTGTACCACATCAGAGAGTTTTTGTTATTATTTGTTTTGGTTTCGAAAATACAGAGGTTTATTCGTGCAGCTAGGTACACCACCTATGGGACCCCCAGGACCGAACGAGACCGGTTTATTCAGGTACCTGGACATCTCGAGAGTAGATTTTCAGATGTTAACAAGAAAACATCCTGGCCAGATGTGACGTAATCTAAGATGGCGCCCATAGGGGTGGGTCAATTTCGCGATTTTATACCATCACTAATTTTCTTGATTACGGAAAAACTATATGGGATAAGGAACGGGAATTAACTCATTCGTATTTCTAATACCATTTCCCGTATAATAATATCAATCAAGATCAAGTAAGTGAAAAACCAAAATATGCCTCAAAGAGGGAAATCGAGTTTTTCGACACTTTTTTCGAAAAAACTTATACAATCATGATAAAAAATTAGAAAACTGTAAACTTTTAGATGTTAAGTTGATCGCAAATTATTCTCCGATAATACCCAGCTTGAGCATGCACCATCGAAAGACGATGTGGAAAAGAAGATGGCCGCCAGTGCAACCACCCGTTTTCAATTATCCCGCTTTTGTAATGGACAAGTTTACACTATCTCAAGTTGTACGATGGTTGCGGAAAAAATGTTTGATACTAAAACCAATTTAGTCAGTGAATATCCAAGATGGCCGCCAGAAAAATGCCTCGAAATTGAAGAGAATCAGTAGTAGATCATGTACCCGACACGATGGACCTAGTGTTGGACCTGGGAAGTGACGTCATGTCACGTGATCCAGTTACGTCATGTTTGGTTGTCCTGGTAGCCCGCGTGAGCGGCCATCTTTTGACATCACCCCCATAGTGATACGTGGTCTTAATGCACATTCGCAGCGCATGTTCTTAGGGTGACACGTGTTTCAGTCGACCATTTTTATACTGGAGGCCGCCATCTTGGTTTCCATGGCAGCACGTGGTTGCTATGTGACCCAAAACCATACAATAGGACAGGGGTTTGTTTGGAGGGTGTGTTCGATTGAATAGAAGTAAATATAATTACCACAAACAATCCGACAATCCCTCCAAAACACCCAAAATTACCAAACGGACTTTATTCTGTTTAGATTTCCCCATTTTGGGCTTATAATAGTAGCACGGTGTGATTTTAGGGCAAAGCGGTCACCTGGGTGTAAGTTCGCTCGAATTGGAGTAGTTTGCTGGTTCGGATAGTCCTATTTATCTAGTTCGGATTCCTTTCGAATCCTCGATTTCTATCTGTTTTGCCTAAAACTTACTCTATTCTGACTATGTCAGCTACCTATCTAGTCTCGGCTGTATCTGTCCCATCCTCTGAGCTCAACCAAGTCTTATAATCACCAGTCAGATTTCTTCATTACCCATAATCTATCCATAAAGAGTTATCTCCCCTGTGTATAACGAACTTCTACATGATTTCCAAGGCCAAGCGGCAATCGACCAATAACAAATACTGCTTGAATGGGTCGAATCTTATCCAGCGAATAAGCTCTCGACTAGTGGCTGGAACAGGCATTGCTTGAATCTAATCGATCAAGTAAGCCATAGAGTAATTACTCCAACGAGTGACTCCTCTTACGACTCTTATCCCATCTGCGTATTGGAGGATACCTATGACATGGGGATGTAGTGCTATGGCTTACCTTTTAAGGATACCTCTTTGGGGATACTTATCGGAGGATATCCATCTGAAGACAGTTATGGTTCCTAATGTCCGTTCAGTTCCTTGCATCTAGACCTCCCCATGCACTCCATAGCTCCAAGACCGCTACTGCTGACCTGTCCAATATCGCCGCCGTCTGTCCTATGATTAGCTTCCACCGTAATCGCCCAATCTTGTAGTCCCCTTCCAGCCATGTACCATTACTACTGACTTGTATCACTACTGCAAGCTTGCTAACTATCTCAAATTGCTCGAACGTCTAGAATCCCATCGAGCAAATAAGCCATCGAGTAATTTCTTGAACGAGTGACTCATCTTACGACTCTTATATCCTCATCTCCGTAATAGAGGATACTTATGACATGGGGATGTACTATTTCAGGAATCCTTTGGAGGATATCTTTTGAGGGTACCTGAAGATAGCTATAGTTCCTGGTACTTGATCGGTTTTGTTTTTTATAGCTCTTAGACGACGACTGTTGACTTACCCATATTCACCATCATCTTTCCTATAATTAATACCATGGCTGCTAATATACTGTTCAAATTGTTTTATTGAAACTTATTGGAGGGTGAATGTGGCACTCTTTAATGCATTGCAGCCAAACATTCACATAGTGCTCACACAGTGTGCAAAATTGTCTGTTGCAAATTATTGGTGTGTTCTCTCAAATACCTTTCTACAATACTTTGCTGTGCAATTAGTAATCAGTCAATTTCTGATGCCCCTAACCGCACATAATACTAAAAGCATTAATACCATGGCTGCTAAATACTGTTCAAATTATTTTATTGAAATTTATTGGAGGGTGTCTGGGGCACTCTCTAATACATTGCAGCCAAACAATCATAATAAAAAATACCCCCACCACCCACCTTGTAAATTCTAGGCAAGCAATCCTGCATGAAGAAATGTGTGAAGAGTATTTGTAATTGTTGCTGATATGTAGAGTAAATTTAAATAGTATCATTACCATTGTTGCTAACACACTGAGCAAATTGTTCTGTTGCAATTTATTGAGGCGTGCCTGGCGACACTCTCTAATACATGCTAGCCAAACAATCATAATTTAAACATATCCATATGAAGAAATAATGTTGCTGTTGCAACTTGGTGGATATTGTCTGACTCCCCCCCCCCGACCCCTCCCCAACGTTAACTGCAACCTAGCAATCCCATTTAGCCCCCAACCACGCATAATACTAAAAGCATTAATACAATTGTTGCTAATATACTGTTCAATTGTTTTATTGCAATTTATTGGAGCGTGTCTGAGGCACTCTCTAATACATTGCTGACAAACAATCATAATAAAAAATACCCCCACCACCCACCTTGTAACTTCTAGGCAAATAACCCTGCATGAAGAAATGTGTGAAGAGTATTTGTAATTGCTGCTGATATGTAGAGTAAATTTTAAAAGTATCATTACCATTGTTGCTAACACACTTGCGCAAATTGTTCTGCTGCAATTTATTGAGGCGTGCCTGGCGACACTCTCTAATACACTGCAGCCAAACAATCATAATTAAAACATCTCGATGTGAAGAAATAATGCTACTGTTGCAACTTTGGAGGATATTGTCTGACCACCCCCCCCCCCCCCCGACCCCCCCACCCCCCCGCAAATTGCAACCTAGCAATCTCACCTAAAAATATGTGAATAATATGTGTCATTGTTTCTAACATGCTACGTAAATTGTAACCAGCTTCTGATGCCCCTCTCCAACGATGCATAAAACAAGTTTAAAACCATCCCTGTCAATACACTGTGCAAATTTCAATTTCAGTTTCTGATGCCCCAACCATCTACAAAACAAGTTTAAAGCTACAATACCATTGTTGCTGATACAGTGTGCAAATTGTTCTGTCGCAATTTATTGTATGGTGCCTGGTGGTCCTCTCTAATACATTGCAGTAGAACAATCGGAAATAAAAGCCTCCATAACAGGAAGAAATGCAATTGTGCAAATGAGAGACTTGGTTGATAGTGTCTTACCCGCCCTACCCCCTCCCTGTAGATGCTCCTATACATTGCAGCCAAACAACACCTTTATATGAAGAAGTAATACTGCTGTTGCAACTTGGTGGATAGTTTCTGACCCCCCCCCCCCCCCAGCCCACCCCATCCCTGTATATTGCAAGTTCCCAGCCACGAACCCCTCATAAAAATGTGAAGAATGCTTATAATTGCTGCTGTGTAAATTGTAATCAATCAATTGTTGATGTCTTTTTGCATGAAATCTTTCTAAAAGCACCAATTCAATATGAAGAAGTAATACTAGTGTAGCTACTTGGTGGATAGAATTTGATCCCCCCCCCCCCCCCCAAACACACACACCATTGTATATTGCAACCAAGTAACCCCTCATAGAAATAAGTGTAAATAAGTGAAGCAACCATATATAAAACTATGCAATGAACACATGCAGTTGTTGCTGTTGCTGATATGCTGTGCAATTGTAATCAATAAATTTCTGTCCCCGCCCAGACACACACAGACCGTGTGTGAAACCATCTTAGAAGCACTAAAACAGTGGAATCCTGTTAAATGAATAGCCACTTTGCCACTGCAAACTATTCATTTAAGAGAAGTATTCATTTAGCAGGAATTTGTCACTTTCCTGTATTCTTAAGACAAACTGAATATTTATTCTGTTATATCTTGTCTGACAGAGCTCATCTTTGCCTGTATTCTATCCTGTAGAATACCCACCCACCCACCCCAGACCCTAGTAATTGTAACCAAACAACACTGTACACTACAATTTTATATGAAATGTATGTCTGTGGAAATGATGGCACTGTTGCAAGTTGCTGATATGCTGAGTAAATTACAATGACTTAACCACTGTATTACGGAGATAGTGGTTAATTTGATGCAATGACCGTTCATATAGCCATTAGGTTAACATCACACAAGCAATGATTTTGACATATATGGAAAAATGGAAGTGGAATTCAGCAATCCTGGATGTTACCCTGGTGGCTAATTTGTTAACACGTGTACAAGGAACCAGAGAACAGTTATACCCCCTGCATCATCTCTGAACAACAGAAATTACCCGTTATATATATTTTTTCTCTCTACTGCTTTCTGCTCTACATAAATCAATTGTTTCAACAATTATCTATCATAAATAGTTCTAGTAAACCCTTGAATCTCATTATCTTCCAAAGATTGGATACTAAACAAACTGTACTCAATGATGTCATAACTGCAATAACTCCTCTATGTTGCTTGTGCCTTGGTGATGTTGGTGGTCGGTTTGGTTATCATGGCGGGTAATATCAATCTTGACGAGATCCAGACCAATCCCGAGTATGATTTTGGTTTTCTACTGAATAATAATATAGAGACATCTCCAGAAGACAACGACTCGGCGTCTATATTCAATAATACTGAATGCAAGTACATTCTCCCTAGTGAATTTGGTGCTGAATTAGGTGGTGTGTGTGGATCTTTCTCGGCATTTCACATCAACTGTCAAAGTCTTAATGCTCACTGGGATCCATTACACCACTTACTCTCCGACCTAAATGGCGCAGAGAACACATTCGATGTAATAGGCCTCACGGAAATTTTTCAAATCCCTGAAAATGTGGCATACACTCTAGAAGGATATCACCCCTTACTAGCAAATACAAGACCCAGTGATGATGACAGGCGCGGAGGGGTTGGGTTGTTCATAAAAAATGACATTGCTTTCAGTGTTCGTCAAGATCTCTCTGTTTTTATACCTCACGTATTTGAGTCTATCTTTATTGAATTAAAGTCAAAACATTCATCAAAAATTATCGGCGTAATATACAGACCTAATACTGCACCAAAAGCAGATATAGACCTATTCCAATCAAAAATGAATTACATAACAGACATAATTAACAAGGAAAGGAAAACTTCCCTTCTTATGGGCGATTTCAATGTTGATCTCCTGAAAGTAGGTTCTCATTCTAAAACGGACTTATTCATTGACTTGATGTTTAGTGAAGGCTTCATACCTGTTATTACCAAACCAACCAGAGTAACAGATCGATCGGCAACGTTGATAGATCACATATTTTCCAACTCTGTCTCCAATTGCTTTAAATCTGGAATAATCCTTACCGATGTTTCTGACCACTTTGGGATTTTTTATATTGAACTGGCTTACACCAAATCCGACAGATCAAAACCATCTCTTTCAAGGAAAATAAACACCACAAATATAGAACTCTTTAAGACGTTATTGTCTCAATGCGATTTTTCTACGGTCATGAGTGCAGACAGCCCCAATACATCTTATAATAATTTTTTGAATATCTACTTAAATGTTTTTGAAACAGCCTTCCCACTGAAAAGCTTCAAACCAAATAAGAAATTTATAAAACGTCAACCTTGGATGACAAAAGGTCTCTTAGTGTCTGCAAATAACAAGAATAAATTGTTCAAAAAGAAAGTACGATCCCCTACTGAAGTCAATGTTAAGAATTATAAAAACTACTGCCAACTATTTAACAAAATTCGGAAGCAAAGCAAAGCTATGTATTATGAAAAACTTATTTCAGAACACAAGAATAATATGCGGAAAACATGGCAAGTCCTAAACAGCGCCTTAAATAGAAATAAAAGGAAAAGTTCCCTACCATCCTTCTTCAATCTTGGTGACAAAAAGATACACACACCAAAGGACATTGCACAGGAGTTTAATAATTTTTTTGCAAACATTGGCAATCAGACCTCAAAACTAATATCTAAACCACCAAATTCATTTGACGAGTTCTTGAATAATCGACTACCGCAAAATATATTTATCACACCGACGTCACCCCTTGAAATAACGAATATTGTAAATTCAATGAAATCTAAATTAAGTCAGGACTGTGAAAATATGTCGTCGAGTATTCTTAAACACTCAATAAATTTCATTGCTGTCCCACTAGCGCATATTATGAACAGCTCATTTAGCCAGGGTTTAGTCCCCGACAGAATGAAAATTGCTAAGGTTACCCCAGTTTTCAAGTCAGGTGATGAAAACAATTTCACGAACTATAGACCAATCAGTATATTGCCTGTGCTCTCGAAAATTTTAGAAAAACTTATGCTTATAAGACTTACAAAGTTCTTAAATAAATTTGATATCCTTTATCCACACCAATACGGCTTTAGAAAACATCACAGTACAGTGCACCCTGTTATGCAATTATTAAAATACATAGCCACGGAAAATAACAAAGCCAGTAAAGACAGTACCCTCGCCTTATTTTTGGATCTTTCGAAGGCCTTCGACACTATAAGTCACGAGATACTACTTAAAAAATTAGAACATTATGGAATAAGAGGCAATGCGAATCAGTGGTTCAAAAGTTACCTTCTAAACAGGACACAATATGTTTCCTTTGGAGACAGTAAATCCAATCTAGCAGAAATAACATGTGGTGTGCCGCAAGGGTCTATTTTAGGGCCTATCCTTTTCCTTATTTATATAAATGATATAAATAATTCAACAAAATTAAATCTTCTATCGTTTGCAGATGATACTACGGGATATAAATCTGGGGCAGTAATAAACCAACTAGTCGGTGAACTGAATGCAGAACTGCAAAATATATTCAATTGGTGCTCCTCCAACCACTTAGTTCTCAACCCTAAGAAAACTAAATATATAATCATCAATCCAACGCACAAAGGAAATGATTCCCATCCGAACATATGTATAAATAACCAGGTCATCGACAAAGTTGGAAACAGTCAGAACGAAAAGTCAGTGAAATTCCTTGGTATAAATATTGACGAAAATCTATCGTACAATGAACACATATCTCAAATTTGCTCAAAAGTTGCTCTCGCCAATTTCACCCTAAGTAAAGTGAAAAAAATTCTTCCTCATAGAGTTATGAAAACCCTATATTTTACATTAATACAGAGTCATTTTGTATACGGAATTTCTATATGGGGGGCCGCAAAATCCCGTAACCGACTGTTTAAACTACAGAAACGGTCAATACGAATCATCAATAATAAAAAATATAATGCCCATACTGACCCACTGTTTTTGAAAAATGGTATCCTAAAAATAAAAGACCTATATTACCTGCATGCTTCCTTGTTCATGTTTGATTGGCATAATGGAAATCTCCCTGCATCATTTGCGAATTTCTTCCCTGCTGTGAATACTCGAACTAATGTAAACACACGTCAATCGGGCCTTCTATATAGGCATAGAACAAGAACAAAAACATTAGATAATCTACCTGTCTTTGCATTCCCTAAATTATGGAATGAATTAGAAAGGGATATCAAGGCCATAAGGAACAGAAAGAAGTTTAAAAAAACGCTAATTGAAAGATTGCTTTCCGCATACTTAAACAATGTCTCCTGTTCTAATCCCTACTGCCCAGATTGTGCTATCTAAAGGTTTTGTTTCCACTCATAACGAATCCTCGAGTGTGTATCCCCTCTTTTTCCAGTTCGTACCGATCTACAATAATCGTGCACCAGGACAATATTTGGAACAATAAGCTGACATGATGTATTCGTAACTTAATTTCAACGTAAATTGTCTGGTATTCTCGTCTCTGCCGGGCTCGGATTCGGTTATCATCCTTGCATTTTCTAAATTCTGTTTTGGGGCAAATTGTCCCTTATCTTATATTAAGTTAACTAACGCAATGGTGAGATCCGTGTCGGGGCCTGACCAAACTGTTCTCCGGCCACCACCCGCACCATCCGCACATATTACAGTCGAGCTATCTAAAAGAAGATAATGAGAATTAACTATGTTGCACTAGTACCTATTTCTGTGTTTTTCCTACACTCTTCTTCTTTCAACCTCTCACTTTTCCTCTCCTATCTATACTTAAATGTTCTTTTCTCTCCTACTTAGGGAAAGGCAGGAAGACAGCCAATCTGGCTATGCCTTATCCTACCAGTATACAATTTAAGTGTTGATGAATTCGCAACCAAGTGTCGGTGACAAATATATTGTAAATATGTATACTTTATGTACCTTGAGATAATTTTTTGTTGTATACTGGTGAATAAAACATATATCATATATCATATCAGTTTCTTCAGCAGTCACTCACGGAATCCCAATTTACGGAATCGGCTTGGAATCTCACTTAGAAAATCCCTTCCATAGCATGTTTATATCTATAAATGATATACAAGGGATTTGTACTCTGCTGAAAATGGTACATATGGGGGGGGGGGGGGGTGAAGCAAGCTTATTGGACCTGTTAAAGGCTTGGCCGAGCGTAGAGTGAAGACAGACAGTCAGCATACCTGTAGTAGCGCTACAAGTTAGACGTAATGGTTCAAGACTGCAAAGGTGGTAGAAGACTATGGTACTGGGTGACTGCTGTAGAAGCTAATGACAGAACAGGTGATAGTGAATATGAGTAAGTCAACATTAGTGGTCTTAGAGCTATAAAAAACCATAAGCCGACCAGGTACCAGGAACTATAACTATCTTCAGATAAAAGGTATCATCCAAAGGTATTATCCAAAGGTATCCTCCAGTACTACGTCACCATGTCATAAGTATTCTCCAATACCGAGATGTGGATAAGGGTCGTAAGAGGCGTCACTCATTCGAGCAATTACTCGATGGCTCATTTGCTCGATGGTATTCTAGTCCTTCGAGCAATTTGAGATAGTTAGCAAGCCTGCAGTAGTGCTACATGTCAGTAGTAATGGTAAAAGGCTGGAAGAGGACTATGAGATTGGGAGACTACAGTAGAAGTTAATCACATGGCAGACGATGGCGATTTGGGCAAGTCAGCAGTAGCGATCTTGGAGCTATAAAGGCCATGGGGAGGTCTAGATGCAAGGAACTGAACAGACACTAGGAACCATAACTGTCTTCTGATATATATCTTCTGATAAGCATCCTATAAAAGGTATCCTCAAAGGGTATCCTCTAAAGGTATCCTCCAGTACTACATCACCATGTCATAGGTATCCTCCAATATCCAGATGAGGATAAGAGGAGTTACTCGTTCGAGTAAATACTCTATGTCTTATTTTCTCGATTGGTTTCGAACCATTCGAGGAATGCCTGTCCCACTCGCTATTCGGTAGCTTATTCGCTGGATAAAATTCGAGAAATTCGAGCAATATCTGTTCCTGCTCTTTTGCCGCTTGGCCTTGGGAAGCATATAGGACCTCGTTATACACAATGAGATAACCCTGTATGGATATGCACAGATTATGGAAAATAAAGCAATCTGACTGGTGATTATAAGACTTGGTTGAGGTCAGAGGCTGGGACAGAGACAGCTGAGACTAGATAGGCAGCTAATATAGTCAGAACAGGGTCATTTACGGACAAAACAGATAGAAGCTGAGGATTCCAAAAGAATCCGAACTAGATAAATAAGAAGTATCCGAACCAGCAAACTACTCCAGTTCAACCGAACTTACCTCCAGAAGACCTCTCGGTCCTATAACACAACGTGCTTCTATTATAAGCCCAAAATGGGTAAATCCAAACAAAATAAGTCCGTTTAGGCAGTTTTTGGGTGGTTTGGAGGGATTGTCGAGTTGTTTGTGGTAATTAGATTTACTCCTATTCAATCGAGCATCCCCTCCAAACATATCCCTGTCCTATTGTAGGGTTTGGGGACACATAGCAGCCATGTGCTGCATATAAACCAAGATGGTGGCCTCCAGTATACAAAATGGACGACGAATACACACGTCACTCTAACAACAAGCGCTGCGCATGCGCACTAAAACCACCTATCTCTATGAGGATGACGCCACAAGATGGCCGCTCAAACTAGCTACCAGGACAACCAAACACAACGTAACTGGGTCACGTGACATGACGTCACTTCCTAGGTCCACCACTAAGTCCATCCAATGGGGCCCGGTCGAGTACATGATCTACTACTGATGCTCTTCAATTTCGAGGTATTTTTCTGGCGGCCATCTTGGATATTCACTGACTAAATTGATTTTATCATACGCAGAAATAGTGTCCAAAATACTATACAGTTACATTTTTTCCGCAACCATCGTACAACTTGAGAAAGTGTAAACTTGCCCATTACATAAGAGGGCTAATTGGACACGGGTGGTCGCCCTGGCGGCCATCTTGTTTTCCACACCGGCTTTCGATGGTGCATGTTCACGCTGGATATTATTATAGAATAATTTGCGATCAATTAACATCTAAAATTTTACAGGTTTCTTATTTTTTTATCATGATTCTATAAGTTCTTTGCGAAAAAGTGTCGAAAAACTTGATTTCCTTCTATTTCGAGGCATTTTTCTGGCGGCCATCTTGGATATTCACTTATTTGATTGGTTTATCATACGCAGAAAAGTGTCCAAAATACTCTATAAGTTGATTCCTGTGCCCTGTATCAAACATCTTTTCCGCAACAATCGTACAACATGAGATAGTGTAAAATTGTCCATCACATCAGCGGGATAACTGAAAACGGGTGGTCGCAATGGCGGCCATGTTGTTTTCCACATCGGCTTTCGATGGTGCATGTTCACATTGGGTATTATCGGAGTATAATTTGCGATCAATTTAATATCTAAAAGTTTACAGGTTTCAAATTTTTTATCATGATTGTGAAAGTTTTTTGCGAAAAAAACGTCAAAAACTCAATTTCTGTCTATTTTGGGGCATAGTTTGGCGACCATCTTGGATTTTCACTTAATTGATTGATATTATTATACGGGGAATAGTGTCAGAAATAAGAATGAGTTAACTCCCCTTCCTTATCTCGTAATCGAGAAAAATTAGTGATGGTGTAAAATCGCGAAATTAACCCACCATCATGGGCGCCATCTTCGATTACGTCATATCCGGCTAGGATGATTTCTTGTTAACATCTGAAAATCTACTCTCGAGATGTCCAGGTAAATGAAAAAAACGGTCTCGTTCGGTTCTGGGGGTCCCATAGGGGTGTACCTAGCTGTCCGACTAGTTTTTACTTGGTTAGTTTCATATCGGCCGAGATATCAACCCTCGGTAACTTCACATCAGCCTTCGACCTAATTACCGAGGAATGATATCTCGGCTAACGAAGTAATAACCTCTCAATATCATTTTTGGCAATAGAGTGTATATATGGCATGAACTATACTAGCGGAAAAAAGAAATGCAAGCTTTTTTCTGTGGTAAATATTTCAAATGTGTTATGGATAATTATTTCATTGTTTGGATTTTGATGTTATTTCTTCATTACTGATTAAATTTTGATGAGTTTTGTTGTCTTAACATAGACGATGTTTGCATGGACAACTATCAAACGTGAGTACCCTACGCCATTTCCTGATCAAAATCAAAAGCGGGTGTGCCCACTCCGGGCATCAGTCGCTGCTCTTACTTTCCTTACCATAAACCCCATCAAGTTGTTTATGGTCCTTTGTGGGATGTTTTTCCACCCCCTCGAAGAAGGGCATATGTGAGCTGAGCGACGTTTTTGGGACGTTGACGCGCTTCCTGACCCAACTGTCCAGCTCGTCCCACAAATGCTCGATCGGGGACAAATCTGGTCTGTAGGGTGGCCAATCAAGAACTGGGACATTGTTTTGGTGGAGGAAGTCACGACAAATCCTAGCAACGTGGTATCTCCCACACCAGTTCAGTGGCAGCAAGTAGCAGAGTCCATATTCATTATTTGGGGATAGATCCATTAATATTTTCAACGTGCAGCCTTGGGGGTTGAAAATATTGATTGGTCTAGCCCTCACATTTATTGAACAGCCATCCTATATAATGACGTTATGACGTATTGTGACAGTAATATATTTGGGGTTAATATTGGTTTTAAGAAAAGTAGGGGAATTGATTGAATGGATCACTTAAATTGTTAAATTTCTTATGAATCATAATATTCATTTGTTATCAACAATTTTAATTTCATCACTGCTTTGCTGAATCACATTGAATTCATGTTTGCATGTGCTAATATTTTACTAACTGTTTTTCTGTTATTTATTTATTATTACTTTCAGCTGCATTGGTTTTCAGAAGGTTAATTATCTCTTCTGGTAGTCCAGTTCTTCACTTCACTGGCTTTGCTGAAACCCTCACTCAGCAAAGGCATGAAGTGAGTAGTGTTTAACTAATTTTCTATTGGTTAGTTAGGTTCTACAGTAAAACTGCAGTGTTCAGGTCAGATCAATTCCCTCTCCAATTATTTAAATATGTGGACTGATCGTTGATTTTGTTGTTGTTTAAATGAAAAAAATAAAAGTTATTATAGTTAAGAAAATTACTGTGTCTTGTGAAATTCTGTGGATTTCATGGTACACCCGTATCAGGAGTGGACAGGACATTTTCATCTTCGTCCAGGTATTTTATTAGTTTATTTTAAATTATTGTTCCTGGAACTGGCAGCTAGGACGAAGTAGCATGGCTGCTGCTTGGTCCTGACTGCCATGTCCACTAGCTGGTTCCAATTTTGGAGCATTTAGGTCATTGCTAATTTACTATTAGTTAAATATTAAAACAATATAAGCGTTATGCGAATATATATTGGTGTATTTCAATAAATTTGTATTATTCGGTTAATTTGTAATTTTGGAATATTTTCCAGCATTATTGTGCTGTTGAGATAGTTGCTTATTCTCAGTGATTGTGAGTGCTTGGCTGGCCACTGCTGATCTCCCACCACTGCGAATATGCTATTTTATTAATTTCAGCTGTAACATAATTTATTTTGCCCACCACTCCTATTATTCTACTTTATCATGTAGGTATCCAGCCATAATTGTTGAGTAGGAACCTGTCACACTCAGGGCAGACATTGTGTATATATATACATATATATATGAAAGACTCTGACGCCGATGGGGATCGAACCACTGCCTTGATGAGAGTTGACTTCTGCGGCACCAATCGCCTAGCGAAACTGGACCAGCGCCATAGACCACTCGACTACCGACAAGCCCCCAAAAAGGCATGCTAGCAGATCGAGCATCCATGGGACTGGGACAGTCCACACGAAATTACTCGGTATCCCCCAGAATTAGTTTTTTACAATGAATTATACCATGTAATGCAGATGAAAACAGTGAGAATCAATCTCTTTTCCAAATTTCCTGCTTACGGTACAGAATACAGAATTCGGCACTTCTGTTATGCATTTTTAGGATGAAAGACTCTGACGCCGATGGGGATCGAACCACTGCCTTGATGAGAGTTGACTTCTGCGGCACCAATCGCCTAGCGAAACTGGACCAGCGCCATAGACCACTCGACTACCGACAAGCCCCCAAAAAAGGCATGCTAGAAGATCGAGCATCCATGGAACTGGGACAGTCCACACGAAATTACTCGGTATCCCCCAGAATTAGTTTTTTACAATGAATTATACCATGTAATGCAGATGAAATCAGTGAGAATCAATCTCTTTTCCAAATTTCCTGCTTACGGTAGGCGACAGAGCTACATGGGGGTAAATTCCCAAACCTTTGCTTTTGTTTACGTTTGAATATACTTTCGATTTCCGGTCGACATCATCGGACGGAAAAAGCATGTAAAAACAACGCCGTCAAAAATCAAATAATGAAAAAGATCGCCTTCATACAGTATACTGTTATTAGATAGGGATTGCACAGTTGCCATATTCAATGCAAGGTATCATGATACCTGTTGAAATTTCTTAGAATTACGATTTTGTTTTTCGAAGGAAATTCGTGGTATCGAGTCATTTGCGCATGTCTGTCGAGCATGGAAACCATCTTCAAAAAAAAATGCAGACAGTGTTGTCCTTTTCCAAAATGAAGTCCTGTCGCTGCACCAGAAAGTGTTTTGAATGCCTAGCGTTGTTATTGAATATCTGAAGCACATTCGGCCACGAGTTGTTCTTGCGAAATATTATTTTATTATCAGTTCTTGTGCGAATGCGATAGCAGACTTCCAGGAACCAGTGGTGCCTATGGTCAACTCTCTGAGTCGATAACATATGTGTTTCGTGTTCTATACATCCCAACCTTCATTTTGATGTATAATTTGTGTATATTTAATCTAAATGTAATGAATATGAGAGGTGAGAATTTCAAAATAAACAAAATTCCATTACTTATATAGCCCCTGAAACAATTATGTTCTGTTGGGGACGTGATATGGACTGAAAATAAATACAGAATAATGGAGGAGACCAGGTATTTTTAAAATAATTTGCCGAGTCCCCTATTCAGCTTTACACGTGTTACAACCGATAATGTTACAACGCCGCATAATGTTACACCAACGCATAATGTTACAAAAAATGTAGTAAACAACCGATAATGTTATAAACACCGCATAATGTTATAACTTTTTTCAACCCGTTATGTTATAAAAATCGACGCATAATGTTATAACTTTTTTCAACCCGTTATGTTACAACAAATTAACCGATAATGTTATAACTTCTGTATACTAATTCCAGCTACAGCTATTGTAGGTGGACTTTACCACTTACCATTTATTGCCGCATAAAGGTATGTAATATTTATACTAAAGGTTTCTGCTCTGGTTAAGGCGAGGAGACACCCCCCCCCCCCCCCAACTCCCGGGGATTTATCATAGAATGACCTAATCACGTTACATATACGCGGATTATCCTAGTAACTCAATCGTGTGACGTCATTACCATGATCATCCAGTGCCCAACATGGTGAAGGCGGGGGTGGTGGAGGAGGGGTGCTATTTTATCCGGTTGGTACGTTTACCAACATGCGTAGTCTCCGCTTCCAGAAATGTAGTGTACCATAGTCCTCTGACGCCTTTGGGGATGGGAAAATGCGTCTGTTTCTGCTTGTTTTGGGTATCTAAAACACATTGTCGCATATTTCTTAGTCATAAGAATATCTTATTGTTCATTAATTTGACATTTTAACAACTAACAGTGAACAAAAATGAGGTGGAGTTAAAAGAGGCCAAAAAGTTGGATGGAGCGAGGTATATATGGTGGATGTGGCAGGTTGGTAGTGTCGCACGGAAGCCGAAGAATAAGATGCGAGACTGGGTAGGATGAGGAATGGGGTTTAGGAGGATTGAAACGGGTGGGCAGGGATTAGGCTGAGAAAGTGAGGAGGTCATGGATTAGTACATCAGGGTGATTGTGCAGATAAAGCTATCTGAGAATACTATAAGAGAGTAGTGCTAGACGTATGATAATATAGATGGTGGAGATGTTGGAAGAAGTGGAAGTGATGAATTTGGGATTACAGGTTCTGGAAAAGGCGGAATCACTAGAACAGGCAGTATAGGGAGAAGGAGGAGATTGTGGAGGAGGAGTTGTGTTGATGTTGGTGTTGTGGCGGTGTCGGTGATGGTGTTGAGTAGTTATGCATGTTGAAAATGAGCCATTTTGTAGGATCCCCTGGCAGGACCCCGGAAGTGACGTCATGTCACGTGACTGGGCTGTCATGTTGGGTTGTCATGATAGTGCACGTGGGTGGTCATGTTGTGAAGTCATTATCATGAAAAAAGGTGGTAGGAGTGCGTATGCGCAGCGCATGTTGTTATAGGGTCTCATCTCTAACAACCCGACAATTAGTATACAGAAGTTATAACATTATCGGTTAATTTGTTGTAACATAACGGGTTGAAAAAAGTTATAACATTATGCGTCGATTTTTATAACATAACGGGTTGAAAAAAGTTATAACATTATGCGGTGTTTATAACATTATCGGTTGTTTACTACATTTTTGTAACATTATGCGTTGGTGTAACATTATGCGGCGTTGTAACATTATCGGTTGTAACAGGCCCACCAATGATGTTTATATTAGTGCGTACGTGCAGTTCTATGACCACCCCCCCCCCCCCCCCCCCATTAATTTCAAAATGTTTCCTACGCATCTGAACTTTCTACATTTGCTCCCCCACCCTTACAAAACGTCTTTTTTGACCGCTGATGAGATGAGACAAAATGCGGGTACACCAAATGGGATCTCACTGGTTATGTGTGCACTTACCGTTCGAATTTGTATGAATTCATCGTAGAAAACCACGTCGGTTAGCTTCCTGCTTGTCGAACCAAGAGTGCTTGCTACGATTTACACATAAGTCCAGAATGAATCTCGTTGGTTGGGTGTTTTGAGAAAATTGAACAGTTTTACAGCTGTCACATAAATAGGTCGAGTACAAAACCGAGTCTAAGTATACAGGACAATTGATAAACTGTGCAATTATTTTACCATACACCACAAAGGCTGTGATGTATCTATTTCAATCAAAAGCGCCATCTCATTAGCATGTACAAAGCGTTTGACACGAATAACACATCACCAGTTGTTCCCTTTAATTTGTCTCGCTCCCCAAATATAAAATAGATGGAGTTCATTGTTTGTGTCCTTGACCGACGTCGTCGATTGCAGTTAATCATCGACTTGTACGTAACGGATGGACGACTGTAATAAAAAAAACCCCGCAACTCTGTGGCTTTGTGCTGCTGGTGATACTGTCTTTCTTGAATGCTGGAAGGGGTGTTTGGTTTTACATTCGAAGGTCGATAGCAAAACATTTCCGCACATAAACTATTTGTATGAAAACCACGTGATATCTTGATGACCTGGAAGAGTTCCGGCCATTGACGGGGGTGGGGGCGGATGACAGCCCCGAATTGCATCTCTTCAGGCGGCAAAAATATCAAAATGTGTCAATAAAGCCATGAAATTGAGATGTATATATGAAACCAGCCACAGCAAAACACTTACAGCTGCAAAGAACGAGAATTGTGAGTGGGATCGCCTCTTCTGTATCTCCTAGCATCCTATCACCATTCTCCAATCCTAAATTGAGGAAATGCTCTCTATAAATTATCAGTTCAATATAATTATGAAGTCACTGAAAGCTCTGTTTGATCTAAGTTTTCCAGACTACGTAACTTGTTGGTATATCGCATATGTGGAGTGCCAATGAAATAAAGACTCTTATTTTTAACTTTTACTGACACTTCCAGGTCCGGATGCAGGATTCTTGAAAAATCCTCGTCCAGACCTCTTAGAGAATTAGAGGCAAAAACAGGTATGATCAATTAACAAAAAAATGCTAAAAAATTTCTAGTAGTTACTTTACAACTTACTCGCAGCACCGCATTCCAATAACTTTTGTCGGCCAAATTCACAGTTATCTCAGACAACATACAGAGAGCAGGGAGATTGAAAACTGGCTGTCGTATCCCCCGCCCCGCCCAACCTAGGCGAACTGAAGGGTTTAAATTGATATCCAGCTATTAAGTCACCCCAATCTCAAAGAGTTTCTAACGGCCTGAAGATGAAAACATCCAGGGTACAAAGAAATTAAACACTCGCACCGCTGCCACCCCCTTCCCCCACCCCTACACACATACACCGAGCCAAAGTAGTTGGATTAAAAACCGATATCTAGGTATTAAATATTTATGTATCCTGGATATTGCACAAGATGTTGTCCCGCCTCCTACCATATAAATAATGCCAAGAGGTCTGAGTGTTTTAAACTCATTTAACCCTTTACCTAACGTAACGTTCCAAATCGGCCAGCGCTATTCACAAAAGATACCATTCAATTTTCATTATTATTTTTTTCATTTTTTGTCTCATAAACATAGCTTATGACCTCTCATTGGAACGAGCTCGTTCCAGTGAGAGGTCATAAGCTATTTTTTGGATGCCAAAAAATGAAAAAAATTAGTTATTCAAGAATTTTGACGTGCAGTACGCCTTAGAACACAACGTCATCGTGTCCCCACATGGACAATAGGCGTGAAGTGTCTTGCCCAAGGACACAACGCGGTTGCCGCAGGTGGGATTCAAACCGTGGACCTCTCGGCTTGCAGCCTGCACCTCTACCCACTGAGCCACCGCCCCCCGCCCCCGCTCGCTATACACAAATGAGATAACAATTTTGATCAGATTTTCCCCATTTCGAAGTACGCTAGTCGTATCAGCGGTTATTCTTAGCAAACGGGGAACAACAGAGAGAGTTTTTATCACCTGCATGTTTTAAAATAGGCGCCGCCATTGCGATTTGGTCCGACCACTTTAACCAGTCATAAGAAGCGTTATATACAAAAATCAACGGGGGTGGTATTCCTGTATTGCTCTCTCTGCGCCTTCTCCACAATCTACTACTCGCAACGAAACTACCTCGAAAAATAGTTATTGCACATGGAATATGACCCGAGGTGTTGACTCCTTGAAAAATACGATACGCCTCGCAAGCACTGGAAAATGATCACCTCCTTAACATTCCAGAAAATTCGAGAACGGAAGGAAACGGGCGATAAACTTTATTCTGTTAAAAGCACACATTTATATATGAAATTTACCAACAAAAATCTCAAATTACCCAACTGCTCATTTCTTCTTTGACACACATTATTACGATCAACTTTACAACGATATATGCATCTTTTAGGTTACATGATTCGCATCTAACAAAATAGAACAGAAAGAGCTAATGTTAGTTTGGATTTGGTGCATACACATTTGCAGGGGTGCGAACCCACCATCAAAACCTGGCACCACATTTCTGTTGAGGTCCTGATTTGAGGTTGTTAAAGCAGCCCATTCAATTCGCCCTAAATAGTACAATGACGATGGATCGTGCCATATTGGGCGGACCCAGCCCCGGCTCCCGAAAGTGATGCCAAAGTCACGTGACCCAGTTACGTCATGTTGCGTGTCATGGTAGCCTTCGTGAGCGGCAAGGTCGTGGCGTCATTGTGATGCGTGTTGTTTTATGCATGCGCCGTGCGTATTATTAGGGTGACACGTGTTCCTATGATGGGACATGGTTGCCATGTGATCCATTGTTCTCCAATAGGATAGGATGTGTTCGGAGAGAGCATTTGATTGAACTGAAATGAATCTAATTATCCAAATGGACCGACAATCAACCTAAATCACCAAAATATTATCCAAAACCACTGACAAGGACTTGGAGACGCCGCCTCCTCGGGTTTATAAAAGTAGTACGTAGTGCTATAAGGTAAGTTGTATTAAAATAGACCTTCAATACGGAGGTGAGGATAGAAGTCGTTCGAGGAGTCACTCGTTTGTGTAATTACTCCATAGTTTAGCTTGCTCGATTATGATTAGATTTGAGTAGTTCGAGCGATGCCTGTTCAAGTCACTACTCGGTAGTTTATATGCTGGATAAGATTAGAGCCATTAAAGTAAGCAGACTCTGTTTGGATGCTAGTGGAAGTGGGAGCCAGGTATGACAGTGATTATCGTATGGCGATATAGGTACTGAGTGCCATAGTAGTCAGTTGTAAGAGTGGGAGATAAAAGCACAGCACACCTGGTTGTAGCCAGTAGTACTGATACAGAACAGTTAGTAGTGGCAGTAAAGAAAAGAAGCTAATCATAGATGCCACCAAGAACTGTACAGGCGCTAAAAGCCATAACTATCTTCTATCACTATGACGTCACAAATGAGATCCACTATGAAAATCCTCCGGTTTGGCCCGTTTCACACATGACTCACTACTCCTATACTAAATTCTATGAGTGCATGGTCTGAGGCTGTGCAGTGCCCGGGTGTATGTGTGCAATATCTTCAAGAGTTCGATGCAGTGCTGAATGGATTGGATTACTAATACATGATAGGTCGGGGAAACATGGTGAGCCCATTTGGAAATTGTATGGGCGCCACAAAGATAAGCGACTGATCTGCAGAATTTAATCGAGGTAAAATTCAATTGTCACAGCGGTGTTAAGAGCACGAAGAATCCTCCCAAGTATTTTTTCTGCTACAATCTCATGTAGAATATTCTCGACAAAAGCACTTGCCCAGAGCGTGACTCAAATATGTGCGCAAAAATATTTGTACAACTTGAAAGATGACCACGTAGACAAGAGTTTTCGGAGCGTGAATTATTGAGTTTTCCCTTGAACGCTATTGTAGTCTAATTACACATCAAGAGTTATTGAAACCTCTCGTGTGGTACATTCTTATTTAAAAAGCTCAACCTATAAAACACAGCCAGCTTTTCATATCCACCAGCGATGCAGATCGTTCAGATTTGAAAAGTACTTTTGAATTCCTGTTTTTCCGTTAGCCCTCCGGGGCCGCGAGGCGACAAGGTAAGTATTCAACAATCATTCACTTGTCTTCTATAAAGACAGAAATAAAGTCCCACAAAGTAGATCTTCTGCTTCTCAGGCGGCCAGTTTTTGTTAAAATGCATGTGAACGGACGGTTTTTTATTTTAGTTTTTTTTATTTTTGTAATTGTTTCTTTGCCATCGAAAGTTCATGTTCTTGGTCTGGTTTATATGTTTTAGGCCTCATAATCTCCAGAATAGTATGGTTGTGGTGTATTTCGTCCATTGGACGCAAGAAGGCTTTGCAATGCTAAAACATTGCAAAGCCTTCTTGCACTCAAGGGACAAATTTATCAATTTAATAAAACCTGGGTAAAATATCAGACATAAATTTTCTTTTCTTTTTAAGTTGGCATTGGTTATAAAAAGAGAGCATGCGGCAGCCAAAAGGACCTTGAGGAAGGCATGAGAAACAGATTATTTACTTGCTTAGGCCTAACACACATTTTATCCAGTCGGTGAATGTATCTATCGTATCCCTAATTGGTCGGTTAGCGGGTGTGAATATGTAATCATACGGCGAGGGAGCAGCTGCATGTCCACGATACCCTCCCCCTCCAAAAAAACCCCTGCTAATACCGATGAGTGGCTTCTCAAAAATTGAGATGACAGCCGACAATAGGGCACGATAATGAGCTTCCGAGGCAACGGCATGTGGTGGCTGTGGGTTGTGCAAGGCCAAACGAAGAGAGAAAGGGGTTAGTTAATATAAATATATGAATAAATACCTACACCATTAGGCTCTTGCTATTTTTTTCGGCGCGTTCAAACCGTGTTGGGGTGTATTAACCTGTTTTTTCTCTGAGAAAATTCACTTTAACCCTAAGCGAGATAGGGAAGTCCAGACGCACAGTCTGAAGCTGTGGGGGAGTAGGCTCTCTGCAATCCGGAATCTTCGGGGGTCGAATGCATCAATTTGGAGGACCCCGGGGTCGGCCCATCACCCTCACTGCCCCCCTCAGCACTAGCTGGGGGCAGGCGGGGGGGGGGGGGGCGAATGCGCCAACTTGGGGACGGAGGCCGACCTATCACCCTCACCGGCCACCATATGGTGCAGGTAGGCAGCGTGGCCGGGGGCCGGCCCACACCCTCACGGCAGAGAGGCCATTCCACTTAAGCATCAGCGTAAATTCACTTTCTACCCCCAACACCACGTGGATAAAGAATGGGTCACCCCAAAGAGCCATAAGGGACGGCCACGGGGACGTGATAATGGATATACCCGATCAGGTGCACAATGCGGATAGGTAAAAACACATGTCAGTGGCTTACTTTGAGCTATACGGAGCTCTGTGGTCGGCGCTGTATGGGGGAGTACTGTGGGGTGCATCTGGTCAAACTGCGAAATGGATCGTGTACAAAACCTTGCTGTGCTTGTGGCAAAAGGGTGACGAACCAATTATCACTCTGCCTGAGATGTGGCTATAAGAACGAACATATGAAATTACTGCACCGAGAGCAGAGGGCCACGGTAAAGGAATTTACCCGGTGGCGGCCATCGAAATTTTCATCTAGAGATGTGGTGGCAACAGGTATAGTAATTCAGCATGGACGAATACATCAATCAGCTGTTGGCTGAAATGCAAACACCGGAGTCTCTCCAAGATGTTGTCCAGAACATCCTGGATGAACCCATTCCAGAAGCAATAAAGAGGCGATTGCTGAGGCCTCTGCTTCCAGATGCTGCACGATCTCCCCCTCCACCTCGAAAGGCGCGTGAGAGAAAAAGGAAGGCAATTGTTGAGGAGTTTGACCCAGCCAAACTACGGCGACAATTCGACTTGGATATCGAAGTCCCTCAGCCGGTGAGGCTGCCAGATAATGAAGCATGGGGCGATCTTGGGAACGACGCCAAAGACGAGTTTGAAGTTGATGGCGCCGCCGCGGTCTTCTCTACATGGAGGGTAGAAGCAGAGGACCTCCTTGACATCGGCGACATTGAGATCGCCGATCGAATGCATGCAAGGGCCGGCCGACTGGCCCTGGTGCCCGCGTGACGGACGGGAGGGCAGCACGACTGCTGACAGCCCTTCCAGAGGGTGCGTTCATCCTGAAAATATAGTTCTTGCGGGAACGGAACGAAGGCGACTGGGTCGCCGAAGATAAGTTCGACCCTGTCCATGCGGAGCGGAAGAAGGGGCGGGCCATCGTTGAGATCTCTCAAGAAACTGAGCCGGGCGCGCTGACCGGGATCGACCAGGTGTTCTACCAGCATGCTTACCCTGTCACCGCGGTCGTTTACGGGCTCTACCTTCTCAGAGACCCAGGCTCTGCCAACCCAATGCGTGACGGCGATCTCAACTGTGTCGCGCAGAGGTTGGTGGAGCACTTCGAGGGCGCGCTCACAGGACCATGGCGCTGGTGCAACGGTCGACGATGTGCCCGAGCTAGAATCCTCAAGCGAGCCCTCATCGTGAAAGACATAGCTGGTGCGGATATCTACAACAGTGGTAAATATCAGTTTGGAGGAAATGGTGTGAGAGGGAGAGTGGAGCTCATCTGCCATAACGGCCACGCCTGGTCCAAAGACCTGCACTTCCCCCAGTCCAAACAGGTCCACATATTCGAGGGTGACGTCTGGGAAGCCATCAGCCAGGCCACCCAAAATGAGCCAATCGCTGTCTGGCTACTCGGACGTCAGGATAGACAGCTCCGCGACGACCAGTTTGTGCTCCAAGACGGCCGCACCAACAGGACACAGGAGACCCATCAAACCCTCCAAGAAGCCTACAACCAGCTAGGCGATGATGTTTTGCGGGCCACCCGGTTGTGTGGCAGAAAGAGCAGGTTGGCCTGGTGGACCTCATTCGGCGTCCGCACACCAAACTTGGGTCATGGTATGTGTGTGCTTCGCACAGCTGGAAGGTACATCTGCCAGATGGCCTGCTTCTTAAGCCATGCCCGAACCACATCTTCAGAGACCTTGGTCTTGAGGCTGTTGTAAATTGAAGCCAACTTTGTTGCAAGCTTGCTGTCCATTCTTGGGTATTCCGGCATCCTTTGGACCTCTAAAAGCCATATTGGAGAAGTCTTATAATGATAATATACAATTATGTACGTGACACTACCCGACGTTCAAACCGTGGACCTACCAAGGGCGCTCCCTGCCGGGGAGCAATTTAAGTGTGCCCTTGCTGAAGTAACCTGCTGCCCTCTTTGATACAATATTAGTTCGAGGCTTGAGAACAATTTATTCGCGTCGTGGATGAGAAAAGTGACTCAGTTGAGCGGAAGATAAAGAATGCCAGATGGCTATTACAATGTATGCGAGCTAAATGATGAGGTGTTTAGTCGGGTTGGGGCGAAACTGGATATTCAAACGTTCGGGTCGTCTGCGACTCAAGACAGATAAGTCTCTGAGACTGGGAGGGTAGACACGCACCTTGGGAATTGCAACAAACAAAATCCCTTGGGAGGGAAGCAGCTGATTGGGGATGAGTTACCTGAACTTGCGACGCACCGTGAGCACTGCGTTCATCTGTCAGAAGTCAGCACTCCGGACAATGTTCACAACGGGCTACCCAGCACACTACACAGAAAAGTACCTGTAGCAAACGAAAAATGTGCCAGTGGCAGAACAGTAGCTTTCTCTCATTTGCAATACAAAAAACTTGTCCCAGGGCCTATAGGAAATGTTACAGTCGACGTTTTAGATAGCATGGGTGGCCCCATTGAATTGCAGCACCTATCCGTAACATAACATATTCGAAATATACCTACGGAACAACAACAGCTGCAACTAGTGTAAAGACATGGTGAATAGCGTAGGATCAGGAGCACATGATGCATCACCTTCCACGACCCTTCAGCTGTCTGATCTCGGGGAAACGCAGGGCTTTGGAGAACAAGGATGCCGGATAAATTGTATATATTTCAGCTCTCCGATGGGTTATACAAGAGAAAAGAGCTGCCCGTTGCTGTTCCTTCGCAACAAGCTACATTTACCGAGCTGCGTGGCTTGAACCTGGAAGGCTCAGCCACGTGGAGGAGCTACGAACTTATCCAGAACGACTCCAGTCAATGGTCTCTGTATAGACACCCTTTTCGCGGTGGGTGGGAACTTGACTTCAGGGTCATCCAACCTCACATTCAACTGGGCCGCGGTCAAAGGCTCTGTAAACGTAGAAATTGATGTATAGCACTGAAAGTTTGCTAAGCACCAAATATTTGGCACATCATTGTAAAATTTGCTTGTGACATATTTGCGATATTTTTGGTGGATATGATTGAGGAATGTATTGAGATGGTCCCCAGTGTTTACATTAGCTCTCTTGACAGGCAGACTTTTCGTGACAGTCATGGAAAACATGTACCCCTTGATTTTCATGATGTTTTCGTGTACTGTCCACATGTACATGACATATGTAGGGTATTCAATCTTCATTTCAACACAAACTTTTGTGATTTAATGATTGAATATAGCAAATGCAAATGTAAGAAGACATTTGTCTGAAGCAGAAATGTGGCGGGCTGTAGGGATGGTTGAGCAAGGGGCTACCCATCGTCAGGTTGGTGGAGCCCTTGGTGTGCACCACACTGTGATCACGAGAGCTTGGGCAAGATTTCAGCAGTATGGCACACCAGTAAGACGGCATGGTAGTAGCAGAAACAGGGCAACATCTGCAGCTGAAGACCGGTTTTTTGATCACTCAGGCCCGTAGGAACCGCTTTGCCACACCAACCCAGCTTCGCAGTGACCTTCAGAATGCATCCGGGGTAAATGTTTCGACGCAGACTATCCGGGCAAGGTTACACGAAGGTGGTCTCCGATCGCGAAGACCATGTATTCGCATCCCGCTGTCCCAGAACCACCGCCAGGCACGACATGAATGGGCCATGGACCACGTTGGATGGACCAGAGAAGATTGGTGACCTGTACTTTTTACAGATAAGTCAAGGTACTGCCTAGACCACAAAGATGGGCGTTCTAGGGTATGGAGAAGACCAGGAGAGCGATTCCATGCAGCCAACATTGCTGAGCATGACCGCTATGGTGGAGGGTCAATCATGGTCTGGGGCGGCATCAGCTGGGATGGACGTACAGAGCTCTGTGTCCTTGAACGTGGTACATTGACTTTACAACGGTATATTGATGAGATCCTGGATGTCCACGTCAGATTATATGCAGGTGAAGTGGGTGATAGATTCATTCTGATGGACGATAATGCCCATCCTCATGTTGCCCATGCTGTCAGGGAGTATCGACAGAGGGAGGGGATTGAGCGTATGGACTGGCCAGCAAGATCCCCTGACCTCAGTCCAATCGAACATGTCTGGAATGAGTTGCAGCTTGCAATTTCAGCCCGTCCAATCCAGCCAAGACGTGTTCAGGAGCTCGGTGCCGTGCTGTTCCAAGAATGGAACAACATCCCACAAAGGGCCACCAGAAACCTGATTGTGAACACGAGAAGGCGTTGTCAAGCTGTAATTTTAACAGTAATTGGTCGATATTGAACCCATAGAAGTTCGCTCCGTCAACTTTTTGGCATATTGAAAAACTTCCTCTTTTACCAATAATATCCATTTTCCATGGTCATCGTATTCAAAAGTTAAAAAATAATGTCAAACACAAATAAAATCTTAATTTCTGTACTTAAATCATTAAAGGTATTATTAAATAAAAAATATATACACTTTTCATTACAATATTTCAACTAAAACGTAAAACAGGTAGTTGGATATACTTGGTGCTTAGCAAACTTTGAGTAGTATATAATACCAATTAAAATGGGCTTGTATCCAGAACTCAATACTAGTGACGCGAATACTTTCCGCATCCAGGAGATCGGAGATGTAAGAGCCCGTCTCATCGCCGAGCGAGACTGCAGGCTCGCCGAACGAGACTGGAGGCGTTCTCTCGGTAAGAAATACCAGCGAGGGGTCAATATCGCAGATGTCATCGAAACATTTCTATCCGCGACCGGCGTAGGGATCGGCGTTGGTGGAATCGGGTTGTTGCAAAACGTAGCCGCAATTCCTGTGGTTATAGTACTAGAGGCTGCAGCAGGAGCCTGTGGATTGGTAGGTGTTTTCGGGAAGCACAACACAATCACCACCTTAGCGGAGGCCAAGCTTTCGATCACCGCAGATCTGTAGTCAAACGCTGTTGTTGATGGCCAGCTATCCGAGGAGGAATTCAGTCGTGTACTCGCGGAGGAAGAGAAATTCAACGAACTCCGGTTCGATATCCGCAAGGCATCTCGCCGATAGAGCCCACAGGGCACAAACAACGAGATGCTTCTGCTGATATGCCAATAACTTGCCAGGAAAAGACAGGAACCCCCTGTTGTTCCTGTTCCGAAAGAACAGCGGGAACGACCGAGACCAGAGCCCACCGCACCCGCAGATCTGTAGTTGCTGTGTAACTCTCATGGGCTTTTAAGATTACTGTACAGCATAACTAGGTGGACTTCCGTTCGAAGGAACAGACCAACTTCCGTCACCCTAAAAGTTTTTTTTTTTTTTACACGCGTAGCGAATCACTGGGCGAGTTTGTAGCTAACAAGCCCGACCACTCCCAGCCATAGTATGATGAAGGCGATATCACGGTCCTTTTGCCCGGCCAATGGTGTGTAAAAGTCTTCTAGTTGCGGTTCTGGGCCAAGACTGTTTAAACTATTATCTGTGCATGCTCGCGAATCGCAGCATCGACATCTTGAAATGTGCGCAAGGCATGGCCTTGGCTACGTAGTTCTTCGCTGATCCAGTCGAGGCGTTCTGTTCGCTTACGGGGTCATGCTGCCTGGGCGGCCTGAAGCTTTTCATGTCGCACACGTTCCGCACCAGCATCGTTATCTCGAAACTTGGAGAAAAGGTAGTTGCTATCAGAGAAGGCTACTGCGTTAACAAGAGCGCCCCAACTAGTTTTGCGATCGAGGCCATCTTCTTATTTCATAATATCTGCTGGAATGAGTCCTTGTTCAATTAGCATTTCCTTGGTTGCCGTCGCCACCCCACGTCAAGGACTACCATCCCGACGTCATAGCCGGTGAAGTCAAGTTTAGGGGTGGCTCCCTTCAATGCCGTCTTACCTAAGCCAGCATACCCTATTGCGAGAGCTGAGACCACGGCGCTGTGATAGGCTGCATTGACCAGCATCTTTCCATCGACTGAAGACATTGTATATATATATATACATTTTCTTCTCCATATAAAATGGGTCTGGGGATTCCTTTGAATGCTTGTTCGAAGGTGCCGCGCTACGGTTGTCCGGATCAACAGACGGTGTCATTAGATTGGCCGCCGGCTTATTGTGGAACTGGAACCATAATGCCAAGCTAGCCAACCCATCCGCCCCAGCAATCCATAGGGACCAGTCATCTAATGAATTGCGTTCGTGATGCATCGCATTCGAGAACCCCTGCTGCTGTCCATGTTGTTCCCGTTCCGACGGGAACATGCTGACCGCCCCTGCATAGAATTCTAGTGCAGCCCCCCCCCCCCCCCCCCCCGAGTTTTTGTCATTGCTGCGCCGAGCCGTGGCTTATCGGGCATAGAGTTTATCGATTTCCCCGTCGTCCATGGCGTCGAGCTGGTCAGTTGTGAGGTTTTTCCCTATATACTGATTAGCCTGCCCACTGGAAGCTAATGCAGCTAGCCTTTCGCGTTTGGCCCCATCGACCTGTTTTTCCTTCGGAAGTTCCAAAGGAACAGGCACAGCAGGATCCACGGCCATCTTGCCTCCCTGTTGTTCCTTCGGAACAGCGCCTTCCAGCAGTTGCTCAATGATATCGTCACAATACATGGTATGTATACATGTACATATGTGCCGTTTGAGTCTAATATAACACATAACAATGTGCAATGCCGCCCACCCCAGCACCCTTATATATAGCGCTTGTGTCACTAGAATCGCTGCTTGGGTCACTAGAATCGTTGCTTCCCACATAATATAAGTCCGTTGTCACAACACTTTATAAGTAGTTGGTTGGTCTATTTTTAACACTAGCCGGGCATGCTTGCTCTCCACAATGCCTGGCGAATTGCTGCACGTTCCTCGCGGCTTCCAATCACATCATTCTCTCGTAGACAGTCCTCGAAGCTGTCTTTGTCATTACAGTGGAACAGGCAAGCCCAGTGGGTCTGGTCGCGGAGATCTTTTAATACAGAGTTATACTTCTCAGTCAAAACCCAAACGCTCTGCTGCACATGACGACTCAGACAACATGTCTTTCTTTTGCGTCAAAGCTTTCGCAGCCGAGAAATCGTCAATAATGTACAAGGTTCAGCCCCCCCCCCCCCCCCCCCCCCCCACACCATGGAACATCTGATAGAAGGCCAGTAGATATGAGTGGAGGTGTTCACCGTGCTATGTACACATCGGGGTCATCCCTAATCCATGGACGGTCGTGGTATGTTTTGTGGTATTTCATTGTGGGACAGAGCACCACAATGTGCCGAAACATGCCCTGTAAGGGTTCTCCAGCAGGTCCAGAGCGAAAACTGTCTTGCCACGGCCTGTTTGACCGCAGATAAGGGCTGCGTGGGACTCTGTTAGGAAAAGGTCATTAATAAAGTGTGTTGGTGAACTGGCCATTTTCAATGTTAAGCTGCGCGTCCATGAGAACGTAAAGATATTCGTTCAATGCACCACTCGCCTCTGCTGTCTTTGTGATCTGGATATTGATACCTTCACTGGCGTTTTCTATTTTCCGGCCACGGCCGTGTAGTCCGCCATCATCCGTAGTGCCATAGTGTATACTTGTTGGTCAAGAACTCTCCCAATATGACATCAGCCATAGATAGCCTCTTTGCGACCAGAGCCACCCCTGGATCTCGTTTGCTGCGGGGGCAAACTCTAAAGTGCCAAGTGGCTTCGTTCCATTTCTGGAAGTCACACAATTCCTGGGAGTACAGCTCGTTGGGCACCCCTATCGATGATAACATCCACTTTGGTGATCCTGGAGTTATAAAAGAGCTCAGACTTCCTACCGAAAGCTGCACTAGCCACAGCAGGGTCCTCGAACAGCAGCAGGATCCCTTTCATGCTCTTTGCGGCAACGTTGAGGTTGATGTTACACAGAGAGTCGCTCTTGTCTTTGGTCATTTTGCGATGGCGAAGGACGCGATCGTATAAGATTGTGAGACTATCAGCATACTGGGTGAGGACGATGCTAGTAAGATCAGGTTGGGTGACCATTTCATATTCCAGACTGATATTATCAATGATGAAAATGGCAGTGGCATCGCCTGTGGCCAGGACCACTCGACTGTAATCATTGAATGTCAGTTCGTACTCGAGCCGATCCCCAAGCGCACTCTGGTAGAAAGGCATATGAGCCTCGAGGAGTTCAAAGCCCAGCGAGATACAGAACCGACTGCCATAGGCATCAGCGATAGCCTTGTCTACAACAAAAGTGTCAGCCTTGGCTTCTGCGCAGATCCGCAGCTTAGTAGCATTTCTTCTCGAGGAGGTATCAATGCCCTGGTAGTGCGCATTGTTGCGCTTGGAGGCTGTCTTCCAAAGGTCAAGATAGCAATGGTACACGTCTGCATCGTCGACCGACATCACCTCGTTTCCGCTGATCTTGATTGCCATTTTCTTGACGATGGCACGGCCAAGATTCTGAACGACTGGCTTGTTAACAACTGTTGAGTTCAGGTTGACTGCAAAGTCTAGCTGCACTGTACACGGTACGATAAGGTCATGTCTCCCGAGGTTTGAGAACCGGATATTGAGCTGCTGGTTCGAGCCAATCGTACTAGGGTTGTGCGTGATCACAACCGACTGCTGAACTCCCTTTACCCCAAGAGGCTCTCGTAGTTTGCGGTATGTGTTGAGCTTGCGACCGTATTGATTTGAAGACATGTTGAATATAATGTACATATCTCGTGAGACACGTAATACTAAATTAACATATAGTACTTTGAGTGCAAAGAGGCACCATCTGCAATTCTTGAGCAGATAGTACCTTGTGCACTCAAATTATCATACATGGTTAATTTGTTCTCATTTGCAATCAGATTCCATTTAGTACTAAAATATTTCATCAACAAAACATCCATTTGGCACTGTTGGGACCAAAATATTTGAGCAGCGTGAACCTGAATGGGGTTCCATGTCACCATGAATTTTAAAATAAGAGGTTGGATTTTACCAATGTAGGAGTTGATTCAGAATGTTTAAACGCATACGATCCGCAGTAGATCTCAGAATCGAACAAGCCCTCATGTAGGCAATTACCACAAACAATAACAACACTTTGGAACTGTCAGTTCTCGTAAATCGGGCTTGGGGCAGATAATGAATGCGAAGCAACATACTGGCTGAGTTGATATCACCGCTTGGTGGTTGTGCGAGATCTCGGTTGGTTTGGTGGCGAATTATTCAGCACTTGGTGATTGCATCCGTAGTCGCTGGTTCAAACTCCATCGATGCCAACTTCAGAAAACTTTCAGTTTTCAGGGCAGTTTCGTCTAAGCACATACGTGGTGGGATAATTCTTTGATACAGACGACATACAATTAAATTCGGACAATCGCATACTCAAGTATTTCCTACTAGTTGAGATTTTTCTATTAAAACTGGAGTGAAAAAAAAATAAAAATATATAGAGGATATCTAGTGTTGTGGGGTGGATACCCAAAATTATCTCATGAGTGACCGATACAAATGTTTATTTTTCGCGAGGGCTTGCGCGAGCGAAAATAACCATTTGTCTCTGTCACAAGTGAGATAATTTTCGGCATCCACTCAAAAGCACTAAATTTTCTTTTTATTGTACGCTTTTTATAAGAATCTGACAATTCCTCTCCTTTCAATCATGAATTGATGCATGGAAGTAAACAGCGCATTGAATCATTGATACGCGGAAGTGATTTGATCGATACTCGGAACAGATAGCA
Organism: Pictodentalium vernedei; assembly: GCA_031216915.1. Taxonomy (NCBI): domain Eukaryota; kingdom Metazoa; phylum Mollusca; class Scaphopoda; order Dentaliida; family Dentaliidae; genus Pictodentalium; species Pictodentalium vernedei. The sequence continues at coordinate 233,961,061 of CM062295.1, forward strand.
TCTTGCGATCTGATTTAGTTGGCGGGTTTCTTGTCCAAACATGGCCTGAAAATCCGTAACAGAAGTTTTTGGCTTGGTACGTCCTTTGAAAGGACATACCAAACCCAAAACTTACATTACGGACTTTCAGGCCATGTGTGGGCTAGTGGGTTTATGCTTCAATTCAATGTGAATATGAATTGAATTATTGCTGGAAATGATCGATATCCACTCAAAAACACCAGACTTTCTTTTCTTTTCATTATACGTTTCTGGAACAAATTGATCATTTGCAGTGATAATTTGGCTCGTACTCACATTGAAATGATCCTTTAAAAGCTGCCATTTTAATTGATACCGTGAAAGTGAAAATTTCTATATCTTCACAGTGGGGGATACGATTTCTATCTTTCCACAACTTCTTCGATAATCTATTGTTTAGCGTATAATAAAACAGTATAATGTTTCATCTGCATTGAATGTTTAAAAGTATACGATCCATAATTGATCCCAGAATCGAATAGGTGCACTCGTAGACAATTACCGCAAACAGTAACAACATTACGGAATTGTCAAATCTCCCAAATCGGACTTGGACAGGTTCTGAATGTAAACACAATTACTGACCGAGTTTATTCCAACCATTTAAGGAGTTGAGTGTTAGCACAGTGGGTCTGGTGGGAGGCAATTTGGGGCCGAGTGGCGGGTGCTGCAAACCCAATTGAACTCGCTCCAATGATGGTGTCAATTTCTTTATTTATTGGGATTTAACGACACTATCTACATCCAGGGTCATCTCGTGTACGGCAGGTGTACGGGTGGGGAAGCCGGTGTACCTGTAGAGAACCACCGAGCAGCGGCGAGTAACTGCCAGACCCACACAAGCAAGGTTAGAATTGGTTGAAGACAAGTGCACTATCGACGTGCAGCGCGGCTTAGTACACAACGCCACCGTGTCCCAACACGGGCAATCAGATGAAGTGCACAACGCAGTTACCCCTGGCGTGGATCGAACAGTGGACCCTTCGGTTTGAAATTCAATGCCGCAACCACTGAGCCACCGCCCTCCCTGATGATGTCAAAAGCTATCCTTTTTGGGGCAACACTCGAAGAATAAAAAAATAATAAAGTTTAACTGGCGATTCAAGGAAAATGTAATACTGTAAATTATTTACAACAAAATAGTCAATTTCCGAAATTTCTTTATTAATCATCAATGGCAGAAAACGTTATTAACCCTTTATCTAACAAATCCGCCACACCCAGCCGCGTAATTTACAAATCGAGCAGTAAAGAAAAAACATTTCAAAAAACTTCAACAACACCATAGCATGTAACCAGCCATTAGAATGGTGGGGGAGTGGCACATGAAATGGTTTTGTTGAGATTTTTGGAAAAAAAAATTGGGGAAAAATTGTTAAAATAACACATTTTGATACCGTGTGCGTTAGGTAGATGATTTACCTTCACTTAAAATAAGAAACACACGAAACTTTTAAAAAGCGACTGCTTGAATAAGTAAAAATTAAATTTTTGTTCCAAAAACATAGCTTATGGCCTTTCGTGGCAGTGAGGACTGAGGAGTCACAAACTATATTTTGGAGGCAATGGCAGAAAAAACAATAATAAAATTTTGTTGGCGATTCATATGATGGGATATGATCGTTACGTTAGATAAGGGGTTAATTAAAACAAGGTATCTAATAAACATGAAACTAATATAATTTCAGTTCCTTAAAATAATGAACAATAATAGAGGTCTTTTTCAAAACTGAATTCCATTTTCTCATCGAAATTGTGTAATGTGGTATTCCTCGAGGACAGCTGAACTTTCTATGTTATTTAAGAGTGTTAATCGGTATCATCTAATAATATTTAAGTAAACAGTTTTGTGGAAAAAAAATTCTTAATAAGATATATTAGTCAGAGTAAATACCAAGTATAAATTTTATTGCACGCCTATGCTTTTATTTTCATAAAAAACACGTTTTTCTGCAAAAACCGAAGCGAATAATAATTTTTTTTTGTATTGTCCTGGAACAATACGCATCACGTGCGCGAACTATTTAAATATTTCTCTTTTTTTGCGTTTGGGTTATTTTTGGCAATAATTTATGTTTTTAATATTTTTTTAGTAAACTGTTGGCGTGTAATAAGTACAGAACAGCATACGCGTTAGAAAACTGTCATTTTTACCGCACTCTATCGATTTGGGCGAAGGGATAATATTGAACTCGAAGTCTTCGGCTTCTCGTTCAATATTATCCCTCCGCCAAAATCGATTAATTATTTTTAGTAAACTGTAGGCGTGCAATAAATACAGAACAGAACACGCGTTCGGCTTCTCGTTCAATATTATCCCTGGGCCCAAATCGATCTCATGCGATAAAAAATGACACTTCGAACGCGAATATCGTTCTGTCCATAGAGGAGAGACCAAATGTGGACTTCAATAAAGCCAGTTCTGAGAAGAAACTCTGTATGTATATTCATAGAAAACGGCAAATAAAAAAGATATATAAATACACATTTGAAAATAAATGTTTTAGACAGAATATCAAAGATTAGTATCATATGTGTGATAAAGCCTTCTTTTATCAAAATAATGAGTCCTAGAAAAAAAATTTTTACAAAATGAAGCAGAGAAAATAAAGCTGACATAAAAAAGCATGCAGGTGAAAAATGCTATATAACAAAGATCAATATATTATATTTACAGTTGTTTGTTTTTTGAGACCTTTTAGCCTTTTGTGCCTAATTTCCTGATCATTCCTTTGAAAATATGCGAACAATTAAATGGAAAGACATCTTAACGTGCACTCTTCGTTTAATATTTAAAGACGCATTCATACGTCATCTGGTATCTGTGCACAGTCAATGTGGTATAGAATTTAGTTGATTCAATGTATGATTTTATGTATTATATTTCCTTTTTAAACTTAAGAGAACCGATGTGGATTATCTGTCGCCCTATCGGTATATGAATGTCTGTTGGGCGTGTCAAGTTGTATGGCGTACCTAGCATTACATACAAAACGACATACACCCATCTCACATTCATACGCAGATAAAGCGACAGATAATTCATTTCAATTGTTATAATTTAACTTAGAGTCTTTGCTTGTATTATAATGTACCCTTATGCGACCGAAGTCTCCGCCAATTGAGAGGTTGAGTGCTAAATTATTTTTAAAGGCGATTTGAAACATGGATATTTTTTTTCAAAGATACCCTGCTAACAGCACGAGTAGCCTTAGCTTAGTAAGGTTTTGTTCATAATTGTTTTGTTACAATTTATTGGAGAGTGCCAATAGGCACTCTCCAATAAATTGCAACCAAACAATTGTATATAAAAAAATTTCTTCTTCTGCTGATTAAACCTCAATGTAATGTATGCAGTGTAAAACAACTAAAGGGGCTTCCAGCACTTTTCAATGGAGCCATGATAGTGGCTTCTAGCACTCAATCAGTTAAATCATTGCAGTCTTATCTTTTATGCACATGACAGTTTTATTACTTTCAGCATAGGCTAATACATGTGGTCTCGAATACTGAAGAAACGAAATTAGTATGAACAACCTACGTAAACACTAACTAACAGACCACCTGCGACAACTGCGGTTTAAGTCCCTTTGGCACACCCACAATTTTTTATTTCACAGTGGACAGGACAAAACAAAAACATTCATACGATAAGCAAATTATTCACCAAGTTCTGAAAAACACACCTACCTCGATCAGTCATATCCGAGCAAATCGGATATCATTAAAGAAAATTAATTTATATTGCATTGTACACCGAACTTCTGGAATTACTGATTACACTCGACCACTTTTATGAAGCTCCATACCATCATAGTTGAATAAAAAATTCGATCAAAATTCAGTTTGAAATGTCTTCCAATAATTCCATTAAATCCTCCACACAACCAGTTACGGTGGAACGGGGAGGGGGTGGGTGAGGAAGCGCATGATGACCTTTTCGACAAACATTCTGCATGAACAAACAAGTTCGAAAATTTGCAATGCTGGAGCATTAGACAGATCGTCCCCTGAGTTCCAATGTGTTCTATGTGCCTACTGGCACATAGAACACATTGGAACTCAGAGGACGAGATGTACAAGCAATGTCAGGCATTGCAGTCTTGCACCATATACAAATGTAAACAAATATAGATTTGCATGCCCAGTGAGTTCCATCTGCAGTCGTTTCAGTCTATTTCTACAATATCAACCATAGCCTTAGACTTGGAGATAGTTAAAGTAGAGGTAAAAGACCGATTCACGACGATGCTGTTGAATGAACACCAGAAAGAGAAACTGGCGGGTATTTGCACATTTGGTAATATAAATATAGTTTAACACCATGTGTGTTTTCAGGATGGCGTATTGAAGTCAAGACCTCGCCTCTGGGCTTATTTCAACGAGTCCGTTAGGACGAGTCGATGTATGATCCCGAGGCGAGGATGAGACTTTAATGCATCATCTCGGAAACCCACTTGGTGTTAATTACCAATTTATCTTACAATATTCCTCCTTTTCTTGACTTGTTCCCATTTATTTTGACGATCATTCGGCATCTACGGCCTGATTTTTCATGAATGAAGATTATGACATTTAGGTTTGGCGTTCTTGCGTTGTACATGGCGTAATCCCCATTCATTGGTTTACTTGTTCTATAACCGCTATAAATAATTACTGTTATCAAAAATGTTAGCTTCAACGTGTGTAATCTGTTTTCGAATAATGCAGGTAAGAAACGTTCTCTTTCTGAATCGATTGACCGCACGGGAGGTTGCTACGCCAAAAACAGATTTGTATTTTGTCTAGACGTTTTACTTGCAATGGGAAAATATTTTTTTTGTTGAAAGATAAAATTTATTATCATTTATGGTATTACTGGCATGGCACGAAAGTAGTTCGTCAGTCATGACGAAGGCATGGTATACTTACCGGCTACCCTCACCACTCCACACGAATTTTAACATATTATGTATTCTCGTCAAGACTTGAAATCAAGAAGATGTCTTCACTGTACACACTTTTGAAATTTTCGCACACTGAGTCGTAGAATGATTTGTCCGATGCGTCTTGCACAGTTCCCCCCCCCCCCCACACACACACACACACACACACACTTCCCCACTTCCAAACACGCACAAACAGGTTGGCACCGCACCATCTGTACACAACAGGTTGAACATTGATCAAAATTCTTGGTTAACTACGATGGTTCGTGGCTTCATATAAGTTGTCAAGTATACCAGTAATTGTATATGCGCGGAGTGGTATGTAGTATGCCCTGAATACTTATGAAATGCGCCAACACCACTGAAAACTTTCCCTGGGTTAGGCACAAAAAACTCCATCATCTGGACGATGATGCATTGCTCACCCTATTATGGTGGCCGTGGTGAAAAGAAACTCTGATGTTTGAATCACGTGTTAAGATACTTTAACCCTTTACCCAACGCAGACGGCATAAAAATTTATTATTTTGAATATTTTTTTTTTTCTTTTTTTTTTTTTTTTTTTTTTTTTTTTGCTCGCTCCACTAATGGGGTCACATGGTATGGTTTTGTTGAACTTGTTTGAATTTTTTTCAACTATTCGGTTTCTAAATTACGCTGGCAGATGAGATCCGTTATAAAAGGTTTCAGAACCATATGGTTGACAATCAACTGCTTTGCAAGGTATGGTTTCCAAACCACGTGACTTATGCTGTCAGTTTATTTAATCAATATCTGATCGACCAGACTTAAATTACGTTCATCATACTATAATTCTAATTACTTCACAGCGATTGAATCGCTTATATCGTGACCCGTGTATAATAACCTTTGGGTTTTACAGGTGCCGCCCCTGCCATAAAGCCAGGTTCGTCAGATAACACTTCAACCATTCCTACTTCACCTAATTTGATCACAAATCATTAAGTATACAAGGGGGAAGTTTACTCAATGTCGGGCTAGCCCAAATTTCATGGTCACATCAGTGTCATGTCTAAAACGTTGTGCTTCTTATTCCCTTCATAGAGCTCGAATTATTGTTTTAGTGGAGACCCCACCAGGTAAATATTTTCTTACGTAATCTTCTACCTAACTCGATCAAAAGAGGACTGTTACAAAATAACTCTTAAATAACTAGAATTTCCATTATTGTGGCCCGAAAAGATAGCGTATGAACCCCCAAAGAGCTATGTTTTTGAAACAAACAAAAAATAGTAAAATTTGAATGGCGATTTTAGTGAACAGTGCTGGTCGGTTATTTTCCGCTACGTTAGCTAAAGGGATTACTGACGCCCATTTCTTCCTAAACGTAGGTCATCCCGCATGAAGTTTAACAAGCTCGTTCCGACGAGATAGCATGCAGTCAAGTTGTTTTGGGGTGGTTCGAAATCTAGCATCTTAACCATTTACCCAACCTGAATAGCAGACGACACGAGTAAAAAAATCGTAAATAATTTTTAAAAGTGATTGTTTCTGCCAAACACATAGCTTATGATTCCTCATTATTTCCACTTTAATGTGCATTCTCTTGTGTATTATCCGAGCACAGGAGTCTGGAACTTGTCTTACAAGCCATATAATATCACACATATATATACTACCGAGCGAAGCGAGGAAGGAGTGCAATGGGCCCTGGACTGGTCATATCACATTCACGCCTCGATTCAAATCAACTTATCTCTTGTTTTTCTCTTCACACTTACTCACAAATGATTTATCTCTCTAATGGCTGAAAGGTTGGATTCACAATTCTCGATTACATACTTTGTTACAGGTTTTTCCTCCAAAAAATGACGGAATTTAAATCTGCCGGGGCACCATGTCACCCAACGGAAAACAAAAGTAAACTTTCGAATAAGTCGGAATTGGAAACGGACCGAAGAGAACTTTAAAACTGATTTATGCATCTCTTGAAATTGCTGCGTTTGATTTGACATTAATTTACAGTGTTAAAATAACAAGGTTTATCATTATCGGCACTATAATTAATGTAAGCATATAAATATGGGACTTGTTCTCTGTGCCCGGGTCAAATGTGGGAAGATGCCCAAATACGCAACATTTTCGCCCGAATTGGCCTCCACCTGACCCAAACCGACCCCCACAATTTTACCTAAACCGGCCGCCAACATTTTCACCCAAACCGACCTCCAACAATTTTTCGCTCAATATGGCCTTCAAGTGATTTTCCCATGATATAAAAAAACACCCAAGAAGAAATAAATAACACACTACTGGACTCAGTGGCGTAGCTAGGATATTTGTAGCGGGGGTGCAGAGCTTATATTTTTCCGACGAAATACTTCATGATCACTGATAAGGCCTACAGATTTAACGCATAACGAATGTACCGATACCGTACGGATACACGGTATACCGCCAAGCTATAGTTTCTAGCACTTTTTTGAGTTAAACAATTTTCAAAAACAATGTAGTCATCACTGAAGTAATGATATTGGATTGCTTACTTTTTTACAGAACATGTCCTCAAAGTGTATTTTACTGCCCATGTTAGTTTGTTTTAGACAAGAGTAGTAGGAGATGGATCGGGCCCCATTGGCCGGACCTACCCCCGGACCTAGGAAGTGACATCACAGTCACATGGCCTGGTGGCGCCATGTTTGGTTGTCATGGTAACCCGCGTTAGCGACCATGTTGTGACGTCATCCCCATAGTGATACGTGGTCCTAGTGCGCATGCGCAGCGCGTGTTGTTAGGGTGATACGTGTTTCCGTCGCCCATTTTGTATACTGGAGGCCGCCATCTTGGTTTCTTTGGTAGCACGTGGTTGCTATGGGACCCAAAGGCTTACAACAAGAAAGGGGCATGTTCGGAGAGTGTGTTCCTTTGTACAAGAGTAATTTCCCAATTCCTAGAATTATCACAAACAACCCGACAAGTTGTACTATTTCAAATTCTTCCAGAATTCTCTGCTTCTATCTATAAAGGCAATAGTTTTTTTCGTCTAACTGACCATGTTCCTTTGTCCTGGAGTATAAGAGTCTATCAACTGGAACAGCTTTGCTTATTATTACTATATTTAGCTTTTCTGGTCTGTTCCTGTTAGTTCTGACCCTATTCCGAGTACTCTTGTTGTTTCATTTACCTAGATCACACAATCAGTTCACTTTACTGGCGCTAACTTACCAATCGGATTGCTTGATTTCCCATAACCTGTAAGCAGAGTTATCTCCCTTCTGTATAACAAAAACCTATATCATTCCCAAAGCTAATAAGCTATCGAGCAGTTACTGAGAAGTCATTGCCCGAACGACTCGAAGTCCATCGAGCAAATGAGTTAACGAGTAATTGCTCGTTCGAGTGACTCGCACACGCGTCTCTTAGCCTCATTTCGGAAAAGGGGGATTCTGCTAACCCCCGACGTTTCCCAAAATGGGATTATGTAAGTAGGATACCTAGAAACAGGGTTGATGATTTTCCCCAATAAGCTAAAGAGCCAAGAGAGTAATTGCTCCATGAGTAATTGTTCGAACGACTCGAAACCCATCGAGCAAATGAGCCTTAGAGCAATTGCTCGATCGAGAGACTCCACATACTGCTCAAACGACTCGAAGTCCATCGGGCAAATGAGCTTACGAGTAATTGCTCGTTCGAGTGACTCGGACATACGACTCTTCGACTCATTTCAGAAAAAAGGATGCCTAAGACCAGTCATTTTCCAAAAAAGGGATTCCGTAAGTAGGATTTTCCCGAATAAGCTAAAGAGCTAAGAGAGTAATTGCTCCATAAGCAATTGCTCGAACGACTCGAAGCCCACCGAGGAAATGAGCTATAGAGCAATTGCTCGATCGAGTGACTCCACATACTGCTCTACGACTCAGCTGGGTATTTTAGGATACCTATGGTATTGGACTATTGGAGGACACTTGTTGTAGAAACCTTTTACTGTTCTTCGACTCATTTGGGTATTTCAGGATACCTATGACCTGGTACTGTATTATTATTCGAGGATACCTTTTTTATAGGTTACTTACATAAGGTTACTAGTACTTGTTTGGACCAGCCTTCTAGGCCACCCCAGGACATACCTATCCCAAATTCCCCCTATAAACCATCGAGCAATAACTTTTCAGTAACTGCTCGATGGTTTATAGGGGAAATTTGGGATAGGTATGTCCTGGGGTGGCCTAGAAGGCTGAACCAAACAAGTATTAGTATCCTTATGTAAGTATCATATAAAAGGTATTCTCGAATAATAATACAGTACCAGGCCATAGGTATCCTCAATACCGAAATGAGTCGAAGAGCATGGCCTTTGTTGTACACAATGGAGATAACTCTGCATACAGATTACGGAAAATGAAACACTGGTGATTATAAGACTTGAACGAGAGAATCAGAGATAGTTTGTACTGAATAGACTGTTAGTGTTAAAGTAGCATCTGCAATAGGCATAAAATGGGGTTCTGGTAAAATCAGGTCTAGTAGCCCGATTAAATAGAACATACCCCCAGGAGATATCTCGGTCCTATAGCGTTACGTGTTATTTATATATGCCCCAAAATAGGGGTTCGCCAGTCCGTTTTGGTGGTTTGGGATAGATATTGGTGGTTTGTAGGGGTTGTCATGTCCATATGGGTAATTCTACGAAGTATCCAAGCCAGAACATTACTCTGGTCCAAAGGAACGTACCCACGGGACCCCTTGGTCCCTTGGTACTATAGCATTACATGCTAAGCCGATAAAAATGGGGGATCCGTAGTAAATAAAATCGTTTTTGGTGATTTGGAGGGATTGTCGGGTTTATTTGGGTAATTTTACAAATCGGGAAATTACGCTTGTACAAAGGGACACACCCTCCGAACATACCCCTGTCTTGTTGTAAGCCTGTGGGTCACATAGCAACCACGTGCTACCATAGAAACCAAGATGGCGGCCTCCAGTATACAAAATGGACCACGGAAGCACCAATCACCCTAACAACACGCGATGCGCATGCGCACTAGGACCACTTATCACTATAGGGATGACGTCACAAAATGGTACCATGACAATCAAATATGACATCACTGGGTCACGTGACTATGACGTCACATGAGATCCGGCCAAAAAGGGACGATCCACCGCTCTCCTACTGCTGACAAGTATACCAGAACCATTATCCATCAAGAGTAGGTTGTCATAATGCAGCCTAAGAATTGTAACCATACATCTTTTACAAATATAAGTTTACTTCGGGAAACGCTTACTGACTGATCAGCTGGCTGCTGATGATTTCTGCTTAAAATTTAAGAATGTATTTGACATTTAGCGATAATCTGACAATTGCCAAATTCTCGCATTGTGTAACACATTTTTATTTGAAATTTGTTTCCCCCAAAGGTGGCTAGAGATTACTTTTCCGATATTCGGTGTACAAACAGCTATAGCACTGATTTGGGGGCAGGAACGAAAATTGGGTCGCGATAAAATTTCATTTGTGTAACAACCGCAGAATTAAACGATCTAACTGTAATTTGAAAAAGCAGGAACTCGGTGAGCATATACAGTTTTATGAACTCTTACTCCGACCATTTACATGTAAATTTAGACGGTCGGTTCCAATCAGGCGGACTATCTTATCTTGAAAACACTTGATAGTAACCATGATTTGAAGCGAAGACTTTGTTGCCCGCCCTGCCATTCAAATTTTTACTAGATATCATTGTTCATAGGAGGCCTTGAATTTTGAATCGAGGATCAGTCATTTTTTCGGAAGCTATGACAAAAATGAAAAGAAAATTTTTCGAGAGTCAAGGTTACAATGTTCTTTCTCTCTCTCTGGAAGGGGAGGGTTGGGGGTTACATCATTATCCTCATTTTCGCATGGATTCTATAAGCTCCATATGTTTGTGAATAACGCTGTCTGAATTGAGTTGTTGTGTGAGAACATTTAGCGACTGAATGGTCACATGATGATCCATTTCGGTGTACTAATTGCCAGAAATAGTTTTCCAACGCATACATTTTAACTCTGCCCCCCCCCCCACCCCCCCCCCACCCCCACTCCAATCAGTTTGTAAAAAATCGTATTTTTCCGTCAGTTTCATATGTTTTCGGGAAAGTTTGGGTTTCAAAAAATAAGGAAAACCGTCCGATGAATTTGATTTTGCAACTTTAGACTTTTACCACATAAATTCCAAATTCCGTTAGGCACTCCCCCGAAAAGTGACAGATTTCCTCCAGTTACAAAGTCTGATAGCGAGCTGGCGTGTGGCGCCAGAAAATCCTCGGGGGGGGGGGGGGGGGGCTAAATTCCCCGACAGGATTCAATTTCTCTGAGCGAGGAAATGGCGCTTTTCATATAGACTTATTTGAAAAACTTCGACCAAGTGTGAGAAATTAAGAAATTAGCCTTTGAAAAGCGTTATTTCCTCACCCAAAGAAATAGAATTATGGTCGCGGCTCGCCATAACCCCTCGAAATAAAGGCATTAAAATTTTCTGTCCAACAATTTTCCAAAATGTTGTCACTTGAAGCAAGAAGAGTTTATCGCTACCCTGGTGAAAACATTAACCAAGATGGCAGTTAGAAGCCCTCCCCGGCGAACTTACCAAATGTCCCCGATGGGATTGGTGGGGGAAGGGGGGGGGGGACATCCCTGTGTGGATGGGGCTCTAGAATCGGTCTTAGGCCATCAAATTTTTCAAAATTTCTCAGGGCGGCGCCCTCGGACCCATCAGTGAGGGGGGAGGCATTCTCCCTTACACGCCTCGATCATGCCTTGTGGAATCACGCTGGGGGCTGAGGGGCAACATAAGCACAACGATTAGCAAAATTTGTGTTTACACTTACGTTGTGTCATGATATAGCCCAGATGCTGACAATGACGTTAAACATCAAGAAATATAGAATGTTCTGGTGTTTTGCAGTGGCGTAACCTTAAAAAATTTAGGGCTACACATGCTACAATTGCTACAGATTCGATCTTGGAGCAATAAATTTTGCAAACTTTTCTCGAGGGAGGCCTTATCCAAACAGGGACCCTCTGGTCGTCACCCCCTCCTCCCACTTCCTTGTCCTGACTAGGACCCCCCCGGTCGTTACCCCCAAGAAAGTGGGAGGAGGGGTAATGGCGGGAGGGTCCTCGCTAGAACTAGGCAAGTACCCCGAAACCAACAACAACTTTACAAATAGCATGCATGCAATAAAAAGAAAAAGGGCTAGGCCCCCAATTATAGAATCCCGGCTAAGCCCATGGTGTGTTGAATTTTATTACAGTTGTATGCACTTATTTAAGTTATTTTTCTATAAATAAATCACAATAAAATCACGTTGTCTTGATTTTGTGAGTTTTTTTTTGGGGGGGGGGGAGGAGTTGGGGGCATAACTTGAAAAAATGGTTATGCCATAGTTGATTTGCACATGATAACTCGAAAAATGGTTATGGAATAACAGACGGCACAATGCTACAAGATTTGAACATTTTCAGTAATTTGGCCCCAAAATATCTATAGCCCATGTGTCTTGATAACAAAAGGTTCGACACACCTGTTATCATATCGTGGCATGAGCTATGGTTTAGGGCCAAATTATGAAAATATCAACACGCCAAAATATGGCTTAGGAGACACTACTGGAAAAATGTGGTCGATCTTTTTCCAATTAGGACCACAGGAGTCAGGAACTTGTCCTATGAGCCATATAATATTCTCTAGAGGGTCTTATATATGGCCCATATGACAAGCTCCAGATTCCTGTGTTAGGACTCAAACTATGGGAGGTGTATTTGTTGATAAATGCGAATATTCAATTGCATTCCGAAAAGTATCAATATTCTATTATTACTTACCATTCTGTCAGCAGAAGGTTAACGTCTTGCAATGCGGCAGTTCTCTGCGATTCATAATAGCTAATGAACACTTTATTGGCTCCCGCAGTCAAATATAGCCGATAGGGGGCGTTCATTAATAATTTGAAAACTGCACTCGCATAAGACACGTTAAAGCGATTCAAATTTCGCGGGGATTTTGTCATACGGTAAACCTGTTTCGTTTCGCCTTGTTGATCTCGTGAAGTAAAACTGTCGACCAGTTTACTTTCGTTTTCGCATTCGGTGACATGGTGTCGCGGCAGATTTAAATTCCGTCATTTTTTGAAGGAAAATCGTGTAATAAAGTTTGTAATCGGAAATTGTGAATCCAACCTTTCAGCCGTTAGATAGATAAATCATTTGTGAGAAAGTGTGAAGAGAAAAACAAGAGGTAAGTTGATCTGAATCGTAATGCGAGGCGTGAATGTGATATGACCAGTCCAGGGCTCGTTGCATTCCTTCTTCGCTTCGCTCGGTAGTATATATATGTATGCTATTATATGGCCTGTATGACAAGTTCCAGACTCCTGTGATCAGAGTTCAGAGGGCCATTAAAACTCCCTAGTGCTCAACAGAACAGATCACGCGACGCATCCGGCTGATCCTGGATTAACGATTTTAAACACGTCACGTGACTACAAACGGGGATCAATAACTTATTTATATCCTCATCACCCCTTTCCGTGTTTCATACCTTTTCACCAGATAATCGTGGTAATAATAGTAATGATATGACTTTAGCGGACATTGCGGTTTATTAACGACGCGCCAGAAATGGTTCATAGCCCTCTAACTCACTGGAGGCCGTCGAATGCACTCAGAGAAATCCGGTCCAAACGTGGTTCCAAGTTGAACCGAAACCCATCGAAGAACCAAAACAAATTTGTCTTCATGTGATCAAGAACCAGGCAATTTCATATAGAGTTGCCTGTCTTGTTTATATATATATATATATATATATATATATATATATATATATATATATATATATATATATATATATATATATATAACGACACATTAACAGCCAGGGTCATATCATGTCGGTGACAGTTTTACGGGTGGAGGAAGCCGGAGTACCCGGAGAGAACCACCGAGCAACGACGAGCAGCTGTCAGCTCTCCAACATCGTAACTCTGAACTCTGCACCGCGGCAGAGGCAGGGTTAGATTGGTTGAAGACACGCGCACCATCGACGTGCAGTACGCCTTGGTACACAGCGTCATCGTGCCTCCATCTTGTTTATATTAAAACTGCCGTTGTCACGCAACTGAAGCCTTTACCTAGCGAATCGACCGCATCCGTCCACGTAATTTATAAATTAAGCAGTTGAATAAAATATATTTTTCAAAACATTTCAACAAAACTCTATCATGTGACCACTCAATGGAACGCGCTCGTCGAGCTCGTTCCAATGAGGTGTCACGTTATATGGTTTTGTTGAAATTTGTTTTAAAAATTAAAAAAAACAATTAAAATTTAAAATTTTGATATTTTGTGCGTTGAGTAAAGGGTTAACGCATGTGTAACGGAACAATCGGAAACGTGTTTTTAACGTTGCTTCCTATCCATTTTAAAACGGCTTATATACTACTCAAAGTGTGCTAAGCACCAAATATTTGACACATCATTGTGAAATTTGCTTGTGACATATTTGCGATATTTTTGGTGGATATGATTGATGAATGTATTGAGATGGTCCCCAGTGTTTACATTAGCTCTCTTGACGGGCAGACTTTTCGTGACAGTCATGGAAAGCATGTACCTCTTGATTTTCATGATGTTTACGTGTACTGTCTACATTTACACGACATGTGTAGGATATTCAGTCTTCATTTCAACACAAACCCTTGTGATTTAATGATTAAATATGGCAAATGCAAATGTAAGAAGGCATTTGTCTGAATCAGAAATGTGGCGGGCTGTAGGGATGGTGGAGCAAGGGGCTACCCATCGTCAGGTTGGTGAAACCCTTGGTGTGCACCATACGGTGATCACCAGAGCCTGGGCAAGATTTCAGCAGTATGGCACACCATTAAAACGGCATGGTGGTGCCAGAGACAGGGCAACATCTGCAGCTGAAGACCGGTTTTTGATCATTCAGGCCCATAGGAACCGCTTTGCCACAGCAACCCAGCTTCGCAGCGACCTTCAGAATACATCCGGGGTAAATGGTTCGACGCAGACTATCCGGGCAAGGTTGCACGAAGGTGGACTCCGATCGAGAAGACCATGTATTCGCATTCCGCTGTCCCAGAACCACCGCCAGGCACGATATGAATGGGCCATGGACCACGTTGCATGGACCAGAGAAGATTGGCGACCTGTCCTTTTTACAGGTGAGTCACGGTACTGCCTAGACCACTCACATAGGCGATCTAGGGCATGGAGAAGACCAGGAGAGTGATTCCATGCTGCAAACATTGCTGAGCATGACCGTTATGGTGGAGGGTCAATCATGGACTGGGGCGGCATCAGCAGGGATGGACATACAGAGCTCTGTGTCCTTGGACGTGGTACATTGACTGCACAGCGGTATATTGATGAGATCCTGGATGTCCACGTCAGATTGTATGCATGTGCAGTGGGTGATAGATTCATTCTGATGGACGATAATTCCCCTCCTCATGTTGCCCATGCTGTCGGAGAGTACCGCCAGAGGGAGAAGACTAAACGTATGGACTGGCCAGCAAGATCCCCTGACCTAAATCCAATCGAACATGTCTGGAATGAGTTGCAGCTTGCAATTTCAGCCCGTCCAGTCCAGCCAAGAAGTGTCCAGGAGCTTTTTGCCATGCTGGTCCAAGAATGGAACAACATCTCACAAAGAACCACCAGGAACCTGATTGGGACCATGAGAAGACGCTGTCAAGATGTAATTAACGGTAATGGGTCTCATAATCGATACTGAACCCATACCACTTCGCTCCGTCAACTTTTGGCAAATTGAAAAATTTCTTCTTTTACCAATAATATCCATTGTCAATGGTTTTCGTATTCAAAAGCTAAAAAATAATGTCAAACACAAATAAAATCTTACTTTGTTTACTTAAATCATTGAAGATATAATTAAATAAAAAAATATATGCACTTTTCATTACAATATTTCAACTAAAACGTAAAACATGTAGTTGGATATACTTGGTGCTCAGCAAACTTTGAGTGGTATATATTTTACAATTTATACGCATCTTGACAGTTCAGGTAATGCGACAGATAGCATGTGTATGTTTGGTTCCATGTAACCAAATTTGGTTAAACCACTAAGACAAACTGAATAAACAGTTTTGGTTCCTGGAGGAACCAAAATTTCTCTATGTGTGTGTCTCGTGCCACTTATAAGCTGTCGGACTGTTAATCAATTCTGTTGGAGCGTTGATAAACCGCAATGCTCCCCCCACCCCACCCCACCCCACCCCCACCCCCATCATATTATTGTTACATTATATTGGAATGAGCTCGATGAGATGTCTTAAGCTATGTGTTTGGAACAGAAATGAAAAATTAATCACATTTGAATGGCGATTTTTTGTGAATAGCGTTGGATATTGTTGGACGTTACGGTGGGTAAAGGGTTGACAGTCTGCCATCGTGGATCACTTAGAAAAATGGTTTGTAACATGTTCTTTCTCTTCTGTCGGAGCCTTTAATAGCGTTGAACACGGCCATAAACAATGACGGAAGTATTCGCAGAAAGTACTTGCAAGGATCGTCCAGAACTTCACGGCATTCTCCAGACCTAAATGTAAAAGGAAAAAAATGTAGACTAAACGGTCGTAAAAAGCAAGGGCACCGGAAGCATCCATCCGAAGGCAAAGAGGCAGGGGTATCAAAAAGGGCACTCGATTCTGGGTTAGGAGTTAAGACTGGGAGTTGCAACATAAATATATGTATCGTCCGTTGAGTGCAACAAGGCGCCATCAGAAAGTTTTTTGCATTGCAGATGACGTCTTGTTACACTCATTATAAAAGTTTAGAACTCACCCCGCCGATTGTATAGCTTCTTTTTTATGATTATCGACTAGCCTCCGTCATTATACTTGACGCCTCTCCCCATTGCCGTAAAGTTCGTTAAAAACAAATACTCGAGGGTTTCGCAGTTACAGTTTTCGGAAAGTAAAGTCTTATCCAGTTGTGCCTGTTTGGCGAAAAAGGGCACGCGCTGCCATCATTGTTCCCAAGCCTCAGGGCAAGGACGCAGTTGCCACTTTGAAAAAAGCAGCATGCCCAGTGTGTAGAATTTTTTTGCCCACGTTAGTCCAGAATATTATGTTATGTTGTAAATATTCTTCTTATCTTCCTGTATTACCCCTTAACCCTGACGACTCGGTGACAACAACTATAAAATAGCTTTAAAAACTAAATGTTTCCAAAACACAGCTTATGGTCCTTACCGCGGTTGTTCATTTGGGAGTTAAGCTATGAATTTGAAGCAACTGGTGTTGGAGTTCTCCGATGAAGCATTTGGGACGAGCGGAGAACATCTTTCCTGGGAAGCATCGAGAAGAGTGATCATTGACGAAATGAAGTCAGCCGATTTAACACTCACGCTGTCGAAAGCGACTACTGTCACCTATTTTATGACTGTTATCTGCACGTTCTAGTATGCGCAGATTAAACCTACCATCTGATTAATTGTTGGAAAGGGCTCAGAGAACTCTTTCCAACAATTAGTCAGATGATAGAGTTTCAAGTAATGTCAACCAGTTTACGAATTGATTAATGTTTTCAAACAGGAGACAGTGGTGTCAACTGTGAAAAAAACTTACGGCCTTGACAACCGTTACTTATTCACAGTTCCTTATTCGACATTCGTTATCAACCGATTTTCGGTTGATAACGAATGTCGAATAAGGAACTGGGTATAAGTAACGGTTGTCACATCCCCCAAAAACTTATAGTTTGCAAATGGTACTTCCCCAAAACGTGGTCCATGAACTGCAAACCTGCTTGTTTGGACCCCATGGTTCTAGTGAAGGTATACATTCATGTTTAACGGCATTAATACATTAATTCGTTAGAGTAGAGCGGTGGTTACCGGTTGAAGCATTAGAAAGGTGTAAGCTACGATTCTGACCAGCGGTAATAGCGTTGTGTCCTTGCGCAAGGCACTTAATCCCGATTGCCCACGCCGGGGCACGATGACCCTGGGTGCTAAGGTGAACTACAATTAGGTGGTTCACTTGCCTTAACTGCTGCTACCTCTGCAGAGTTAATTACTTGGGAAGTCTAACAGTTGCTCATCGCTGAACGGCGATTCTCTCCAGGTACCCCGTCTTCCTCCATCCGTAAAATGTCCGATACGATATTACCCTGGCTGTCGAAAGTTTCGTAAAACCCTAATGAAATGAACAAACAAAATTAATTCGTTACAGTTAACTTAGTAACAAATATTATTTTGAATATTGAAATATATGCTTTAATGAACGGTATGTTGTGTGGTGTAATGTCAATAAAATGGAACAGGTTAATAAAATACTTTCATTAACGAGTGTTTTCGTATGTTCTAGTATTCATCTCAAGTATGAAAAATCCTTGTTCTTTCCAATGATGTTTCCAGTAACTGTGAAGTAAGAAGGAAATATCGTCTCCCCTTTCTTCTTGACTCGTTTGACCCGTACAATGTTGATAATCAATAAAGAAAGGAAGTCGGAGTTCTTTGTTTATAATTATATTTTTTGCATTATTCATATTTCAAATACTGCTGTGTATGCAGAAATATATATATAGGAGTACAATGGTATGCAACATAGTTTATTGACGGAAAGGGAATTGTTGTGTTTGTAATTGACGAAAAGAATTGACGAAACGGTAATGAACCGTAACATTAGTAATATTAGTTGTAAATCGAATTTATAACTAATAAAAAACACCACAGTACTAGGTTCAGCTCAGGGAAGTCGACAACTTCCTTCCTTTACCCTTTACCTAAGATGAAAAGCAGACGACACTTGCAAACATAATTCTTGAATAAATAATAGTAGTAGTGTATGCTCCCCTTCACCCCCCATTGGCAGGACCCCGGTACAGGACCCCGGAAGTGACGTCATGTCACGTGACCTAGTGCCGTCATGTTGTGTTGTCATGGTAACCCGTGTGAGCGGCCATGTTGTGACGTCATCCCATAGTGATACGTGGTGTTAGTGCGCATGCGCAGCGCGTGTTGTTAGGGTGATACGTGTTTCCGTCGTCCATTTTGTATACTGGAGGCCGCCATCTTGGTTTCTATGGTAGCACGTGATTGCTATGTTACCAATGGCTTCTAACAAGACAGGGGTATGTTCGGGGTGTGTTCCTTTGTAGAAGAGTAAATCTAATTACCACAAACAACCCGACAATCCCTCCAAATCCCCCAAATCCACCCCAAATCACCGAAATTGACTTTATTTCCCCACTTAGCACGTAGTGCTCTAGTACCAAGGGGTCCCCTGGGGGGGGGGGGGGTGTTCGATTGAACTAGAGTATTTTTCTGGTTCGGATTTTCCTCAAATCCTCGTTTACTTTGTAGAATTACCCAAATAGACCCGATCACCCTTACAAACCACCAAAATCTCCATCAAACCACCCAAACGGACATGTGAAGCCCCATTTTGGGCATATAAAAATAACACGTTATGCTATAGTACCAAGGGGTGCAGGGGTATGTTCTATTGAATAGGAGTACAGGGCCTGATTTTCCCAGAATCCCATTTTTAATGCCTATTGCATATGTTTCTCTATCACTAACAGTCTATCCAGTCCAAACTATCTCTGGTTCTCTCGTCCAAGTCTTATATATACCAGTACTTGATTTCCCATAATGCAGTTATCTCCCTTGTGTATATCAAAAGCATTCCCAAACCCAATAAGCAATCGAACAGTTACTGATAAACCATTGCTCGAATGACTCGAATCCCGTCGAGCAAATGAGCTTTAGAGTAATTGCTCAATCGAGTGACTCGCCATATTGCTCGAACGACTCGAATCCCATCGAGCAAATGAGCCAACGAGCAATTGCTCGATCGAATGACTCCTCGAGCGACTCGTTTCAGAAAAAAAGGGATTCCATAGCCACAGGCGTTTTCGAAAAAGGAATTCCACAAATGGGATTCCAAAAAGGGATTCCAAAAATGGGATTCCGTCTTATGTCGAGTGACTCGCAACTATTGCTCGAATGACTCGAATCCCATCGAGCAAATGAGCTATCGAGCTATTGCTCGATCGAGTGACTCCTCGAACGACTCATTTCAGAAAAAAAGGGATTCCATAGCCACAGGCGTTTTCGAAAAAGGGATTCCACAAATGGGATTCCAAAAAGGGATTCCAAAAATGGGATTCTGTCTTATGTCGAGTGACTCGCAACTATTGCTCGAACGACTCGAATCCCATCGAGCAAATGAGCCAACGAGCAATTGCTCGATCGAATGACTCATCGAACGACTCGACGACTCATTTCAGTATTTGAGGATACCTATGACATGGCTACGTATCAGTTGAGGATACCTTTTGAGGATACCTTTTGAGGATACTAAATTGAGGATACCTGTGGCCTGGTATTGTTGGAGGATACCTGTTGTAGAAACCAGGATTCCGTTTCCATCTTGTCGCCAAAGCTCCAAGACCACTACAGGTCTATGGTCTATCCGTCCTATCATTAGCTTCTACAACAGTCTTGTTCCATTGTGGCCTTGTACCAGTACTATTGACTAAACTACCATCCATTACTATTGACTTGTATCACTACTTCCAAGCTGTACCTTCGCTCAAGCCTTCAAAATGTTCAATCAGTGTATACATATAAAGCATTCCGTAATTGAGATTCCTAGCCGATTCCGTAAAATTTGGATTCCGTGATTTGACAGTCTGGCAGGCCTCGTTAGGCGTGAACCCTTTGCTTCAAGTGGGTTTATGAAACGCCTTTGGCTACCCTAACAGGCGTTTGTGCAACAGAACTGTCTGAAACCGTCTCACAGCACTGGGTATGAGGTTCAGAAGGGTCAAGCGTCCAGCTCTGTCCGATCAGCATCAAAGGCGAGGTTTGGAGTGGTGTATGGCACGACAACTTTGGAATCTCAGGACTTGGAGGAGAGTCCATTGGTCAGACCAGAGTAGGTTCTTGCTTCACGTCACAGATGGTCGCATGACAGTGTGGAGGCATGGAAATACTGCTTACGTGCCCAGGAACATCATACCTACTGTTCCTTAATGTGGAGGATCAGTGATGATCTGGTGATGCCTCTCTCATGATTGTAAACTTGATATGGTGACTGCACGTGGGAATCTCATTGGTCATCAGGAACATTCTCAATTCGGTTGTCTTGCCTCATTTTGACAACCACCCGCTGGCTACACGCCCTGTATTCATGGACGACAATGCAAGTACACATCGTTCCCATGCTGTGAGATCATTCCTTCAGAACAACGCTATTACAACACTACCTTGGCCTGCAATGAGTCTCAATTTGAATCCCTTAGAAAGCATCTGGGACTTTCTTGGACGTCGTGTCCAAGCAAGGGATCCGCCAGTACAGAATTTGGCCGATATAAAAGCTGCTTTGCATGAGGAGTGGCAGCAGTTGCCTCTGGACCGTATCAGAAGGCTCACTGGTAGCATTAGGAGGAGGGTTCAGGCTGTCATCCGGGCACATGGTGGATACACTCGCTACGGGCGTCAGACATTGCTGCTGTTGTGTCCAGGAGATCACGAGTTACATTTTTGTCAGTAATTACTGGCATTGTTTCAGCATGGACCGTTCCAGCACCATACTTGTCAAGAAAACATTTTTCCATCAAAAACATTAGTGACAGATATGTGTACTTAGCGCCATTAAGATAGTGCATATTTTCATCATTGTGTGGTCTTTCATTTGTCAATAGACCATTCTTTCCACAAACAATCACTTTTGGCCATCTGAACGATAGCATGAAAGTAATGATGAGAAAACAGAACTTATCATTTTTTCTTCTAGGCATAAACCTGCCCCAGACAATTTGCCCTGCCTTAAAGTAGGAGATACCATTATCAATCCATCTACCACTGTTAGAAACCTTGGTGTGTATTTTGATTCTCACTTAACCATGATTCCTCATATTTCAAAAGTCTGCCAGTCCGCCAATTTTTATCTTCGGAAAGTTGGTCGATCCAGAAAATTGCTAACCACGCGTGCCACAGAATGCCTCATTCACGCATTTATTTCTTCAAGGCTGGACTACTGTAATTCGCTTCTACATGGTCTTCCCAATAAACAACTTGGCAGACTACAGTCTATTCAAAACACAGCATCACGCATTGTGACATTAGCGAAAAAGAGAGATCACATAACACCTAAGTTGAAAAGTTTGCATTGGCTTCCTATTATGGCCAGAGTTGAGTTCAAAATTCTCCTCTTCACATATAAAGTACACATGAAGCAGTCCCCAGCTTACATTGCTAATCTAGTAAAACCATATATACCGAAACGCCCCCTCCGTTCCACAAACCAAAATCTTTTAGAAGAGAAATCCTATGTTCTCGCTAGCTACGGTGGACGTTCTTTTAGCTATAATGCTCCTAGACTGTTTAACATGCTACCAGAATTTGTTAAAACAGCCCCTTCTTTGACAGCATTTAAATCTAGATTGAAATCCCATTTATTTAACAAATATTTTTAAATCCTATGTTGGTCATCTTTTTGTTTATGAGCAGTGTTGTAAAGCGCCATGGAACTTTTTTAATATTGTGAGATGTTTGCGCTATATAAATGTATATTATTATTATTATTATTATTATTATGACAGTTTCTCTTAACACCACTGCGAAAAAACAGGGGGTGCTTAATTAAGTTCCAGGTGATATTTTGTTTTTAAACACTAGGTGCCCTCAACCATTCCTTCACCCCACTGAAGTAGGTTCTTGTTGACAAATGATTATCCGATTGTATCATGATACAATTGTATAATGCAATGGATCATCCATACTAAGACTGGACGAAAGTTAATGTCATGATAAAACTTATTTCTCTGAAATACCACATAGATTCCAATAAATTGTGCTCCATTCAGAGTTTGGTTCATGAATGAACAGCGAATTTTCTTCTTTTTTACTTTCTTTCTTTTTTTTTTTTTTTTTTTTTTTGAAGGATACATATAAAAAGGCCCAAAGTCTTATTGGAAGTTTATTTTTATTTATGAAAAAATAAAATATACATGTAATAGTCGCGACGCAGCTTCTAATTTAATTAACATGTACGTACCGACACACCAAATCGATCAATATGTAGAAAGGCTTTAAAAATTGACCTGCTCTCTTTCTTCCTGCCTCCTGGGGTGTCCTTATCCGGGGGTGCTACAGTCGAGCCGGTGTATACAAATCAAAATTCTTTAGCACAAGGTTACGAAATTATGTAAAAACTCGAAAAAATGACGTTAAATCGAAAAAAGAAAAAAGTACAGGTCTTTTTATTTTTTGAGCTGTACGAGCTTTTATTTTTTTTTTTTGACGATGACGTCATAACTTCAAAATTTCTCCACCAGTGAACATTTTTTTCGTCGGCAGAAAACCGATTGCATTTTTGATATGGCTTTTATAGGGGATTGTATTGCAAAAATTTCCTAAGCATAAACATCTTGTATATGAGAAATCGAAATAATAGTTTTCAAAATGCGTTTACATCAACACAGTCAAGTCAACAACAAGGAAATTATAATATTTGGTAGAGCCATCAGCTTGCAAGTAGTTTCTAGATTTCATAGTTGTAGCTTAAGTAACTGATAAGTTGTGCATGTCATAAAGTTGGTGTCTTCAGGTTGACAGATTCCAAAAATCACAAAAATTTCAAATGCCGTAAAAACGTCAAAATGACGGTAAATTGAAAAAAATAAAATACGTCTCTTTTAATTCGTTGACCTCTACAACATACTAAGATTTCATGAAATTAGGCCGAGATTTAATTTTTGTGCCCTTGACCCTCATGAAGCCATCTTATTTATTTATTTATTTATTTATTGGGGTTTAACGACACCTTCTGCAGCCACGGTCACCTCGCGTCGGACTGTTTTACGGGTAGAGGAAGCCGGAGTACCCGGAGAGAAACACCGAGCAACAGCGAACAACTGTCAGACTCCCCAACGTACTAACTCCACATCAGCAGGATTAGCATTGGTTGAAGACAAGTGCACTATCGACATGCAGTACACCTTAGTACTTCATTCTGGAATTTGAGAGATATAATCTCCATAAAAGCGAGGGTCCTATAATAGGAGCACCCAAACCAGTTTTTTGGCGGGGCCAAACATGATATCCAGAAGGCGGTTGTGGGAGCGGATGTTCAGGGACCTCCTCTATTCCTAACTAGGACCCTTCAGTCATTACCGGATGAGTAATGACCGCAGGGTCATAGTTAAGACTAGGCCTCCCCGAGACAATTTTGCAAAATTCAGTGCTCTAATACGAATACGAGGCATTTTTGCGGGGTAGCCCAATATTGGAGACCATTTTTTGGTTCTGTGTTATTTGAAACTTGCACTTGGCCAACGTTTCAAGGGGAAGGCAGTGAAAGGGTTAGGGGCACGGCCCTCAGCTCTCCCCTCCCAGGCTACAGCACTGCAATCCACCTTTCCAATTCTGCATTTGTCTTTTCCAACCAACTGAAATCTTTCAGCCAATTAGATCTAAAAAAATACCATAAACATGCATTTTCTATGAATAAACGAAAGAATGTTTCTTAATCGACAAGTGATTTGACCGAATCTTCAATGACAATACAATACAACTGGAGAGGTTTGTAAATTAAACACTTAGGAATGAAAATTCACCACTACTGTAGTTTTGTGATTACGCCTCGTAGTTCCTCCAATTTTGTTAATATCCTGATGCTTCAAGGCAACATAAATACTTATTAACTAGAATACCTATAATTGTAGAACGAAAGAAGACCTTATATCTTTGTGAGGAAAGGAACGTTACATTAAATGAACGGTAGTCTGCGCGCAAACTCCACGAAAATTGGATAAACAAACAGCCCATAGTAGCGTCAGAATCTTTAAAGAATTATTCCGGTGACCTGAGAGATTGGAGAACGAGATTGTTCTAATGATGGGTCATAAGCTATGTTGTTGTGGAGGCAAAAAAGGAAACCAAACAATTTAAATGGCGATTTTGCTGAATAATAAAGACCGGCTTAACCCTTTACACAACGCAGACAATATCAAAATTTATTATTTTAATTTTTGTTTTGTTTTCAATTTTTTCAAAACAATTCAACAAAACCACATAATGTGACATCTCATTGGAACGAGCTCTTTGAGCTCGTTCCAATGAGGGCTCACATGATATGGTTTAGTTCAAATGTTTTCAAAAATATATATTTTCAACTGCTTAATTTGTAAATTACGCGGGCGGTTGCGGCCAATTCGTTAGGTAAAGGGTTGCAAACATTGGGTGGTGTAATTTACGGGAAGGGAGAACAGTGGCTAAGTGGTTCAAACATGGAACTTCAAACCGGAAGATTCAGGGTTCGATCTTGACCATCTTAACGTGCCCTTAATCCGGATTGTCCACGTGGGGGCACGATGGCTCTGTTACTAAAAGTATTGTATGTCGATGGTGCACCTCGAGTCGAACAGTTTTACGGGTGAAGAAAGTCGGAGTGCCTGGAGAAAACCACCAAACGCTATCCCTATTAGGACCAGTTCGAACCAGTGTGAATATGGAGAAGAGATATAATGTACCAACAGAACATAGTAATCATTATATATTTATATATTTCGAAATCTTTCTGAAGAAGAGAGATTTGGATAAGGCTTTATTTTGGGCAGGGAGTGGGGAAATGCAGTTCGGATGGAAGAGAAGAACCGGTTATGACGTGGAGATCGCACATTCAGTTTTCAACGTACCATACGGAAATCTCGTCCATTGAGTGCAACAAGGCGCCATCTGCAATGGTTTAGCAATGCAGATAGCGTCTTGGTGCACTCAACAGACGATATGAAATGCACGATACGACAATTTGCCTGAACATCTCAACACATCGCTCCTTACGTTTTGATAACTATATCAGGTAATTTCTTTAACTCAAAGTTTTTCTTAGGACCAAAAGGGTCAACGAAAAACTGAAAATATTATAGGTACTCACATTTTATCAAAATGAAGGCAGCAGTTGTAAATAAATAGAACCACTTCTGATAGGGTATTTTTGTACGTCCGGAATTGTCGCATTTCTTTTAATATTACTTCATCAACCAGTGTCATCTAACAAAAAGTAGAATAAGTGACCTTAGCATACAAAAAACCAAAATGAACAAGGTCTTCGGTATTCCTCGTTTTTAACTGTGAACTTGTTACAGTTACTGTCAACGGTTACAATTTGGAGCTGTCTGTTGGCGTATGGGAGCGACCAGAGACCGAAGAGTTGCTAGCCCAGCAATCTTAAAATGTGCATTTTATACAGGCAATATATAGAAGTTGATTAACCATTTGCACACTGTTAGCAAAATATCAAAATCTTAAGCTGCATTTTTTCCCATAATGCAACTGAGAATTTAACCAGTGGAGTATTGTTTGACAGATGTCATTTGATTCTGTCAAACAACATTGAATTGGTTAAATTCTCAGTTGAATTATGGGAAAAAAAGTCATTGCTTCAAATTTAAGTAAGCTGACATCAGTGAGCAGAGGGATAATTTGTTGAGAATCACCCACTGAATTGTACGAGAAGACGTTAAGAAGCACAAATCAGATTACAGCTAAGGACTTCTGACTTGAACCTGGAGGCCCATCAACTTTGCGTATGCGTTTCAAAGTAATCGACTCGCCCTTAATGTAATGCAACAGGTAATCTGACACTTACAGTCTGAATAATAATGGGTACTAAAATCTGTTTTTCTCTAGTCAAGTGTCGTCTGCACTTGTCAAGAAACACATGCTGTGTCATACATCTTGAGTGGCATGTGGTGCTGTTATTTTCCAGGATTGCACGAGTTAACTATATAAATTTTAGAAGTACAGATTAGTACAGGGTTAATAAGACCTTTAAACGAAATCTCTGTGTTCCACTCTCCATCGATTGTTTTCGGCGATTAACCAAATGACTAGATACTGTACGAAAAATAGTTCACGCAACGACTTAACTAATGGCGGTTAGAGGGTATGACTTCCTCTCTCAATAATTTTAACTTTAATCGAAAAGGTCTTTTGGTGTTTTCTCTCTTTAAATTCTTATTCTGAAGCACCTTCGCCCACTCGTGAAAAGTATGAAAAATACACTTGGGGAATATGTTTTGATAGTGAGGTTCCAAAAGCGCAGCGGAAGAATTTTTATGGCCCTCTGATTTGTGTTTTGGATGATTCGCTGGTTGCTCTACCGACAATATTGGAATCCTGTTCGAAGCGCACAAGATAGAAAGAGAAATTAGTGTTTTCGTGCGGATACTGAGGATAATCTCACGAGTGGGCAAAACAAATATATGAGATGAAATGTATAAATCCTAGTGACCCGAAATGTCCCTATTCCTCACTTAGCACACTCTTCCCTCTCTTCTGTTTCCCAAAAGCAACCTTAATGTTGTTTAACTCCTTAATCTCTTCTGATGTTGCACTTGGTGGCACTGAAGTATCCAGTGGAGTGTTTTGTGAACTGCTGCCAGTGCTGCTCATGTTATTGCTTCTGCATCAAATGTCATTGTTGAAAGCTGCTCTCACTACTCCTGGGTATGTTACTGTTGGTGACACTGGTGGGGTTGTTGAAATGACATCTATTGTTGATGCGGTTCTTTTATGTACTGTCGCTAAAATTTTGCCTTTCAAGAGCAAGGACATGCCTCATCTCTTCCATTGCCTTGTACAGTTTTTCTACTTGTTGGAGTACCAGCATCTCTAACCTTTATTTACAGAGGTGGCTTTCTTACAATTAAGTACCTGTGCCACGGTGCATTAAATGTCAAGCAGAAAAGTGTGTCTAATGAGTGTAGAATTTGCAAAAGAACTAACACCGAGTCTGATTTCTCAATTTGATTACCTCCCCTCCCAGTAGTCTTTGTAAGATTGTGACCCGGGGCCCTCTTGGCCCTCACAGTCTGAGCAACCCGTTCAAATTTCATCTGACTAAAACTGAAAGAAACTGGCCGCATTTGGGTCGACTCAGTTCACGCTTCATATCGAAGACAAAAATCACATAATCAACATTCTACTTGTCGTACTCAGCCCAAATATAATTTATTTACGTGTCTGCATCATTATTTAACGCAAACACAGCATCAAATTCAAGAAATGTCGAAAAATATCCGACTTCACCACGTTAAAAAATATTCATGTTTCAAAGATAAACAAATTGTACTACGCATGGGCACAGATACTGTGCGCATGTGTAGTACAATTTGTTTATCTTTGAAATCGATGTTTTTTTAACGTGGTGAAGTCGTATATTTTTCAACATTTCTTGAATTTGATGCTGTGTTTGCGTTAAATAATGATGCAGACACGTAAATAAATTATATTTGGGCTGAGTACGACAAGTAGAATGTTGATTATGTGATTTTTGTCTTCGATATGAAGCGTGAACTGAGTCGACCCAAATGCGGCCAGTTTCTTTCATTTTTAGTCAGATGAAATTGGAACGGGTTGCTCAAAGACTGTGAGGGCCAGGAGAGCCCCGGGTCACAGTCTTACAAAGACTACCCTCCCAGTTACATTGAACATTGCCGATGTGAACAGAAGGAAAACAAGACAACTTCAAAATTTTAAAAAATTACAGCAATTCAAAAAGATTTTACCGAGTGTCAACATTTATTTGGCGTCAGAGTTTGCCAAGAATCCAGGCAAGTGTCAGTATCATCAAAAAGAAGGAAATGAGTGCGAACCTTTTCTACGATTATCATTCAGTTTATTTCCACGTCTACAAATATCAGTTTACACATCGGAATATTCTATTTCTAAAGCCCGTTTTGGGGAATTAAATTAGTTTATCATATAACTATCCCGAATATCCCGCGATACCGCTACAGTGTACCAATAAATTCGGGCGCGCCAAAACATGAATTTTCACTGTGCAAATCCGCATTACGCTTGTCTCAAACGAGCCTCTCGTGACGTAAGTGATGTTCGAAGATTTTAGAAGCGACAATTTTCTAACGCAAAATAAAAACTCGAGTGCCTTGCCGCTGAACACTCCAAATAAACATTCATACCTTCTGTGTTGTTTACAGTTCATGTGTCGTACTCAATTTTTAAAGCTCTGTTGTCATATAATAAGCAATTATTAAAACAGTCACTTGATCAGAGGTGTCAAATTAGGTCCGTCAATGAGACCAGGGGATACTACTATAACATTTACAACTGTATTTTCAAAAATTGTATTTTCTGGTTGTGACTTTAAATGGATTAAAATGAATCATTAGCATTTTCAGAAATGAGACAATTTGCCGGTTGGCAAATTGCCACATCTTTTAACCCTTTAACCAACGAATCGGCCGCATCCGCCCGCGTAATATGCAAATTCAGCAGTTGAAAAAATATTATTTTTCAAAAAAATTTCAACAAAATCATATCATATAACCCCTCGTTGGAACGAGCTCGTCGAGCTCGTTCCAACGACGGGTCACATGATATGGTTTTATTGAAATTGTTTGAAAAATTTAAAAAAATGATTTTTAAAATAATAAATTTTGATATCGTCTGCGTTGGGTAAAGGGTTAAAATGCTAATGATTAATTTTAGTCAGTTATATTAATAGGTTGCAAATACAATTCAGGAAAATACAATTGTAAAAGTTTTATAGTATTGGCTCCAGATCAGCCAGCTCAAACACGACGTCTATGTAGTCTTGTTAGATCTGGCTGGTGTGGTCTCGTCAACGCAGCAGAACCAGACAACCCAGATCAACTGACTGTTGTAATACCGTGTATTTATAACATCGTCTGACATTTTCACCAATTATCCAACTCATACTTTAAGAGCGGTAAAGTACGATTGACAATAATAATACGGAACTAGCAACAGTCGTGTACATTATAAAAGTAGCACCAGCCGTGCGTAATTGTATTCTTGAGCGAAACTTAAACTTTGGTCGCCGTTTATCTGTTTACATTTTGTGCCCAACGTATCGAAAAATCCGACTTTGTGAGTTTGAACTGTTGTTTCACTACATAATGCAATCTACGTCATTTGGAACAAATTTTTGAGCAGACGCTCTGCCACACATTACTTTTAACAACGAAGTGCCATATGTTTCTAGATCACTTTAGCCACCTTTCGTCGGGGTTTGGACGAAGTGACAAAAAGAATTTTCAAAACGTTCCAAGCTAACAGTGATATTTTGAAACTCGTCCAGTAAATTTGGTTTAAACATCACCAAATGATGGATCCAGACCAACATATAATTTACAGAACTCGTTTCGCAAACTTTACTATAAACTGCATGTGACACGGGAGACCCTCTTTCTATCCGTGGTGGTTTTCGTGCACGGTGTAGCTCACTTTCATTATTTAGAATTGCGCATATATTACTCTGCTCGATTTCTCCTTTTTGTATCATCGATTAGATCTATATATTTATTTGAATAATCAACTTTGGGCACTCAGATATCGAAGAACTAATGTTTTCAGCAGCAAGAATGCAGCTGGGAATTTATCTAACTATATCTCAATGAGGACGGCCAAACAAGATGTAACTGGTTATTTTATTGTCCTAGAAATATTAGATTTCTATTAAATTAAAAGTGTGGTAGGGGTTAAAATTAGGCCGTACTAATTTTCTTAACAGTCTTTGCGCGACGATCTGTTTTATATGGTGAGGTGAACTTGGTGTTCTTGTTGTGATATGTCACTTTTACGGGAAAAATGTATCTGAACCAGCCCCCTCCATGAATAAACTGACCTCGAGTAACTCTTCACACTCTCGTAATTATACAAGGAAAGCGAAAATGTGAGCAATTGTAACCGATACCAATCCAGCATCCAGTTCAAGTCTTCAAAACTGAACCCAATTGAATTTTCCATTTTATCTTAAAATCAAGCAGGAATGAAAGAGTCAGATGAGGAAAATGTGTTTCGTTGGGAACAGAAGTTTGTTCCCTGAACTTGATTTCTTCTATAGTATTTCATGTGATTTACACAGTGAGCAGTAATAACCGCAGTTTCTGAGAAATTTACGGTGACAATACCGGCAGTTGGTTGCCAGTCACTTTACTGTATTTTTATGGTATTTCTCTTTTTCAATTTAGAGGTATACATTTCTTTACGTGATCGTAGATGGTCCTTCGATAATGGTACATACGCGTCCCTCCCTACAGATTCAAAGTGAGCGATATATTTTTACAAATTTGTCACTTTTGTCCACCGAGAAACATTTTGCCTGACACCTAAGAGACTCAACTATTACGGGGCTGTGAGAAGTGGACAAACTCAAGATCCACAGTAACAAAAATAAAGAATCAAAAGGGTATTTACCCAACAGCATACAAATTCTGGAGTGTTTGGTGTGTTCAGTATATCAATCATCGATGGACCAATTCTTGGTGACGATGGAGCACCTCTGAAATAAAGACATTTATTTTCATGACAAAAGACAACATATTTTATCACCATATAAGATGGTTATAAGATGCATTCATGTACGAAATCTAAGGACTTCACCTCACCTGATTCACCTCCTTCTTAGAAAGGTAGAAAGATCTTAGGTTAGACGGCTATTTTAAAATTAAAATAAAGGTCATTATCAGATTTTTAAGAAGACGTCATAACTTGCATTCCGCGTTTTTTATTGCCCCCTTTTCAGATGGTTACTAACAGGTTCACTCTCCAGTGACACTGTTAAGACGAATTGTGAAATATTCAAAGGAATTTGAGTTCATTTTAACAAGGAAACTTTCAAATTTAAACATAATGATGGCAGATTAGTCATTCCAAGACAGTTATTTAATCCTCTACAAACTGAGGTCCGCACATCAAACTTCCAACCCGCAATGATATATTGTCATCATTACGAGCCCGCTTTTCACAAAAAAAGTTTGTTTAAAAATTCTGGGCATGTCTAAAATGTCCTTCCAATCCGAGAATGTTCCGATGTACACCGTACTTTCATTAATATTAGAATCGTATGAGACGGGGTTCTGACACATTGACATTCAAATTTCTCAAAGTGATCGCTGTGAATGTATCACTATCAAAAAGAGTCTTAACATTTGTGTTCTTGATATTCTGGTGGTGATAATTCACTACGCAGTTATCTTAGCAACGGCGCTAGATACAAACGAAAATTGAGGTGCTCGAAGGAAAAGCGATATATTGTCCCTTAAATGGAACAAAGCGCCATCGACAATGCTGTAACATTGCCTTCGACATCTTGTTCAGCTCAAGAGGCTAGCTTCACTATCACTTCAGTTGATATTTTTAGGAATTTTCCGACTAAATGTGTGCTACAGTAAAGTGTCCGTGAATTGGTCACTTTCCACAGGTGGGCAATATTTCCACGGCCGCAATAATAATAGATCCCAAACATCAATTATAGGAATAATCATCAAAAATTTAATTAATGAAGCACTGGGTACAACCCGGTGCTTCATCAATTAAAATTGTGCTGCTGATGATTTTTATTACCTGGTAAACGCATGCGTGGACATCACTGCCCACGCGTGGATTACGACCAGTCCACGGCGCCTGCACTGTATCTAGTTACGTTGGATATGACCAATCGCGTTCTCCAGAAAACAACAGGATGAGTTGTCACATTCAGAAAGTCGGCAATAAATAAATGTATGAAATCCAAAACTTTTGGGCATTCGAATATTTTTTTGAATAATCGAGATGGTTTAGAATCGAATCGAATCTGAAAAGATTCGAAACTGAATTGAATCTTGATCGTTCGCCTGGCTCTAACCAAAGGTTGTATTTCTTGTACAGTTGAGGAAAAACATCACTCTATATTGCACGGGAAGGTCTCCTATAGATATAGAGTACTTGAAAGAAAACCCCAAAACGAACTAGGAAATTCAGCGTCACCTAATTTCGTTACAAGAAGAGTTAAAGGAATTCAATTAGTCCTCTTCCATTAGTTCGGGTGCAAATCGATATCATGCACCATAGAAATGTCTCATCGATAATCAAATCACTCATTTGCAAACTTGAATAAAGTAAACTTTAGCCAGTTATTATTAAAACAAATCCTTACCACCTGGTTGATTCACGTTCCATCATTCACACAGAAGAAGTATCCACATGTAAAAGAGCAAACCTTACACACTAAGTACAGGTATTTTATGGATAAGGTGGTTGGCAAACGACATCTCTGATGGTGAAGACGATGACGATGATGACGATGATATTGAATTAAAAATCGGTCGCTGTTACAAATACATATATCACTCACCCAGCCTTCATATCTCTGAGAACGTCAGAACCACTAATCAACATGAAACGGAATTTCTTTTCTTCTGCCCAAAAGTAGGGATGCCTGAAATATACCAGTAAACGAAGAATATGGGCAGTTTCTTCGCTGTAAATCGTTTTTGTGAATAATGGGTATATTTTCTAAACATTTATTTAAGAAATAACTGTTGTTTTCCTTCGGTTTATGCGATATAAATCGAAAATTTTCAGCACAAGCTTCAGTTTGTGCTGACAATTTTCGGTTTATATCGCATAAACCGAAGGAAAACAGCAGTTATTTCTTATAATTTAATCCGGCTGTAATATTAAAATATAAAAACTATGTGTACGTGAACGAAAAACTTTTAATTTTCGCAAAAGACAACAGTCAAATTCAGGAGAGTGTGTCACAAACAGGTCACGTCAGTCATTGTCAAATTGTTTGTTGTTTTGATTTTCGATCGCAGACGACAGATATTTAGCAAGCCACGTAACAATATTATTAAAAACATTTTTTTTAAGTTCCCCCAAAATCATGTTTGGATGTATGAATATTTTATTCGTCTCACACTTCGGTATATTTTATTAAATTCAATTGTTCCCGAGAAATTATCATAATATTCTTGCTGACTGGAGGCGATGAAAAATCGATCATTGATCTTGTTTACAAGCTTGTTGTCCATCTATCAGTCTGCCGTCACGCCCTCACGGTGACAATTGGATTGAGTGGGCGGGGCTTCCAGGGTCTTCAAAGTTGGATCGGATGCATGTGCGAACGTGTTGACATTCCAAATCATTACGTGATTTGGTTTATACGATTTTGACGACTTTCACGCTGTATGCTTTCAACCAATCAAACGCAGAGGCGGGGCAAATGATTAAATTATAACGCAAGAACAGGGCAGAGAAGAAAAATATGTTAACACATTCCGTCACTTTCAGTTGCGAGTTTGTGACTTTAAAGACTTAATTAACCCTCTGCACACTGATGTCAAAATATCACAATTTTTAGAAGCAACCATTTCCCATAATACTACTGGGCACTTGACCGTATTTTTACCGGTTCAATCTAATTTCTTATTTGCCAGAGCTCTGTCAAACAAGAGGGGATTGGTTAACTTCCTAGTTGCATTACGCGAAAATTGGATGAAATTTCGGTATTTTGGTATCAGTGCTCAGAGGGTTAGCATTTGGGTTAGGCAGGGAGAGGTCCTGAATGATGATCTTTAGACAACCCAAGCATCTCAAGTCCGCATCGAAATTGGAAACTTAAAGCTGAATACAAACCACCTGTGTTGATGTTGCTGGTCTTTTGGATTTTTTTATTTTATTTTCTATTTTTTTTTGGGGGGGGGGTGTCTGATGGTGGGGGTGGGGGTGTTGTTTTTTTTTAAATTTGAAGTCTGATTTGAAAAGATTTTCAACTTTGCAGCTGGAATCATGCCTTCTGAAATGTCACTTCATTTCAACCTTGTGTGGCCATCGGTCAGCTTTTACAACATGGCGTTAAATGTTTTCCGTCAATCTTAATATAAATGCGATCGTGCATCTTGCCTGTTGTTTTAGCTGTATGAAAAATATTATAAGAGTACAGTACGTGGAGAGTGAATTGCCACTAAAGCACTCGTGGAGTGGAGTTTCCACCCAGATAATAATAGTCAATTCCTGTAGTAATATCTGAGAATGGCAACCACGGTTTTAGCCAATGGACCTCCGGGTTTTACCCGGAGGTCCATTGTCTAAAACTTTGCTAAATGTTCTAATGCTTTTTCCCGGAACAGGTGTTTTTGTCTGGGTCGAAAATCCACTCCACAAATGATTGAGTGATGATCCACTCTCCATGTACTGTATATGCTGCAACCTCTGAGATAGGGCTGTCACAAAAAGGCAGGAAGTACCCCACCGCATTTACGTCACACCTCTAGTATTTAAAATAGGATTTTCGTAGTTTTTTAACCTTTATATTTGGGATGATGTGTTCTAAAATGTCACCTGATTTTAATTTTGTGCAGTGAAGTTTAATTTCGGCGTTTTGCGGCCCTTGGATGGCTTTTACCTAATAGTATTAAATGTTTTTTCCGTCAATCTGAAAAAAGTGTTACGTTGCATTATTTCAAGTGTTGTTGGCAACATAAAAACTATAACTGTATATGTTGCAATATCTGAGGTAGGAATGTCACAAAATGGGATGGTC
Organism: Pictodentalium vernedei; assembly: GCA_031216915.1. NCBI lineage: Eukaryota > Metazoa > Mollusca > Scaphopoda > Dentaliida > Dentaliidae > Pictodentalium > Pictodentalium vernedei. The sequence goes on from CM062295.1 coordinate 233,996,373, forward strand.
TCATTTTTCCTGTTTTTTTCTTTTACATATTGTCAAGGTTTTAAGTCAATCACGACAAAATCACAAGAAGTCAATGTCATAAACTTGGACATCTGTTGTATCGGTATTTCTTGGTTGGATTATTGTTGTGGTATATGCAGGACATAAAAGAAGCAACAATAGACGTATTTACTCCTTTTTTGCGAAATTCAGAGCCATGTTACGATCTTTGTTTCCTCCCAGTTTACTCCACGTTTTGTGCGGCTAGAGAACGTTTTATTAATGATATCTGGATTTGTTTTTGCAATATTTCTCGTACGATTCGGACCTTCAAAATCTAAACTCTGACGATCCGAAACATAAATAACAAAAACGTTGGCTAGCAGCCGAAAATTTGGTGTTCTAAAAACGCCAAAAGTGACGTTAACTCGAAAAAATTACACATACAGTCTTTCTAAAATTACGAATGATATGAAATACCAAACATTCATTAAAAATCAGATGTACCTTATTTTTTACGGTGTTGGCGTCTAGGAACGTCACAACACAGTTCGACAATATCCATCGGAATTACGGAAGACAGCAATATATTTAGGCTTTCCCAAACTCAGTTTGGGAAAGACTCTTGTTATTCTTCTTTTTCAAATTTTTTCTTCTCTATTTTTTTTTTTTTTTATTAGGCTTCGTTTGGGAAAGACTATTGTTATTCTTAAATTTCAAAAAAAAAATTTCCTTGTTATTAGGCTTTCTCAAAATTTCGTTTGGGAAAGACAATTGTTATTCTTAAATTTCAAAAAAATTTTCCATGTTATTTTTAGGCCTTCCTTTCCCAAACTTCGTTTGGGAAAGACTATTGTTATTCTTAAATTTCAAAAAAAATTTCCTTGTTATATTTTTTTTAATTTTTTTTCTTCCCCCCCTAATTTTGTCTGTGGCATAGCCCGAAAACTAGCTGAATGATTTCAACCAAATTTGGCACACTTATGTAGCACCATGGGAACTCGCACAATTCCATTTGCCATGTCTGTGAAAGCCCGTATTTTCAAAATATTCTGCCAAAACCGTCAAAATTTCACCATTTTTCGAATGTCTCAAATTGTTTACAGTTATTTAGCTCAAATTTTCCACACATTTAGAGCATAATATGATACACCACAATCACCACTAAAATCTTCAACATTAACCCCGATTGGCCAAAAATGACATGAATATAGATTTTTTCTTCAAAATTGACCAACTTCAAGGACAAATTTCCCTAATTACAAGGTTGTTGTAACAATTATTTTGGTATGGATAGATGCAAAAATGATTGTGGAAGAAAGTTACTGTTTACTTTTTAATCTCACATTTAACCCTCAAGCACAATAAGGGCGAGAATAAGAGTACCTTTGAAAATGCCAAAATTAGCCAACTTTGGTTGCTTTTTCTATCATTTTGGAAAGGGTTAATTTCAAACATGTACGTATTCACAATTGACTACCGCGCATGTTTGCTATTGTAAGTTTGATTGTAAAGTTTAACCCTATCCCATTCTGGTTGCATAAAAGTAGGTACCGTCCAAAAACACTCATTTTTCAGAATTTGGTAAGTTTAGGTGACGAGTTACTCCATTTGTAATTGATTGAGCTCTGAATGTTTTCTATAGCTGCTTGCAGCAGTCAAAGTATGACAAATTTTGTTTTATATGTTATTATTAAAAGTTTAACCCATGGCGGATTTGAGACTTCCCATAAGGGTACTGTCGGAATAATTGTTATTTTCGCCAACTTTTACATGCACTTTCTCAGCACTGGGGCCATATTGTCTCAAAACCTTTTCCACGAGAAGATAGGACATTCAGCCAAGAACAATTTTGCTGTTAAATGTTTTATTCCAAGTTTTAACCCTCACCCAGTTGTCAGGCCTTGAATTGGAGTACCCTCAACTTGTACATGTTCATTCAAATACCAAGATTCAAGATTAGTCCATGTCTCTTTTTCAGACACTCAGTCTGTGATTGATGTTCATACATTAAGAGCATAATATGATACACTAAAATCACCCGATAAATATTTCAAGATTAACCCCTATTGGCCAAAAATGATATGAATATATCATTTTATCTTCAAGATTGACTAACTTCAAGGGCAAATTTCTCATAATTGCGAGGTTGTTGTAACAATTATTTTTGTATGCATAGATGCAACAATGCTTACAGAAGAATGTTACTGTTTAGTTTTTAATCTCATCTTTAACCCTCAAGCAAATGAGGGTAAGAGTACCATCCGGAAATGCCAAAATTAGCTAACTGTGATTGCATCTTCCTGTCATTTTGGAAAGGGTTAATTCTAAACACTTTGTTTTGCTATAGGCAGAGATGCCTAATGAACAAATCCTCTGCTGTCAGTAATGCTTTGGGGCTTAACACTACATAAGCTTTGGCCATGTAAAGAATAGTACTGACAAAAAAAAATTGATTTTCAGTGAATTTTGCAAACATCTGTACTCATTTCCTCTAATTGCAAGGTTGTTGTAGCAATTATTTTAGTATGGATAGATGCAACAATGATTGTAGAAGAAAGTTACTGTTACTTTTTAATCTCATGATTTAACCCCCAAGCACAATGATGGCATGAATAAGAAAATCGTGAGAGAATGCCAAAATTAGCCAACTTTGAATGCTTTTTGTCTATAATTTTGGAAATGGTTAATTTCAAACACTTTCCTTTGCTATATGTAGTCTGTAAGCTATGTTTTTGATACCAACAAAATGAAACGTTATTCAATAATTTTGTTTGCAAGACTCTTCTTCATTTACATTGAGTAACAGGTTAATGAATTCCTCACTCCTCTTGTGTAGTGGAAGGCGAGGGAGTGTGGGTGGGACTGACTAGATTTTAGAAACACTAGTGTGTACACACAGAGAAAACCCTGACGATTCATAATTAATGTACAGAAAAATCGGGTTAAATAATTAATATGGCTGATAGTTTCATATGTACACAAAACCGCTTTCTTTTTCACATTAATAAGTTGGGAAAGCCCGTAATTTGGTCAACAAATTACAATTTTCTAGTTTTTATTTTTTTCTTCCCCCCTAATTTTGTCTGTGGCATAGCTTGAAAACTAGCTGAAAGATTTCAACCAAATTTGGCACACTTATCTAGCACCATGGGAAGTCGCAAAATCCCATTTGCCATGTCTGTGAAAACGCGTATTTTCAAAATATTCTTTCAAAACCTTCAAAATTTCACCATTTTTCGAATGTCTCCAAATTATTTACAGTTATTTAGCTCAACTTTTCCACACATTTAGAGCATAATATGATACACCACAATCACCACTCAAATCTTTCAACATTAACCCCCATTGGCCAAAAATGACATGAATATAGCTTTTTTCTTCAAAATTGACTAACTTCAAGGGCAAATTTCTCTAATTGCAAGGTTGTTGTAACAATTATTTTGATATGGATAGATGAAACAATGATTGCGGAAGAAAGTTACTGTTTACTTCTTAATCTCAGATTTAACCCACAAGCACAATGAGGGCGAGAATAAGAGTACCGTTTGAAAATGACAAAATTGGCCAACTTTGGTTGCTTTTTCTATCATTTTGTAAAGGGTTAATTTCAAAAACTTTTCATGTACGTATTCAGAATTGATTACCGAACATGTTTGCTGTTGTAAGTTTCGTTAAAAAGTTTAACCCTATCCCATTCAGGTTGCATAAATGTAGGTACCGTCCAAAAAACTCCAATTTTTTTCAGAATTTGGTAAGTTTAGGTGACGATTTACTCCATTTTTAATTGATTGAGCACTGAATGTTTTCTATAGCTGTATGCAGCAGTCAAAGTATGACAAATTTTGTTTTATATGTGATTATTAAAAGTTTAACCCTTGGCAGATTTGAGACTTCCCATAAGGGTACTGTCGGAATAATTGTTATTATCGCCAACATTTACATGCAATTTCTCAGCACTGGAGCCATATTTTCTCAAAACCTTTTCCATGAGAAGATGGGGCATTCATCCAAGAACAATTTGGCAGCTATATTTTTTATTCCAAGTTTTAACCCTTACCCAGTTGTCAGGCCTTGAATTGGAGTACCCTCAACTTGTACATGTTCATTCAAATACCAAGATTCAAGATTAGTCCATATCTCTTTTTCAGACACTCAGTCTGTGATTGATGTTCACACATTTAGAGCATAATATGATACACTAAAATCACCACACAAATATTTCAAAACTAACCCCTATTGGCCAAAAATGATATGAATATATCATTTTATCTTCAAGATTGACTAACTTCAAGGGCAAATTTCACTAATTGCGAGGTTGTTGTAACAATTATTTTTGCATGCATAGATGCAACAATGCTTGCAGAAGAAAGTTACGGTTTAGTTTTTAATATCGACTTTAACTCTCAAGAAATTCCCCCCTAATTTTGTCTGTGGCATAGCTCGAAAACTAGCTGAACGATTTCAACCAAATTTGGAACACTTATGTAGCACCATGGGAACTCGCAAAATCCCATTTGCTATGTGTGTGAAAACGCATATTTTCAAAAATATTCTGCCAAACTTTAAAAATTTTAACATTTTTCGAAAGTCTCAAAACAGTTTACAGTTATTTAGCTCAAATTTTCCACACATTTAGAGCTTAATATGATACACCACAATCAACACTCAAATCTTCCAATATTAACCCCCGTTGGCCAAAAATGACATGAATATAGCTTTTTTCTTCAAAATTGACCAACTTCAAGGGCAAATTTCTCTAATTACAAGGTAGTTGTAACAATTATTTTGGTATGGCTATATGCAACAATGATTGAGGAAGAAAGTTACTGTTTAGTTTTTAATTTCAGATTTAACCCTCAAGCACAATGAGGGCGAGGATAAGAGTACCGTTTTAAAATGCCAAAATTAGCCATCTTTGGTTGCTTTTTCTATCATTTTGGAAAGGGTTAATTTCAAACACTTTACTGACTAGATTTTAGAAACACTAGTGTGCACACACAAAGTAAACCCTGATGATTCATCATTAATGTACAGAAAAATCGGGTTAAATAATTAATATGGCTGATAGTTTCATGTGTCCACAAAACCGCCTTCTTTTTCACATTAATAAGTTGGGAAAGCCCGTAATTTGGTCAACAAATTACAATTTTATAGTTTTTTGTTTTTGTTTTTGTTTTTTTTTTGGGGGGGGGGGGGGGTTCCGCCGTCAATTTTGTCTGTTGTACTGCTCAAAAACAAGCTGTACGATTTCAACCAAATTTAGCATACTTATGTAATGCCATACAATCAACTGAAATGAGGTATCGACATATGTATGAAAACATGTATTTTCAAAATATTCTGCCAAAACCTTCAAAATTTCACCATATTTCAACATAGCTCAAAAACAAGCTGTACGATTTGGTAAACTTATTTATTCTTACAGTATCTAGAGAAATGAGGTATCGTCATATCCGTGAAAACGCTTATTTTCAAAATTTTCTGCCAAATCCTTCAAAATTTCACCATTTTTCAAAAGTCTCGGTATTGTTTACAGTTATCTGGCTCTAAGTTTCCATAAATTTAGAGCATAATATGGTACACCAAATTCATCACACAAATATTTAAAAATTAACCCTTGTGGGCCAAAAATGAAATTAATATAGCAGTTTTGTCTTCAAAATTGACCAACTGCAAGGGCAAGTTTCTCTATATGCAAGGTTGTTGTAACAATTATTTTGGTATGGATATATGCAACAATGATTGCAGAAGAAAGTTACTGTTTACTTTCTAATCTCAGATTTAACCTCCAAGCATAATGAGGGCGAGAATAAGAGTGTTGTTTGAAAATGCCAAAATTAGCCAACTTTGGTTGCTTTTTTCAATCATTTTGGAAAGGGTTAATTTCAAACACTTTCCATGTCCGTATTCATATTTGCTGTTGTAAGTATGGTTGTAAAGTTTAACCCTATGCCCATTCTGGTTGCATAAATGTAGGTACCGACCAAATAAACTCCCATTTTTCAGAATTTGATAAGTTTAAGTGACAATTCACTCCATTTCGAATTGATTGAGCTCTGAATGTTTTCTATGGCTGCATGCAGAGCCAAGGTATGGAATATTTTGTTTTATATGTTATTATTATAAGTTTAACCCTTAGCAGATTTGAGACTTACCATAAGCATACTGTCGGAATAATTGTTATTTTCGCCAAATTTTACATGCGATTTCTCAGCACTGAAGCCATATTTTCTTAAAACGTTTCCCATGAAAAGATAGGGCATTCATCCAAGAACTATTTTGCTGTTACATGGTATATTCAAAGTTTTAACCCTCAACCAGTTGTCAGGCCTTGAATTGGAGTACCCTCAAATGGCACATTTTCATCCAAATACCAAGATTCCTCCAAGCCTCTTATCAGAAACTCAATCTGTGATTGATGTCCACACATTTAGAGCATAAAATGATACACCAAAATCACCACATAAATATTTCAAAATTAACCCCTATTGGCACAAATGATATGAATATAGCATTTTATCTTCAAGATTGACTAACTTCAAGGGCACATTTCTCTAATTGCAAGGTTGTTGTATCAATTATTTTGGTATGTATAGATGCAACAATGATTGCAGACGAAAGTTACTGTTTACTTTTTAATCTCATCTTTAACTCTCAAGCACAATGACTGAGAGCATAAGAGTACCATTTGAAAATGCCAAAATTAGCTAACTTCAGTTGCTTTGTTCTATCATTTTGGAAAGGGTTAATTTCAAACACTTTGCTTTGCTATAGGTAGAGATGCTTAATGAACAAATCCGCTGTCGTAAGTTATGCTCTGTGGCTTAACCCAACATATGCTTTGGCCACTTAAGGAATAGTACTGTCCGAAAAAATTGATTTTCAGTGAGCTTTGCAAATTTCTGTACTTATTTGCTCTAATTTCACGGTTGTTGTAGCAATTATTTTGGAATGGATACACGGGACAATGATTGCAGAAGAAAGTTACTGTTTACTTTTTGAACTCAGCTTTAACCCTCAAGCATAATGAGAGTGAGAATAAGAATACAGTTTAAGAATGCCAAATTAGCCAATATTGGATGCTTTTTTCTATCATTTTAGAAAGGGTTAATTTCAAACACTTTGCTTTGCTATATGTAGCCTGTCTTTTCTCACTAAAATGCTGGCAAAGTCCGTAATTTGTCCAACAAATTAAAATTCTCTAGTTTAGATATTGTTTTTGAAGGAAAGTATGTTTCCGAAATTTCAAAAGAATGTGACTCATTAGTCATGAGATATTGAAGAATTACAGTTAAAAGTTTCTGGCATAAATAAAAACATACGAGTGCACCATTCCAAATGATCAGAAAACTGTGTGTTAAGTTTCATAGATGTGTATTTTATAAATATACAGCTGTGTGGATGACAAGAAGAGCATTTTAGAACAAAAATGGTCTTAGAAATTCAGTAACGTAACAACGCCAAAAATGTAGATAAATAGAAAAAATACCATATTTCTAATTTTTAAGCTCTACAGTATACTAAATTGTTTTTAAAAAAAATCAAAGGTACTTTAATTTTTGAGACGCTGGCGTTCGACAGCATCACTGCAATTTCGATGTTAATTGTTGAGAATTTCCCAGGACAACAATACATTTTAGTTTTGGTTTTTATTGAAGAATATACTCTAAAAATGGAAAGAATCAGCATAAAAACGAGACTGAAAATAAAAGAGAAAGAGAAATGGTAAAACTGGCAAATCTCTAATCGTGGATAAAAATGCAAAAGGAAGAGATGCTGTGTTCGAGACGAAAATATACTACTCGAAGTTTGCCAAGCCCCCAAATATTTGACACATCATTGTGAAATTTGCTTGTGACATATTTGCGATATTTTTGGTGGATATGATTGATGAATGTATTGAGATGGTCCCCAGTGTTTACATTAGCTCTCTTGACAGGCAGACTTTTCGTGACAGTCATGGAAAGCATGTACCCCTTGATTTTCATGATGTGTTCGTGTACTGTCTACATGTACATGACATGTGTAGGATATTCAATCTTCATTTCAACACAAACCCTTGTGATTTAATGATTGAATATGTCAAATGCAAATGTAAGAAGACATTTGTCTGACGCAGAAATGAGGCGGGCTGTAGGGATCGTGGAGCAAGGGACTACCCATCGTTAGGTTGGTGAAGCCCTTGGTGTGCACCATACGGTGATCACCACAGCCTGGACAAGATTTCAGCAGTATGGCACACCAGTAAGACGGCATGGTGGTGGCAGAGACAGGGCAACATTTGCAGCTGAAGACCGGGTTTTTTTTTATCATTCGGGCCCGTAGGAACCGAATTGCCACAGCAACCAAGCTTTGCAGTGACCTTCAGAATGCACCCGGGGTAAATGTCTCGACGCAGACTATCCGGGCAAGGTTGCACGAATGCGGTCTCCGATCGGGAAGACCATGTATTCGCATTCCGATGTCCCAGAACCACCACCAGGCACGATATGAATTGGCCATGGGCCACGTTGGATGGACCAGAGAAGATTGGCGACCTGTCCTTTTTACAGATGAGTCACGGTACTGCGTAGACCACACAGATAGGCGTTATAGGGTATGGAGAAGACCATGAGAGCGATTCCATGCAGCCAGCATTGCTAATCATGACCACTATGGTGGAGGGTCAATCATGGTCTTGGGCGGCATCAGCATGGATAGATGTACAGAGCTCTGTGTCCTTGAACGTGGTACATTGACTGCACAGCGGTATACTGATGCGATCCTGGATGTCCACGTCAGATTGTATGCAGGCGCAGTGGGTGATAGATTCATTCTGATGGACGATATGCCCGTCCTCATGTTGCCCATGCTGTCGGGGAGTACCGGCAGAGGGAGAGGATTTAGCGTGTGGTCTGGCCAGCAAGATCCCCTGACCTCAATCCAATCGAACATGTCTGGAATGAGTTGCAACTTGCAATTTCAGCCCGTCCTGTCCAGCCAGGAAATGTCCAGGGGCTTGGTGCCATGCTGGTCCAAGAATGGAACAGCATCCCTCAAAGGACCACCAGGAACCTGATTGGGAGCATGAGAAGGCGTTGTCAAGCTGTAATTAACAGTAATGAGTCTCATACTCGATATTGAACCTATACCAGTTCGCTCCGTCAACTTTTTTGGCAAACTGAAAAATTTCCTCTTTTACCAATAATATCCATTTTCCATGGTTATCGTATTCTAAAAAATAATGTAAAACACAACAAACTCTTAATTTCTGTACTTAAATCATTAAAGATATAATTAAATAAAAATTATATACACTTTTCATTACAATATTTCAACTAAACCGTAAAATAGGTAGTTGGATATACTTGGTGCTTAGCAAACTTTGAGTAGTATACTTCCGAGTAGGGTGCCAAATTTCTCCATTGCCAGCTGAGAGCGGTTCCGTGTGCTACTTTGAAGGGGAAAACGACTAATGATTTTATAAATCATTTAAACTTCGCCGAATGACCTAATTACTTGGATTATGAAAGTGGAGTAATTGAACTGTTGAAAACAAATATCCGTCATGATAGCGACGTGAAATATGTCTGAGGTCCTTCGAAGGTTTGAAATTCTATTCGATTCGAAATCATCCAGATGATTTGATTCTAGAATCGATCTGAGTTGTGGCGTTTCAAAATTTTTCGGATCATTGAGATGTTTTAAAATTCTATAAAAACTTTGTGTCTCCTCTTGAACACTTCTCTCGTCGGGTCTCTTGTACAGGGGACCCGATGACAGAAGGAGAGTTCTAGTAGTTCTGAAACTACTGTAATTCCATCCTGGACTATTCCGTTTGATTGGTTTGCGCAGCTAGACTCTGCATACAATACTAGAGTGGAGCCTGACAATTTTTACGGTTGTGAAAATCCGGAAAACTACAACTCGGAGAAAGGGGAGACCCGACTCGAGATTCGCATTATATTCAACATCTGCCTGATTCGGGATTCAGTTAGATCCGAAATTTGAGATTCGAGGGGCTCTAAATATGTCAGACGTAAACCCGACATCACATCAAAGAACTCATCCTCTTGTAACTTTAAGAGTGGGTCTGATTTCAACTGATTTCAACTAAACGAACCAAACAAAATACTTATACATACAGTTGGGGATGTACATATATTTGAAAATATATAATCTGAGGCATACGTTAGTTAATCTTCAACTTACTTCATAGCATCCACAATAGTAGATCGCAACTCTGGGCGGGGCTGCAAAAAATGTCCCAGCAGATCTGCCGCCTCATCTGACAGAAATGACATTTTGATAAATCCGTGACAGATATTAACTTCAATCTCGAATGGGCTTTCTCCAAATGGATGCTTACCACCCGTCAGTATATAATGCATCAACATACCCATCACCTGCAAAGAGTCAGTTGTGTTTAAATTGTTTGCATTCCGAACATAATTATTTATTTCGTGTAAACAAAGATACATTTTGAGAGTTGAGGCCGTGTTGTTTCCTTCGGAATAAACCTCCTCTCCAGTTTAACTAAAGAGGTAAAGGAACCCAACCAACTGTTTGTAAGGTAACATCTGATTCTGTAGTATAAGAGGGACCTTCTTTGTTATAATTCGATATTATACAATTATTGACTTTCCTTGAAATTAGTACAAGGAATTCTCAACATAAGAAAAGTAATATTTACCAAGGCCATAGGCCTCGGTGAATATTACTTTTCTCGGGTTTATAATTCATTGTATCACCCTCGAGGAAAGTCAATATATATGTGTTGAAATTAAATTTATTTTGTTGCATATGCAACAAAATAAATTTAATTTCAACACATATATATAAGAAGCAATGGGCATTAACGTTGTTCATGTTGTAGTTAATTTTTAAATTTCAACAGTTCCTTAACATTGCAATAGGGAAATTGAAGGAAGGAGCAAGCTAGAAATACTATTTCTATTTTTATCGCAAACAGGTATGTGGAATCATTATATCAACCTATCTGTGCTATTTATGGACAACACTGACAGAGCACTGAAATATCAACTCGATTTCGATAAACTTCGAACAGATCAGCAATTTCTGGAGTATACAACACTTCTTACTAGTGTTCTATCCAATTAAATTACCAGATTTTTTCTGTCATATAATAAAAGGATATGCTGTGTTATTCATTATTTCCAATATCTGATCCTGCCAGAGTTCTTCTTTAGTTTTTTTCCTAACCATGGGAGGAACTCCTAGACATCCGGTATGAGCGTTCGGCGCACTTATCGCCTTGGTCAAGACTTTCTTGCAGTGTCATTGTTATTGAGGCAATAATGAAATAAACCAAAAAACCCATATGTCTTTATGACCGGAGCAGTCACAAATTTTATTTCAAGCATTCGCCGCTCGTATCGCTGTGACATCACCATGTGTTCTTGAACACTGTATCTAACGAATCTGCTTAAACTACACAGCACTCTACATATGTGTGATTGTTTCGTGAAAATCCAATCTTCAGCAACGTGTAAGATGAAGGCATGTTGTCTGCTCAATGACAAAACCTCCAGGAATGATCTGTTAAAATCAGGTCGTTCATGTTGGCAATTGGTACTGAACCTACATTATGGGAAATGCCTGAAAGTGTTGCAACCAAGACGACCCACAAAGCACCCGGCACAACGAGAATGGCTGTTTGAATGTGTTGTCTCGAATCTGTCTGACATGCTGTAGCTAATAAGATGTAGTCTACCTAGTCTAACGAATCTGCTTAAACTACACCGCACTCTACACATGTGTTGCCGTTTCGTAATAATCCAATCTTCAGCAATGTGTAGCATTACGGCATGTCGTCAGCTCAATGACAAAACCTCCAGGAATGATCTGTTAAAATCTGACATGCTGTGTCTAATTAGATGTAGTCTATCTAGTCTAACTAATCTGCTTAAATTACACAGCACTCTACACATGTGTTGCTGTTTCGTGATACTCCAATCTTCAGCAATGTGTAACATTAAGGCATGTCGTCAGCTCAAGAAATGTAGTCTTATTTCTGGTAAATTATGAATAAACACCAGTGCTCCTCTTCACACTAATATCAAAAATTCTGAAATTTTAAGCATCACATTTTTCACATATTCCAACCAAGCAGACACGTTTTCCCATAATGCAACTGAATTTAACCAGTTCAATATTATTGTCAAAAAATATTGAATCGGTTAAATTCCAAGTTGTATAATTGGAAGAAATTGCAGACTGCAATTATATTTTGACATCAGAGTGCATTAGGATAATGATACATTTAGCAGGGGTTATCGTGTGTGTTTTGACTTACAACAGATAACACTTGAAACAGAAACCTTAAAAGTCACTACATAATTTTCAGTATTTCTTTCAAAAACATTACGATTTAACATTTGAGCCTGACCAAAATGTAAAACTAAGAGACTGGGTGGTTTCCAGATATGCAGTTTACGAATTTGGTCATTCTGTTGACTAACGAGTTCAGGTTTATTTGTTATGAGACATTTTAAATAAAATCATCTCGGAAGTAAAATATTTTTGTGTTAAATCTCCCAATGAGTATTCTGACCATAGCCAGTTAGCGTTACACGTTGAATTTAAAATGACAGATAGGGAAAAAAAGACTACATTATACACTTATACACTTATACGAATCCGAAATTTAATTTAATTTGAAATGGACAAAGGACAGCGAACATATAGCAATAGAATCACTAAATAGTCCTGAAATACAGTCTAAAATTCAAAACTTCAAGATGAAGACTTACTCAGTTACCAGGGATGGCACAGAAGATGCAGCCCATGGCTTAACATGTATAATAAATTCAGTTAATAAGACAACTTGTAGGTTGATACCAAGTTGTAAAGGTAAACAAAAACCTAAGCGCAGGTGGTTTGACACAACCTGCAAATTCCTTAAACAAAAAATGAGCACAATTGTTAATGCTATGAAAAAAGACCTAGTGACAAATCTTTGTTAACAAATTTTTTCACCACAAAGAAGGTGTACAAAAAAAAGAAGCAAAACGCAAATCCAGACTGTTTCACAAAAACATGTGCATCAGCTCGACACATTAGCATCCTCGGACCCCAAGTCTTACTGGAAAATAGTAAACCGTCTCAGATCAAAAGAAGCGCCTTCAAAGGAGCTTGACCCCGACACAACGGTCAATTTCTTCAAACAATTGTTTTGCGAAGAGCTCACAACTGAGAAAAATCATCTTACAAAAACAAAAATTAATTTGAAAGACCCTTTAAATAATGGAAATATAACCGCATTAGGTATAAATACTGCTTTCCGGTAACTGAAAAACCAAAAGACTCCTGTTGCAGACCAGGTGTCAAATGAAATGCTGAAGATTCTGGGAGTGTGGGTGAAAATTGTTCGGACCAACCCCATATTCGAACTTGACCTGTATTTTGTTGTGTTTAAACAACATACCAAGTTTGGAACCAATCGGAAAACAAATAATAAAAGTTATCATCCGGAAACCCAATATTTGATGCATTCTATGTCCAACAAGGGCCATAATTCATAGGAACTTCGAAGTTCGAACTGACCCCATATTCGAACTTGACCTGTCTTTTGTTTTGATTAAACCACATACCAAGTTTACGAGTCAACTGAAAAAAATACTAAAGTTATCATCTGAAAACCAAATGTTGACGAACGGACAGACCAACGGATGGACAAATGGACAGACAGACAAACTGATTCCATAATTCGACGGTTATTTAAGGCGTATAAAAAATCAGTCAGGCCATACCAAAGTTATAATCCGGAAAACACAAGATGCACAAATTCAAAAGGAATAACTCTGGAAAGGTACATGCGATTTTGGCCGAAAGTAAACTTGAGCTGTGTTTTGTGGTCATAAACAAAGTCTGAGAATTTAAAACAAATTAGTCAAGGCAAACTAAAGTTATCACCCGGAAACCACAAAATCCACAAATTTGCAATCATTCAAGGGGAATAACTATGGAACGGTACATGCGATTATGGCCAAAGGTAAACTTGAGCTGTGCTTTATGGTCAAAAACAAAATCGGAGAACTTGAAAAAAATCGGTCAAGGGAAACTAAAGTTATCGTCCGAAAACGAAAAGTTGAGCTAAATTCCCATAAATAAAGGGCCATAACTCTGCTGCAAATGGGCTGCTAGAAACGGAAATCGAACCCATCCTGTATTTTGTAATACTAAATCCACATGCTAAATTTAACTCGGCTCAAACCATTACAACTAAAGTTATCGCACGGAAACGAAATGTGTCCATGGACGGACAGACAGACAGACGGGTGGAGAGACCATTCACAAATACGTCCCGTTTTTCAAACGGGCGTATAAAAACAACATCTGAAAAATTTGGTGTCAATCCGTTAAGGCGTTCGGCTTTAAATGAACGGAAACCAATTTTTTTTTCAAAAATTGTGTTTTCAAAGGGCCATAACTCTGCAGCAGATGGACTGAGAAACACCAATATCGAAATAAACCTGTATTTTATTGCTACAAACAACATCTGAAAGATTGATGTCGATCCGTCAAGGCGTTCGACTTTAAATGAAGGGAAACCAATTTTTTTCGAAAGATTGTGTTTTCAAAGGACCATAACTCTGCAGCGGATGGACTGAGAAACACCAATATTGAACTTGACATGTATTTTATTGTTAAAAACAACATCTGAAAAATTTGGTGTCAATCCGTCAAGGCGTTCAGATTTAAATGAACGGAAACCAATTTGTTTAGAAAAATTGTGTTTTCAAAGGGCCATATCTCTGCAGCAGATGGACTGAGAAACACCAATATCGAACTTGACCTGTATTTTATTGCTAAAAACAACTTCTGAAAGTTTGATGTCGATCCGTCAAGGCGTGCGACTTTAAACCAAATTGTTTACGGACAGACAGACGGACAGACAGACTGATAACATAATACGACCGTTTTTTTTATAAACGCTGTGTTTGTGAACTTTAAGAAAGCGTTCGACACTGTGGATCGATAATACTTTTTGAAAAAATAAAAAGAATCGGAGTAACGGGACCTGTTTCACAAATAATAGAATCGCTCTATTGATCAAGTCACTACTGCATAAAAACGAATCGGGGTATAGGACCACCCCTGTTGTCGGCAAATGGCGTGAGGCAGGGATGTACCATTTCGCCTACTTTGTTTAAAATATTTATAGATGATATCAGTGAGGTTTTTGATAAAGACTGTGATCCAATAAACCGTAAATTGAATCACTTACTATTTGCGGATGACTTTGTGCTGACCTCAGACTCACAAAGGGGACTACAGAACTATCTGAACAGACTAGATGCAGGGCGGATCGTGGAATTAAAATACGGGGACAGAATCCTAGCATCAGTCGCCGAAGGCGACTGCCGCACGTGCCGAAGGGACGTGCGTTCGTGCGCGGGGGGGGGGGGGGGGTCTGTCTGGGAAAATGTTTGATTTTCAGGTGCTCTGGGGTGGCTTCTAAATGCATTCTGGCCTCCAATTGAATATGTCCGACGGCGAACACAATTCGATATTTGTTAGAAAGGCTATGTCACACCACACACCTATACAAGATTTCATCAATTTGCCTCTGCTATTATAGGAGTTATGGCCCGGATCACGATGGACATCTGACCGAAGCACCGACCCACCGAACGACCGACCCATCGACGGACAGATGCAATCCAGTATACCCCACTTTTTCAGAAAGTGGGGTAGAAAAGTGGGGGTATAATAAGTTTAAAGATTGTTGTAGGCACTGCGGTGTGCCACAATGAGAACTCGACCGGTCAACTCAACTGGCCATTCGCAGATTCGGGTGAATGGCCAGTTGAGTTGACCCGGCGAATACCAGAAGCCCTCAATAAAATTAGAAATGGAAAACATATGCGACTGGAAATATTGGCTCCCCATTAACATTAACTTCAGGTTTGGGGTATGCGATGTAAAAATAATGATATCAGGAACATACCATTCCTTCGGCCTTGTGGCGACAAAGTATTCTTTAATACTTCGCTTCATTGCTCCCGCTTTCGACTATCGATTTTGCAGACAATGGATACCTGCAGACGTGACTGTCGTCAGTTCTATAAATAACCGATATTCTGCGAATTCTAAAAGAGGATCGTGTCCCTTATTTGGCAACGTGATGTCATTAGTTAAGGAAGGGTGTTATAGGACATGTGTGGAAGACGAGCATGACTTTTTTTAGTGGGATCGGGGAGGGGGGACTTGTCACTCTAGCCCCCCCCCCCCCTGGATCCGCCCTTGAGATGCGTATAGAAAGCAAAACAACTTGTTAATAAACATAGACAAGACGAAATATATGATTTTTAAGGCCAGAAAAATAAGGAATATCCCCAAATTTTCAGTAGGTGGTAAAGAGCTGGGATGTACCTCAAAATACATATACCTATGGTTAACCCTTTCGGGAAGTGGCGCCCTGAAACATGCACAGTCTGAACTCAGTATTAAGGGGCTCATGGCTCTGTATAGTTTACACAGCTCGTTCAAAAAGAAATGCACACCATCCGTGGCTGTCTTTTCTAAGCTGTTTGATAAACTAATTAAGCCTATATTATTATACGGCAGTGAAATATGGTCGACAGAGCTGAATATGAGGAACAGAGATACTGCACCGAGTGAATGGGCTCATATCAAGTTCCGCAAACTAATCTTAAATGTAGGTAAATATTCTTCCAACCATGCGGTACGCGCGGAGCTAGGTCGGTATCCAATAACATTTGATGCTTTAGTACGATTCGCAAATTATACTGGTAAATTGCTTACTACTTCCCCGGGTACCATTCTAAATGATGCCTTTGTGGAATCTAAGAAATGTAAACTCCCTGACTCAATAAGTGAAAAACTTAAAGGACTTGGATTTAACAGTTTGAATGAAACTGAAATTTCCAAAAGTAAAATTAATCTTCTAAAGTCCAAACTTGAATCGGAGCATATTAAATTATTCAAAGAAGATATGCACAATGATAATAAGAGAATAAGAAAAAACAAACTTAGGACTTATCGACTATTCAAAGTAGATTATCAAATGGAACCGTACCTCATTCACACTTCTTCCCTTGAAGCTAGAAATAATTTTACGCGATTTCGCATCAGCAACCATAAACTGTGGATCGAACGTGGAAGGCATTTACAACCTCCTCGTCCTATCGAACACAGAATATGCGAAGCTTGTACAATGGGGAAGGTGGAATCGGAATGGCATTCCGTAATGGAATGTCCGCTTTATGCTCCATTGAGAGAAAAATTATTTCGCGCAATTTCTGACGAAAAAATTGACTTTCCTCTTATGGATACAATGGACAAATTTAAAGTCATAACGATTAATGATAATCCAGTGCTGTGCAATGTTATTTGTAACATGGTCCAGCTCTTCCTTCAAAAGAGGGACTTATCTGTAATATGATTTATGTATGTCATATGAATTAGTGTGTTTTATGATTCTGTTTATGTTGATTCTGTGGGTAGCAATCTGCCTTTATTCTGGTGTATTTGCTGAATAAATCTTATCTTATCTTATCTTTACTTGTATCTCGACTTACAAAGACCAGTGCCTAAGTGTGGAAGAACAGGGAGGGTATCCGAATGGGTGTGTTATAAAATGCCCTTCCGATTGTTCTTGGGAGAGGGTCCGAAAGCACACGGCTTTTGAAAAATTCCCTTTTTGATTGTTTTTAGACCCAGTCCGGCGAAATGTGCAAATGAATCAATGGCCGTATCATATTCATAATTCATATCCCCCATTAGCAGGATAAATTCCTCGCAAACGTCGTGGTTCTGTTAAATATCTACTAGTGTCTCATACCCAGCTAATATTCCATAATTCCCCCCTCTCCTCCCCTTTTTGTGCTTCTTTCGCCCCTGTCAATATCTTGTCTTCCAAGTTTCGGAGAATGCACAATGACGCATTGTCTAAAGTCATACATGTTTATATAATTTAAACTATTATACCTAAATTGTTTCATTACTTTCTTAATGTAATTTCCCGATCAAAATTTACAAAACAGCCCGTAAGTCAAATGACAACGGCACCAATGTTATAATACATGTGAGAACGTCATAACTCATCAGCATTTATGATGGCGAAACGTTTTATCCTATTAAGTAAGGTCGAGTGAAACGCTGTGAGGAAAAAATGAGTGTACAGATGCTTTGTATGTAACGTAATCCTGCTGTTTATTTAAAAAAATTATTATTGTTACTCAAAATTTTGAACCGTTCCATATTAGTTCAAGTCCCACTTGAATCCATATCTATTTTGTCAAGCATCATTTACTGAGGTTCAACGACACTTTCGACAGCCAGGGTCGCCTCGTGTCAGTGGCCAAGCATCCGATTCGGTGACATACATATAATCCTTATTGCACCTTTTACGATGTCATGTATGAAGGCAAAGAGCGCCATGTGGATTTTAGGCTCAAACATTATTATTATTATTATTATTATTATTATTATTATTATTATTATTATTATTATTATTATTATTATTTATTATTATTATTATTATTATTAATTACCTGAACATCAGAAGAAGAGGTTGGTTTTCCACCATCTTGACCAGTCAGTGATTCGGTTGATTTCCAACATCGGTCATCAGCTTGGAAAATTTAATATAAAATTGAATGACGAAACAAATTAATGTCGCTTAAGGATCATATACTTTTCCTATTAACGTCAATGTGTAAGTCCAACAGTACTATACGTATTTTAACTCTTTACCCAACGAATCGGCCACATCCTATCGCGCAATATGCAAATTCAGCAGCTGAAAAAAATACAAAACATTTCTTCAAACGGTATCATCTGACCCGCTTTTGAACGAGCTCGTTGAGCTCGTTCCAATGAGGGGTCACTTGATATGGTTTTGTTGATTTTTTTTTTTTAATTTAAAAACATGACACTTAAAATAATAAATTTTGATATCGTCTGCGTTGGGTGAAGGATTAAACTGTACGTTGACTAACAGTAGGCGTAAATGGCTGTCTTCTGTGGAGAGAGACATACTCCCGGCAGGCTAAAGATCCATTCGTAGTATTCGAGAAGAGCGAGGTTATCGATAAATTGGTCATCTCACATACCCGCATTGTGTACCATGGTGCGAAGGAGGCGTAACTTACCCGTCAATGTAACTTGTAAAACTTGTAAAATATATAAGTTCAAAGGAACACCCTCTAAGATGCTTCTCACTAATGCGACGTGGGTTTCTGTTACACTTCGAGTTAAAATGGTAAACAAGAAAGTCTGAAATTACTTGTCAAGGCCCCATAGTTTTCGAAAGCTTTTCTCGATTTCTCATTTCGTAGATCTAAAACATTTTGAATCCGCTTTTCAGACTAATACACACCCCAATTTCCTAAAGCAAATAGCTGTTAAGTGAATTTGTGAGGTTGAGACCAATCAATACTTTCAAAGTGCAGCTTCAAACTGCACGTTGAAAATATTGATTGGTATATCCTCCAAATAATGACTATAGATTTTTCCAATTGACATTATTGAAATTACTGGGAAGATGCCTCCAAGCTTCAGGAGGTTACTTTAGTTATCGCTTGACAAGATAATAGAAATAATTCGAGGTTTATTTTTATGCTTCAAATGTGGATTTGAAACCTCGGAGACAATCGTTCCAGAATTGATGAGGCCTTCGCTGAATACTGTCGGAGTAAATACAACAGAGTTAGACTTTTCTCTACTACCCCATTCCGTTTTGATCACTACATGCACATATACTTCCGGAACCAATGATGAAACTTTAGAATTTGCACAAATTGATAAAAATGTGCAAACTGATTTCGGAAGTATCCGATATGAAAACTGTTTTCTAAGGTTCCGCTAGCGTTTTTGTTTACCATCCATTCCTTATTTCAAGAAAATCTCTTTTTAAAAAACATTTCTAGATACACTTAATGGTGGTCGAAAAATTTTTGATGGAGTCTCCGTTTATTCGTTGTACTTCCGCCTGTCCAAGTTATTGTTATTGTTACATTCAACATGCAGCTCCAATCTGCAAACTGAAAATATTAATTGGTGTATAACCCCCCCCCCCCCCCTCCTCTTCCAAATAATGACAACGTACTTTTCAAAATGTTATTGAAATTACTTGAAAGATGCCTGTAGGCTTCACAAGGTGACGATAGTTATCGCTTGACCGGATAATAGAAATAATTCGAAGTTATTTTTTTGCGCTTCAAATGTTGATTTGACAACTTCACTTCAAAGATAACAGTTCCAGAATTGGTGGGACCATCGCTGAATAAATATAGTAGGAGTAAAAACTCTTCTCCATTCCCCAATTCCATTTCTGATCACTAGACGCAATTATACTTCCGTACCATCCATTCCTTATTTCACAAAATATCTTTTTTTTCAAAACCTTTCCAGATAAACTTACCATTAATGTTGATGGAAAATATTTTGATGGTGTCTCTGCTTATTTTTCGTCGCTCTGCCTTCCGTGTTGGTGTTAATGTCCACAGTAAACTATTCTCATGCTGACTCTTGTCATAAATAATCACCTTAAGGTACTGACTTGTACATTGATTTTCTCACACACAAAATTTACTTTCAAGGAGTTATTGATCTTTGTGACTAGAACATTTTTCAATAGTTTTATAACTTTTCTATTTTATTTGTTTTTCTCTACTTTAGTGACATCCAAAAAGCTGCTGGGGATTTTAACTTCACAGGAATCATTAGAATGTATTTGTGTCCATATCACTTGAATGTTATCCAAGCTTTTAGTTTTATAGGATTCCTGTCATCCGACCATGGAAAATTAAGTTTTGTATGTCGTGCTTTTCAGTTTCATGTGATGAACGCATTATGAAACCAATGAGTGGGTGCGAAAAAAACTTTTCACAATTAACCTAACTTCTTGATTCGCTTGTCGACATAGAAACTGTGCTTTCTTCATCTCTGCTAGTGTAAACCTTATGTTTCTCGCGTTGTGTTGTCAATGCATCAAAACCTGATGGGACAATTTACTTCAATCTTTGCAAAACAGTCAAGGTAGAGTATTGATATGATGTTACTCAAGAATGGCATAGATTTTAATTTTGTACAGTTACAGTTTATTTGAAACCTATATTAGAAATTATGTTTTCATTTGTTTTGTTCAGATTTTTGCGTCAAAAGATTCTCAAATCCTTTCTTTGGACGTATTTAAGAAGAACTCTGCATTAATTACCAATTCAACTCAGAGCACTGGTGGACTTACCTGTTAACTGGTTGAGTGCTAAAATGTGTTTGATCTTCGAAATCTGTTCAATGACTTTGCATTGTTACAATTTATGGGATAGTGCAAACACTCTCCCATCAATTGTAACAAGACAAATCCATATTTATTTATTTATTTATTTATTGGTGTTTAAGGTCACATATTTATGCACAATGGCTAATCATGACCGCGACAGTTTTACGGGCGGAGGAAGCCGGAGTACCCGGAGAGAACCACCGAGCAACGACGAGCAGCTGCCAGCTCCCCAAAGACAAATCCATAAAGTCTTAATAATTTCTTTTCAAAGACAATATGAAGCACATCTACACAATACGAAACATTTTAATTGTGGTACCTGCAATTAAGAATAAGGACCAAATTGTTACAATTGAAATCTTTATTTCTCTTTTTTAACTTTCCATTTTTATCCTTGAAATTTATGTTTTGGACGCTGTCGTCAAATCAGAAAAACGAAAGCATTTCAGGTTGAACTCCATTGTTTACTTGCGCTGTTCGTTAGACTACCTTTTGTTTTCATTGTAGAGTTTTCGTTTTGTATTCAGAAAAAACTCATACCTTAACCCTTTCAACAATGGTGGTAGCTTCCATGTCAGTTCAATGGCAACAATAGGAAGGGTCCATATTCATTAAAGGCTGCACGTTGAAAATATGGACTGGTCTCCCCACACATTCATTTAGCAGCTACCAAACTTAATGGAATTGTGACGTATCATGTTCCTGGGCCGAAAAAGTGGCTTTAAGTGTTTAAAGGGTTAACCCTTACCTAACACGGCTAGCAAGTTACACTGGAGAAACAAACTTTGAATAGCTACAAATATCCATTTTACCTCAAACACATTGATTATGGTTATGGGGATTTTTGTTAATAGCGCTGGTTGGTACTGAGGGTTACGTTAAGTCAATGGACTTCACGTCGCCTACTCCCAAACAATCCAACAAGTTCTGATCGATATTTCCTCTGCAAATATACGTTGTAGATACACAGTTGATAACTCACTTGTATATTACAATTCACTTGAATGTATATTTAGCCTTCACCAGACGAAACGGCTGGGTTTTATGTGGAATAAATACTCTTTTATAATTTGAAAGTTCTAATGATTTTTGTTGTACGCAAATGTTAGTCAATAACAGGTCATAGCTGATAACATTTTATAAGAACGAGATCGTGGCAGGACACTAGGTGCCTTTCGAAAAGAAGCATATATTTCAAAAATCCTTATTGCACTTTAGATTAGTGTCTAATAATTTCCAGTCTGATGATGCAATCTGGAAATAATTAGGAAGTAATCTTAAGTTATTAAGGGGATAAAGTTGCCAAATGGTATACTTTGTTAGGCACTACTGTTGTTACTGTGAGTCTGATTTAACCCCTTACCTAACGTAACGGCCAAACCCGGCCAGCGCTATTCTCAAAAATCGCCAATTAATTTTCATTATTTTTTTCATTTTTTGTCTCACAAACATAGGATATGACCGCTCGTTGGAACGAGCTCGTCGAGCTCGTTCCAACGAGGGGTCATAACCTATGTTTTTGAGACAAAAAATGAAAAAAATTAGTTATTCAAGAATTATTTTTGCAAGTGTCGTCTTCTTTTCAGGTTAGGTAAAGGGTTAATCAGATCCGACGTGGCAACGGGAGTATCTAAATCTTGTTGACCACTGAAAAGAGTACGGGAATGTTTTACAAACCTGTATTGAAAACACTTCTTGGTGTGCCTTTATCACTCTCTAGGACGCCGAAGTTCCCAAGTTTCAATTTACCATCAATGTCAATCAATATACTTGCGGGCTGTAAGACATAATGTCAGAAAATGTTGTCAATGAAACGTGCATTTCTGTATTATATGAGCCGAATAGTATTCCAAAGTTAAAAAAGAAAACGTTTTGTGCAAGTTCAAGCGCGCGAGAAAATACCCATGGACACGCTTATATTGTGCATATATCATGCAATCTCTTCGTGTTAGAACATAAACAAAAAACATTCTGTGAACAAAGTTGAATCTCCCTCACTAAAAGAATGTGAATACCACATCTCAAAGCATTGTGACTGGTGATTTATACAAATTATATAAACAAAATATTATTTGTGTTTAACTGAAGTTAAAGCAAAGAAAATGTTGGCTTTTGCTTTGGTATCTTCTGATAGTGGCTTCTAGCACTCAATCAGTTAAGAATGTTTCACAGCAGGATTATATTGGTATTTTAACCCTTTACCTATTGTAACGATCAAAACCGGCCAGCGCTATTCTCAAAAATCGCCAATTAATTTTTATTATTTTTTTCATTTTTGGTCTCAAAAACATATGTTATGACTCCTCGTTGGAACGAGCTCGTCAGGCAGGTTTCTCAAGTAGTTAAAGTAACACAGTTTTCCCAAATCTACCCTGTCCTTGATTTTCATCCACCCAAGCTCCCCCCTTACTGCTTCCAAAGCTGCAGCATTACTCGACCCTGTTATCCATCTGCCGGCATCATTCTGAGTACTTTCCAACTTCTTAATAACGGTTTGGTTTAATGGAATCACGTCCGTGCCATACGTTATACTTGGTAAACCCACCCTCTCCCACAGTGTTTTCCCCACAAAGACCTTGTTGAAACTATTTTTCCCTAAAAGTTTTAGTTGGTTCAGAATTCTTTTCCCCTTCAGAATCAGTTTGGCTGAGTAATTTCCTTACACCCCTCTTCCCGTTATATTTATGCTTACCCCTAGATACTCATACTCTCCCGTTTCTCCTACAGTGATTTGTTTGCTTTCCCCTTCGGGGATTGAGAACTCCCCCACTTTCCATCTCTTCGTCATATCTACCTTGCGTCCAACGGGTATTACCTTGCTTTTATTTTCATTTAGTTCGAGCCGCCAAGTGTTCCCATATCTACCAACAATTTCCAGCAGTTTCTCTAGCCCCTGTTCAGTTCTAGACATTAACAGCATGTCGTCCACAAAGAATAAGCCTGGTATCTTTATGTCTCCAACATTTACCCCCTCCGCACTCTGAATTAGTTCGTCCCCTAAATCTTTAACATACAATGCAAACAAAATCGGTGAAAAGATACACCCCTGCTTGAGGCCTATATCCATAGGGACTCGTTTTGTAGTGATACTTCCTAGACTGAGTTGGCTTTGCACATCTGTATACAGTGCTTTCATGATTCCCACAAAGTCACCCCCAGTCCGATGCCCTCGAGCTTTCGCCACATACCTTCCCTCCACACTCGGTCGTACGCTTTTTTCACATCTAGAAATGCCAGAAACATCTTTTTCTTTTCAGCCTTTGTTGATTCTATCAGTTGGGTGAGTGTAAATAGGTGATCAGTGACTCTTCGTCCTTTCCTGAAACCATTTTGAATTTCTCCTAAAAAACCTTTCTCTTCAATAACTTCCTCTAGTCTACCGTATATGACCTTACAGAATACTTTTCCGATGTTACTACTAACTGATATCCCCCTATAGTTATCTAGAACTTCCTTATCCCCCTTTTTGTGTATGAACGACACCTTACTTTCCCTCCACTCTCTGGGGACCTCTTGCTTTCGCAGAGCCAGGTTGAAAAGGTTTGTCAGGACTTCAATAAGTGCCTCCCCTCCATTTTTGAGGAATTCGTTCGGAATTTCATCAGTCCCTCCCGCTTTACCATTTTTTTAATTTCGAGACCACGTTCCGCACTTCTTCTGCCGTTATTTCGCTACAAACACGATTGGATAGGTTCTCCTCCACCAGTGTATTTCTTTTTGGTGGGGACCCACTGCCCCATCGCCTATCGTTTATCTTTTCCCAGTGCTTGACTAACTCTGAAGCGATACGACCTTTATCTTCTGTACTTTCCCCATCCACTTTGATACTCTGTACACTACTTTTCCCCCGTTTATTTACCCAGTTCCAAAATACGTTTGAGCTCGAACCCCCCGTTTTCTTTATTGTTCTGGCAAGACTGCAATTGTGCTCCTTCCTATTATTATTCTTTATCTCATTCACCTTTTTCCGTGCCAGTTCATATTCTCCTTTCATTAGTCTCGTGTCATTGTTATCCACCCCTTTAAGCTTCCTACTTCTTCTGTAAGCAGCGCATTTTACCTTCCTTTCTTTTATAGCCTTTTTCAGTCCCTCGTTAACCCTGTATCCAAGCTCTCTCGTTGGGACCCTCACCCTTCCTATACACTCCTTCCCTGCCTCTGTTAGGCTATTTACTATGCCATCTGAAATACTCTGGACATTTGCATCCCTAGGTATACAATCAAGATTTGGTTTTAGTTTTTCCCGAAACTGCTTCCAGTCGGCTCCTTGTTTTAGTCCCCAAACTTCCTTGAAGGTATTTCTGTCTCTATTCGTCTTTTTGCCCATAATCTTAACTGTTATCAGGTTGTGATCACTACCCAAGTCATTTTTTCCCTCGTCATCTATTTCTACATCTATAACCTCCCTCCATACGCCAATGTCAGTGAGTATATAATCAATTATTGTTTTCTTATCGTTCCTCTCCCAGGTCCATTTACCCTTACATTTCGCATCCCTGTTCAGGATCTTTAAACCAAGCTCTTTTGATAGGTCCAACATCTTCCTCCCATTCGTGTTAATTTTCCTATCACCTCCCTGTATGCCTTCCTCCTTATCCCCGATGTGCCCATTGAAGTCCCCCATTAGGACAATACTGAACCCTCTGCTACCAAGCTCTGTGATATTCGATCTAAGAGTTGTATATATTGAATCATTCCACTGGGGCTTACTTCCCTCCACTGCTAAGTATACAACACCAACGGCAACACTCCTGCTTCCTAACTTGATTTTTGCCCATACTATTTCGTTGGATACTGGAATATGAGTCCTTGCTTCTGTGAGATCTGTAATCAATGAGGGCTGTAATTCCTCTTTAGCGTAGATGCCAACACCCCCACCACGTTTCTGACCCTCAGTTCGCCCAGCTCCTATCCACACGCAACCCTTTATCTGATCAACCCGCTCATCCCGTCGTATCCACGTCTCACTTAGACCCATTATATCGAAGTCTCCTTCGTCCATCATTGTTGATATTTCGCTTACTTTCTTGTGCAGACCCTGGATGTTGCAGTACCCAAACTTAATGAATCTTTGTTTTTTTGTCATCACTGGCACATTATTATAACCCTGGTATGTCCCTGTATTGTGCATGTTTGTTGTTCTTCCTATGTTCCCAGCATTTGTGCCCCTCTGGGTTATCGGCTGTGGTCCCCTACCCCCCTTTTCTCCAAAAAAGGCCCAGCCACCTGTAGAATTTTTTGGCCCAGCAGGTCTGTACCCATCCTACTTAAATGCAATCCGTCTCGCCCATACAACTCTCCTTGTCCCCAGAATGAATCCCAGTGGTCAATGAAATGTACTCCCAAGTCTTTGCAGTGCTCTTCCAGCTCCTCGTTTAGTGCCACAATCCGTGAGTTCCTCTCATTCCCACCATCCATAACGGGGAGCACCCCTGAAACGATGATCCGAGCATTCCTGCTAAGTAGCTTACTAATTAGGTCCTTGTATGTGTCCACCAAACGAACTGATTTCCCCTCCCTGATGTTATTGGACCCCACATGTAATACCACTACCGGATCAGGCCCCGACCCAGCTACAATACCGTCCACTCTATCCCTCAGGTCCTCCACTTTAGCCCCCGGAAAGCACAGAACTGTTCTATTTTTACTGTCCGGACCACAGACAACCTTGTCGATCCCCCGAACTATGCTACTTCCCGCAACCACCAACTTACTTTTGGCCCTCGCCCTATTTATCTCCTCTAATCTCCTATTGTTTACAGCGTCCTCTTCCTCTCCAACAGCCCCACTCGGAATCAATATCGGTATCGGTATCTTTGACCTAGGATTACTCCTATCCTTGTCCCTCCGTGTCTTTCCAGGCCCTGAACTACCTGGACTACTCCCCTTGTCTTCCCCCGGATCCCTCCTCCTTTTTCCTGGCCTAGACCCCAAGCTACTATCTGTTGCAACTACCTCCATCTCCTCCTCTGTCTCTTCCGAATCGAGCACATCAAATCTGTTTCTGGTGCTGCACTCCCCACTGCCTTTGGACTTTACACCCCTATCTACCTGCTTCTCTGGCCCCCCTTTCCTACCACTTTTGGTAGTCCATGCCAAACGCTTTACAGCATTGCTCCGGCCTGGGCCTCCCTCATCTGTCCTACGTACTTTTCTAGCAGCCCCCACCTCATCACCTACCTCATTCACATCAATCATTTATAGGAACAAATATGGCGTAAACTGGGTCACCTTTCTGTTCGTGACCAATGAGGGCTCCAGCAATTCAATTATATAGAATATATGTGTTTGTATCAGATTCCAGGCCATGTTCAGAATCATTATTACTTACAAGTCGACTTAAGATTTTAGCGACTCGTCGGTGGCATTGCTACCAGGCAAGACCGAGAATCTGGTACAAATATCTGCACAGGCATCTTATGGTAATAACACATTTATTATAGACTCGGCTATAAGATATCGAGAATAATATTAAAGTTGTAAAACTCGATATTTCACAGGCGAGAGATATAGTGGATCTCAAATACGTCACGATTTGACATGGAATTTCTGAATGGAGTTCACTAAAATCGATCAGAGTCGAGGTCTTTTGCCTCAAAACCATAGCTTGCGTCTCTCATTGGAAGAAGCTTGTAGGGTTCATTTCATTGAGGGATCATATGTGTACTATGTTTTGGAGGTAAACGTGGGAAAAAATGTATTGCATAATAATAAGAATAATGCAGGCCAAATCTGGACGTAAAGGGAGAAAATGTTTTGAGTAAGGGACGTACGGACCGGGGGTGAAGGGGGAGGAGGCACATCCCCCATCCCAACAACATTTACCAGGGGTAGTTGAGAAAGAGAGAGATAGAGAGGGGGAGAGTAACAGACTTTGCATGTTGCTGGCGGATATTCCTGCCCAGGACTGGATTTCTCCGGCCACTGAAATGAGTCGAATTTGCACACATTTAATCAAATTTTCACCTGTAAATAGCATTGAATTTTTCATCAAATCTAGTCACGGCTGCTTCACAGCAGCCATGACTAGATTTAATGAAAAATATCTTTAAAATACTAGCGGGTTAAAAGTCGAGAAAAAATGCACATTAATATTGACAAATTTCCCAAATGGGCCCAAACATTATTAAATAATATGTAGCCAACAACGTTCATTTTTTCTCAATGAACGAGTGCGTTAGTTCCACATAATAGCTTTGTGCATTGTATTCATACCATGCCACTAAGGCACAAGGGCCACCACTCAGATATATCAGTGTGCGGCTGCCCTTGCATGACCGCACCACCTACTTCATGCCAGTTCGAAACGCTCTCTACGTCCCTGCTTTGTGTAATGTTTAAGTGACTTTTAATGCTCTTGTGCAAATTTTGAAGTTTATTTCAAAATAGCTTTAACTGAGGACAAAATTCATAAAGTAATTTGCTCTCAACATTGCGGCATTTTTCTTGGTATCAATCAACATTTTGCGAAATTTATTTATTTATTTATTGGTGCTTAAGGTCACATAGTTATGCCCATTGGCTTATCGTGACCGCAACATGGATATAAAACCAAGTTCAGCAAATCGTTTATACCAGTACCCATATAGCCCATTGTAGAACCCTTTCACCCAAGAGATTGTTTTCATGGTCCTATTTAACCAGTAAAACAGAGCTTGTTTACCACAGTAAACAAGCTTTGTGTATTGTACCACAGTAAACAAGCACTGCTTCACTTTATGGGGTTCCCACAGGGAGATTATATTCATAAAATCCCCCTTCTAGATTTACCTTCATATTGCCATGAACAATCTTCAAAGTTTCGTGGAGAACCACTACCCCTTTTATCAGCTGCCAAACCAATTTGTCCGCACTCAATAGATTCATCTTGTGCTCCATGTTTAAAACTTGGATATATTCTTCTAGCGTATACTCATATAAATCTGCTGCCAGGTAACACCGAGAATCGAAGAAAGCAAATGCCTGAAAATAATAGTGAAAGTGTATCTTGAACCTCTGGACAGCAAGTACACGAACTGTTTAAGCGATTTTATAGGGGGTTTAACTCTTTACCCAACGTAACGGCCAGTTCCGACCAGCGCTATTCATAAAAACACCATTCAATTTTCATATTTTCTTCATTTTTTGTTTAAAAACATAGCTTATGACACCTCATTGGAACGAGCTCGTTCCAATGAGGGGTGATAAGCTGTATTTTATGCAAAAAATGAAAAAAAACAGTTATTCAAGAATGTTGTTTCCAAGTGTCGTTTGTCTTCCGTGTTAGGTAAAAGGGTTAATGACACTTCCAACAGCCAGGATCATATCGTATCGGATGGCTTGGCGGGTAGGGGAAGTCGGAGTATCAAAGAGAACAAACCCTCAGCGACGGGTAACTGACGGACTCCCTTACTAACCTCGGAACAAGCAGGGTTAGCATTGGTTGAAGGCATGTGCACCATCGACATGGAGTGCACCCCCGGAAACTGCATAACCGTGCTCCCATTTAGGTTAGTGGAATTGAAGTCTTGCTAAAAGTCTCCGCCTAAAAAATAGCGAGCAACAAAATTTGTACACTTGCGTTCATCCACTGTTGTTTTGAGCACCCACCCTCTATTCAGTTCGTCGCTACGCACGTAGCAAGATGCTTCGCCCCATGTTCCAAGGTTGAAATGTGCCCCTCCCCCCTCCCATACCCCAAACCCAAAATCCTGCATCAGCAACCGATAGCGATTATGACTATACAGAGTGATTTAAACTTCCGTCATTTGGCTTGTGGTTGTCTCTGAGCCTCTTCAGAATGGGAGGGGGAGGGGCATGGAGAATTTTTTCCTTTGCATACATAGTCAGTCCACCTTTGGAGCCGCGGGTGGGGGCACAAAGAATTTTTTCCGTTGCATTGCATACATCGTCAGACCACCTTTTGAGCTTGGTTTGTAAACAATGACTAGCTGTACTGTTTACAGTGCATGTGCCGTTCTCCTGCATACAGAAAAAGAACATATAGTCTCTCAAAACAAACATTCGAACAGAAAGAAAATGAGAGAAAAAATGTCACTTTAAAGAAAGCTGAGTAGAAGCACTATACCTTGTGTGTAGCTAAAAAGTAATGTTTACTTCCAGCAGATGTTAACTGCATCATTTGCTCCACATTGCGTGGTGTCTCCGGAATATCCAATATTTTTACTGCAACTTCGCTGCCATCAACCATAAATCCAAGAACAACCGGAGTTCCGCTGAAAAGATATGTTATTTTATTATACGCTAAACGATAAATAATCGAAAAAATAGCGGAAAGATAGAAATCGTATCCCCCACTGTGAAGATATAGAAATTTTCACTTCCACGGTATCACTCAAAATGGCTTCTTTCAAAGCATCAGTTCAATGGGAATACGAGTCAAATTATCACCGGAATTGATCAATTTGTTCTAAAAACGTATAATTAAAAGAAACTCTAGGGTTTTGAGTGGATACCTTTCATTTCCAGCAAAAATTTAAAACGTATTTACCTTGAATTGATGCATTAAACCCACCAGCTGAATCAGATCGCAAGACGCGATCTGTTCCGATTATCGATCAAATACTTCCGCCTATCAATGCGCATCAGCTGTTTACTTTCATGCATCAATTCAAGGTTAAAACGCGTGGAGTTATCGATAGGAATGATAAGATTCTTATAAAAAGCGTATAATAAAAAGAAAATCTAGTGTTTTTGAGTGGAAAATAAACATTTGTCTCGGTCACTCATGAGATAATTTTCGGTATCCACTTAAAACACTAGATGTCCTCTATGTAATGCTCAAGTCTAAAGATGTCCTCCTAAAAGACGGTTGGAGTAACTCAGTGACATGGAGTAGCGCAATGGCTGATCGGGATAGATAAATAGATTGATGGATATTTTATTCATCAGTACACATCAATACAATTCAAAAGTGCTAATATTCTACAAATTGTTACATCAATTTAAGTGTATGCTGTTGTTGTTGAGAGGTGACATAGCCAGACTGGTTGTCTACCTGCCACTCCCTAAAGCAAAAAATGGTACAGTCAGAAACGCAAACGGACAATTACAAATGTTTCAGTTCATGACTTTACGAGTGTACGTTACAGTGTTACAGGGGAATTATGTTATAATTGAATGGTTTATTGTTAAGGTGTTGGATATTCAAAATAATCACTTCGGTGGTGCAACGTGTTTTTCAGGGAATACCTCATCCGTCCTGTTTGAGCATCAATCAGTCCGTCGGAACGGGCGGAGAAATAGGTATTCTTAAATGGATGAGAAAGCCAGACATCATTACAGTGTGGACCACTATGTTATATTTTACCCAAGCGGCAGTGGCGTAGCCATGGCGGGGTGGGGTGGGGGTGGGGGGGAAGAGGGAGGGGGTTTATGTCCCACCAAATTTCAATCATGCCACGCACCCCCACCCCCTATCTAGAAATTTACTTTTTTATTTACTTGATTCTGAGTCTTTGTCCATAATTTATAAGTTGTGAAAGGCATCAATAATTAGGCCGCATTGTGGCCTAATTATTGATGCCTTCACAACCTGTTAGTGCACATTGTGGCCTAATTTGTTGATGCCTGTCACAACTCATAAAAAATGGACACAAACGGACTAAGAGTCAAGGAAATTGTGAGAGGGTTTTGTCTCGAATTTCAAAATTTTTATCTCCAATGAGAGGGGGTCACACCCTTCTTGTGCTCGCCCACATCTTGCTGCTGCAGGACTCGGATGATGCAGCGAATCATATTCTGTATGCCCCCTGGATATTACTCTTGTCCCCCTCCCCACCCCACCCACCCCCCCCCCCCCCCCCCCCACAAACTTTGATATCCTGGCTACGCGCCTACCAGGCGGAGACAAAATTGTCTATTACTTCAGTGATGTTCGGACGCAAGACCCAAAAGCCAGCTAGTTACCACAGTCCGGACAGTATGGATTATTGTATTCAACATTAACATTAGCCAAATATGAATTATTAATCTGCGTGTCAGATTCTTCTTGAACTTTGTCCCATTTCCTATGTTACGAATTTCCTGGTCCAATACATCCACATTTTGGGGAAGGAATAGGTTGACATGTGATCTGAGGACTTGGTTCGTGATTTGTTGCGGATCAGAAGACATTATTGTCTTGGAGTCATATCACTTGGGTTACTGATATAACTACAACAAGTCTTGAACGACCAGGGCAGCTGCTTTTAGGCCAGTCAAACGTCCATAATGACACATTTAGTTTGTTGTTATGGTAGATAAGGGCGTCCGTATGAGCGTAGCGCCTTTTATCGTTCAGTATTCGTACAGAACAGTGCCCCATGCAGAAAAGAAATTTTCAAATAGCCTCACAGCTGATGTTTCGTTTCGTGTATGTGGTCAGTTTGGTACTAGGGATAACATGAAGGGGTGATTTCCCGCTACGGGGACATACGGGAAAGTTAGGGACCTAATTATTTGGTTGATGGGAACTCAAGCTCTATTTATGTGCCAGTGGTTCCGCTTTCAACCGGAAATTCAGTTGCAATTCTAAGTCGGACCGACTATATCAATGTGAGGGTGAGCCGGCCAAGGTGGAGAGTGAGTCGGCCCAAATGGAGAGTCGGCCATCCCATGGAAGGAGCTGCGCCAGTCAGCAATTGAAAGCGGGTCGGTCGGTAAGAAATTTTCCTGGGACGGTCTGGTGGGTGGGAGTTGAGTCCGCTCCTGGTGACTTGTCATAAAAACGGATACGCATCGAACACAATAAGTTCGGATTAAGAAAAAATGGGCAAGTCCCTGCATACCTCTTAACTCTCACACATTTAGACTCTCGCATTTGTCACCCAGATCCCGCTCTTTACATAAAACATAAAACAACCACCAGAAGTCAACAAAATATTTCTTGAACAGTTGACGATTTTCTTCTTTTTTGAGGGATCATAAGCTGTGCCTTGTAGACAAAAAAAGGAATAAAAATACAATTTGAATAGTTGATTGTGTGCATCGTGAGGAGGGGTTGGGTCGTTACGTTAGTTAGTGGGCTAAGCCAGGTTACTAAAATAGTATGACGTTTCGTAGTATTGTTTCGTATATTTTTCGTAAAATGCAGTTTTAGTTTTTGAGAGCGCATTGGCTCAGTGGTTAAAGCCTCGAACTTCGAAGCGAAATATCCCGGTTCGATTCTGACTAGCGGTAACTGTGTAGTGTCCTTGGGTACGGCACTTAACCCCGACTGCCCACGTGGGGGCACGATGGCGCGGTGTAATAAGGCGTACTGCACCTCGATGGTGCTTTGCCTTCAACCAATGCTAACCCGCTTCTGCGGAGTCTGTGCCTTCTGGCAGTAGTACGTTCTGATAGATGATCGCCGCTACTCGGTGGTCCTCTTCATCCGAAAAACTGTCCGACACGAAGTAACCCTGACTATCAAAAGTAGGTTTTCTTTTTATTATACGCTTTTTATAAGAATCTGATAATTCCATTCGTTTCAACCTTGAATTGATGCATGAAAGTAAACAGCGCATTGAATCATTGGAACGCGGAAGTGATTTGCTCGATACTTGGAACAGATAGCGTCTTGATATCTGATTCAGCTGGTGGATTTCTAGTCCAAACATGGCCTGAAGGTCCGTAATATAAGATTTTGGTTTGGTACGTCCTTTGAAAGGACGTACCAAACCAAAAACTAATATTACGTACTTTCAGGCTATGTTTAGACTAGCGGGTTTTATGCATAAATTCAAGGTGAATACGTGTTGAATTATTGCTGGAAATGATCAGTATCCACTCAAAAACACTAGAGTTACTTTTCATTATACGTTTTTAGAACAAATTGATCATTTCCAGTGATAATTTGACTCTTATTCACCTTGAAGTGATGATTTTAAAGCCGCCATTTTGATTGATACCGTGAAAGTGAAAATTTCTATATCTTCACAGTGGAGGATACTATTTCTTTCCAAAATGTCTTCGATAATCAATCGTTTTGGGTCTAATTAATAGTTTTATTCTTCAAAGTCGCTTCCAACACGAGACAGGTTACAAATCAACCCCAAAAGGGACACAACTCGTCGCACGGATAAGAGAACAGATTGAGTTTACACCTGATGATCGTTGCTGCCTGGATTTTGGCCTTTCACAAAGCTAGTCCATTCAGATCTCTGTTTCTCAAAACAGAGTCCCTTTTTAAGAGAGGAACAATGCCATATCTCTCAGTCCTGGATCTGGTTGTGACTTGCAACCACTAGACCCCGCCTGCAGTTTTTTTCTCCCAAGAGGGAGTTGGTAGCTGACAACCATGTCATTGTGAAGAACAAGAATTTCTAAATGAAAACAAAAGAAAGTCTAAGAGAGGAACATAGCCATATCCCTCATCCCTGGATCTGGCTGTGGCTTGCAACCACTAGAGCCCGCCTACAGTTTTTTTTTCTCCCAAGAGGGAGTTGACAACTATGTCATTGTGAAGAAAAAGAATTTCTAAATGAAAGCAAAAGAAAAACACAGTTTACTGTTTAATAAATAAATAAAAATAAACAAATAAATAAATAAATAAATAATCAAGAATTTTTATTTTTCTTATCCAAATGCATTCTTGCTACTTTGTCAACTGGTAGTTAGAGTGTTTTTAAATTTACGCATCGAATTGGCTACGAAACTTTCAAAAGTACATCCTTTGAACAATCGAGAGCGTCACTAATTGCACGCACTAAAACTTTAAAAAGCAAGAGTGGAGTTTAGACAGTGTGGACAAATAGCAGATGGTGTATGTATAAGAAAATTTCAAAACTAGATCCTTACAATGATAGATTAAATCACCAACCCGTTCCCATTTCCCTGGCACAACTAGAAACAAGAACGAAAACATTTATTAAATTATTGAAATAAAATTAATTTTTACTACAGAAACATAGCCTATGCTCCTTTATTGGGGACAGCACGGCGTCCCAGTGAGGGGATATAAGCTATATTTTTGAAGGAAAAATTGTAAAAGAGAACGGTAGTTTTTTGTGAATTGCCCAAGTCGTTTAACTGCCTGCACATTCATGTCAAAATATTGAAATTACAAGCTGCAATCATTTCCCATAATGCAACCAACTGTGGATTTAATGAGCTCTGTCGGGCAAGATTAAGTTGGTTATACTGCTACTTGTATAATTGGACAAAAATCCTGTGTAAAATTTCAATATTTCGACATCAGTGCTCAGTAGGTTACGGTCTCTATGTTAGATAAAGGGTCAATAAGAATATGGTCTTGCAAAATAAGAGTGGTAACGATACAGTAAGAACCAATCGCACAAAATGTCAAAGAGGAGTCCCCAACACATTACCATCCCTTGAAAATGTACGACCTAATTAGAAAGTGAGCGGCACATTTGTCGGGACTGGCGTCATTAACACTTTCAACAATTCATGCATATATTTTGTAAAAGGGAAGATTTGGCACCTGATGATCTTGCCTAAATGGGTGAATCTGAGGGAGGGGGGTTTATGCCCCACCAAATTTCAATCATGCCACGCACCCCCCCCCCCCCCCCCCCCCCTCAGATTCACCCATTTAGACAAGAAATTTTCATATCTAGCAATTTACTTTTTTATTTACTTGATTCTGAGTCTTTGTCCATAATTTATAAGTTGTGAAAGGCATCAATAATTTAGGCCGCATTGTGGCCTAATTGTTGATGCCTTCACAACTTGTTAGTGCACATTGTGGCCTAATTTATTGATGCCTGTCACAACTCATCAAAAATGGACACAAACGGACTAAGAGTCAAGGAAATTGTGAGAGGGTTTTGTCTCGAATTTCAAAATTTTTATCTCCAATGAGAGGGGGTCACCCCCTTGTTGTGCTCGCCCACATCTTGCTGCTGCAGGACTCGGATGATGCAGCGAATCATATTCTGTATGCCCCCTGGATATTACTCTTGTCCCCCCTCCCCACCCCCCCACCCCCCACCCCCCCCCCCCCACACCAACTTTGATATCCTGGCTACGCGCCTACCAGGCGGAGACAAAATTGTCTATTACTTCAGTGATGTTCGGACGCAAGACCCAAAAGCCAGCTAGTTACCACAGGCCGGACAGTATGGATTATTGTATTCAACATTAACATTAGCCAAATATGAATTATTAATCTGCGTGTCAGATTCTTCTTGAACTTTGTCCCATTTCCTATGTTACGAATTTCCTGGTCCAATGCATCCACATTTTGGGGAAGGAATAGGTTGACATGTGATCTGAGGACTTGGTTCGTGATTTGTTGCGGATCAGAAGACCTTATTGTCTTGGAGTCATATCACTTGGGTTACAGATATAACTACAACAAGTCTTGAACGACCAGGGCAGCTGCTTTTAGGCCAGTCAAACGTCCATAATGACACATTTAGTTTGTTGTTATGGTAGATAAGGGCGTCCGTATGAGCGTAGCGCCTTTTATCGTTCAGTATTCGTACAGAACAGTGCCCCATGCAGAAAAGAAATTTTCAAATAGCCTCACAGCTGATGTTTCGTTTCGTGTATGTGGTCAGTTTGCTACTAGGGATAACATGAAGGGGTGATTTCCCGCTACGGGGACATACGGGGAAAGTTAGGGACCTAATTATTTGGTTGATGGGAACTCAAGCTCTATTTATGTGCCAGTGGTTCCGCTTTCAACCGGAAATTCAGTTGCAATTCTAAGTCGGACCGACTATATCAATGTGAGGGTGAGCCGGCCAAGGTGGAGAGTGAGTCGGCCCAAATGGAGAGTCGGCCATCCCATGGAAGGAGCTGCGCCAGTCAGCAATTGAAAGCGGGTCGGTCGGTAAGAAATTTTCCTGGGACGGTCTGGTGGGTGGGAGTTGAGTCCGCTCCTGGTGACTTGTCATAAAAACGGATACGCATCGAACACAATAAGTTCGGATTAAGAAAAAATGGGCAAGTCCCTGCATACCTCTTAACTCTCACACATTTAGACTCTCGCATTTGTCACCCAGATCCCGCTCTTTACATAAAACATAAAACAACCACCAGAAGTCAACAAAATATTTCTTGAACAGTTGAAGATTTTCTTCTTTTTTGAGGGATCATAAGCTGTGCTTTGTAGACAAAAAAAGGAATAAAAATACAATTTGAATAGTTGATTGTGTGCATCGTGAGGAGGGGTTGGGTCGTTACGTTAGTTAGTGGGCTAAGCCAGGTTACTAAAATAGTATGACGTTTCGTAGTATTGTTTCGTATATTTTTCGTAAAATGCAGTTTTAGTTTTTGAGAGCGCATTGGCTCGGTGGTTAAAGCCTCGAACTTCGAAGCGAAATATCCCGGTTCGATTCTGACTAGAGGTAACTGTGTTGTGTCCTTGGGTACGGCACTTAACCCCGACTGCCCACGTGGGGGCGCGGTGTAATAAGGCGTTCTGCACCTCGATGGTGCTTTGCCTTCAACCAATGCTAACCCGCTTGTGCGGAGTCTGTGCCTTCTGGCAGTAGTACGTTCTGACAGATGAACGCCGCTACTCGGTGGTCCTCTTCATCCGAAAGACTGTCCGACACGAAGTAACCCTGACTATCAAAAGTGTTGTTAAACTACAATAAATAAATAAATAGAGAATATCTAGTGTTTTTGAGTGGATACCGAAAATTATCTCATAAGTGACCGAGACAAATGTTTATTTTTCGCGAGCGCTTGCGCGACGAAAATAACATTTATCTCGGTCACAAGTGAGATAATTTTCGGTATCCACTCAAAAACACTAGGTTTTCTTTTTATTATACGCTTTTTATAAGAATCTGATAATTCCACTCGTTTCAACCTTGAATTGATGCAGGAAAGTAAACAGCGCATTGAATCATTGGAACGCGGAAGTGATTTGCTCGATACTTGGAACAGATAGCGTCTTGATATCTGATTCAGCTGGTGGATTTCTAGTCCAAACATGGCCTGCAGGTCCGTAATATAAGATTTTGGTTTGGTACGTCCTTTGAAAGGACGTACCAAACCAAAAACTGATATTACGTACTTTCAGGCTATGTTTGGACTAGCGGGTTTTATGCATAAATTCAAGGTGAATACGTGTTGAATTATTGCTGGAAATGATCAGTATCCACTCAAAAACACTAGAGTTACTTTTCATTATACGTTTTTAGAACAAACTGATCATTTCCAGTGATAATTTGACTCTTATTCACCTTGAAGTGATGATTTTAAAGCCGCCATTTTGATTGATACCATGAAAGTGAAAATTTCTATATCTTCACAGTGGAGGATACTATTTCTTTCCAAAATGTCTTCGATAACCAATCGTTTTGGGTCTGATTAATAGTTTTATTCTTCAAAGTCGCTTCCAACACGAGACAGGTTACAAATCAACCCCAAAAGGGACACAACTCGTCGCACGGATAAGAGAACAGATTGAGTTTACACCTGATGATCTTTGCTGCCTGGATTTTGGCCTTTCACAAAGCTAGTCCATTCAGATCTCTGTTTCTCAAAACAGAATCCCTTTTTAAGAGAGGAACACTGCCATATCTCTCAGTCCTGGATCTTGTTGTGACTTGCAACCACTAGACCCCGCCTGCAGTTTTTTTTCTCCCAAGAGGGAGTTGGTAGCTGACAACCATGTCACTGTGAAGAACAAGAATTTCTAAATGAAAACAAAAGAAAGTCTAAGAGAGGAACATAGCCATATCCCTCATCCCTGGATCTGGCTGTGGCTTGCAGCCACTAGACCCCGCCTACAAGTTTTTTTTTCTCCCAAGAGGGAGTTGACAACTATGTCATTGTGAAGAAAAAGAATTTCTAAATGAAAGCAAATGAAAAACACAGTTTACTGTTTAATAAATAAATAAAAATAAACAAATAAATAAATAAATAATCAAGAATTTTTATATTTCCTATCCAAATGCATTCTTGCTACTTTGTTCAACTGGTAGTTAGGGTGTTTTTAAATTTACGCATCGAATTGGCTACGAAACTTTCAAAAGTACACCCTTTGAATAATCGAGAGCGTCACTAATTGCACGCACTAAAACTTTAAAAAGCAAGAGTGGAGTTTAGACAGTGTGGACAAATAGCAGATGGTGTATGTATAAGAAAATTTCAAAACTAGATCCTTACAACGATAGATTAAATCACAAACCCGTTCCCATTTCCCTGGCACAACAAGAAACAAGAACGAAAACATTTATTAAATTATTGAAATAAAATTAATTTTTACTACAGAAACATAGCCTATGCACCTTTATTGGGGACAGCACGGCGTCCCAGTGAGGGGATATAAGCTATATTTTTGAAGGAAAAATTGTAAAAGAGAATGGTAGTTTTTTGTGAATTGCCCAAGTCGTTCAACTGCCTGCATATTGATGTCAAAATATTGAAATTACAAGCTGCAATCATTTCCCATAATGCAACCAACTGTGGATTTAATGAGCTCTGTCAAGCAAGATTAAATTGGTTAAACTGCTACTTGTATTATTGGACAAAAATCCTGTGTAAAATTTCTATATTTCGACATCAGTGCGCAGTAGGTTACGGTCTCTATGTTAGATAAAGGGTCAATAAGAATACGGTCTTGCAAAATAAGAGTGGTAACGATACAGTAAGAACCAATCGCACAAAATGTCAAAGAGGAGCCCCCAGCACATTACCCTCCCTTGAAAATGTTCGACCTAATTAGAAAGTTAGCGGCACATTTGTTGGGACTGGCGTCATTAACGCTTTCAACAATTTATGCATATATTTTGTAAAAGGGAAGATTTGGCAGTCGGCGAGCAGACAACACGAAACAACAAAGCGGATCTATATTAAATTAATTCTATAATCTTATATAGGACCATGGGATATATTACGGAAACTCCCAACACGTGCAAAATGGATTCGCCTATTAGCAAAAGGCGGTATTCATACGCCGAGTTAACCCTTCCTCTAACACGAAAGGCAGACGACACATGTAAACAATATTCTTGAATACGTAATTTTTCCAAAGCTTATGATCACTCATTGGATCGAGCTCAATAAGCTCGTTCCAAAGAGGGATCATAAGCTATGTTTTTGCGACAAAAACTGAAAATTGAATAGAGATTTTTGTGAATAGCGTTGGTCGGTTTTTGCCATTACGTTGGGTAAAGTGTTAAATCAGGAGCTAGGGAGAACGGTGGCTCATTGGATAGAGCATGGGCTTGAGATCGAAAGATCGACGGACGATCCTGATCCGCATCATCTGTGTTGTGTACTTGGACAAGATACTTCAACCCAACTGCGTATGTGGGAGCTCAATAGCGTCGTGTATTTGGACGTGTGGCACGGCGACGGTGCACCTGCCTTCAGTCCTTGCTGATCCCGCTCGCCGTTGCTCGTTGGCTGTACGTCAGTACTTATGACTGAAAAAAAAATTCGTCATTGGAATATATTTACAAGAAAGTTTGCTTCCCTTAATTTTCTAAAGTTGTCAGTAAAGTTAACACGACGGGTATGGGAATTTCATATAACAATCACAATTTCGAAATGTTAGCGAAATTAGTCGCGTAGTATAAAAATACATAAGCTGGCTTTTTACAATTTTTTCCAATCAGTTTGAACGTTTGACTATTATTTTCTGTTCAAGCCCACTTAAATGTATTGACGGAGAAAAGAAGCGCAAGTTCAGTTTTGGTAATATAATTTTTTTTCCGCAGGCCAAATGTAGTAAAATTTGATAAATATCTACCTCAGTGTTCTGTCTGAAGAGTGTTTGGTTAAAATTCGGTCAACCATGACCGCGAGCGACGCTGCAGGCTTTCAACAGGTTTTTCGACAAAGCGTGTGTCCAGGGTAGTCCCACATGCTATGGGATTGAAAGCCATACCAAATCGAAGTTCTGAACAGTACACATCGATTGCATAACATTTCATTTCAACTCGATTGAATGGCAAAATGCCGCGAATGTCCGAAGTTGATAGGGGTGGGGCTATTGCTCTAATTATGCAGTACCAATCGCAACGTCTCGTCGCCCAGCAATTTAGGGTCCATGAGTCAACGACAGCTCGTTTTGTTGGTCGTCTCAGAGCCACATGAAGATTAGCTGACTGTTCCAGAAGCGGACGTCTGCGCTTTACGTCGCCAAGTCGAGATTGAGGCATACGTCTCGCACACTTCCGTAACCGATTTCAGATGGCGACGCAGACGCCGGTTCACCTGAGATTGTAGGCACTCATGGTCACCGAATGTGTCCAAGAACAGTTAGGAATCGGTAGCGGGAATTACGCCCAGGCGATGCCAACATCGACTGCAGCGGTTGCGGGCACATGCACCCAATCGGTTTCACTTGGCACATGCACTGGAGACATGTGTTATTGACTGACGAGTCTCGGTTCACGCTTTACAGGTCAGACGGACGACAACGTTTCTATCGACGTCGAGGTGAGCGATATTCTGACGCGTGCGTTAACCCTTTACCTAACATGAAAAGCAGACGACACTTGCCAAAAAAACTCTTGAATAACTAATTTTTTTCATTTTTTTCTCAAAAACATGGGTTATGACCCCTCATTGGGACGATCTCGACGAGCTCGTTCCAAAGAGGGGTAATAACCTATGTTTTTGAGACAATAAATGAAAAAAATAATGAAAATTAATTGGCGATTTTTGTGAATAGCGCTGGCCGGTTTTGGTCGTTACGTTGGGTCTTTAAAGGGTTAAGGAAGACGTCAGATTCGGGGTAGGGTCTGTTATGGTTTGGGGGATTTCTCATGGAGTGAAAACACCTCTCGTGGTCATCCAGGGCAATCTTACAGCGTACGATATTGGAATCAGGTCGCCATGCCTCACGTCCTTCCACTTATCCATGCGCGTAACCTTACGTTGCATCAGGATAATGCGAAGCCACACGTTGCTACGGTTTGTCGTGACTTCCTCAACCACCCTACAGTTCAGATTTGTCTCCGATCGAGCATTTGTTGGACGAGCTGGACAGGAGGGACAGGTAGCGCGTCAACGTCCAAACAACGTCGCTCAGCTCACGCAGGTCCTTCTTCGGGAGTGGAATAACATCCTACAAAGGACCATAAACATCTTGATGGGGTCAATGGTAAGGAGAGTTAGAGCAGCGACTGAAGAACCCGAGGTGGGCACACCTGCTATTGATTTTGATCAGGAAATGGCGTCAGGTTCCCACGTTTTGAACGTTACCCATGCAAACGCCGTCCGTGTCAAGACAACAAACTCGTCAAAATTTAATCAGTGATGAAGAAATAATATCAAAATCCAAACAATGAAATAATCATCCATAACACATTTGAAATATTTATCACAGAAAAAAACTTCCGTTTCTTTTTCCGCTAGTATATATGAAAACGTCGCTTTTCATCATCTTTTGATGTTCTGAAACTTTTTTCGGTTCATTACATCAGCAGTGTATGCATTGTCGCATATAAATTGACGTAATATAGGCACTATCCTTTCCATTGATACAAACGTCTAGGAGGTAAGATTTGCTCATTTGTTTCATGGGAAGAATAAAAATTGCAAATTACTGTAAAAACACATTCGCTAAACAAAGAGACAAAGTGGACTGTTAGTGTGTTGCTACTAATTAACGTGCCATAAAAAGCAAAGTTTCCTTTTGTGTTTTTTAATAAACGAAAACAACAGACAGCTCCGAGAGCTGCTTGATGTTTTCATTTTTTAAAAGTAACAAAAGGAACCTTTATTTTCTAATGATGTCATAGGCGTTTTCTCAACTGTTGAACGTGTCATTGAACCCAGTAAAACAAGAAAAAACAACGCGATATTGAAAACAGTTTTAATGTCAAGGCCGAGTTAGGTGACACAGAATGCAGAAGAGTTTTGCCCTTTTAGTTATTCCTTTGAACACTTAATATAAAAACTCTTATTTCAGTGGTAAGTTCGCTGCCCCAAGGAATATCGCCACAATGAAATTGGGCCCTGTGAAGCTTCGAGATTGGAATTCGAATCTTAAGTTGGTATACGGTCCGATTCGAAATCGGCTGTCCGATTCGTTTCCCTTCGAATCTTTTCTCTGGGATATAGCTTGGTACCAGTCATCGTCGCAGTTTACAAATCGTATAGTTCAGATGAAAATTGTAGATAAATAATGTTTAATCCTTTACCTAACATGAAAAGCAGACGACACATGCAAAAAAATTCTTGAATAACTAATTTTTTTCATTTTTTGTCTCAAAAACATAGGTTATGACCCCTCATTGGAACGAGCTCGACGAGCTCGTTCCAATGAGGGGTCATAACCTATGTTTTTGAGACAAAAAATGAAAAAAATAATGAAAATTAACTGGCGATTTTTGAGAATAGCGCTGGCCGGTTTTGGCCTTTTACGTTAAGTAAAGGGTTATAATAAAGACTGAGCGTAATTTCCAATATGTTGACATAAACAGTATCTGCACCCATGCTAATTCCAATCATACTCGTCACAGCCACAGTTGAAAGCAAATTTAAAGTTTCCAAGTAATGTCGACGATGAGCTGTTTCTTGCGACTCGCCAAGTAGAGTGCGTAGCACCGGCAGTTTTAGCACCAGTTTCTGTTTTTGAATTATAATCCTTACTAGGTAATATTCCAATTACATCATCAAGGCATACCTCCGAGGAAGACATACCTTGGTGATGTTGTTGGAATAACTTATTAGTTGGGACTTGAGTCGTCACAGGGGGGCGCGGTGGATCAGTAGGTAGAGGAACAGGCTGCAAGCCGAGAGGTTCTCGGTTCTAATCCCACCTGCGGCAACCGCGTTATGTCTTTGGGAAAGACACTTCACTCCCATTGCTCGGTGGTTCTCCCTGGGTACTCCGGCTTCCTCCACCCGTAAAACTCTCCACCCGTAAAACTCTGGCTGTCGAAAGTGTCGTTAAACCCCAATAATAAATAGATAAATTGAGCCGTCACAGCCTAAAAATCAAGTTTACAGTACCCTCTCTCCCCCAATAGGTGATCTTTAAGACGCTACTGATTCTATTTGTGCTTCGATTCGATTTCTAATAATAGACCAGATTTGAATTGAGATTCGATTTGAATCGAAAATGTGTGATTCGTAGGGCCCTACAATGAAAGGACCGGGATTATACACCGGTCCCCTGCAATGCAGGCGATTGGTTAACTTCCTCATTATAGAGTCAAATATTTCTTACCTCTGGTTGATGTTGTATTTGTAAGCTTCAAAGGGTACGACAATTTCTCCAATCTGGAATCTCATGTTTGGAGGCAAGTGAAAGATTTCCATCATTTTGCTTCGCCATCTTCTGCTCTTGGGCACCCACGTTCTTTTGTACATAACACCGGACTGCTTGAGGATTGATGTATGCTGCAATATAGG
Organism: Pictodentalium vernedei; assembly: GCA_031216915.1. Taxonomy (NCBI): domain Eukaryota; kingdom Metazoa; phylum Mollusca; class Scaphopoda; order Dentaliida; family Dentaliidae; genus Pictodentalium; species Pictodentalium vernedei. The sequence goes on from CM062295.1 coordinate 234,040,867, forward strand.
CCTATTCGCACCAGTGTCATCTTGTCCGTGCTCTACCACATTACTGGACTGTTGAATATTTGGTCTGTTCCCCTTATTCTCTGACGCACCAGACCTCGGGCTTTCCGATGAATGGCCGTGATCTCTCTGTGTTTCAGAATTGCTCTTTTGACAATCGGCTGATGATAGCTTGCTAAGATCAGTTTCCATCAGTGTATTTAGCCCCATTCCTAATGTGGAAGCGTAGAAGTCTAGGTCGTGAAAATAAGCTGAATCGGCCATAACTTTATTATCTTGTATTTTCTGGGCCGAGCTCTTGATTTGTTGTGCAATTAGTACTTCTAGTTTGTCTAGAAATGGGAGTGTAGACTTATCAGATATCGAGGTTGGAACACTACTGTGGAAGGATGGAAAGTGAAAGGGGTTATCCGCACCTGTTGAACTTGTTTGGTTACATGTCGATGCTTCCGTGTTTCCAATTTCCGCATTGGTACTGTCTGATAAAATGCTAAGATCGCGATTCTCAGAACACGTATGACCGAACTGCAGACAGGATGTGTTCTGAGTCTCAGCTGGAAGGCCATTCCGTTCTGCCTCGTATTCATCATCTAGTGAATTTGTATCGTCCTTTTCATCATCAAGTAAAGGTAAATACAGGTCAGGATGTCCCAATGGGTTGCAGTGTTCTTCACTGAGAGTATACATGTCTGTTAATTTAATACCAAGGGGCGACTGAGGTGAATCCGTAATAGAATAATTGCCATTTATCAAACGGTCTTGGTGGTCATTCTCTCTGCCCACACAGTCTCTAGGGCAGGTCCCGCGCACAATGGTTGGTTGTTGGAACAGGCTTGAACAATCGGATGTCCGTTTATTGTCTGGAATAGCGTCGTAATTGTTCCACTTGTTGCATTCCGCGTCATTAGGATGAAAGGGTCCTACGTTTGAAGCTGTAGTGTTGGACATCCAAGATCTCGCTATAGAATGAAGAGTCAGTGGTTGGTGTGGCTTTTGTAACTTGTTAATGCTCTCACTGGGACACACTGCACTGTCCTTATAATCCATCTGCACATTTGTTTTTTGCTCAAAACAGTTTGCGTTTTGAGTATGGAAACTTGGAAATGTCATATTCATCTCCTCGGCTGTGTATTGTGTTTCGAGTTGAATGTCTTGGAGATGTTGCTGGGGGTGGAAGCGTTGCATTACTGGAGCATATTCTAACATATCAGTTGATACGATTGGTGGAATTGTCCCACCTGGGTGATTAAGATGCATCATAAGGGATGGAACAACAGTACTAGGCTGTTTCCATAATGTCGCGCCACTTTCTTCTGCTGCAATGAATGGAAGGGACGGAGAATGTTGTTTGTCTGTTACGTTTATATTGGTTGAGCAGTGGGCAATGCACTTTTCTATTGGAGCAACAACTCCATCAACATTTTTATCATCTAAAGTATCAAGAGAACGCTTAGTGGTGCCTTTGGAATCTCCCCTGGCAACGTCTGACCACTTCATTCTTAGTGGAGGAGGAGTTGGAATCACGGGAGTAATAAAAGTGTTTTCAAAGTTTTTCTGCATATTGTCTGCTTTGTTTAATAAAGATGAACTTTGTTGGGAGACGACAGTTTCCTGTTTAGCTTTCTTAACACCAACTCGTTTGGGCTGAACTTTTATCCACAGTGCTTTATCGCCCTTTTCCTTTACAGAAGGAATATTATCTTCCTTCACTTCCGAACAACTGGGTAAGAAATTTTCTGTTGCTTCTTTCTGTTGACACTCTTCCCATTGTTCTATTGCTGCTGACAGGGGTCTGTTTTTTGTTTTCTTTCGACGCCGCCTAGCTGCACTGCCCTTTGTATTGTTATTTGTATCCATTAAAATGTACTTTTTGTCAGTTAAACGGTTAGATGATTCATTCTCAATGATTTGTTCATTTGAGTTATCTCCTACAGAAGATTGATTTTGAAGCAGCTCTTTCGTTTTTGTTTTACCATCGTCGTCTTCTTGTGTCGGCTTACTATCCACAATATGCTGACAAGCTTCTTTCACAATGTTTTGTTGAAGATAATTGTCACGGCTGTTGTCTGTTTGGGTGCTCTCTTTAAGTTGTTGTTGGCGTTGTTTCTTAAGTTTTCGTTTAAATCGTTTCCGCTCTCGTTTTTTATTCTCTCTTTCTTCTTCTTCCAATAATTCGGCTAAATTCTTCTCACATTGACTATTTGCAATTCCCTCAAAAAAACTTTTAAATTGGGCCCAAAGTCCCTCGAACACCTCCTTCACCATATGATCCGGTGCATTTTCCATAACAAACTTATCACGAAACATGGTGGCATATTCCTGTACTTTAGTGCAGTTATTGGTTAACCAATACCTCCCTGCTTCACTATCCACAATGATGACAAGGCACATGAAAGATACCCAAACACAATCGACATCATCATTATCATGTGACATTTTTTCATCCAATGGCCAAAGACGCAGAACCTCAAGGACGAACTCAGGACCTTTACTGCGTAGAAATTGATCGACAAATCGCTCGTCGACACACATATTCTCGAAATACAGCGCAGAACATAGAATCTGACTTGCTAAAGTTATAAGTACCCTATTTTTGACGTATCTTCGCGCGACTTGTATCAGAATGGGAACCAGTCTGTAGCCGAGCAGGAAACCTTTCACTATTTCTTCCACTTTGCACAAGTAGAGTAACACAGGGAAGAGAGACTCCTGGTAGTAATTTTCGACGTCTTCGTCTTTGGGGGATCGAAGCTTATCTATTCTTGACTGAAATAGAAAATAGAACCACGTGACCTGACTGTACACGACAGGAACATTATGAAACTGTACTACTAGGATGAAAGACAAATTTTCTCTAAGCTCTTTGAAACTTGGAAAAATTTACAGAAACCCCGGAGGAGTTTTGTGATGGTTTAAGCTTCATCTTTTGGGCGAATGAGTTGGGGCCCAGACGTTAAATTTCCATAAAGTCCCCGGGATCTGCCAAAAATGGGGTAACCGCCATAGGATGTACTTGATTGTTGTGGCGTTGTAGTGATGGTGGGCGTCAGTGCGCATGCGCAGAACATGATAGGATAAAATTTGTTTCCGTGTACCGGAGGCCGCCATGTTGGTTTCTATGGTAGAACGTGGTTACTATACACTAGAATGTCCATAATGAAGTGGGAATGGTGTTTGGTAAGTTCGATTGAGTTGGTGTATATCTAGTTACAGAAAATATCCCAACAATCTGCAATAATGGCAGAAAATCACTCAAATGAAGCAGACTCTGAAACTGAGTCCTGACTGGCACGTATGCAGTGCTGTAGGAACAGAAGATGTAGCCAACACTCCGTTCTATTTGTGTGGAGTGCACTCCTGTAGGACAAGAGTCCCAAACTTGAGTTAGAAACGGTAGTTTGTAACTATTTTTAGATTTTCAAGCCTGTTCTGGCTACTCTTTATTCTAGTTTTTTATCTGGTCACCTACCTACCACAGGTCCCGACATCTACACACGCCCTCCACCAATCAGTTCATCTAAACCCCGTTCGATATTACTCTTTGAAAGCTAACTCCATTGATTGCGTGTAAGCGGGAGTTTATTGCGCATGATCGTCCCGAGATGTGTTTCCATGATAATTACCAATGTAAGCAGAACACATACAACACATGGACTCCGGCTTGAAAGGTCGAGATGTACTTGAATGCTAGACCACAATGTGCGTACAACACATGTAGCATATAGGAACTGGTGGATATTTGGGGAAAGAAGAGAGTAGTAGTCTGAGAACTTGTGAGGACTAGTGGGACTGATTGAGACTGGTGGGGAATGGCTTCTGATAACCCATGGATCCTCGTTCCAGAAAGGCTCCTATAGGGCTTCTAGCTCTTTTGAGACTCCATGCTCGTAGGCCACTATTGCTGTCTTGCCTGCGGTCACAGCTATCAGTCCCGTGATCGGATTCAAGTATTATTTGCCTCTGACCCACACCGCGTCCAGTCCTAGAGTCTTCCACCATTACTACGGACTTGTGTCACTACTACGAACTTGTTAGCTGTATCTGAAACTATATCTACCTCTACCCATGACCAAGTCTTAGTAGACTCAATTAGATTGATCCATTAATCTCAACTTGTATCAGCCCTTTCAGCATTTTTACCACTACATGCTTGTGTATCTTCTGTAAGGGAGATCAGATTTTGATCGTATCGAGATGTGCTTATGTGATAGTTAACCCTTTACCCAACGTACCGTCCAAAACCGGCCAGCGCTATTCACAAGAATCACCATTCAATTTTCATCATTTTTGTTCATTTTCTGTCTCCAAAACATAGCTTATGACACCTCTTTGGGTTGAACTCGTTGAGCTTTTTCCATTGAGAGGGACATAACCTATGTTTGTGACGCAAAAAATGCAAAAAATTAGTTCGAGAATTTTGTTTGCAAGTGTCGTCTTCCGAACGTGTTAGGTAAAGGGTTAACAGTGTAAGCACAACACTGCCATAAAGCATGCCTAAAAAACCGAGATCTATGTGTCAAAAGAGATCTATATCACATTGTTATGTGATAGGTCGCAATGTGCCTCAAAAACATATAACACACGCACACATACAGGTATTTGAGGATACTTTTGACATGGTGATGTACTATTGGGTGAAACTTCTCTGTGGATAGTTATCGGAGGATATTTATCTGAGGATAGCTGGTATGTACGTTCCCTAGGGTATTCCTAACCCCAAATTAAAAAAACACAAGACTATTTGTCAGATTAAAAAAAAAATCTTGCTTGAGTTTCTGTATAAAATTCGTAAAAGCTCAGTCCTTGTTCTGTTTTTTTTTTCACTTTGATGGTGATTCTGTCCAGTTCTCTTCCATCTCCGTTCTCTTTGTTATACTTAGTTCAATTCGATCTTTGTTTTCTTCGTTCTCTCCGTTCTCTGTTCAACGGATCTGTGTGTTGATCGTTATTGGTTGCGGTGTTATTATAGAATCTCTGTAAAATCGAACTAAAAATCGAACTATACTGCAGAAAAGTCTCGTTTTCATTCATTGTACTTGATTCTATAATGTATCTCGTGTCTGTGCCCAGGTCTGATGCCGCTATTTGTTCCGGTCTCTTCTTACTGCACGGTGTCTTGCAGGTGTTTCAATAGTTTGGATTCAACCCAAGATCCTTGGCCCCCAGTCTAATATTGTGCGTAATTAGGCTTTTCCATCAGGAAAAGACTATTGTTTTTGTACGGATTATTATTTTTTTTTTTTTTTTTTTTTTTTGGGGGTTTTTTTTGGGGGGTTTTTTTTTGGTTTTTTTTTTTTTCCACACATTTTGTCCGCACGATTCCGAAGCCATTTTCGGACCGATTTTCACAAAATTTTGCACACGCATAGAGGGGCACAAAATCTAAAAATGTACCGAAGCGGAATTTTCGATTTAACCCTTATTTCGTCAGAATTGGCAAAAAACTGTCAAAATTGGGGTTTATCGGCACTTTCTCGAAACACGTCTTGTAGATTTTTTTTAAACCTTCATCATTGATAGACCTGCCTGTGCCACGACCTTTGATACACATGACATATCTGGCGATGCATATGGTAACTCTCCACAGGCTGCCAAACATCGAAATTTTGATGAAATGGGCCGGTTTTAGGCCCCCAGAGAACCCAAACGATACACGAGCGATAAACATAACTTCATTTATTGGAAGTGGAATTCACCGAGGATCATTTTTGTAAGTAATATGGGTGTTCAAAAAACCAAGCGTTAACCCGTTTTGGGCTGGTTAAACAGCAATACCCCCAAAAAGCTAAAAAATGCAGGTTTTCCGTGGATTTCTCCAAACGAGTCTTGTAGATTTTCAAGAAAAAATTGTCACTCCCAGGCCTTGATGTGACAATAGAAGCTGCATGGACAAAATACTGCGGTGAACATTTGTTAACCCTCCACGGGCTGCTAAAAGTCAAAATTGTGATAAAATGGGCTGTTTTTGGACGCCAACAGCACCCAAACGGTATACCACAGAGAAAGTGGCCTTCATTTATCGGACGCAAAATTGATCGGAAAATATTTTTGAAAGTGGTAAGGGTATTCAAGATTCGACGTCTTAACCCATTTTGGGCTGGTTAAAGAGAGATACCCATTAAAATCTTAAAATACCTATTTTCTGTGGATTTCTCTAAAAACATCTTGTAGGTTTTCAAGAAAAAATCGGCTATTCGCAGGTCTTGGTGCGACATTACAAGTTGCATGGACAAAATATTCCGTTCAGCATTAGTTAACCCTCCCAGGGCTCCCCAACGTCAAAATTGTGATAAAATGGGCTGTTTTTGGACACCAACAGCACCCAATGGGTACACCACAAAGAAAAGCGCCTCCTTTTATCGAGTGTACAATTTATACAGAAACATTTTTGTAAGTAGTAAGGGTATTCAAACGTCGAAGTCTTAACCCATTTTGGGTAGGCTAAGAGAGATATCCCTTAAAAGCTTTAAATTCCCATTTTCTGTGAATTTCCCTAACAGTAACTCGTAGGGGTTCAAGAAAAAATGACTATTCGTAGGTCTTTATGTGACATTACAAGTTGCAGGGACAAAATACTCCGGTGAGCGTTTATTAACCATCTACAAGCTGCCAAGCATCGTAATTTTGTTGACATGGGGCTGTTTTCGGACATGCACAGCACCCAAAGTATACACGAGAGATAAACATAATCACCTTTGTTGGAAGTGGAATTCATAGAGGACCATTTTTGTAAGTAATAAGGGTATTCAAAAAACCAAGCGTAAACCCCTGTTGGGGAGGTTAAAGGGATACCCATCAAAAGCTTAAAAATCGTTTCACCTGGATTTCTTTACAAACATCTTGTAGGGTTTCAAGAGGAAATGGCCATTGATAGGTCTTGGTATCACATTACCAGTTGCATACATTATTCTGGTAGGTATTTGTTAACCCTCCATGGGCTGCTAAATGTCAAAAAATTTGAAGAAATAGTCTGTTTTTGGACACTAACAACATCAAATGGAAATGCCACAGAGAAACGTAACTTCTTTTACTGGACGCAAACCTGATAGAGAAACATTTTTGTAAGTAGTAAGGATATTCAAAAATCGAGGTCTTAACCCATTGTCGACTAGTTAAGGAGATATACCCCTCAAAAGCTTAAAATTCCCGTTTTCTGTGGATTTCTCAAAAAAATCTAGCACGTTTTCAAGAAAAATTGACCATTTGCAGGTCTTTGAGTGACATTACAAGTTGCATGGACAAAGTATTCCGGTAAGCAATTATTAACCCCCAGAGCCTGCAAAGTATAGACATTTTGAGAAAATGGGCTGTTTTGGGGCACCCATAACACCCAATGTGTACCTGCGTGATAAACATAACCTTCCTCATTGGAAGTGAAATTCACTGAGGATAATTTTTGTAAGTAATGAAGGTATTCATAAAACCAAGCATTAATCCGTTTAGGGCTGGTTACAGAGCGATACCCCTCAAAAGGTTAAAAATTCGTATTTTCCGAGGATTTCTCTAAAAGCCTCTCGTAGGTTTTCAAGACAAATATTGGCCATTCTCATTTGAGACAACTATACTCACCTTGTATGATCTCAAAGTAAGTGTATAGTTATTTATCATCAAGAATAACTGCCCATAAGTTCTACTCTCACTGTGTCCCGCTTCATCGGTCAATTCCACGGTGTCCCACGCCAGCGGTCGATTTATCCAAACAAAATTACCAAGGTTACCACATCCTCCCTGCCTCTTTCTCCAACCAAACACACATTGAAAGGTACGCCTCGCCTCCTTTTCCACACTGCCCTGCATGATATCATTTATTATTTATTTATTGGTGTTTAAGGGCATATACTTATGCACAATGGCTAATCATGACCGTGACAGTTTTACGGGTGGAGGAAGCCACAGTACCTGGAGAGAACCACCGAGCAACGACGAGCAGCTGCCAGCTTCCCAACATCGTAACTCCGAACTGCAGCACAGGCAGGGTTAGATTGGTTGAAGACATGCGTACCGTCGACGTGCAGTACGCCTTAGTACATGGCGGCATCATGCCCCCTTATGGACAATCAGAACTGTTTTCAGACACGCACAGCACCTAATGTATACATGAGAGATAAACATAATCTTCTTTGTTTGAAGTGGAATTCACAGAGGACCATTTTTGTAAGTAATAAAGGTATTCAAAAAGCCAAGCGTTAACCCCTGTTGGGGAGGTTAACACGGATACCCATCAAAAGCTTAAAAAATCGTTTTCCCTGGATTTCTACAAACATTTTGTGGGGTTTTCAAGAGAAAATGGCCGTTGTAGGTCTTGGTGTCATATGACCAGTTGCATGGATCAATTATTCTGGTAGGCATTTGTTAACCCTTCATGGGCTGCTAAATGTAAAAACAAACGAGGAAATAGTCTGTTTTTGGACACCAACAACATCAAATGGAAATGCCACAGAGAAACGTAACTTCTTTTACCAGACGCAAAACTGATAGGGAAACATTGATATTGATATTAACCCATTCTACCATTAATGATGGGTTTTACCTAAACATTTTTTTATCAAACCCAAACCGAGTCATTTGAGACTACTATACTCACCTTTCTCATAACATCAATGAAGGAACTTTAGTGAGACAGTTAAAAACAATTCATCAGACACTGTGGGGTCAAGAAAAATCATGGAATCTAATCGGGAAAAGCCATGATTCTCCAGAATCATAAAGTCTAGTTCGACACTGTGTTTTGGCTGTTTGTTTACCCGCTTTTGTGGAAATATGTGCGCAGACGACCGTTGATGTTATGTGATGTCCCTTTACTTAGAAAGACACATGTATTCGTTCTTGCCCCGTTATAGATATTTTCGTCAATAAGTGCCAATATCAGTGTAGACCTTTTCATGTCACAGTGGATGCGAGTAAATGATGTTCAGGCCCAATAGTTATCTAAATTTACCACCGGTATCAACAACAACGTGTGACACTCGTATGTATATGTGGACGTTTTTCAAAATTTAATGAACAAGCCAAGCTGTAACATTGCTTTTCTTAAATGCTGGACACTCAGAACACCTGGGCGATCTGGGCTTTCCGTGTGGCTATCACAGACAATGTATATAAACTTCAGCCTTTCGGATACGGTGGTCGCATATGCCTTTGGCATCTGTGCCTCTATGGCGAGTCAATTGATCCAATGTGGGAGTTGATCTTCTTAGGTTGTCTTTAGACATCTAGAGGATTGGTAGATTCCTGATCTGTTGGGCACTCTTCTTATGGCATTTCTTTGTGAACACATTCTAGCACTCTTTCCAGGTGTGATGTGAAGCCATAGTTGGTCAGAAGCGAAATGATGCAATAGTTGGATATCCACACCTTTTATTCTCTGGAAACTTCTTCAACAGCTATCCTCAGACAACTACCCTCAGATTACTAAGTATACCCCAATAGTGTATCGCTATGCCTAAAGCCCCCAAGCCATCACTGTCTTCAGTACCCGAAATATCCACCTGTGCCTATGTGGTGCAAGTGTGGTTCGCACATTCTGCACTAACACACCTCGAGATTTCAAGCACGTGTCCATGTTGTGTTAACTACCACAAACGCACACCAGCACACCTCGGTACGGCAATCGGACAGTCTCTCATATGTAATGAACCACTAACATACACACAGTCAAAGAAGGTAGATGTTATAATGTGATAGTGGGTGGGAGTGATGGAGCGAGCTGTCTGGTCGTGGGTAGAGGTCAGAGACCATAGATAGGTAGAAGAAACAGCAATACTACTAAGGTCAAGAGAAGTCAAAACCTGCCAGGAAACCTAAAAGTAGTGAAAAAAGACCGAATCTACTTCATGTTTGGGTCTCTTCTCCATTATCGGTGCACACTCCGGGTGCGCATGCGTACCGACACGCCCCCACCACCTTAACGTCCCAAAAATAAATATACCCGGTGGTTCTCTCTAACCCACTGTCATTTGGGGGAAGCCCGGGAATCCTACGTGAATTTAACAGCGGCGTTCCCATGCGGAGTGTCCAAAAAATCGCCTTCTACTCTCAGGGCTGCCGTTTCTGGGTCTTTTTACAGCAGCGCTGCTGCTTTGATCCTTTAATTGACGATGACGTTCTATCGACCAATTAATTAGCTATGGTGAGTTATAGGGTTAGTTTTGTCTTATTAATGAGTATCTTTGTCACTCTTTGTCAAACACCACAAGAAGACCCATTTTGTTTGCAATAAAACAAAAAAGCAAAAAAAAAAAAAAACATTCTTTAATAACTGAAGATTTTCTATTTTTTCTCGATACAAACCTTATGTCCCGACGGTGCAACAAGTTGGGCGAAGTCATTCCAATGAGGGGGTCAAAACCTATGTCTTGAAGACAAGATAGTAATGTTGTTTCAAGATAACTAAAGTGTCGCCGTATTCCTATGACTGGTATAGGTAGTATGGAGTGAAATATCAGACGGTGTTGTGGCTGGGTTGGAAGTATGGTTTGTACCCCTGCTGGTTCAATGTTAACCGTCAGTACTAGTGAATCACTCATCGCGTTACAATGTCCTACAGTTGGCATAGGCAGCACGTAATACAAGGCCAAACCGTATTGTGGTTGAGGTTGGGGTAATGCGTGGTTGTCTAGTGCGATAGTATAGGATGTACGATATGTACCCCGTTGATCTACTCTTGGCATTTAGTAATGTTGATTCACTCGAGGCGTTATACCGTCGGTATAGGTAGTATGTAGCGCTAGGTCGAGTGGTGTTGTGGGGTGTGATGAGGGTAATGCATGTTTCCTTAGTGTGGTAGTATAGGATGAACAGTCCGTACCCCTGTCGGTCTACTGTTAGCCCTTGCTACTACTACTGCTGAATTCTTTGTATTATCGCATGAGTGGAATAGGTAGTACGTAATGCAATGCCAGGTGGTATTGTGGAGATATGCATGGTTGTCGAGTGTGGTAGTATAGGATGTATGGTTTGTACACCTGCTTGTTAAATTTCAGCCCTTAGTACTATTGATCCACTAATGGCGTTATATTGCCCTACAGTTGGTATAGGTGGTACGCAATACTAGACCAAGTGGTATTGTGGAGTGGTGTGGGGAAAATGCATTGTTGTATAGTATGGTAGTATAGGGTGTACGGTCTGTACACCTGTAGGTTTACTGTTAGCCCTTAGTACTACTAACCCTTGGCATGCATTTTTAATGCTAGGCGATGTGGTATTACGAGGTAGTCCTTGATAGTTTAGAACGGTAGTATAGTATGGGTATCATATCCACCTGTTGGTCCACTGTAAGCTCTTATAACTACTAACATAAATAAGCCGTTATACTGCATTAATGTGTAATGCCAAATTATGTTATGCTTGGTTGTCGGGTATTATAAAATAGGATAAAAGGTCTGTACTCCATGGGTCTACTCTTAGTTCTAAAGGTCTGTACTCCATAGGTCTACTCTTAGTTCTTAGTACCACTATCCATCTAAGGCGTTGTGCTGGCTCACAGTTTGTATAGGTGGTGTGTGATGCTGGATCATGCAGTACTGTGGGGTGTGTTTGGTTGTCTAAAGGTTGTTTAATATAGGATGTACTGCATGTACCCTGTTGTTCTACTAGTCTTACGTAGGTGGGGTATGTTTTGTTGTCTAGTACTGAAGTATACAGTGTGTGACATTTATCACTGGTGGTTTACTGCTATTCCTACTACAAAACCGCCTAATGGTTGCACAAGACTTTAAGGGTGGTAGAAGACTATAGTACTTTGTGACTATAGTAGAAGTTGGTCATAGGAGAGATGATGGTGACTGTGGATAATACAGCAGCAGTATTCTTAGACCTTTAGAGGTGTGTGGGGTGGGGGAGTCTAGAACGAAGAAGCTGATCAGGGACAAGGAGCTCTATAGGCGCTAGGAATCCTCCTTATGGAATCCCTTTCATGGAATTCCACTAAGAAAATCCTTTTTGAGGAAATATCCTTGGTTATAGAATACCGTTTTTCCGCGATGAGGTTATGAACCATGGTAGAAAATACCTCACGGGGATTTCCTCATAACCATCTTGACCTCATACGACGGAAATGGGGTGCGGAAGGTCATTTGGGTGTTAAGTTGGGATTGGTACGTGTTAATTAAATGAGAATTTGCATTTAGGATTTAATACGGGAACAGGAATTTCCGGTTGTCGTGTTTTAAAATCAGTCACGATACCGGGAATTTTCCGGTTCTCGTTTCTAAATATCGGTCCCGAGGATATTCATAGGACAGAACCGGGAATCAAAGGTTGCGTTCCGCAACCTTTTGATTCCCGATGCTAGATTATGTAGTTTCGGGAATTAGTACTGATCTTCATAACCGTAACCGGGAAATTACCGTTCCCGAGATTAAATCATAGCCCCAACGGCGATGCTGGTCTCGGAAGAAATTGATATTCGCCGTAATCTCAAAAACTATAATACACAATCATTAATACCATGGTTTGTGAATTTCTCGGGTATTTTGATTGACTTTCAGAGCCGGGGGCATCAGAGTCGTGAAATTCCCCTTCCCGGGATTAAACCATATTTTCATTACAACTACTGCACTCATATTCATTTATCCTAAAATTAATTTCCAAGAACTCTCGAGTTTTTTTAACTAACTTTTTGGACTGATATTCCAACAACATCATCAAGGAGTGCCTTCCACAAGGGCATACCTTAGTGATGTCGTTGAAACATTATATCAGTCGGGAGTTGAGTAATTACAGTCAGGACAAAACTAATTACAGTCAGGAAAAATTACACCCCTCCCCTATCCCCAGTCGGTGACCTCCGCGACGCCCCTGGAATTCAGAACGTTTGTTCAAAAAGGGCCACTTCCTCCAGTCTATTACAAATGGCGACTTTCTTTTATCTCAATCAAAAACTGTATTACTTTTGGAACTCTTTCCTTCCAGCTTATTTGGGAGTGTTTGAATACATATTTCAATAAATTGTAGCAAATAATATTGAATAAATACACAGAACGAGACGCGCGTGTGAATGGGTTAATCGATATGGCATTGTGCTATCGCGGAGGGATAAAACTCGAGGCCGCACGCGTATCGTTCTGTGTTTATTACACGCCTTCACGCCTATAAAAACAATTATCAGAAGGACAATCAGCAATTCATTTGACAACAGTACTATCAACAAGTTATTTCGCAATCGGTCCAGTTTTGGGTGATCAATCGTCTGCTCATGTTACAAACACATGTGCGATTTTGGGGGAGTTCTCTTGGGCAGATTTATAAATAGGCCAAACATGTGGTGTACGTATGTTTGTACTATCGTAGTGCATGCACATTTGAGCTAGTTCTATTCTATTTGTTATCATTATACAGCTAATAATGATTCTTTCGAACTCCCCCTTCTAAACTTTAGAAGTTAATCAATACATAAAGAAGTTTCTATTTAGTTTTTTGTCTTTGCGATAGCTTATTAGAACGAAATCGCCTCGTTTGAAGTGCCCGGCTTCTGTGATTGTAGGTCAAGCGGAAATTCCAAGTAGGCTGGGTTATGTTAAGTTTTGGCAGATGACGTGTTCGTCCAAAAATAGTCCGTGAACGATTTCCATTCGGCACATTTGTGCGGAACGGATTTTCATTTTCCACATGGTTTTGGTGTTGCTGTGGATGAGGATTTCATAGAACAGGAGAGTAGAAAATGAACGAAACGCATATTTGGCTTGCGACTATCATGGGACTTTAGCATAATTCTCTGGGGTTAAGTACATGTTACTTGGACGTTACAAATATAGATCTTTCCATGACAAATATGGTGTTTAGGGGCATGTAACTCTTCTTAAATATTATCATGACGAGCGAAGTTCAACTCTCTTTCAATATTGTTTGGTTAGCAGTAGGAATAACATCCCTGTTAGCAAAAAGGAGGAAATTTCATTTATTATGTGAAAACAGAATCTCAAAAAAGCTTGATTTTGTTGAACTAAGGTACTTGAATTGAATCGGACCACCATAAGAGTGCTGTATTCTAAATAATCAAAATATGTCTTACTGGTGAGTCTGAAGAAGGCTATTTTAAAAGAATATTCCCCATATCCCATATTGCCCACATAGGAACCCAGGGAATTGATTTGACTCATTTCAATCTGACTCTAGCCCAACTCACCCCGCCCCGCCTCATGGATAGTGTAGAACAAATATCAAAAGCTTTTGACTGGTGGAACTAAACAAGAAGAGTTTTAAAGACTTTTTTTCTCATACTGCACAAAGTTAAAATTTGGGATCTCATAATGAGCCCTAATATCATCTCACAGACTCGATTTGAACAAACGTGAATGTGACCCTTCCCCACCCCCACCCCCACCCTCCCCATAGGGATGCCGTATACCAAATGTCGAAAGATTCTAACTCGCGGATCACAAGGAGAAGATTTTCAAAGAGTATTCCTAGCATTTTACCAAGCTAAACTTTGGGGTCTAACAAGGAGTACAAATACGAACCCAGGGACTTGATTTGAACAAACTTGAATCTGATCCTCCTTAGAAAGATATATATATCAAATATCACAACATCCCGACTAGTGTTTTTGGAGAAGAATTTTTATTTAATATTTGAAAGATGCTCACTCAACATTTTTTTCAATTTCCCATAGGGTACATTATGACATAACCGACGGTAATATTGTTTGATCATTCGATTCTACAGAACATACGGATGCTGCATAACAGTTCTCTGTTCCCTGTGGTTTTCGATATATGGACGCTTGAAATGAATTTCTATTTTTAGCTCCTGGGGTACCCACGGGTCTGCGGGAAAAAGTTTTTTAATCAATTGGGTGCTTATGATGTAATAATGCCACATACCAGATTTAGTTTGAATCGGCCTATCGATTCTGAAATTATAAATTATGGGCGGGGGCCAAAAATATTTCCCCTCCCAGAACAATTAAAAATATTTCCCCTGAAACTTCTCTTCAACAAACTTTACTGTACACACAGGGCGTCGGGGAAAAGTTTTTTGCATGACTTGGGTGCTTATGACGCAATAATGCCACATACCAAATTTAGTTTGAATCGGCCTATCGGTTCTAAAATTAGAAATTATAGGCAGGGCAAAAAATATTTCCCCTCCCAGAACAACTAAAAATATTTCCCCTGAAATTTCTCTACAACAAACTTTACTGTACAGCTCAAAAGAAAGCTGAAAACCATATATCAAGTTATTCCACCCATCGGATCATAAAAAGATTTTTTTTTAAATTTAGGGCAATTCCCCCCACCTACTCCTTATAGGGACAGCATATCAGTTTTAACAAAACTGAATTGCCCCTCCGCTGTCATCATTCACATGAAATTTTATTGGAATTAGACCAAAGGTTTGGAAAGAGAAGACTCAAACACCACCTTCAAACAATATTTTTATTTCATTCAACTGAAATCGGGTTTGGCGAGCAGGCTTGGCGTATCTTCACGTTGTGCCCTTACATAGTGACAAAATTACATTACACCACCTTTACGACGGACAGCGGACGAAGAGTGATCACAATAGCTCACCTTGACACTCAGTCTGGTGAGCTAAAAAGTAGTAGT
This sequence comes from Pictodentalium vernedei, assembly GCA_031216915.1. NCBI lineage: Eukaryota > Metazoa > Mollusca > Scaphopoda > Dentaliida > Dentaliidae > Pictodentalium > Pictodentalium vernedei. The sequence goes on from CM062295.1 coordinate 234,056,412, forward strand.
AATAGAAATCATTGTAGTAGATGTAATAAATGTAGTAGTGGGTGGAGTGTTGTAAAAACGGATAGATTGTATGAGAAATGAGCAGGGGAGGTAGCAAGGATAGAATTTTCTGTATTCAGACGATGTTCGGGCTATTCAACAAACCTTAACATATGTTTCTTTTTGTTTTGATGAAAGCTCCTGCATAAAATAATGCATACATTCTTCCTTTTCTTCGATGATTGTATAGCAAAGCGCCGTCGATCCAATCTGCAAGAGTTTCAACAACAATTGAGAGTATATTATGAAGTTTATAACTTGCAAGCGAGTCTGAAGCAATTCTACCAAAAGTTTTAGCATGCATACATGTGTGTGTGTGCTGTTTTTGTTTTGGGGTTTTTTTTGGGGGGGGGGGGGGATTGAGGTGGGGTGGGGGTTGCCTGGCAACTAACACAATCGTTGAATGAGTTATTGCGACTTCTTTCATTACATTGTACTGATGGATTCTGTACTCACTACATTACTAGTCTTACTACAAGGTCGGCTACATGCTCTGTTGGGTCTTCGCCGAACACGACTAGAATAGTTTCCCATATCTAAGCATCTTTATAATACTTAAACTAAAACATTTATCTTGGGAGATTCCTGTTGTAAATTTTGCCGTCGACGGTAAAATGTACTATAGGAATTCCCATAGGATGAGCATAGGCATATCTTAGTCCCTATAAAGCTCCAGTCCCTACAATGCTCAGACATTTGGGTCTGTAATTACCTTTTTTTTATTGTGAAAATTCCAACAGTAAAACCCAGTCCCTGTATTGCCACATTTGCATACCACCGGTCTCCTCTATTGGCCTAGGCGAAGATGATCAGTATAACTCTAAAAGGTAAGCTAATCTTCGTCTTCTTGATTCAACCATGGTTTAGTTAAAACGTACATTGACCCATTGCTGACCATCACAACTTTGTATCCGATTATTTCCAGATCTTTCAATTTGTACCAAAAGACCCTCTTGAAAATACTTCACAATTGTGTATGTTAAACATAATGATATCGATTCTGTTTCTTTATACCACTATACATACTCACAGCATATATTGCAATGCTCAGTCTTTGGTGAGTGCAATTATTTTCCAAGTATTAACGTACACTGTTGTGAGATATATTTTGTATCGCATACCCACACACAGCAACTAGATTTACACAGCTATCGATAGATCGCCCTGGAACACCTTAATTTAATTTCCTGCAACACATGCCGTGGTTCCAGTTCAAATTACGATTCTTCAATGTTTTCGCTTCAAAATATATGTGAATCGTGGCCGTATTATCATCTTATTTTATCGGCTGTCACACACAGATGCAGAGGTACGCACATCCTTGCTGTTATAATTTCATTAAATAATTTTTTGAAGTCTGGTGTTCGTCCCAATTCGACTGGTTCTTATTCATGTAGGTTGGAAAGTATCATCCCATTAGATCGTCGGGAAAAGATATGTATGAATTCTGCTTGCGTTTCCCTGCAAAAGGACTTCTACTAATTGAATAGTCCAGCTCCTCAAAAGTTCACCAGACACATACAAACGCTATTTCTAGGAGAAAAACCTCTTTCTTGCATTTCTTCCAACACGTTTTACAGATGAGAAGTTGTTTGGGTGGTGTTCATTGTTCAAGCTGTGTATTTGGAATCGGTTATCACTTTTATCACTCCGAACCTCTGTGATGTATGTTTGTCTACATGACAACGTCTGAATGAGATGAATCTTTCAAACCATCTCACGGAGTAATCTACTGCCTTTTGATATATCTATCTGCATAAAGCGACACAAAAGTATATGGACCCAACAAAAACTGAACTCATTTTATGTCTCAATACGATACGACGGTGTACGGTCCTATCGGACAGGGACATCAAATGACCGTGCCTCCCGCGCCAGTTTCGAACATATATAAATGAGAAGTGTGGAGACAGGTAGTTGCCACTACTGAGGTTATTCCACATACCTGCTCCGTGAAATCGTAATTTGAACTGGAACCACGACACTCTGATGCAGGAAATTAAGATGTTCAAAGCCTGAAAGGCGATCTACCGATAGCTGGTAAACAATTTGTAGGTGAAAGTGGCATGAAAAAAGTTCATTTCGTTCGGTTGATTTGGGGATATCAGCTTAACCCTTTATCCTACGTAATGACCAAAACCGGCCAGCGCTATTCTCAAAAATCGCCAATTAATTTTCATTATTTTTGTCTCAAAAACATAGGTTACGACCCCTCGTTGGAACAAGCTCGTCGAGCTCGTTCCAATGAGGGGTCATAACCTATGTTCTTGAGACAAAAAATGAAACAAATTAGTTATTCAAGAATTTCTTTTGCAAGTGTCGTCTGCTTTTCATGTTAGGTCAGTGGCGGCCGGTCCATAGGGCCTGGGTGGCCAATGGCCAAGGGCCCCACGCTCCAGGGGGCCCCAAGGGCTCAAGGGAAAAAGACATTTGTAGGTTTTTTGGGGCCCCCTCTTTAAAAAATTGGGTCCCCGCAGAGAAGTTAATAATTTACAGGCTTATATGCATAAATGAAATTTCTCCGCGCACTGGAATAGAGTTTTTCATCAACACGCCATTCCGTAGTCTCCGCTTACAGAAAAACGAAAGTAATACACGGTGACAGCTAGTCCAACAAATCAAGAAGAAGCCGAAGGAAGAATCAAAAGTTTAAAGTTTTTATAAACCAAATCTATAATCCCAAAGGTAAGTTCACCCGATTAACCAGACAGGCATGAGATCAAGTGTTATGATAATTTTCCTCCTTATTCTTCCATTCGTTTTCTGTTTTCTTTTGTTCTTTTGTTTAATAAAAAATCAAGCGTAATCTACATCTCCACAGAAAACCCAGACATTCATGTATAGAGCTCGATATTGCAAGTGAAATGTGGGATTCTTCCATTAATAGAAAACTGAATTCTCCTCTCTTGAGTAAAGGATTTGGCGTTTTTCATCCATAATTTTTCCAAATTTTCTCACACCGGGCCGAACCATGGTCGGCTCGGTGCGTCCTGTGTCCGAGGGCCCCATCATAATTATGGCCAGGGGCACCAAAGGGACTCCCGCCGCCACTGTGTTAGGTAAAGGGTTAATTGGGGTATTTTGGGTAATAGCAAAAATCAACGAAAATGTACTCGCCTTTCGACCTATAAGCCAGAGATCTTGGAAAATCAAAAACCGCTAATACTACTTCTGTCCACACACATTGAAATCAGCTTCGCGAGGTAATTTAGTTCTCTGCCAGCTAATTCTAGTGTTGGGTTCAGTTCGGATAAATATGTGCGTATGTAAGTTACTCACGCTGTCCTCTCTTAATATCTGTGATCCCGCTTTTGTGAGAATTTCTATAACTTTTCTGTCTCCTTTCATTGCTGCAAACGTCAAAGGTGTCCATCCACCCTGTAATAACAAGTATTAACTTCCACACGTATAGCCTACCGGTTTGACCCTCTAACACAAATATCAAAATGTTGGAATTTCAAGTTGTAAATTCTTCGCATAATGCAACCAAGAATTTTTCCTATTCAATCTTGTTTGGCAGAGCTGAGCTCTGTCCAACAAGATTGAACTGGTTAAATTCCTACTTCAGTGTCCTATTATTTTTCCAACTTGATTTCTGTCCCTAGTTTTATTTTTTGGTCTCGCCGTTAGATTTGTTTCTTGGTCTTTTTGTTTTTTTTTTTTGTTTTTTTTGTGATTTTAGCCCATTAGCACAGTAACTCAAACATTCGTCAATGAATACGTCAAATTTCGGTAAGCGTGTTTGTTGATTAAATCCGAAAACCACTTTTATCTGATTATTCTTAGTCAAGTTTTGATCCGTAATTTGTTGAGTTTTTTTTTTTTATTTCAATCAAAGCTCACCTAAGCGGTTGCCATCACAACTCGGCTGCAAGCATCAGCGATGTCTACCTCTTGCCTCTTTGACGGTTTGAAAAAATAGTTCTTGTGTTTAATAGCATGTGTAATTTTAGTGAAGTGATATTTTTTTCCGTAACAGTCCATTTTAAGATAGAACACAACGAGGAGGGTGGGGTACGGGGGACAGGAATCAACGATCCTAGTTAATAATTATTAATAATGATTTATAGCCTAAAATCCACACTTGGTGCTTAAAAGTTGCCAAATACTTTATGGCAAAGGTGAGGAAAAACAAATGTTATTTTAAATCTCGGTAGGGAAAGGTCCAGTAACGAGCAGCACCCAGCAGCTGTGCTGAGATCTGGGGGGGGGGGGGGTTGGGGGAGGCGGGGTGTGACGTTGAACAGAGTTTATGCAGCGCGTCGCTATTGCATATCCGTATCTGCACTGGAGAAACTGCATGTGCATGTTTGTAGCTGTTCCGAAGTCGATGTTGTCTGAGTGTGCGCGAGTGTGGTATAATTTTGCAGTGTGATTCCTATGAGTCGGTCGGGGTAGGGTGAAACCACAAGCACCTCTCAGTAGCCATCCTAGGGGTGAGGCGAGCGGGGCTGGGCGGTGAACAGAGTTTTTGCTGCTCGTCGCTATTGTCTATCTGGCTACTCTGGCGTGACTACAATTGTATGTAGCTGTTCTGGAGTCGAAGTTGTCGGAGTGTGCGCATTGCAGTGTTATTATTATGAGTCTGTCGGGCAGGGTTAAGCCACGAAAAGCACCCAGCAGTAATGCTGGCATCTGTCCTGAGAGGAGGGGGCGTATGGTGTGGACAGATTTTATGCAGTTCGTCACTATTACCAATCCGTATTCACTCTAGCATGGTAGCATGCATATGTGTGTGTGTCTGTTGCTGTTTTGGAGTCGATCTTGTCATATAGTACGCGAAGATGGGGTGATTTTGCGGTGTGATTCCCGTAATAATATACAACTCAAAGTTTGCTAAGCACCAAGTATATCCAACTACCTGTTTTACGTTTTAGTTGAAATATGGTTATGAAAAGTGTATATATTTTATATTTATTTATATCTTTAATCATTTAAGCACAGAAATTGAGATTTTGTTTGTGTTTGACATTATGTTTTAGCTTTTGAGTACGATAACCATGGAAAATGGATATTAATGGTAAAAGAGGAATTTTTTTCAAATTTGCCAAAAAGTTGACGGAGCGAACTGATATGGGCTCAATATCGAGTATGAGACCCATTATTGTTAATTACAGCTTGACAACGCCTTCTCATGCTCCCAATCAGGTTCCAGGTGGTCCTTTGTGGGATGTTGTTCCATTCTTGGACCAGCATGGCACCAAGCTCATGGACACTTCTTGGTTGGACTGGACGGACTGAAATTGCAAGCTGCAACTCATTCCAGAAATGTTCGATTGGATTGAGGTCAGGAGATCCTGCTGGTCAGTCCATACGCTCAATCCCCTCCCTCTGTCGGTACTCTAGAACGCCTATTTGTGTTGTCTATGCAGTACCTTGACTCATCTGTAAAAAGGACAGGTCGTCAATCTTCTCTGGTTCATCCAACGTAATACATGGCCCATTCATATCGTGCCTGGCGGTGGTTCTGGGACAGCTGAATGCGAATACATGGTCTTCTCGATCGGAGACCACCTTCGTGCAACCTTGCCGGGATATTCTGCGTCGAAACATTTACCCCAGATGTTTTCTGAAGGTCGCTGCGAAGCTGGGCGGCTGTGTCAAAGCGGTTCCTACGGGCCTAAATGATCAAAAAACGGTCTTCAGCTGCAGATGTTGCCCTGTCTTTGCCACCACCATATCGTCTGACTGGTGTGCCATACTGCTGAAATCTTGCCCAGGCTCTGGTGATCAGTGTATGGTGCACACCAAGGGCTTCACCAACCTGACGATGGGTAGCCCCTTGTTCCACCATCCCTACAGCCCACCACATTTCTGCTTCAGACAAATGTCTTACATTTGCATTCGCCATATTCAATCATTAAATCACAAGGGTTTGTGTTGAAATGAAGACTGAATACCCTACACATCTCATGTACATGTAGACAGTACACGAAACCATCATGGAAATCAAGGGGTACATGCTTTCCATGACTGTCACGAAAAGTCTGCCTGTCAAAAGAGCTAATATAAACACTGGGGACCATCACCATACATTCCTCAATCATATCCACCAAAAATATTGCAAATGTGTCACAAGAAAATTTCACAATGATGTGTCAAATAAGTGGTGCTTAGCAAACTTTGAGGAGTATAATAATAATAATAATAATAATAATAATAATAATAATAATAATAATAATTTTACAGCATTAGATCCACATATTGTGCTCTATGGATGTGCCAAATTTAAAAAATTCCGTGTGGAAAAGGCACGTTTTTTATACCTGACTTGAATGATTGTAGAGAATCCATTTTTTCAGACGGGTTGGAACGACTTTCTACGCCGGGTGATGACACACGTGCCGCACAATTTTAGATGTTTTCCAAAAGTGGAGTTGTTAGAATCTTTCAAAAGACACACAGGCGTGAACAAGCTGCTCTGGTGTATTTGTCTCAATGAAAGGTCTACTTTTACTGATATTACGTAGATGGAAAAAGGAACTCCGACAAATGTGAACATGTTCATCAACTGATATATTTTCATCCATAAAATAATCAAGATTACGCACACAGCTGCTGGAGGCAATCGCTGAATCTTGAATACTGCGGGGTAATTTGGATATGCTCGTAAGTTGATGTGGTAGACCTATGTATAACACTTTCGCCTTATCATGGTTCAATTTGAGGAAGTTTTCTGTCATCTATGCCTTGATGTCTAATATGGTGCGTTCAATATTATCGCATGCGACGTATTCTATGTCGTGAGTGAAACTAATATACAGTTGTGTGTCATCAGCGCAGAAAAAAAATCATGGTCATGGCTCCGCATAGTTTCACCAACAGGGAGAACATAAGTATTGCAGAAGAGTATTGTGCCTAACGTTGACCCGAACTTCAGAAACATCGCTTGTATTTTTTCTCAAAATTAACATTGAAGTTACCCCCATGATAAATTGTTCCGGGGTTGTGGTGATCCAACCAAGAAAGTCTGGAAATTCGCCGATAAAATGATTGAAAGTGTGTTGGTTTCTTGAGCTCTGTGTGGGTCAGTCAATGGCAACGACACGAATAGATAGTAAGGTGATAATGAACCCAAATGTGGACCTAATCTGACATGCTATTCGCCTAACCTGTACTGTGGTATCGGACATTATATTAACATCACCACCTCGCTGTGAATTGTAGTTTTTCACCAGAACCTAAGGCGCGAGTGGAATATAGGAAAAACAGTAACAATGGTTGTGGACTCCTGTCCCTGAACTCAACCTGAGTTGTGCTTTTTATTTATCACACACCTTTTAATGTAAAACATGGGATTACAGCTGTTCTGCCTGTACGATAAAAAATAAAGTTGTATCGCACATATGGTGATACAAAACATGTTCGATTTTGTTTTCAACGTAAACAGAGAAGGAACCCGTCTTAACAAATCACGTAGGTCATTGGTCGAATGCATCGGAGTCGAGATCGCTTGTAAATTCCAAGTTCCCCATTTAGGTTTGTTTATTCGAGATATTTAAACAATCAGATTCAAGTCAAAAATTAACAAAATAAAAATAACATTGCTTATTCCTTGACAAATACTTTCCACAACTGGTCTTATAATGACGGAGTGTACTAAATTTATTAGCTATTTAAAAACGTTTTGTTGTGTTATTTCCCGCAGTTTTGTCAAGATCTGAAGTTCGATGATCGTGACCGTGGCACTGATCGGTGTCAATTGGTTTCGACCAATTGAATGCCGTAAAGCTTAAAAAGCAAATTAGGGTTGGTACCCCGCCCATTAACAGTGATGTCTTCTTGGCAACGAAGGAAAAGTTGCAATTATCAACTTAGAAAGTGTTTTTAGTTCAATTTTCGTGTAGATTAATTGTTACATGGGAGGTGTGTGATAAATACAGACCCGCACATACGTTTGAATGGGTTAAGAATTACCGCACGAGACTGCTTTGGCCCAGGATATCACGCGAGCCTTCAGCTCTCGTGATATCCTGGGCCAAAGCAATCTCGTGCGATAATGCTTAACCCATTGAAACGTATGTGCGATTCTGTATATTTATACCACGATTAATCTTAAATTAAGTGAATGCTGCTTAAAATTTCGGCGGTCTGTTTACTTCTCTGCGTGGCACTGTTTTGCGTTGAAGCATTTCATTCACGTCATAACGCAAATCAGAAACATAACGACCAATCTGACGCATCCTTACATGACGCTCTTATTCGTTGGCCCGATTATACGTGTGGTGTATGTAGAACATTTCTCAATCTCTGGAAGGTGTCGGGTAACGTTGAATACACACAGCTATCATGATATAATAATTTGCACTGAATTTTATAATCAATGCCCCAAAATGTGTATCATAGTGTGACAGTTAAGTAAAATGAAAAGATTTTTTTAAATTCAGAAAACAGAAAAAAAAATAATTTCCTCAACAAGTGGTAGGGTATGTTAGTGTTTTATATCAACATTGCCAGACAGAATAAAAGCATTGAAAAGTTTGTTAGGAAAATCACACGTGGAATCCAGCATCTGATGGTTCGCTACGCATCAGTGATTATACAATTTCATGACGCAGGGATTCGCGTGATAAAGTGGAATAATTTAAGCCAATGAAACGCTTCGAAACAAAACAACAGTGTCACTTAAGAAAGTAATCAGACCGCCAAATGTGATATTTTTCTTTAACCCTTTACCTAACATGAAAAGCAGACGACACTTGCCAAAAAAACTCTTGAATAACAATTTTTTTCATTTTTTGTCTCCAAAACATAGGTTATGGCCCCTCATTGGAACGATATCGACGAGCTCGTTCCAAAGAAGGGTAATAACCTATGTTTTTGAGACAAAAAATGAAAAAATAATGAAAATTAATTGGCGATTTTTGTGAAAAGCGCTGGCCGGTCTTGGCCGTTACGTTGGGTAAAGGGTTAACAGGCTTAGCTCTATTCACTTACTTCAAGTTTAATCGTGGAATAAATACACAACACAACTCAATTAGAGTACGGGGGAAATGAATCAACAAACCATTGTCGAGGTTTTTCCTGTATGTTACTCGCGCTAGCGGTGCCTGTAAGACCGCTGGAAAATACAAACTCGGGTCGTTGATTCCTTTCCCATGAAGTCCACCTTCGTTATATTCTGTCTTAGGAGACAGCACTTATTTTTTTCAACCCTATCTGGGATGAGACCTGTTTTTATTACACCCCTAACGTCTAATTATAATAGGAATCGGTAAAAAATAAATTGCGTTCTCCCCTCACTAGTGAGATCAAACACCTCGGTGATTAAATAACCTTTCGTGTGAACTTGAAATTTACAAATGAATTTTCACAAGCGCAAAACAAAAGTTGTTCTCGCTCCACTAGTGAGTATAACAAGACGCGGCAGATCACGATGGAATGCCAAAATGTATTAATGCGCGATCGAAATTTTTCGGGTCGAAGCGCTGATAGAGTTATCTTTCTTGATGTGTAATCTATTCTCGTCTGCTTTGTTTTTCATTTTACTGAAATTTTACTGCAATTTCATTTTACTGAATTTGTTTGTGGCTAAAAAGTTACGTTATTTCGTCAACAATCCCAGAACTATTTTGTGCAGATGTACACAACATTCAATGTGATCTGTATCAGCGGAAACAGCGATCAGCTGATTGTGTAAACAGATTTCTTGCGTGGTATGGGCGTCGGTTTGGATCGTTTCAGTTGAAGCTTCAAGTGAAAGGGGTATAATAAAAAGAAAATCTAATGTTTTCTTGTGAATACCGGGATTAATCTCATTCGTGAGTGAGAGAATTTGTATTTTCACTCGCAGCAAGCTGCTCGAATTCTCTCACTCACTCATGAGATAGATCCCGGTATCCACAAGAAAACATTAGATATCCTGTATATATCTATATAAACGTTGATAACTGCACAGGCTACCACAAATTAACCCTTTGAACTCGTAAGACAGATTTTTCGGTCCAAGGCATAATTTCGCCCCATTTTGTCTCTTTATAAGAGGTCCAGACGGCTGCATACTGCAGTTATTATTTTATCCTCCCTGTATATTGATATCGGGCAGTCCCATCTCTCTGTAAATGCACACAAAGGCGATACCATTTCAGGAAACGAGGGTTCCAAGGGTTAAGCCTATTTTGTGGTAATTTTGTTGCAAAATGCTCATCAAGTATAACACTCGTGTGAATTGTGATAATTCAGTTGGGAAAAAGAGTTAACCCTCTTTCGTAATCGGATACGTTTGAATTAATCTCTGGGGGTTGGCTTATTTTATTCTGATTTTTTAAACGAGGATATCAAAAATCACCTATTGTATGTTGGGTAACTCACAGATGTAGGAGTCATGGTTTATAATGTACGCCATCATACGGGGTTTTTATATTGCCATATTGATGGAGTTTCTGACTGGCATATAAGTTTTCGTTTATATAGTCCCTTTTTAAAAAAAACAACATAATACAAATGTACTATAGTAAATTATAATTAGCCAAAACTACGGCATTTTGACTTCGCACAAATCCCCGATAATAACGTACATTCCCCACCCTAGATATATTGTTTGATAATGTTAACCCTCTGCACGCTTTTGGCGAAATAACAAAATAATGGACTGCAATTTTTTTTTCCACAATGCAAATATGCTGAGGACGGACCACGCGAAAAATTAACTTATAACTTTTGCAACCTCCCCCCCCCCCCCACCCTGTAACCCTCCCCCACCCCAACAAGTTTGGATCTGGTTTTGCCCATCACAAGTATTTTTTGGACAGATGTCTCTTGAACTCCAAATTTATTCATCCGTAGATATGAAAAAAATTACTAGACCCTCCCTTTTAAAAATATCATACTGAATCAAACAAGTACTCTAATTTTATTCTCATAACAGTCATTCTATTTATTTATTTAGTTTAGCAAAATGCTTTGTAAACGAATTTTGTAGATTAATGAAAAGAGAGAGGTAGCGATCTCCAGTACTCCGCATAAAAACCAGGCGCTTAGCCAGGATTCTATAATAAGGGTTGCCACAGCCAGTTTTTTTTTTTTTTGGGGGGGGGGGGGGAGAGATGATATTTGAAAGGCCGTTGTGTGGGCCCTGGGGGGAAGTGGGAGGAGGGGGCAACGACCAGAGGGTCCTAGTTAAGACTAGGCCCCGCCCACCCCCGAGAAAATTTAATTTTCTAAGAGCAAATCTGAGGCATTTTTAGCGTATGTAGCACATATATTGGAGACCATTTCAGGCCCTTATCATGCGTGAAACTTGAATTGGGCCAATGTTTTGGGGGACAAGCGAAAATTTTAGGAGAGTCAAGCCCCCACCCAGCCCACCCCCAGCTACGCCTTTGGGAGAAACTAAAAGAAGCTAGACTCTCTCTATTTTGTACATTGGTCTGTGCTTCTTGAGCAGACGCATGAACCACCCTGTGAACGGTGAAGAAGAACTGACACCACTTACCACGTGAGCGATATTTGGGTTTGCGCCGTGTGATAGCAAAAACTGTGTGCACGTCTCCCAGGTTTTGTCAGCAGCGAAGTGTAAGGCAGTGCATCCTGTCTGCAACGAGAAAAACAATGTTTGTCTCATGGAATGATTATCTGTTTATGTGAGCTCCCATGAAACAGCTGAATAAAAGCAACTTCAAAATGTTCAAGGCAATGAAGTAGAAATGGGTTAATGACGCTTGAAATTAGTCTCATATTCACAGGCCATAATTTGTTGGCATTTTAATTTAATAAGTTTATCTGTCAACTAGTTCAATACAGGTTAACTCACTGCACGCTGATGTCAAAATATCAAAATTCAATCTGCAAATTGTTAGCATACTATGACGATGAATTCAACCAATTCAATCTTGTTTGACCGAGCTGTGCTCTGCCGAACAAAACTGAATTTGTCACAGTCTAAGTCAAGTTTATGATTGGACACATTTGTTGATATATCGACATTAGTGTGAAGAAGATTTGCTAATTTTGCCTGGCTGTGATGTTGTGTAATTTATTTCTTCTCGGACTGATAAAAAAAAAACTAAAAAAAACATTGTAAACGTATACTTGTTTTAAAATATTATACTAAAAAATACGACAGGCCCCAACAGCCCGATCGATCACCCGAAAAAGTTTTTTTAAATGATTTGAGGTTGCATTCGGTAGATAACATAAGATTTATTAAGCAAATACACCAGAATAAAGGCAGATTGCTACACACAAAATCAACATAAACAGAATCATAAAACACACTAATTCATATGACATACATAAATCATACAGATAATTCCCTCTTGTGAAAGAAGAGCTGGACCATGTTACAAATAACATTGCATAGCACTGGATTATCATTAGTCACTATTACTTTAAATTTGTCCATTGTATCCATTAGAGGGAAGTCAATTTTTTTTTGTCAGAAATTGCGCGAAATAATTTTTCTCTCAATGGTGCATAAAGCGGACATTCCATTACGAAATATCATTCCGATTCCACCTCCCCCATTGAACAAGCTTCGCATATTCTGAGTTCCATCGGACGAGGAAGTCGTAAATGCCTTCCACGTTCGATCCACAGTTTGTGGTTGCTGATGCGTAATCGCGAGAAATTGTTTCTAGCTGCAATGGAAGAAGTGTGAATTTTTCCTATTCTCTTATTGTCATTGTATATATCTTCTTTAAATAATTTAATATGGTCCGATTCAAGTTTGGACTTTAGAAGATTAATTTTAGTTTTGGAAATTTCAGTTTCATTCAAACTGTTAAATTCAAGTCCTTTAAGCTTTTCACTTATTGAGTTAGGGAGTTTACATTTTTTTGCTTCCACAAAACTGTCATTTAGAATGGTACCCGGGGAAGTAGTAAGCAATTTACCAGTATAATTTGCGAATCGTACTAAAGCATCTAATGTTATTGGATACCGACCTAGCTCCGCGCGTACCGCATGGTTATAGGAATGTTTACCTACATTTAAGATCAGTTTGCAGAACTTGATATGAGCCCTTTCATCCGGAGAAGTATCTCTGTTCCTCATATTCAGCTCCGTAGACCATATTTCACTGCCGTATAATAATATAGGCTTAACCGGTTTATCAAACAGATAAGAAAAGACAACCACGGTTGGTGTGCATTTCTTTTTGAACGAGATGTGTAAACTGTACAGAGCCTTAAGCCCCTTAAGACGAAGTTCATGTTTCAGGGCGCCATTTTCCGAAAAGGTTAACCCTAGGTATGTGTATTTTGAGGTACATTCCAGTTCTTTACCCCGTACTGAACATTTGGAGATATTCTTTACTTTTCTGGCCTTAAAAATCATATATTTCTTCTTGTCTATGTTTATCAACAAGTTGTTTTGCTTTCTATACGCCTCTAGTCTGTTTAGGCAGTTTTGAGCCTGAGGTCAGCACTAAGTCATCCGCAAATAGTAAGTGATTCAATTTACGGTTATTCAAGTTTATTAGATCACAATCTTTATAAAAAAAACCACTGATGTCATCTATAAATATTTTAAATAAAGTAGGCGAAATGTTCATCTCTTCCTCATGCCAATTGTCGACAACAGGGGGCCAGCGGTATGCGTTTTAGAGTCACGGTGGTTTGGTGATTGATAGAGATCACGTGTGACTGTGTTTCACTGTGTTTCATTCACGGTACTCAGCAGGCTATGTCATGCTTGTTTTGTTTGGAGCGAATATATCCAGCTGTTGAGATGGCACTCTCTGGTGCGGTTGAGAACGAACGCTGCAATGGTACTGTCGGTACTGGGTGTCTTCCCCTCTGGACAGAAGGAATACGTGAGAAGTCAGTAAGGACGAGCTGAAGTCGACATCCACTCCACATGTAGGAAAGACGAGCCTAGGATTATTGGTATGCGTATGGGTGGCGAAGTGATATAGGAGAACCGAATTCATCAGCCGATGACGGCAAGGAGAAGGTATCGACGAAAAGAGGATTTTTGATCCCAGGGAATAACACGAGAGGGTCGATTGCTCTCTGCCCATGTGTCGGGGATAGCTTGCCGTTGGACAGGGTGGTTATACCAGTGTCGAGTTCCGACACTAATTCCATTTAATGTGCATAGGAGTTGTGGGTATCACGTGTATTATCTTCCGAATCAGAATGGACTGGCCAGAGTTCCACCGGGACATTAATTTGTTACCAAGGTAAGTGGGGAGCATTGTAACCTGTAGTTGACCGCTGGTGCCTTGACCCTTGAGATACAAACGTGTCAAGTGTGGAAGAATCTAGGTAAAGGAAGCTGTGGGTTGTTCCAATTCGCAGCCATCTGCCTGGAAAGCGGTATACCTACCCACGCTGTGTACACCGGAACATGATGTATTGTTAGTCACACCTGTATGTGAGGTAGCGTTTGCGTGAGGGTGTCTAGAGTATTGAGACTATAATCGTGGGTGGGGTGATGGTTATCCCCAAGTTTTGTCGTTTTGAAACGCTCGGAATTGAATGAGCTGTTTGATTTCACTAAGATAAAATTTGGTGTTCCAAAATGACCCCAAATATGAACCCAGGAACTAGATTTGAACAAACTTGAATCTGACCGTCATCCCTACCACACTATGGATACTGTATACCAAATATCAGAAAATTTTGACAGGCGGGTCTAAAGAAGGATTTTAAGGACTATTCGTTATATTGCACTTATTTAAAATTCGGGTTCTAAAAGGGGGCCCAAATGTGGACTCATGGATTTAATTTGAACAACCTTGCATCTGATCCCCCAAGGATGCTGATGCCAAATATCAAAAGATTCTAACTGGTGTTTCTGAAGATTTTAAATGAATATTCTTCCTGTTACACCAAGTTAAATTTGGGCACTCACTGGGCGTCTGAATATGAAACCAGAGACTTGATTCGAACAAACTTGAGTTTGAATCTGTAAAGATGCAGTATTCCAATTATCAAAAGCTTCTCTTACTGATGAGTCTGGGGAAGATGTTTATTGTTAAAAAATGGGCTGTCAACATAGTTATGCCCCTTGTGGTGCCCGCTATGTGGACGTGTCAACTTTATTTAAACAAACTTGAATTTACATGTCAGGTTGAATATGCATATCAAATGTGATTCAATTCGGTCAGGTAGTTTTTTAGGAAAAGTCGATTACGTTAAGTTAACGACGGACGGACGATGGATGGTCGGATGGTAAGTGATCAGTAAAGCTTAACTCTCGAGGGTTAATGATCACAATTACATTGTTTTGTGATGTTCTGTTTAACAAAAGTATACATTGCGTTTCTAATGGAACGTAGTAGTAGTGTAGTATGTAATTGAACTTACAAGGTTTGGCGAAGCATTGTTGGTGATTTTGTAAAGCCGACATGAGATGTGTTTTTGGCACCATAAAACGTTTGCAATTATATTTTCAAGAATTGCATTTTAACCTCTGAATATAAATGACTGAAAAAAATCATTAGCATTATTAAAAACGCGGCAATTTACCTGCCGGTATATTGCCATGCCTTTTAAAACGCTGGTGATACAATTTTGACGAGGGGAACTGATCGCAGGGATATTTCATACCGGGGATCTCACTCCTGAAACAGCTGAGACTAAAAGTCTTACCCTATGTAACAAATTTATTGACCGGAATCCAACATATATGTAAAGCAAAGGGTTAACGAGAATCGGTAGCCAAACTCTCCGCTAAATGTTCTTCTCAACCGGCAGTACGAATTAAAAATTTACAGAAGTTATCAGGCTTTTATATGTACAATTTCCATGAAACATTATTAAAAAAGAACAATAAACATCGGTAGCTATGAAAATAACATGCAGACTATTGTATTGCTCAAGCGAGCATTGTAATGGATAAGTGAGCTCGGTGGCTCAGTGGTTACGGCATTGGACTTCAAACCGTAAGGTCCACGGTTCGATCGCCGCCAAGGATAACTGCGTTGTGTCCTTGAGCTGGACACTTAACCCTTTACCTAACATGGAAAGCAGACGACACTTGCAAAAAAAATCTTGGAATAACTATTTTTCTTTCATTTTTTGTCTCAAAAACATAGGTTATGACCCCTCGTTGGAACGAGCTCCACGAGCTCGTTCCAACGAGGGGTCACAACCTATGTTTTTGAGACAAAAAATGAAAAAAATAACGAAAATTAATTGGCGATTTTTGAGATTAGCGCAGGCAGGTTTTGGCCGTTACGTTGGGTAAAGGGTTTTAATCCCGATTGCCTACGCGGGGGCACGGTGGCGCTGTGTACTAAGCTGCACTGCATGTCGATGGTGTTCTTGTCTTCAACCAATGCTATCCCTGTTTTTTTTTGGGGGGGGGGTTGGAGTTGGTACGTTGGGGAGTTTGACAGTTGCTCGCCGTTGCTCGGTTGTTCTCCAGGGTACTCCAGCTTCCTCCACCCGTAAAACTGTTCGACATGAGGTGACCCTGGCTGTCGAAAGTGTCGTTAAACACTAATTAATAAATAATATAAATTGTAATGTATTGTATTGTATGAGTTGTATTTTAATGTTAATCCATCTATTCATTAATTCATCAATCCGTTATTCTCAAAGTATCCGAATTAACCCAATGTTTATAAACTCCACATTTTGGCCTGGGCGATAATATCTAGCAGCGAGGGATGTTATCGCAGAGAGAAAATCGCCGTCATCTGATCAACTGATTGGTAAGCTGTTAATACTGTTTGGAATAATTTCGTATTGAACAATTCTCACATGTGGGCTAAAACAAACTGTACCATGCTCGGCAAGCTATTGTCATAAATATGGCTAATTAGTATTTCTTCACTCGTGTTGCTTTTCGAAATTGTATGGAAACAGGTGTGTTGACTGTTGTAAAAGTTTAGTCTGGACAGCCATCCGACCATTAAGAAACGCCAATCAGGGTTTGGCAACCAACTCTTCTTAACCTTTTCGTCACATGTATGTTGGAGTTCTATGTGGTGTTATTAAATTTGTTACCCTGTAAAGATATTTAGTTTTCGTATCTTATGTGAAATCCGAGGACCAAAATATTTTTATGACAAGTTCTCCCGGTCACAGATTTTGGAGAAATTTCTTGATATTAATTTTGGCCTCGATATTTCTCTGCGAATGCGAGTTTTGGGAAACGATTTAACTGTAGATTATATTTTCGGGAATTATTACTGGGTATAATGATCGATCACAGGATTTAACTTCTATTTTATTAATTGAGATAATTTGTAGAAATTCGTGATTTTAGACACGTAAATAGTAATCTGTTGTATATACATATAAATTGTTGATTCGTTGTTCAATCTTCCATTTTGAATAAAGAAGCTACGTGTGACCCGAGGGTCCATTAATTAAAGGCTTGCCTCTTCCGCCACAATCAACGCGTATACTTTCATTCTTTTTGGTAATAATTGATTTGAGCGTAGCGAAGTGTGATGTCTCGTGAATAAACAATTGCAATATTCAGGAGTTAGCAAGTGTTTACTGAAACGGTTAGTCCAAGAAAGAGAAATTCCCCAGCATTTAGATGTGACAGACCCATCATTATTTTTACCGTCCGTTACCTCATAACCTGCTGTTGGTCAGCGCTTTCCGGCAAATAAATATCTACACCTCTCGTGACATTACTGAGGCGGTGTCCCGGAAGCAGAGATTTTTATTTATTGGAAAGGGCCGCCGTTGTTTGTCATCAGGCTCATAATTACCTGCAATCCACGCTCAGAAAGATCTCCCGGTCATACAACTGCAATCATTAGTAATCATTGAGAAAAAATAGATTCGGCACTTGCAAGCCAGACAATAAGGCTGTTATCTGCAAAATGAGGTCCCCCCAGAGGGTGAATTTAATGATGCTACCCTGCATAGCAGAGTAGCATCACTAAATTTACCCTCTGTGGACATCAATCTGAATCAGGGTCTCAAAACTAAACAGAAAGAGGAACCCAGGGGATAAATTGGCCCACTGTATGGGATAGCATCATCAAATTCACCATCTGGGGACCTCATTCTGCAAATGCCAGACTGCTTATTTTCAGACCTGGGCATTTGTGTGGATAGGTCTACATGTGTATCATATCATAAAAATTGCACGGCTTGAAGCTGACTATTCCTAAATAGTGGTCACCAGGGGGTAGGTGGACTATTCTTTACCGCGGACCACTTCTTTTGGCATAATCAACAACATGCCATGCAGTGATTATTACTATATTATACCGAAGAGATCGAGGAAGAATCTTGCGACCCATCATGATTCTAATCCTAACTGCACTGCCTGTTGTCAAGGACCATGCTCAAGACAAGACAAGCATTTTCATCATTGAACTAAGAAAATAATGAAACAGATTTCCGGAAACAATCTATTGAAAAGGCGCTTTGTGTTTCGTCAGCTGGACGTTCTATAATATTCCCTGGCTATTTTTAGAAAGTGTTTAGTGCGTGGGAGTAGTGCGTGGTCATTTTTAGAACCATCGATAGGTAAAGCTGTTGGAAATAGTATAGAATCTCTCGGCTGATCAGAGGAAGGTAAGGTCACGTCTGATATAATTTAGTGTAATATAGGGCGTTGGACGTTATGACGCCATAATGCTCACGAGACTTCGTAGATACAATGACCGCTGTCGTATTCATCTTTGTTGTGGTTGGTGTGTCGGGTTTATCGCATCAATCTTACTTTCATAATTCGAAAATACTGTCGTATCGTATCCTGTTTGGATATTGTACTGTCGCACAGCATCTCTACCTGACTGTACTACCTTCTGAGGTAGGAGGAGTCGTGGTGTCTGAGCAGTTGTTTCTAGTGAAGTGCCGTCTGCTTGAATAGCAGAGAACGCGTGACCAAGAACACTCCCTAGGCTAAAAGTCTTACTTTTCGGGCTTTTGCGAATTAAAGGAGACGACGGGGATCTAATTTTAACTCACTCTCGTCCTCGGATTATTATGTTCCAGGTCGAGATAAAGATGTGGAGTCATATATCTGCATCTGAGTATCTCGCTCGAGTGGATCGACGTTTGAATACTTTTGACGCCATTTCACGAACTTTGAAAAGTCTGAACCCATCCCTATAACAGGACATATTAACTTACCATGTTCTGGTGATTTATGTTCAAACTCTTTCTATGAGACCAAACAGCGTTGACAAGTTTCGAATCTCCTGTTCTTATTGCCAGCATCAATGCATTGTTGCCGTACTTTCGGTTTTATGAAAAACAATAGAATACCATCATTAGTTTATTTACGGTATTGTATCCATGGACAATTTTTTATTACTAAAAATATCCATTCTGTTGAATATCGAATATGCTTGCACATTAAATTGAAAGTGCGTTTTCAGAAAACAATCTTTCAACACTTTAACAAAGGAATTTTCGTTTGTCTATTTGCCAGACTGCAAAGAGGAATAGTGTGTGCAAACGAAATAAAACCTGAGCTAAAAAATAGGCCTACCAACGAAAGTTTGTTCTGGGCGCATCTGCATTGTCGTATAAAAGTTGCTTTGTTTCATCAATTATTACATATTTTCATTATATAACCACTCCAAAACGCTCATCACCATTGGGGTACTACGGCTATAGGTTACTCCTCAAATCTGGATCTCCCGAAAACGAGAGCTCAAGTTTTCTAAACCCACATCACGCCCGTCCCACTATCCAGTGCCATATAAAAAAACATTTTTTTTTATTACAACAGTCATTCGGGCGTCATGTTGGATCTGGTTGTTCCTGTCTCGTCAACAGTAAGGAATAAGACAACCCAGGTCAATTGACTATTGTAATAATCTGTGTGCACATGCAAAGAAATTAGATGGCCGGACTTTCTCCGCCAAATGTTAATTGATCTTGATCTTAGACAAAGAGCAAGAAAGTTTATTCGAATCTCCCCCGAATTCATTTGTCAGCTCTTTGTATTGAAGATAAATAGAGGTTATTACAGCAGTAAAGTGATCTGATTTGTTGCATTCCACCGAGCTGACATGGTCAGATCGCTGGATTACACGAGACGCCGAAGGCGGCTAGTGTGATTCCGCGATTTGATGTCGTCAACGAGGCGGAATGCGATAAACCAAACCAAATCAATTTACTGTTATAATGATCTGATTATTATACACTTTTCACACGAGAAATCAATATAAGGTAAATAACGTGCAATTGTAGCTAGAACTACATTTATTTTCAAACAAACACTTGTAAAATTATGGGGACATCCCAAAATAGAGCTTCAAAGTTTCCAAAGTTGACAGCATTCCATTCTTCTACATGAGAGTCAGATTCACGCATTAAAATAGCGATAAAGTAAGAAAACAAAGATATGTTTTTGTTATTAATAGGGGTTCGTAAACAAAAAATTGGATAAGGATCACATTAGAAATTCACGCCATTTGATGGTGTTTATTTACACAAATAAAGCTTACCTAGAAACGGTTGGTAACCTGGGTGGACTCAAATGTCGTTCTCCAGTACCAACCATCTGATACGGAATCGGAAAACTACTCAGTGTGGTCCGTCGATCAGGATTCAATGGGCGAAAAACACAGGGTATCATTCATAGGTGTATAATAAATATATATTATTTATCATTTTCCCCAAAACGCAGTCGCAAATCGCTGTATCAGATGAGGCAAAACTTCGGTGATAAAAGATCCTGTATCACTATTACTTTTTATCACCATGCACAATTCCATTCACGTTGAATGAATTTCTACCCGTGCCGTTGGGTTGAAAGAATTGAAAATGGAGTCCCATTATTTCTGATCAGTTGAGTTTGTTGACGGTTATTTTTGAGAAGTAATGGTTATAGGTTTTGTTAACTGAAAAGTAGAAAAAAAGTGTTGTGTGCTGATTGTGCTTGTACAGAATCTTTTATTGCGACTCAACTCGTTTTTGGGGAGGTATAGCTACTCATCGCGCAAGCGCGACTCTTAGCTATACGTCCCCAAAACGAGTCCCGTTGCGATAAAAGATCCTGTAGAAGCTCAATGTGCACTTAACACATACTTATCACCATTGTGGTTATGTACGCCTCCGGATCAGACTCACGGTTTTCCAACAACGAGGATTTGATCGGTAAACAATAGTGGTATTTTGAGCAAAAAATTGACAGTCAAATAATAAAACTTAATATTCTTAATACTTAATATTCTACGACATTGGTAGCTGAATGCTTTGACGAAACATGTTGTTGGAAAGAACTCTCTTAGTCAATCCAACAGAGTATAACGACACAGAGTTTCGGCTGTTTAACCCTTTACCCAACGTAACGGTCAAAATCGGCCAGCGCTATTCACAAAAATCGCCAATTAATTTTTATTATTTTTTTCATTTTTTGTCTCAAAAACATAGGTTATGACCCCTCTTTGGAACGAGGTCGTCGAGCTTGTTCCAAAGAGGGGCTATAACCTATGTTTTTGAGACAAAAAATGGAAAAAATTAGTTATTCAAGAATTGTGTTTGCAAGTGTCGTCTGCTTTTCATGTTTGGTAAAGGGTTAATAATAAAAAAGACTAATCTACAGATGTCAAACTTGCTCATTTTCAGCCTTTCCTTCAAACCACCAGTGAGAATATCAGTACGATTTTGCCATTCTTATTCTTTAATTTTGAACAGGTTTACCTGAAAGGGAGTATCCAGAAAAATGATATGGTGGCCTATATTCTGGTCGCAATGATATCTGACTTGTACAGGCCTGTGGGCTACCGGTGTGACCCACTACGATGGCAGATTATCCATTCAATACACAAGTTTCAATCTGTGTTATTGATTCCACAGTTTCCATGGGCAGGTCTAGAGGGAGGAAGCCTCCCCTCACACACCCTTTGTAACTTAATTTTTTGTCACAAGCTCGGAGACAAGGGGGAAACGGTATTATCCACTTGTGGATGTCCATTTGTTATTGCGGATAATACCGTGCTCCATGCATATGGCTATAAGCTCCTGCGCGGGTCTCATGTGAGCCGGTATAAATTGTCTTATCATTGTCAAAACTGGAATGAGTTCATACAAAATTGCGGAAATATTTTGGCTCGAAAACAATGTGAAAGTGTTCAAAGAAGCCATCGGAGGACCACACTGACGTTCCATTTTCAAAACTATTTCCCTGAGACGCCTTAACCCTCTTCCACAACCCCGTGACCCCGAGAGTGGAACAGACCTCTCGTGCTACGAGCATCGGATGATCAATCGTATCATAGTAGTAGATGAGGTAAACGTCCCTTACTGGCCGGGCCCCGGAAGTGATGTCATGTCCCGTGACCCAGTGGCGCCATGTTGTGTTGTCATGGTAACCCACGTGGGCGGCCATCTTGCTAAAGATAGCTAAAGCTAAATATAGTAATAATAAGCAAAGCTGTTCCAACTAGTAGGCTCTTCAACGCTACTGGAGTATACTCGTGAAAAAAGGAACATGGTCAGATAGACGAAAACTATTGTATATATAAATAGAAGCAGAGAATTCTGAAAGAATTCGAAATAGTAAAACTTGTCGGGTTGTTTGTGGTAATTCCAAGAATCGGGAAATTACTCTTCTACAAAGGAACATAGCCCTGTCTTGTTAGAAGGTTTTGGGTCACATAGCAACCACGTGCTGCCATAGAAACCAAGATGGCGGCCTCCAGTATACACAATGGCCGACGGAAGCACGTGTCACCCTAACAACACGCGCTGCGCATGCGCACTCACAGCACGTATAACTGTGGAGATGACGTCACAAGATACCATGACAACACAACATGGCGCCACTGGGTCACGTGACATGACGTCACTTCTGGGGTCCGGGCCGGGATGCGGCCAATAAGGGACGTTTACCTCATCTCCTACTACTCATCATGATCCATAATTGAAATGTGGTGCCCACCCCTCCCCAACTTAGAATTCTGGTTCCTCCATTGGATTTACCTAACATCAAGCAGTCCCAGATAGGTATTATTTATTATTACACTAGTCTGACTAGAATGTATACATTGTGTACTTCACTGGAGATCAGCAGAACGTCTCTTGTTCAAATTTTCCGAGAGCTACAGAATCAAGAAAGGTTGCCGGTTGTATTGCAAATGGTATAGTCGGTTTTTTTTCGAATCCCTGTTGAGAGAGTTTCCTTCAGCACCAAAAAATATACTAAACCGCACGCCCACAGACAGACTCTAGAATATATTGCAAGGCAGCCGAGGATATTCGAAGCCAGGGCAGAACACACACGGAACACTCAATTATTATATGACTGTCTCAAACGAGGCTCAAGTGGCATCATTGACCTGCGAACATTTTTGAGGCGACACTTTGACAAACGTGAAATAAACACTCAAGGTGGTTTAGCGCTGAAAAGTCTGGCCAAACATTCCGGGATTTTTTTTTTTTTTTTTTTTTGGGGGGGGGGGGGGGGGGTTCTGGTCAACATGACAGGTGTTGTATTCAATTTTCAAATATCCACTGTATATAAAATAATTAATCCTTTATAAATATCCACTACAATAAATTATTTCGATCAACTTGGGGTGCATGAACAGTCGCCGTGGACTAGTCGTAATCCACGCGTGGGCAGTGATGTTCACGCATGCGTTTACCGGGTAATAAAAAGCATCATCAGAAAAAAATGTACCCGGTGCTTCATTAATTACATCTTTCATGCTTATTCATATAATTAATGTTAGGAATCTAGTATTATTGCGTCCGTGGAAATATTGCCCACAGGCCTGAAAATAAGCAGTCTGACATTTGCAGAATGAGGTCCCCAGAATTTGATGATGCTATCCCATACAGTGGGCCAATTTATCCTCTGGGTACCTCTTTCAATTCAGTTTTGAGACCCTGATTCAGATTGATGTCCACAGAGGGTAAATTTAGTGATGCTACTCTGCTATGCAGGGTAGCATCACTAAATTCACCCTCTGGGGACCTCATTTTGCAGATGACAGTCTGCTTATTTGCTGGCTTGATTGCCCATCTGTGGAAAGTGACCATTACATGACCGCCGCCCTGTACTGTGTTAATGATACCTATAGTGACTGATCGGGCTATAGTGCCCACCAGCACTATTTTTATATCGCTTGTTTCCACTGGAAACTGTGTACTCAGGATCCCTGGCCGAATAAGAGAGTTACACCATTCCCCACCCCAGTCACTTTATTCATGATAAAACTTACAGAGTTCACTTCACTGACTAGTGCGCCATGTTTCAATAATATTTCGGCCATCGTCAGTTTCTTTCCTTGCACTGCAACCAACAGCGCCGTATTTCCGTCCTATTAAGTAAATAATGGAGTAATCAAACTCTTCGTGTTACTTGCAATATTGAAAGAAAGACACTCATCGAATGCATTCCTATTTAAATCTTTTCAATATTATATAATATTATATGCTAGCCCATGAATGGTAGCCAATTTATCTGAAAGATATTTCTCGATATCCATCGACTTGAAGGATAACGAGGAATATCCATCAGTAGCTTCCTGAATGACGCCACGCTTCGGCGCATCAATTCGCCTTCGATACTGTTACAAGCGATTCGGTGCCTGTGTAAAAGGAATGGAAGTCCGTAGGAACGTTAGTCCCTCTGGACTATTATTCCGCGGAATTATAGTCCTAGGTCTAACATTTCTAGGAATAGTAGTCCGGCAGACTACTATTCCTAGAAATGTTAGACCTAGGACTATAATTCCGCGGAATAATAGTCCAGAGGGACTAATTTTCCTACGGACTTCCATTCCTGTTACACCGGCTTTACCAGAAATACCAAAGGTTCATGCTATTCCAAGCCGTTCTGGTGATTCTATGACTGAAAAACTAGATTCATAATTACAATAAAATAACTAGATGTATAGAAAGTGACTCCGAGGGTGATATTAAGCCTTGAACTGGGTAACTTTTTCGAAAAACCTTGTTGATCGATTAGCTCAGGAAGTTTGCTTTGTTTTTTTTAACTTTTTTTTTTTGTTTTGTTTTTGATGCGTCGGGGCGCACTCAATTCCAAATTCCTGTAGTATCTGTAGTATTATAATTATTAAATTTCATCTGTGAGTTGAACAATTAGTTGGTTAAATTGACGTGGGAAAGTGGGAGGGACTATTTTTTATGTTTGAGTGATTTGGCTAGTACAGGCTTGAAAGTACGATCAGTTGATCGTAATTATTGTTTTGAAGCGTACGTGTTTGCAGTCGAATTGGGTTGAATATTGCGCAGTAAAATGTCACGGAGCATATAATAAAAGGAAAATCTACGCTGTTTTAGTGAATATCGGGAATTATCTCATGAGTGTGAACCTGAAAGTTTTATTATGAAAAATAATATTTTCAGGTCCATACGAATAATATCGTAAAATATAGCGTAGATATCCTTTATTTAAATAGTATTAATCTTTACTATGTGGAATAAAGCACAACTATGTACATACGTTTAACGTTAAATAAATATTATCTTCTAATTATTATCCGTACGCATTTCCCCGAAAAGGTGCACATTGTCAACATAATTTTTTTTCGCTGACATTATTAGTTACACAGTTTGTTGGTGACCTAATATAGTATATATGGTGTCAGTTAATTCCATATTGGACTCGAGCGATGGTATATATGGTGTCAGTTAATTTCATATTGGACGAGAGCGAAGCTCGAGTCCTATATGGAATTAACTGACACCATATATACCATATTGGGCCACCAACAAACTGTGTAACGAATATATCTTACCGACTGCTGCATCGATGCACAGAACTTATAACAACAGCGATCAAAATTAAATGAGAGAATTCTCACAATGTGTTCACGTGTCTTTGCCTTGTTACAATTTATGGGAGAGTGCCTACAGACCAAATATGGGCTTCCAACACTCAATCTTTCAACTTGAAGCGTTTATAGGCTGTCGCCATTTTGAATAATCAAAGGGGAGATTACCCATAGCTGTCAGCGTATATTGATGTTGTCAGGCAGTATATGGTTTTATATGCAGTCTGCATGTGACGTCTTTGAACCAATGAAATTTCCAGATACTTGTTGTAGGTAAGATATTGAAGTATATTCTTTAACCATTTTAATGCCACGCCCACTTTATCCCAACATGGAGCACCTCTAGGTACGCCTGAATGCGAGGACGTTTAATAAATTTATGACATACTTGAAACTCTATCATCTGATTAATTGTTGGAAAGGGCTCTCTGAGCCCTTTCCAACAAGTAATCAGATGGTAGGTTTGATCTGCGCATACCAGAACATAAGGTAATCATCATAAAACAAGTGGCAATAGTCGCTTTCGGCAGCGAAAGTGTTAAAAAGCAATCGGTGATTGCGAGGCGTCGGGAAATTGAAAAACGTTCGAGAAAAATGTTTTATTTGAGCGTTAGTTATTTTACCCTCCACCGTTTCAATCACCCTCACCCTACCAAAATCTATCATGACACACTAAACAAAGCTCAGTATATCCCTAACAATGTGTGTCACTTTTCGTTCAACCATCCTCCTTTTACAGCAGTTTCTCGATTGCCGTTCAATGTCTAGAATTAACTCCCTTTCTCGCGGCTTCTTTAATAGAGCTCGTTCCAATGAGGGGTCATGACCTATGTTTTGGAAGCAAAAAATGAAAATTTTTAGTTATACGAGGATGTTTTTTCCAAGTGCCATCTGTTAGGTGATGGGTTAAAAAGTCATACTAAGTGGCTAATTTATGCGTGTGTGTGTGTCATATGATAAATAGAATATGAAACTCGTCCGAATTTTCCGTTTGGGCTCGCCAGAGGCTCACCAAAACGGAAAATTCTTAGACTCGTTTCATAAATATTATATGAGAAAAACACTCATTCCATATCCTCTATATAGTAGATAACACTTCGGGCTTCCCAAATTGGAAAAAGGTACGAATAGTTTATACGACACCACTCAACACAAAACTCCGTGTTTGTTAATCTCTCCAGTGGGTTCAACTTGAACTTCCTTCTAGGGATTCGAGACCATCATTTGCTAAGAAAACTGAGTAAGAAAAAACTTAAATTATGGCAACAACATGGTCACAAACTATGTTTTGAGGAAAAATTAAAAATACAATGAAATTTGAATGAGACATACCGCTTGGCATTTTTCGTTCAGATCTGCGCCGGCTTCGATAAATTTCTTCAGACTCTCCTCATCTCCCATGACCGTCAACACAGCAAGCGGCGTCAATCCCAGCTACAATATTTCAGAAAAATGCTGTTCCATTAAGGTCCAAAAGATCCCCATCTTTTCTTAGAGTATACCATACATTGAATATTCAAGTGTCAGGATCAAATCTTAGCTAGTAGCGTGTGGGTTTAATTAAGTCATAATCAGGATGTGTTCACCAGTAAGCTGTCATATTAGAGTTTAATGGAAGGTGTTTGTAAGCGCATTCCAGTAAACTGTAACAAGATATATTCATAAATTACTGTTTGTTTTTAATCAAATAGGAAATATATCCGTATAGTATGAGATCTTTACTGTGGCCCCAACTAGGGCTCTCGAAGCTTCGAAACTCGATTCGATTCGAAATCGATTAGATGAAAATTGTCGAATCACAGAGATATTCTTAAAATCCTACCGAGTGTCTCCTCTTCTTCTACCATCAGGTCTCCTGCAGGAGACCTGATGATGGAAGATGAATTCAAGGAGGTGTCGCTGTCGAAGCTGGAATACTCGGCTTTTTTGATTGTCTTAACCAAACAGACGTGTCGCCGTTGAATGAAATTCTTGAGTGGAGACTGGCAATATTTATTGTTGTACGAAGATGCAGTATCCACAATTTGAGAAACGGAGTAACGGTGAAATTCGATTCGAGATTCGATTCGAGATTTGGTTCGATTCGAAATCTGCCTGATTCGATTCTGATTGGAAACTTAGGTTCGTGAGGCACTTGTTATAACGTATGTCAAAGGTGCTCTTACAGGGTATTTTTGCATCTAACCAACCAGGCAGCACACTCTGTGTGCAGATATCAAATCTAACATTTACATTTTCAACAAAGGAGCATAACTCTTGGATGAAATTCTTAAGCATTGCAGTGTTGTATTTTGAGAATTTGAAAATATGATGGGGAAGATGATGCAGTATCTACAATTTGAGTTACGGCGAGATTCGATTTGAGATTTGATTCCATTCGAAATCTGTCTGATTGGATTCTGGATTCGATCCGAAAATTTAGATTCGAGAGGCACTGGTTATAACATGTTTCAATGGTGCCTAAACGAGAGCTTTCAATCCAACAAGTACATTTTTCGACAAAAGAGCATAACACTAGGATGAAATCTCCGGCATTGCAGTGCTGTATTTCGAGAATTTGAAAATATGATAGGGAAGATGCATACTAAATTTCATTACAAGTCGTCACTTGGTGAGGTTTTAGAAAAATTAGACCACACATTGACGAACAAAGGAACATAACTTTTAGATGACATCGTCTTCGTTCGCAATGTTGGTTGTGAGTCTTTGGCATTTAATGGAGAGGATACAAAATAAATTTCAAAACAAATCTTCAGTTCTTATTGAAGTTTTAGCAAGCTTATTACTTCGAATGGATAGTTTTTATTGGAGCAATAGTGATAATGGTATGTGACAGGTTACTGGAAAGGGTTAGGATAGCTCTCTCCTACATCTTATTACATCGCAGCATTAAAGAGCAAAGATATTAGTGTATCAGTATTCAAATATCATCCTTAACACCTGGCACTGGATAAGATAGACCTTCTTCGAAGAGAAATTGTGCAAACAAATGAGTAAAAAGTCTTATTTGTATATCACTTTAAAGACGCGTCGCTCTATCATCGCAGAGCAGTCTATATACTATCAGTGCCAAATCGCCTATATTTTTTAATTACACGTGCAAGTATCGTGCAGTTGACGGACCAGAGTCGATCTTTGAGGAGATAGTACGGTGGGTGTTTGGTAGAACGTACGTTTCGATCGAAAAAGTCCTCTAGGTCGACTGTTTGCGCAAGCCGATTACGACCACAAAACGCTAACCGATTGTATCGCAGGCAGACCCGCAGACACAACCAACTTGCGTTTTGCTGACGTAATCGGCTTGCAGACACAATCGGCTTTGTTTTATGGAATGGACGTAATCGGCTTGCAGACATAACCGACTTGTGTGTTCTGGAGGTAATCGGCTTACAGACATAATCGGCTTAGGTTTTATGGACGTAACCGGCTTGCAGATACAATCGGCTCGGGTTTTATGGATGTTATCGGCTTGCAGACATAATCGGCTTGGGTTTTATGGATGTAATGGGCTTGCAGACATAATTTGCTTGGGTTTTATGGACCGAGTCGGCTTGCAGACACAATCAGCTTGGTTTTTATCTACGTAATCGGCACGCATGCGGATACAATCGGCTCCTTTGTGGACACAATCGGCTCGCGTTTTGCAGATGTAATCGGTTTGATGACTTAAATATGCTACAATCGACTGGGGGTGGGGGGAGGGGGGGGTCTAAAGCGTTACATCCGTCCCGGAGTGCAACAAGGTGTCATTTGCAATGCAAAAGCATATGGTGCCTTATTGCACTTGAGGGAAGATATATCAATGCTCTCGAGTGCCACATTACAATTTATGATACGTTCTAAACTCCCGGTCTTAATCCCTCCCCAGGTCGAGTGCCCTTTTTGGTACCTTGTCGTCGGATGCAAGCTTCCGGCGTTCTTGGTCTCATGTTACACATATGCCAGGATAAAATGGATCTTTGAAATTGTTTAGATACAGAGCTTATCGGATATGTGAATATTTGCACTGGAAATATATATTTATCACTTTGCTGTCAAGAAATAATATACAAATATTAGTATAATGACAATCGGTACCATTTTAGTCCATTTTTAACCGTGGAAACGCTTTTGTAAGTCCACCTAAAGCATTATGAGATAATAATAATAATAATATATACACTTATATAGCGCACGTATCACAATTTTGAAAGAGTTCCAAGGCGCTTTACAAAGATATTAGTAGGAACAAAAATTTAAGTATACAGTCCTTCCCCCATGTGTTCTTTAAAAATATTTTTCAAAAAGTAATGTTTTCAATTTGGATTTGAAGGAGTTAATGGAAGGGGCAGACTTGACGGATTCAGGTAAGCTGTTAAAAAGTTTAGGACCACTAATGCTGTAACAACGGCCTCCGTATGTTGACAAAGTATACGATTTTTCCTTCAAAAGGGTTTGACCTGCTGAACGAAGGAGGCGTTTGGGTCTGTAAGTTTCAACTAGCTTGGAAATATACTCTGGAGCTTGATTCAGGCATGATTTGTAAGTGAAAAGGAGAATTTTAAACTCTATTCTAGCCTTAATGGGGAGCCAGTGTAATGTTTTTAATTTGTGAGAAATGTGGTCCCTTTTCTTTGTTAAAGTAACGATGCGAGCTGCCGTATTTTGTATGACTTGTAATCTGTTAATCTGTTTACTGGTAATACCATAGAGGAGTGAGTTGCAGTAATCGAGTCGTGATGATATAAATGCATGCACAAGACATTCTGAGGCATTTTTCGTTAAGATTTTCCTCGCTCGACCAATTTTTCGAATATGTAAATTAGCTGACTGACAGATTTTTGAAATATGAGGCGCCATGGTCAAATGATTGTCAAAATAAACGCCAAGGTTCCTAACAGTTGTAGATGGGTTTATTACCTTGTCGCCTACTTTAAGGCAGGGTAGTGTATCTGGGGCGGGTCTATACCTAGATGTAAACACTATGAGTTCTGTTTTCTCGTCTTTCAATTTTAATTTGTTTACCAGCATAAATTTTCTAATGTCAATGATACAACGATCCAAAATTTGAAATTTAGTTTCTATGTCCAAACTATCTGTCGGGTCAATGTCTGTGTAGATCTGTGAATCGTCGGCATAGAAGTGATAATTTATACCATGGGAGCGTATAATTTCCCCCAGGGGCTGCATGTAAAGTGTGAAAAGAATGGGGCCTGGGACCGATCCTTGAGGTACCCCGAATCTGAGTGGCACAAGTTCCGACTGAGTGCCATCAATGGTAACACATTGAGACCTATCTGATATGTATGACTGGAACCATCTCAGTGCTGACTCACCAATACCTAATTGAGCGAGCCTATCGGATAGAATCGTATGGTCAGTGGTGTCGAATCCAGCTGAGAGATCTAACAAAATTAACACAACTGCTTTTCGATGGTCAATGTATTGAAGAATATCATTTTGGACACTAAGTAGAGCTGACTCAGTAGAGTGTCCAGGACGATATGCTGACTGCTTAAGTTCCATTAGTTGGTGGTCATCTAAAAACACCCTTAGCTGTTGAGCTATTACCTTCTCAATAACTTTGGATATAAATGGCAGGTTAGAAACAGGTCGATAATTTTTCAGTTCACGAGGATCTAATGAAGCTTTTTTGAGAAGAGGTGTAACTAGAGCTGTCTTGAGACATGGGGGCACATAACCATTTGATACGGACTCATTAACAATTCTTGTGATGGAATCAATGAGAGCAGGTAGACAAGATTTTAACAACGAAGTGGGTATTGGGTCCAGCGCACAACTCTTGCTTGGCGAGGTCATGATGATTTTTTCAACAGTACCCTTCGGCACTGTTTCAAATTTCAACAGACTTCCAGACATATTGGATGATGTGCTGGGAGAGGAATTCACGCTTATAGCTTGCGTTTCATCAAGTAGGTTCCTTATTTTCTCAATTTTAGAAACAAAAAGTCCGAGAATTTGTGAGCAATTGTAGCATTTGAGAGCTCAACTGAGAATTTAGGTTTATGCCTTGTTTCCATGGACTGTAAAATTTTAAAAAGTTGCTTTTGGTCAGATTTGCAAGCTTCAACTTTACTACATAGAAACTGTTTCTTAGAGAATATTATGAGATGCTTCACAACTTTACACTGGGCAATAAACATTTCACGATGTATTGTTAATTTGGTACGTCGCCATTGCCTTTCTAGCCTACGCCGCTTTTGCTTGGATGCAACAATATCATCGTTCATCCAGGGTCGGGCAGCATTTGCTGAGATAGACTTTGAAAGTAAAGGGGCAGCATCATCCAATAAGCTTTCTAAATTACAATTATAGGTGTCAACCATATCATCTAACGGCAAATTGTTTTTATCGATTTAAGCTTTTACAAAAGTTTCAGAAAACCTGAGCATGAAATTCTCAATATTTATATTCTTCAGTTTGCGGAACAGTACTTTTTCCTTGACTGCAACAGGTTGTTTAACATGCAGTTTGCTAATCACAAGGAAATGATCAGAAAGAGATGGATCATGAACATCCTTGACAAGGCTCTCATATCGTTGAGAGATAATGGGGTCCAGAGTATGTCCTCTATTATGTGTTGGTTCATGAACATGCTGAATCAAGTCCAGTGAATCCAACAACTCTATGAAACGACGTGTATCAGGATCGGAAGGTATGTCTAGATGGAAATTTAAGCCGCCAACAATAAGTATACGGCCAGCTTCAGCACAGTATCTATTTAGTAGTGGTTCAAATTCATCAAAGAACATAGAACTTGTGATTTTTCTCTTTTTACTAGGGAGGAGTCGATAAACAATCAAAAGGCTAAAGGAAGATTTCCCATCAATGGATAAAGCAGCTTCAAGATATTCAAATGTTATATAGTTGTTTTGTTTTGACTTTACATTTACTTTTATGTTGTTTTTGAACAACAGTCCAACTCCACCACCCCTTGATTCCCGAGGAAAGTGTTGGAACGAAAAACCAGTGGGTGTCATTTCACCAACTGTAGAATGATCATCTTGGTATAACCATGTTTCTGTTATGGCAAGGCAGTCAAGATTATGGTCCGACACTAGATCTACAATAAAGTCAGTCTTTTCCCTGACAGACTGGGCATTGATACAGCCGAAACTCAAGTCTGGTAGACTTGGCGACGGTTCTACTTTACATACTGAAGTTTCAGGATGAGATATAATTTCAGTTAGATTGGAAAAGTTAGCAGCAGTCTGTTGTTTTAATTTAGGTGAAGGTTTGTGACATGTTATTAACTGGTAGACTATTTTGGGCTTTACTAAAAGTGACAGGCAATAACTGTCTGTTGCTACATTCTGCCTGAGGAAGCCTTTATTGTCCCTGATATGAAGCAGATTTTTTATACAATACCTTGCTCTCTGACATTCAATTGGATAGTGCCTATAAGGCACTATCCAATTAAATGTAATAGAGCAGTATATGATGAGCTTTGATTTGTTGTCAGAAAAAACTCAGCACTTTACCAGTTAAAACAGGTATTTTCCTTTTGAAACCGCCCCTTTTACCACGATGTGTTGTTGGAACTGCTGTGATTCCAGCACTCTTTATGATTTTCCTGGTAGAGTAATCTAGTTGCTCCATGCAGCTGGCGGCTGTTTGAAGGGATAATAGATAGTTTCTAGAATATGTGATAGGCATCTTTGCTGTCATCGGGGTTAACAGTGTGTCTGAGTAAGTCAAATACAGATGTATTTTGCCGATCACAGCTGTACAATTCACAGGTAACAATAGATTTTGTGTAGTGGATACAAAGGGTGAGTTCTTCTCAGTCACTATGTTTCCCACACACAGAGTCAACAGGAGTCTATAATGAATATTAATTGTTTCCATGATGCATGAATGAACACATTATGTCAAAACTGGGTTTAAATATTCCAATTCTGTCCAAAAACTTCAAATTCAGGAAAAATATTCAGAAAATTATTAGTCCATCAGAATCACCAAGTATTTACAAACAAGTCTATATAAGAACTTATGTTACACATTGAAAGATCACTTGAAAAACTGAGAAAATTTGAAGAGCTCACAAACAGTGTGGCTGCCATATACAGGCGCTCATGATGATCTTATGGATCTGCTGTTATAATATGGTGCACTGTGAAGGAGTCAGATTGTTTCGGGGTGTACGTCCGAAGTGTGGGAGAGGTTTCAGCTTGGAACAGAAACGGCGTTTGGTTGCTATAGTGGTTTTCCGGACTGTTCTATCTGCTCCCGTGCTAGCCCGCAACCCTTGTTCTTGTTTCGAAAGTTCATGGACATTTCTTCTATCAACGTGTCATATCGACCGCTCAAATCACTATGTCACATGCACCCGTTTACCTTAGCTCTCCCCACCATACTTCGTTATAGAGTTATATCTTAGACAACAACGTATATGTTCGTTTGTCCGTATGAGGGTAAGGTGCCTATGGTAAATTTCAAAGTTAGGCCTTGTCTCAAACCCTCAACGGGTATCTGAGGACTAGGTTCCGTGGACTTCGACACCCCTCTCTGAGACCGCAACCCTTTTCATGGTATGCCATTAGGAGGCCCATGGGGAAATCCCACAATGAAGTCTAACTCCAAGCCTTTCGTGTTCACATCCGGATATTGGAATTCCACAGTCAGTTACCCCCCTTTCTCCCCAGTCAGGCTTCCCTTTCCTTCATCCTGGAAATACCAAATCTCGTTGCTAAAGGATATAAAAGGGTGGTCTGTACCTCCACCTCAATTTTTGGCCAACCGTCCTCGAATAAAGACATGCGAAATCCATGACCAAGATTGCCCATCGATTGTATACCGACTCAACGCGACACAGCGAAGATCTGCGACTCGAATGTGAGAGCAAGCTACCAAGAAATACCAATACCGAAGACCTCAGACCAGTGATCAAGCGAAACAGAGGGCCTCTATAGCTCATAGCTCTTCAGTGATGCTGACCGACAAGGAACAGGTACAATAATTCAAGGCCAATAAAGGGGCATGTGAAAAACTTCATTTACTGTTTATGTTGGTGCGCAGCTAACATTATCGAAGATGGAATAGCATTAAATACATTGGAGTGAGAGAAAAACGTTACTGCGAGATAATGGCACAGCATTAAGGGTGCTGAAGTATAATACTGGAATATCCACAGGTCGAAAAATATTCTCTTACGGAAGTTTAAATTTCACCTGTCCATAATCACTTCCGTCGTGATCGAAGCTCTGAGAAAATTATAAAAGGAATGAACAAAACACCCAATACTCAAACAAAAACTAAGCCACTAAATATGATGGCCGCCCCCATTACCCTGAAAGACAAATCTAAAACCCACATCTTTGCCAAACTCCAAGAAAATACACATCGTCAACACCACCCAAAACACTGAATCTCTACTTTTTTCATGATTTCGTTTGGAGTTGTTGAACCTTATCACTGTCAGATAAAAGAACAAAATAATCTTTTACCCAACGCAGACGATATCAAAATTTATTATTTTAAATGTCATCTTTTAAATTCAAATAAAATTCAACAAAACCATATCAGATGACCCTGCATTGGAACGAGCTCTATGAGCTCGTTCCAATGCGGGGTCACATGATTTGGTTTCGTTGAAATTTTTAAGAATTAATACTTTTTTAACAACTGAATTTTCATATTACGCGGGTGGATGCGCCGATTCGTTAGGTAAAGGGTTAAGGTGAATCACGTCAAGAGGTTCGATAATTCGTTTACCCAACACATGTCTCTGAAAACTTAGCCAAGATTAAAAAAAAACCTTCCTTTTTGAAATGTGAAATGGAAGTAAGAAGATAAATACTTATTTCGTATTTTCCTTTTTATTCACAAAATTCAATCTTTGCTTGTTCTAAAATGATGTCAGGTTAGGTTTTTGTACTGATGGAATAGTTGATAATTTTACTTTCAAGAAGCCTTAGTAAGCCGTTTTTGAACATTCTACATTGAATTATTTTGGAAGAAAAGTGCTGAAACTTTCAATCAAAATGGAAATTCCTAAACATGACATGTGCGTTTTAAATCATACAGCAATGGAAAACATTTGTTACGAACTTCATGAATTGATGTCCAGCTTTTCCAAAATTAATCAATGTTTTTTCAGCTATGCTTTGTTTTTTTTTTTTAAATTTCAACTTTAAATATTTTCTCTCATAGAGTCCAATAGTAAATTTTGTACGTACTTCGCCAAACTCGGATTTCAACGCATACATACCAAAGGGGTAAAAATAGTTTCTCATGACTGGACCCCTATTCAATTATAAAGTCAAGAACGCAAGTGATTATTTCAGACGCAACATATATTTATATAATAAGAAAATGGCAAATTTCCTCTTCGCCAGGGTAAGATGAAATCACATACAAAAACCTCAGGCAATGCCCTCATCTCTTCCTCGGCCGAGTTAAAGACGCTTTCAATCCCTGTCTAACGCGCGGCCACTTCCCAAATTGCTAGGCCCCAAACCCAATAAAGATCACCATTACCCCACCAACTACCGCCTAATATGCCCCTGGGCTGCATTAGGAAAACATTTGAACGGTTACGTCCAAGGGGCTAAAGTGGGGTCTAAGAATGACGTTCTACTTAACTCTCTAAAGCTTGGGACAGACCAGTCAGGGTGCCATTACACACGTGTAAAACAAATATAGATAAACTCTAATGCATACAAAAGCATGCGCGAAGTATCTCCCCGCACGTGCTTTTAGACACGCCAGTCACCAAGCTCCATGTGCTGGCAAATATCGAAACCATCAAATTAAGACCAGAAAGAAAGGACAACAGAAATCTGGGCCAACTACAAGGCAGCAGTCTGACCTCGGATCTTAACGAGAACCGCTCTATCAACAGAAAAAATAAGAAGAAATAACTACCACTCACCAATAATTAACTCCTTGCATGCTGCTGGAGGATATTCCCGCCCAAGGGAGGAATGTCAATGAAATAAGTATGATTTGGGCACAATTATTGAGATTTTCTCCTTGTAAACTGAACGGATTTTTTACCAATGATTTTATGAGTTAAATACAGATAAATTCTTTATCAAAATCCAGTCATGGCTGTTTCATAGCAGCCATGACTAGATTTGCTGAAAAATACTTTGAAAATACTCAGTGGGTTAAGAGTTAAAGAACCTACTCAGTAGACACGCTGGGAACAGCAACGCAAAATCCACAAAATGCAATCAAAGTTAGAGAGGGAACCGGCGAAGGAGAATGGAGATTCAGGACACAGTATTGTTCGTGGTGAACTGTAACTTCAGGCCTCGCGAACCCTATAAGATGTGTGATGTGCTTCCTCCCGTCAGACATGCCTCCCTACCCCCAAAACCCCTTAAACTCAACTAAACTCCACAACAGACACGTAAAACAACCCTCACAAACAAAACCGACATCGTTACCACTGAAGAAGAAAGGAGACCAAGAACATGGCATTTTTCGTTCATAAATAGCCATCATGTGCTCTCCTCCACTGGAATCTGGTATTGGGGATAAAACCAACACAACAATTTAACCAATTTTGTCTTGTTTAAAAGAGCCCATTAGGGTCTGTCAAATAAGACTGAATTTGTAAAATTCCTTGCACTTTTGGTTACTGCTTGAAATTTTGTATTTCGACGCCAATGTGCAGAGGGTTAACCCATTATCCAACGCAGACGATATCAAAATTTATTACTTTAAGTATTATTTTTTCATATTTTTTAACAAATTTTAACAAAACCATATCAAGCGACCCCTCAGTGGAACGAGCTCATCGCGCTTGTTCCAATGATGGGTTACTTGATACGGTTTTGTTGAAATGTTTAAAAATAGTATTTTTTAACTGCTGAATTTGTATATTACGCGTGTGGATGCCTCCGAATCGTTAGGTAAAGGGTTAACATACTTGATAAATTATGGACACAATGAACAGCTGTAAGCGCCTATTATCAAATGAGAAATATTGAAAATCAACTTACCAGTTCACTTCTTGGGCCCCATTTGATCATTTCTTCTATTGTATTACGACGGAATATATCTTCAAATGACTCATTCCCCTCATTGGCAACAGGTGGATTTTCAAAGCTCTTGCATGGTACTATTTTGAGTGACTTCTGAGTATTTGCTTGATTTGACTGTCTCTTTGAGTTTCCTTCGTTGCTTCTAAATTCAGTAACAAAATCGACTTTTAGTTGGTAACACATTGGACTTTGAGCCATCAAGGCTATCATTAAACAACTTTTGATGGGCGGGAGTTGGGAGTGGTGATAGTTTTCAGCGTCTTTGTAACCCCGCGCTCCATGCTGGTGTATTTTGTTTCCAAATGTCTTTCATTAAGCAGCAAAGTTCTAGATAAATTTTTACCAAATTTATCATGAAGTTGTTTTGTTCCAATTTATTGGACAATATTAAATAAATTGTAAGATGTTGATATTGATAAAATCAGGGCAGGAGCAATGAATTGTGACTAACGGGGCGTTAGAGTCCATCCCGAATAGTCGATGGGCTGGACCCGCTAAAGTCCTCACGAAGTAGAAAGGTCCTGCAAGCGCCTCACTGGAAAGTTGCAGAGCGCACATCTGTATTGTGCTTTTAATATTCTGGTTTATAACACGCGTATTACTTTTCCACGAGTTCTATATTTACAAATCCACACGGAACACGAGTTCCGAACGGATTTGTGCTGACGGACTATTTTCCACCTGATGTCGTGAATCCATCAAAAGAACTAAACTCTGCCCATTTTCGTAATCGGTCAATCGAAACGTCGCATTCTGGCCCAGATCAATACGGAAACTGCGGCGACAACCGATAAATCGAATGCAATAAAAAACGACGATTTTTAAAATTTTAAATTTTCTACGTGTGATGTTTGAATTTTTAAATTAATGCATTCTATGGCATAGTGTAATAAACACAGAACACAACGACGTGTGAATGCATCCGTTAATACGGCACTTGTGCCATTGCGGAAGGTGAGAACTCGAGGCTCCGCCTCGCGTTTAATCCTTCCTCGTTGTGACTCGTATTGGCGAATGCATTCACACGTCGTAACATACTGTGAAAAACAAGGTTTTCAGCCTGGTATGCCAGGGTATTGGGGGCACTAAATGGCACCATCTCTGACTAATCTCATCATGAAAATCGTCTTTCCATAAAGTTATCTCCCTAGAAGTTATTAGACTAGTGGGGAAGGTCCAATTATTTATTTATTTATTTATTTATTTATTTATTTATTTATTTATTTATTTATTTTAAACACAGAACACAACGACGTGTGAATGCATCCGTTAATACGGCACTTTTGCCATTGCGGAAGGAGAGAACTCGAGGCTCCGCCTCGCGTTTAATCCTTCCTCGTTGTGACTCGTATTGGCGAATGCATTCACACGTCGTAACATACTGTGAAAAACAAGGTTTTCAGCCTGGTATGCCAGGGTATTGGGGGCACTAAATGGCACCATCTCTGACTAATCTCATCATGAAAATCGTCTTTCCATAAAGTTATCTCCCTAGAAGTTATTAGACTAGTGGGGAAGGTCCAATTATTTATTTATTTATTTATTTATTTATTTATTTATTTATTTATTTATTTATTTATTTGTGTTTAAGGTTACATATTTCTGCACAATGGCTAATCGCGACCGCGAAGGATGGTCCAATTAAGAAACAAGTAATTGTTGAGAAAACACCTATGGCATCAGTAGAAAATAAGGCAGATTCTCCTTGTATTACCTTTAATAAACGAAAACAACAGACAGCTCACGGAGCTGTCTGTTGTTTTCGTTTATTAAACGTTACAAAGGGAAACTTGGTTTTTATGGCAAGCTAATTAAAAGCGATTACTTCAAGGTAATCCGCCATTAAGAGTATCTATCAGAATCACACCTATCAGCACGAACTAAGCGTCAACTTTGGCTTTTTGTTTAGCTAGTGTGTCTTTACAGTAATTTGCAGGTAATTATCCATCCCAGCAAATCTCACCTCCTAGGCTTTTATATTAATGGAAATGATTGTGTCTGTTTTATATGTCATGATGCGCACACTGTTGATATAAAGAACAGAGAAAAATCGCAGAACATCATAAGATAGTGAAAACGCCATTTTCTTATTTTTAAATGGGTTTCAATAGAGAATAATAATCAGAAGTTTAAAATGATTGGGAAAAAATTGTACAAAGCCAGCTTCTGTATTTTTATACTATTCTGCAGAAAAATGTTTTAAGTTTGTGAAATTATACGCACGTCGATGATACATATTCGTTAGCATTTTGAAATTTCAATTTTTATATGAAATTCCCATGCCCTTAGTTTTAAATTTACTGACAGCTTCAGAAAACTAAGGGGAGCTAACTTCCTGAAAATCTCTTCCAATAACGAAAATTGTCAGCCGTGAGTATTATGTCTCATATGTTTCACCCCATTCTGAATGATGTCATGGATGACGTCATGTGACGTATAGTCACGTGACCCAGTGATTCTACCTTGTTTGTCATGTGGCGCCATTACCATAGTGATACGTGCTAGTGCGCAATCATCGTATGTGCCTACGAGCTGCATGTGGTGTGGCACATTGTGCATTAGCACATAAGCAAATATCGGCGCATCCATGACGTGCCTGTGTTATACCTGTAATGTGTACACATTGTGACACATTGTGCACTAGCACACAAGCACATTCCATCAACCATCAGGCCCACATTCCGTGGAATCCCTTTCCGACTATCCTTCTAGAATCCCTTTTTATACGCCCGTTTGTACTGCCCTGCCTTCCTGCCTGAAGGCCCACCAGCCGGCCCGTCCGTCCGTCTGTCCAATTATTTTTACATGAGTTACGACCCGTTTTTGACTTAGAATTTGACCGTCTATTAACATTTTTGGTTTCCGACCGATAACTCCAGTTTGGATGATTTGATCCCAACCAAAGTTGGTACAATTCAAAGGGGCTAACGGGCGTATTTAGCCACGCCTGGTGGTGCGCTTCTTCATTGTATGTGCTGCATGTGTTGTGCACACATTGTGCATTAGCACACAAGCACATATCGGCACCCTCAAGATGTGCCTATGTGCTGCATGCGATGTGTACACATATAGTTTCTTATATGTAAGGTACCTTAGTTTGCACTAGGTCTAGGCAATGTATAGACTGATACAAGCTTAGATGAATGGGCTGATCTGAGCCTATTAAAGATATGTCCAAAGGCAGATGTCGAGACAGAATCGGGGGTAGCTACTAAACTTATAGTGGTGCTATAATTCAATAGTAAAAGTACAAGTTAGTAATGGTAGAAGACTGTAAGGGTGATAAAAGAGTATAGTATTGGGTAAATATAATAGTGCTGGATCAACCGACAGATGGTAGTGACTATGGACAAGTAGTGGCCTTAGAGCTATGAAGGGTGTAGGGTGGTCTAGAATCCAGAAGCTGAATAGGGCCAGGAGCTATACAGGAGCTGGGGCCATATAGGAACTGTATAGGCGCCTTGTCACGTGTACCCTCAAATACTCGCACGTGACTATGTGCTGCGTGTGATGAGCGCACATTGTGCATAAGCACATATCGACACACCGAGCATGTGCCTATGTGCAATATGTGATGTGTACACATTGTGCATTCGCACACAAATACATCTAGGGAAGTCAGAATACTTAGTCTAAAGCAGATAAAACTCATAACAAAGGTACAATAGGACCAGGAATGGTAGGGTCAGACAGATAACGACGTGACAATGGGGGGGGGGGGGGTAGATTGATGGAATGACCTGATTGGTTAGTTATTGCAGCAAAGTGAACTGAGTGGATGGTTCGGATAAATGAATCATGGCTTATGTTGATCGAAACAAGAACAGGCGTACCCCGAATGGTATTAGAGCTAGCCAGTACAGACCCGAAAAGCTAAATGTAGTAACAATAATTTCTTCGGTAATATAGGTAAACGAACCAGGGAGTCAATCGTGGAGTCGAATAAATCATTTTCTGATTATATGAACGATGATATCCTTGATAGTTTATATATTACGCCAGCTACCAATGCCGAAGTTCTTTCTACTGTAAAAGATATGAAAACCAAGTTTAGTAAGGATTGTAATGGCATAACAAAAAGCCTCCTCGGAACACTGTCGACCTATTAGTAGAGCCAATAGCACACATTATAAACAACACGTTCCTTCAGGCAAGAGTACCCACACACATGAAAATAGCCAAAGTAATTCCATTATTTAAATCCGGTGATAACCGAGACTTTAGTAATTATAGACCAGTTAGTATACTCCCTGTTTTCTCCAAAATTTTGGAAAAAATTATGTATAAAAGACTTATTAGTTTCCTGGATAGAAACAGCATTTTAAATCCCTCTCAATTTGGCTTCAGGAAGAAACACTCCACTATACACCCTGTCATACATCTTATTAAACATGTGGCCCTGGAGAACAATAAAAAGAATAAATATGTCACCCTAGCTATTTTTCTCGACTTGTCCAAAGCATTTGATACCATAATCCATTATATTTTACTTAGTAAACTTGAAAAATATGGCATTACAGGACTCAGTAATGATTGGTTTCGGAGCTATCTCTCGAACAGAACTCAATACGTTAATTATAGGGGAAATGAATCCGATAAAGCCGAGCTACGCTATGGGGTGCCGCAGGGGACTATCTTGGGCCCAATTTTATTTTTAATATATGTTAATGATCTACCGCATTCCACTTCACTACCCCTCCTGCCCTTTGCCGATGACACCACCGTATTTTCCTCCGGTAAAGATATTAATCATTTGACTACTTATGTAATTAGTGAACTAGCCAAAATCTTTGAATGGTGCTCCATTAATGAACTCATATTAACCCTTTACCTAACATGAAAAGCAGACGACACTTGCAAAAAAAATTCTTGAATAACTAATTTTTTCATTTTTTGTCTCAAAAACATAGGTTATGACCCCTCGTTGGAACGAGCTCGACGAGCTCGTTCCAACGAGGGGACATAACCTATGTTTTTGAGACAAAAAATGAAAATATTTTGAAAATTAATTGGCGATTTTTGAGAATAGGGCTGGCGGTTTTGGCCGTTACGTTGGGTAAAGGGTTAAATGCAAAGAAAACGAAATATATTTTAATAAATCCAACACAAAAGGGCTACTCTCAGGAACCATAATATTTACATCAACGGACATAAAATAAACAGGGTGGGGCAGAATGAAACTGAAACTTCTTTGAAATTCTTGGGAATTTTGATGGATGATCATCTATCTTGCAAGTATCACATTGACCAAATATGTACAAAAATAGCCCGCGTAAATTATGCATTAAATAAAGCGAAAAAAATACTACCAAACGAGGCAATGGTAACCTTATATTATGCACTTATGCGTCGCTGCTGAAGGTTTTATTTCGGAAATCACAAAAACTAAGGTACTGTCGACCGATAGAACATGAAAAGAAACGTTCTAATTATTTTATTATGCCGAACAAAAAATAACTTCCATTGTTAAGCGTTAACTGCAACATGCCATCAGTTCTGTAATAACAATGTAGTCGAATTCAAAAACATGACGTCATTTCGAACGAATGACGTCTCTTCGAAAATGACTTGTCACAAGTGCCGTCGCTTTGGGAGTTTCTATATCACCAAATGTCAGTGTTTACAACTGCATCATGCTGTTCATGTTATAATTCATTGCTAATGCTTGTGTGATAAGTGGTATAAATTAATGGAATATCAATTCCTGTTTCTTGGACGACGACAGTTGTTAGAATTAAGTGGTGTGAAACAATTTATTTTGAACTTGAGGCGGAGGCTCAGTGAGGTCGAGGAGTACTAAACTTCTGGAAATATAATTGATTGAAGTCATAACTCATATTCAGGATTATTACCACTCAATCTATGAGTTACTAGTCGATTAACATAAGTTTGGAGGCCCGTTAAAACTCCATAATTTCAGTGACGTCATTCGACGGGGCCGGGCCGCGGGCGATAATGGTATAAATAGCCATTAGCGGCCCGCGGCCCGGCTATTTTTAGATTCCATGGTCTAATGAATTACTCTCATTCGGATGACGTCCCTTTGTATTTCTGAAGTGAAGTCGAACGCACGATCGAAACAGAAATATCGAACCGACTTTAGTGATTATTTCTTCCAGCAATTCCCTCGTGCGGTTAGCTGTAACAGGGAGTGGTAATAATAGTAATAACATGATTGTTGTCAGGCATCATGATTCATTAGCGGCCCTGCAGCAATGATGAACAGCCCTTGGGCTTATTAACGGCCCTCGACTTCGTCACGGGCCTTTAATAAACCCTCGGGTTGTTCATCATTACTGCAGGGCCGCTAATGAACCATAATGCTCTCCAAAATCATGTTATTATTATACTCACTGAAGTAGTGAACAACATGTGAGTTTTTTAATATTTCTGATTCTTTTGAATTCATTGTTGCTGTTAAAATTGAAAACACACCCACTGAAGATAAGTTTGTTGGTAAGTTTGTGTCTATCGGTGACGAAAAAAGTTAAACGGACACGGCGCCAGCGTTTGGTGTTGAGAAATTCCAATCAGGCGTGCGTAATCGACGCTGATCAATGGAAGTGGAGCTTACATTTTCTTTGTTCTCTTGTCTCCAGGGGAGAACGTTCCGATGGTACCCGTGTTTTGCCCCCAAACTCCAGTACTATGACTTTTAGAAGGTGTCATATTAACCAATCACGG
Source organism: Pictodentalium vernedei (assembly GCA_031216915.1). Classification (NCBI taxonomy): domain Eukaryota; kingdom Metazoa; phylum Mollusca; class Scaphopoda; order Dentaliida; family Dentaliidae; genus Pictodentalium; species Pictodentalium vernedei. Next base: position 234,100,749 of record CM062295.1, read on the forward strand.
CTGATGTTACAAACGTGAAGCATAATAATCATAGTTATATAGCCTGTGGTATACACATATGGGGTAAATCAAAATCTGTTAGGAAGCTCTTCCTTCTACAAAAGCGAAACATTCGCATTATAAACAACAAATGGTATAATGCTCTTACTGATCCTCTGTTCTTCAGAGATCATATTCTTAAGGTAGAGGACTTATATAAAGTGCAGTCACTGTTATTTGCATATGATTGGCATAAAAATACGCTACCCGTCTCATTTAATAATTTCTTCTCGAAGACAAATATAAGACCTAGAATCACAAGACAATCTTATCCATTAGAAACAAAGCGTACTAGAACGAAGTCTCTAGACCTATTTCCAATATTTGCCTATCCAAAACTATGGAACAAATTAGATTATGAACTGCGTGCAATCTGCAATAGAACCGCCGTCAAGAGACAAATTTCACACAAATTCATGGGTGCGTACATGAAGGATGTTCACTGTAATAATCCCTATTGTCAGGATTGTAGCCGGTAGTGTTGAGAGCACTTCTTTGTGTAGAATGAAAAAGAAAAATAAATAAATAAATAAATAAATAAATAAATAAATAAATAAATAAATAAATAAATAAATAAATAAATAAATAAATAAATCTCTTTTATTACCAAGATTGGAGCCGATAGTTAGTGTCTGACGTGGGAATCTACTATAATAATAGGCATTTATGCGATTGACTAAACTTGACTTACACCTATGTTGAAAACATAATTGACGACATGTACTTAACAATGACGGTAAAGGTGATCTTAAAAATCCATGTCGAAAATAATAAAATATTTCGTTTGATACCCAATTGTCTTTCAAGCTCGTCACAGCATTCTTCCTACCAAGCCCAGCCAAATAGTATTCGAAATAGATAGATTTTTTTTTGCCCTGGTCAATGGTGGAGGCGGTGGGAAGTCTGAATTACACAGCAGCCATCAAGTCCCATATTAGTCCTACTCTATGTGTATGTTTCAAAGTGGTCCAAGTAATACACAGTAGTACTTGTACTCTGTTTAGAATTTCAAAATGTCCAGTACAATGTTGCTATAAAATTTAAATTGGGGATAACAGGAAGACGGCCAATCTAGCTATGTTATTCCCCACAATAAACATATGTGTTTTCGTGTAATTTTATCATTGTCATTATTGTTTATTATTGTGTATATGTTTTATTGTGAAATAAAGAATCAATCAAGCATGGCTTATGTTGAATGAAACAAGAACAGGCGTACCCCGAATGGTATTAGAGCTAGTCAGTACAGACCAGAAAAGCTAAAAGTAGTAACAATGAACAAAACTGTTCCAACTGATAGGCTTTTGTACTCTATTGGAGTATACTCCAGAACTAAAGAATAGGGTTGAATAGACAGAAACTATAGTTCAAAAGAACGCACCTTTTAGCACTACGAGCTTCTCTTATAAGCCCAAAATGGGGCTTCCACAAGTCCGTTTCGGTGAATTTAGACAGTTGTTGGTGATTTTGAGTGAATGTCGGGTCTATTTGGGTAATTAGATTGACTCGTATACAAAGGAACACACCTATTATTGGAACAAATGAGGATTCTGGGGTAACTCAATAATCAAATGATGTTCGTTTCTGTAGTTTTTGGTGATTTGGGAAAATTATTGGGTCTATTTGGGTAATTAGATATACTCCCGTTGAATCGAACACACCCTTCGAACATACCCCTGTCCTATAGGGTGTTGGGTCACATACCAATCACGTAACACCATTGAACCCAAGATGGCGCCTCCAAAATACAAAATGGACGATGGAAACACGTGTCACCCTAACAACATGCGCTGCGCATGCGCACTAGCAGCATGACCATTCGTGCGGGCTGCCAAGACAACCGAACATGGCGCCACTGGTCACGTGACTATGAGTCACATGAGATCATCCATGAGATTATTCAGAATGAGGGCGAAAAATACGAGACACACTACTACCACGATCTTAATATTCTATTATAAAAGACTCCCCGGTTGTAGTATGCCAGAGCTGGACGTGCGCTATTAGGAGGACCTCACAGGGCACTTAGGAAGGGAAAGGTGGAGTTAGAAGGGAAGTAGTAGGAGAGGGATGAAACGGGGCTGGATTTCTGAAGAATAAAATTAGTACATAAACAAGTGTCGATACGATGTAAGGCAACCTACCGCGCACAAGGTTAAAGAACTGTGTAGACCGATACGGGCTTAGATAAATGGATTAGTCGATGAAGGGGTAGAGGACCAGATATAGCTAGTAATCATGTAGTACAGCTGCAAGTCGGCATTAATGGTACAAAGCAGCAAGGGTGATACAAAACTATTCTATTGAGTGACTACAGTGGAAGCCAGTCATAGTGCTGACGGTTGTGACAATGGCGCAAATCTACAGTAGTGGCCTTGGAGCTATGAAGAAGCTGGGGTGGCCTAGAAGGCACGAACTGAACAGGCGCTAGGCGCCATAACTATCTGCAGATAGATATCCCCCAAAATGTATCCTCTGAATGGTATCATCCAAAGAGAATCCTCAAAAGGTATCCTCCAATATAGTCCGGCCGCCAAACGCCATTTTTTCACCAAACCATGTTTTGTTGTATTAAGTTTTTGCTCTCAACGGTTTTTATTAGTTCAGACACCCCTCTTACTAATTTTTCTTACTGGACAGCATTGAGCATCGAGCATTTTTTTTTAATTGGGCCTTAAAGTGAGGTACTGTTGAAGGGGTCGAAAATTAATGTGGAAATTACAGATCCGAAAGATTATTTCATCTTAACTCACCATATAAGCACAAAGGTGATGTAATTGTGTTTCGATTTAATTACTTCATCCGCATTGGGTATTTGGTAGAAATTGAACGGATATTACACCGCTATTTATATCTATCAACGCTATTTATATCTAACTACGCTCTTTATTTGTGAACGCGTTTGGAGATTACGTCATATAACTGTTCTTTCTCTTTGATTTCTTAGAGCGAGGACGCATTATTGCAACTGCGCAATTGTGTCTCACTACACACCTCATAAACTTACAATTTTTGTCTCGCCTTTTATCACTAGCGTTTCTATTTCTTCAACTGTACTCGATATAGCATCAGGTTCGGGCGACCTTTGCTTTGAAACGACATAGACTAACTCCGTCATGTCAGATGCTTGTTTTTTCTCAACCACGTTCGGTTGTGCTGAATCGAGGAGCAAAGATCCTCTAATGAACGTGAAAGCAAAGCGAATTGAGAATATACTCAGGTGTAGTAGGATTTATAACGATGACTTACATATAGCTTTGTAACATGGGTACGATGCAGACACAGATTTGACTCTGAGTTGCCATAAATACTGTGTTGAGAAGTATTTGCACCCGAAGAATGTGAAGCAAGCAAGCATTGCTCATAGCACATCCCTAGATTCTGATGCTCCGCCCGAAGAACGACCCAAACGTTCACCTGACGATGACGTTCATGGTCCGAAGAAGTAAAGCTTAGAGTGTGTAGTGCTGTTAGCGACTTACATGCTGCCGATGCTCGGTACCATGTTGACTGTAGGTCGAAATTTACGAATCCAAAATCGGTAGAATCAGCTGCAAAACAGAAAATTGATCTTTCGTCACCACATAGTCAGGCCATACAATTTGTCATATCTTACATGAAAAATGACACATCCCCCACGTGGAGTTCTGTCGAATAATTTGATCTTTATCTGCAATCTGGTGGGACTTACAATTCCCGTCGATCATTTGTGTCTGATCCAGTCGATAGCTGTGGAGATGCATTTTGGTGTTGTCTTCCCCAGGAATCGCCACCGTTTTGGCAGAAAAATCCAGAGCTGGCACCTTACTTAGGCACGTTAAAGACTCGGATGATGACAATACTGACAGTTCCATAAAGATTCTCAGTAAAGAAACTGGCAAAGAAATCAAAGATATGGATCATGACAAAGATAACTACGCCACTGGTGTTAACAGCGAGAGCGTATCCTCGTTTGTAAGTGGTACACTTCTCACATTACTAAGTCGTTTAGCTCCACAGTTGAACCACACATTACCTGCTCTGATGATAGGAAACATAGTGACATCAGCGTTGTGTGGAAAATATACACCGCTTCAAATTTCGTTGGCAACGCTGTTAAGAGATTCTAAAGAGTTGGTAAAACCCATGCATGATTTTGGTGTTACATGCTCATATGACGAGCTATTGAGATTCAAAAAATATGCGGCAGCTCTGGCTGCAAAGAATGCAAATGATACACCGATTTCGGATGCCAACAATGGCCTCATACAAGTGGTTGTTGACAACTTTGATGCTGAAATTGCTTCTCACAATGGGAAGCTAAGCACCCATTTATTGGCAATTGTGATGACTCAAAAGGACAATAATGATTCCGTTGAGTCTCAGACGATCCCAAGATTGAAAAAGTCAGATATGACAAAAACCAACAGAGTACCAATTGGATGTTGTGCGTTTCAATGGACCCAAACGACCCGACATGCCCGCATCACATGTACGAAACACTGTTCCCCTTCTTGCAACGTTGTGTCGCAGTGCAATACCATTACGCAGAGCGATAGAACTTGACTTCGCATTTTTGAAAGATATGGTCAGTGACCAGAACTGTCCGGAGTTAAATGGGTATAATACCCGCATGACGAGAGTCTCGGGTCAAGCAACGAACCCAAAAATGAACGCAGCATACCCCCCTCTAATAGACATGACACCTGCTGATCCAGACACTATCATGACAGCTATGGAAAAGGCAGAGCAACTATCGTCAGATGCAGGACAGACGTTCACTATATTTACTGCCGATCAGCAGTTATACAAGATAGCAGTTCAGGTGTTATGGTCTTATCCAGACAAATTCGCGGCATTTGTTCCTCGATTGGGTGGTATGCATTTGCTCATGAGTTTCATTGGTTCAGTTGGAACGCTCATGGCCAATACTGGACTTTTAGATATACTTGAGTCAGTATTCGGTGGGGTTGAAAAGATGTTGACTGGGAAAAAGTTTCCAATGAATATGAGAGCCATGCATTTGTTTACCAGAAGAACTTTTGCGAACAGCTTTCGAGAATAATGATTTGCAATGTGCAGAAGATTTATTTGCATTGCTAGAAGAAAACGCGTGCAAAAGTCGCACGACAAAAATGTGTGTTGATGCTTTTTTGAAGCCATGCTTCCTCATGATGTTGTACGTACAAGCGGAGAGAGAAGGTGACTGGCTTTTGCACATCGAAGCTGTGAAAAGCATGCTTCCTTATTTCTTTGCTTCTGGTCATGCAAATTACGCAAGATATGAGCTTTACTATCTGCGGCAGATGCAAAATATGCCACCGAATATTTTATCTCATTTTTTGAAGGGTGAACATGTGTTGAGACACATACCTGGTCTATGGAATGGCATATGGAGCGATATGTATATCGAAACTACCTTCATGCGATATGGCCATGGCAAATCCGGTATAATAGGGATCACAATAAAGCCAAAAACACTAAAAACCTGGGCATTAAGTTTGCATGCATGTGGGAAGTTAGCTTCCGGTATATCAAATTTGCGAGAAGATCGAGATAGTGACAAATTACAGATCGCACATAAGGAAGAGGTCAAGTCTAGAATTGCAAGTGATTCTGTCGACCGTATGGGTCTGAGAACTAAACTAGGAATGTGTATCGACCCATTGGATCCAAACGGACACCCCGAGGCCATAATTAACATCGCAATTGGTAGGATAGGTCCAACGTCTGTCAATGTCGATAAGATTGTCAGCCTCGGAGTTCAGAAAATGACGGAATTTGAAGAGGCCTTCCCGAGTGGATTTTATGAGTCAATTTCGAAACCAGTACAAACTATGGCAATCTTGAAAAAGTCGCTGAAGGTTGGGAAGGTCAAAATATATGACACTAATCTCATTTATTCCAGAGTTATCGGACTTTTATGTAGTTCACATGAATTAGATATCAAACATATCCTTTCCTTTGAACTGTCACCACTACCAACCGCCATATTTGATGAATCCGGGGATATGCGCGTGTGCACATCAAAATCAGTATTGAAAAATAAAACAGTTGTTGAGAAACCAAAAAGAATGTCTGGTGTGGATAAGAAATCTGCAATTGTTATCGATGGCTGTGCACTGCTCTGGATACCTCATTGGTCCGTGTATACCAAAAAAAGACCGGCAACTGTTCTAGACTTCATTACAGCATAGCATTTAAAGACAACATCAAACAGAAGTTGCGATCGAGTGATGTGTATTTGACAGATATGTTGACTACAGCACCAAGTGCGTGACAAGGGCACATAGAAAGGCCGATAGCTGCCGGGTGTTTCAACTTGTACCCACCTCCCTTCCCTGCTACCACCACAAAAACATGTGCTGATCGTAGTGGAGAACAAAAAGCAACTGATCTCCATTATATGTGATCAACTCACCACGGACAAAAGTTTTGCCGAGCAAAACACACTAACTCACAAACTTGTAATTACTGGCCAACATGATGTTCCGGTTGAGGTTAGTTGTGGATCGGTGACAGATAGAGTAGATATGGCAACTAGTCACGAGCGAGAAAGCTGACAACATTATCGTTCAACAGGCAATATTGTTTGCTGCAGCTGAATGTAATAACGTTGTGGTTGTTGCTGACGACACTGACGTCTATTTGTTGTTGCTGCATCACTACCTTGAACAACACTTGACGGTTGCAATGACTATGGAGTCACCAATCCATGAACGGATGGTGATAGATATACCTGCCGCAGTTGATATACACAAGAAAATTGTTCCTCAATTGCTCGCTGCTCACGCACTTTCCGGGTGTGATACTGTAGGGGGATACTTTGGTATCGGCAAAGGGCGTGTACTGAAGGTTTTGCAAACTGGTGGGACACTGGAATCACTTGGTGAGAATAACGTGGAGATTCAGATGTTCTAGAACAAGCCACCAAGTTCATAGCATTACGCTAAAGATCTCCTAAATCAACATCAATGTCCGATGCTCGTTTGTGCATTTGGAGAACACGAATTGGGAATCCGACTGCAACATCTGCTCCTAAATTGTGCAGCCTACCACCCACTACAGAGGCTTTTACTGAGAATGTCAAACGGGCCCACTTGGAAACTTGTATATGGAAGCATGCCCTTCAACCTAACCCACCGCAGATGGTCCCAACCGTATTTGGCTTCGAGAAAGACGTGAATATAAAATCTTTGAACCCTGTGACAGGCGCGTCCAACGTCAAGCTAGCACCTGATGAAATACTGAAGATGATTAGGTGCACATGTTCGAGTAAAACGACATGCAAATATTCGAGGTGTAAGTGTAATGCAGCAAACATGGCGTGTACCATTTTCTGTGCGTGCAGTGTTTCAGAGGACTGCTGCAATGAACATACATCGCTGGCAGTAATGCGTAGTGATGAGTCGACCTAAGGAACAACACAGTCATTCAACTTGATATTCACTGCACCTTGTGTGGTCCTTATAAAGTACTTCACCACTGATATTTGCAAACATCTCTCTTGTTACAATTTCTCGTACATTTCAGTTCCCACCTCCGTTTTGGAGTCTTTAACACTACTGCTGAAAATAGCAAAATGTTACTAATTTTGGTAGCCATTTTGATTTTTTCTGGAAAATCTGGGGATAAGCTGACCCGCTTTGTCACCAACACAATCAGTTGGAAATGGCGTGCTGTACTGAATTATTTAGTGAAGAATTTTGACTTTCAATTTCAATATTTTCAGTGGTATCGGCGGAAACTTGAATTTGGGGCCGTTTTAGGTATTGGCGGTTATAAGGAAACTGATCAACCCTGTCAGCTGCCCAGTAAAAGGAATCGCACGAGAAGACCATATAGTTATACGATATAGTGATACGATAATACACCGAGAAAAAAACAGGTTAGGTGTATTGGCGACTGGACTATGGGCAGATACCTGTCTCTTCTGGGGTACCACAAGGCTCCGTCCTTGGCCCCATTCTCTTTCTCCTATATATAAACGACTTCCAACAATACTTAAACCATAGCACACTTCGTCTCTTTGCCGATGACAGTATCATCTACCGCACTATTAAATGTAAAGCCGATACAACCAAGCTTCAAGACGATCTAAACATGGCAACGAAGTGGGAAGAAGATTGGCTTATGTCTTTCCACCTGACAAATGTAATCTCTTAAGTATCACGAGGAAAAAAAATCCCACAATTGCAACCTACCATCTGAAAGGCCAACCACTCGAAAAAGTCAACTCTGCGAAATACCTAGGTGTAACCATCCAGAGTGACCTAAAATGGGACAAACACATTGCAACCATTTCCTCCAAGGCAAATCGTACATTAGGCTTCCTCAAAAGAAATCTAAAAATTACAAACGAAACCATAAAAGAAAGAGCCTACCAGTCCATAGTTCGACCACAAATGGAATATACATCATCCATTTGGGACCCCCATCATGACCAACAAATTAAAAAACTTGAAACTGTACAGCGCAGGGCAGCTAGGTAAGTCAAAAACCGATACCATAATACTAGCTCACCAACATAAATGATTAACTCCCTGGATTGGCCAAGTCTACAGCAAAGGCGACTTAGAACTAGATTATCTGTCCTCCATAAAATCAAACACGGTGATATAGCCCTAAACCCTGAAAATATCCTCCATGAGAAAACTATTACTACAAGACAAAACAAAGCAACAACATACCACACTATCTCTACCGTATCAGATACATACAAATTCTCATTCTACCCACGGACAATAACCCAATACAACCTCCTACCTAAATCTGCTCTTCAGTCCAACAACCTGGACAATTTTAAAACCGGGCTCAAGCCTTCAGTACTTAACAACATACTGCTGGCCACAAAAAAAACCACGAAATAAATAACTGTCTCAGACTTGTATATAGTTTTAACTAAAATAAAAAGAAAAAAAAAATAAATAAATAAAAAAAAACTCCATCTCTGTTAAATGTTCCTATGTCATTAACAACCATCATCCTTATTTTTTATTTTTTCAAAGTCGGCTGACTAACACCTGAGCTTACTTTCTTTAGTCCTCCGGACTGCCCTTAATAGTCAGAATTGACTGCGGGCAGAAATAGAGAAGAAGAAGAAGAAGAAGAAGAAGAAGAAGAAGATGAGTGTGGACTGTAATTGCTTTGTTACTTTTCCAATTTTGGGGGCATTTTGGATGCCATATTGGGTTTCTCAAACAATTCCTTTGATCATATATAACAAAAGAGCATCACCCCATATGGCTAATTCATATCTGTAATCAGGGTTGGACATTTCAAAATAATAGCGCCTAATAGCCACCTATATTTGTAAGAAATGATGATTTTTTGCCATATTTGCGGCCATTTTGGACGCCATCTTGGGTTTTGAGAGAATATATTTCACATGACACATGAGAGTAACAGTAGGTTCATGAAAATGTGGAGATATGTGTATATACCTTACATTGTTTATACATATAATATCGGTTAATTCCGACGGACATAACATAATTCGCAACTTTTTTCGGATTGACTAGGTTATACCGGCGTTTATACATAACGTGATACAGTGAGCAACAATCCACTTCTGGTGGATATTAGAGTACCAGTGTCTGCAGAAATGGCCCCTCTGGTAAATAGAATTATATAAGCATGCATATTTGTCAACATCTTAGCAACAATATGAAGGATACGTGGTGAAATCTCAAAAAATGAGAAAAGTGTGACACATTGGCGGCCATTTTGGCCGCCATATTGGATTTTGGTAATCTTATTTTGGCCAATAAGTAACAATTATATATGTGTACGATGAATCAAGAAGAAAAATCTTCAAAATTCCATATTATCTTACCAAAAATTCCGATCCAAGTTATATGGTGATATTGTATTTTTTCATGGCGGCCATCTTGGATTTTGTCGAATAAAAAAAAATGCTCAACACTGTCAGCTGTCCAGTAAGAAAAATCTCATCAAGGAGACCCTATACAATAATAATCCGCCGAGAAAAAAACTTAATACAACAAAACCAGGTTCAGTGCCTCGGCGGCCGGACTAATAGTATTTCACCATGACAAAGGCATCCTCCAATACCTAGATGAGGATAAGAGGAATGGTAAATTTACCTTACTGAGGTATTTCCTCATACCCCTCGTGGCCTCATTCGATAGAAAAAGAGGTACCGAAGGCCAGTCGTTCGTTATTTAGAGATGCTGGAAGTGGGTGCCACGGGGCGTGGCCATTCGCAATCCAGATGAGGATAAGAGGGCTTGGGGTTAGACCTTACTAAGGGACTTCCCCATGGTCCTCATGGCCTCATACGACAAAAAGGGGATTATATAGGTATATACGGACCATTGGAAGGGATTCCACGGAACGTGGTCGTTGAATACCCGGAGGAGGATAAGAGGGCCTGGGGTTAGACCTCACTCAGGGATTTCCTCATGCCTATCAAGGCCTCATACGACAAAAAAGGGAATTTTCTGACCACAGACGTTTTTCAAAAAGGGATTCCACAGAACGTGGTAGTTAAATACCCAAATGAGGATAAGAGGTTAGACCTTACTAAAGGATTTCCTCATGGTCTCATGATGAAAGACGAACATCTCGGTCTAGGTACAATATGTAGTGGTAGTGGGCGGGGGGTTAAGCTAAATGCAGTAATCTGATGGGTTGAGGTCAGAGGCCGGGACAGGTCTAGAGATAATCGGAAGAGAAGCTAGGACTAGATAGACTGCTAGGATATTCCGAATAGGGTCAGTAATAGGCAAAACAGGTCCGGGAATTGAGGAATAAGCTACACAGAATAGATCGGGACAGGGAGAAAAATGAGGATTCTGCAGGAATCTGAACCAGAAAAGTACTCTTATACATTGGAACGCGCTTATTGTTGGAAAAAGAAGGATTGTGGGGGGATCCGTACCAAATAAATTGATTTGGGGTGGGTTTGGTTTTGGGGGATTGTTGGGTTGGGTTTTTTTTTTGTTTTTTTTGGTGATTTGGGTGATTGTGTGGTCTACGAAGTAATCGAGGATTTTGGGAAAAACCGAACCAGAAAACTACTCCCGTTGTGTCGAACACACCCTCCGAACACAACCCCGTCCTTGGAGGGGTTTAGGACACATAGCAACCACGTGCCACCCTAACAACACGCACTGTGCATGTGCACTGACACCACGTATCGCTATGGTAATTACTCACAACATGGCCGCTCGCGCGAGCTACCATGACAACCAAACATGGCGTAACTGGGTCACGTGACAAGACGTCACTTCCAAGGTCCCCGGTGGGGTCCTCTAATAGGCACGTCCTGCCGCCTACTTACTACTCTCAGTGCATCCACAGCCATTTTCCCGCACGTAACCCCACAGGATTATTGGCATTGTGTGTATTAGGACATATTTTTTTCATAAAATGTCAATATTACACCTCAGTTGTTTCATTTCTCTCTTAATCTGTTGTAACTTCTGCCATCATTTCACTTACATGTCACTTAACTTCTGCGGTCATCATTGCCCGTAGTCAATTGACAACGATGCGAACGCATAATTATACGAGGGAACCTCATAAGCATTCATGACAACGAAATGTTTTGCCTTTTGGGTTGGCGTCCAGTGAAAACCTATAAGGGAAAATAGGTGTACAGATGCCTTTGATGTGGCGAAATCCTGCTGTTTAATTAATAGATTATTTGTTTTACTCAACCTTTTGAACCGTTCCATGGAATTCTTAGAGTTTATCTGAGAAAAAAACTCTTCATTCTTGGCCTTGGTAAGCGGTTTCCTTTTTTAATCGAAAATTACATTGATAATATGCACACTTGCACACTGGTACATCAATATATTTCTAACAGAAGAGGGAGGGGGTCGGTATAATACAAGAAATATTGCACGATGTTGCAAGCCACATGGCAGTTTGTGGACCGGCCAGTCAATACTTAACGTGCATACTGATCTCAGCTTCGCTTCGGTCAATACACACATTGTGGTGATTATGTTTCCAAAATATCGAAAGCTTATCCTCAAAACTATGGTAATATAGAAAAAAACGTAAAATCGGCTTCGCTGGTTTCGGGTGTGCAAATTTGAAATAAAAATATAAAATGGCATAACTTAAAATAACCAGAAAACATTGGGTGAAGTTTCCTAGCTGTCTCATTTATAAATACGAAGCTTCGTCAACCGCAATGTAGCGTTTTTAATGAAATATGTGAAAGATGGGCTAAACTTTGAAGAGACGTAAAAGCGTCAAAATAGCCCCAAATGGAAAAACAGAAAATATCTATTTCTTATTTTCTGAGCTTCATATCATAGTATTTTTTTTTTTAAATCAGACGCATTTTAATTTTCAACCCTATGACCATTGCGGTCCTACTGAATACCAAGCTATACCAAGCTGAAGGAAAATAAAGGAAAATAAAGAGCTTTTTAATATTTAAACGTTATATTTATGTTGATATATGCCAGTACATTAAAGAAAATCTATTTTGGTTGGGGTTTTATAGATATATTTAAAGTAATATGAGACAAAGCTCTAAATCGCTTAGAAAATACTCAGCTTGGTATTAGTATGTAAGCGCTAATTAGATTAGTTACTGCACTACTCAACTAACATAAAACAAAAACTCTTATATAAACTTGTTATAAGCGTGATTTCGGATTAGCGTGAAAGTGCCGTTAGGAAAGCAAAAAAGAGTTTAAATCTTGAGTGAGATAATTGGCAGGTATTAGTAAGGCTTGCATTTTGGGTAACTGCGTACAGTCAACGAAGTCGTCTTATTTCTGCGGCGTTTGCGAAGAGCCATGTCACCAGAATCGAAGAATAGTCTGCGCTCTGTGTGATAAGTTTTTTCACTTGGATTGCGAGCTACTTTAGTGCTCCGACTTTTCTTTTTTCAAGAAGTCATCTCTTCCGTACTACTGCTCTAAACGTTTGTATGTCTCGGGTGGTTTTGATTGGCAGGCATCACATAGGCAGTTGAGGTTGTCAGTTAACACGGCATCGTTTCCAGATATTGCAAAACGAGAAGAGATTTTCTTGCGACTCGAAAACTCGATCCAAGTTACTGACAGAATTGGGAGTCCTCTGTTCCAGTTGTTGTGTCGGATAATGGTAGTTGCCTCTTTAACTCTATTTCAGTTGCCATTTTCGGTGATGAGTCAAAGTCGACGGAGCTTCGGGTTCGTACTTGCATTGAGTTATCTGTACACAAGAAGTTTTATGAGAAGTCTCACCAATCGACTCAGATACCACATGTCAGTCCGTCGCTCGATGCTGACATTGTTGCATGCGCCCAAACACCAGTAAGAGCTGCCTATTCCTCAGCTTGGACCATGCACGGTGTAGCATCGGTGATTGGGCAGGCTGTGAAGTCGATCTATCCTACAAAGAATGGGCCTGGGGATACGCACATCCCGATTTTGAACACGATGTTCTATCCCCGGGTCGGTTCTAGACGGAGAAAACCAGTATCTGTCCTATGGGCTGGTACGTCGCCAAAGGTTACTTTCACTTGGGCACCAAACCATTTCGTCCCTTTGTTGCCATCGTTAGCTTTGCCTGAGTTAGTCCATGTTGTTTCTGATACCGATGACGAAGATGTACCAAGCACTGTATATCATCTGCGTAATCTGAATAGTGCGCATGTATATATAATAGCGTAACCTGAAGAGAGCGCATATAAAAAAATAAATAATAAATAAATAAAATAAAATAAAATAAAAATTTTAAAGCTGCCAGAATTGTCTGCCAGTCCAAAACCTGGATAAAAGCTGATGGTTTTTTTTTTTGTTTTATGTTAGTTGAGTAGTGCAGTAACTAATCCAAATAACGGCAGAAGAAGTGCGGAACGTGGTCTCGAAATTAAAAAATGGTAAAGCGGGAGGGACTGATGAAATTCCGAACGAATTCCTCAAAAATGGAGGGGAGGCACTTATTGAAGTCCTGACAAACCTTTTCAACCTGGCTCTGCGAAAGCAAGAGGTCCCCAGAGAGTGGAGGGAAAGTAAGGTGTCGTTCATACACAAAAAGGGGGATAAGGAAGTTCTAGATAACTATAGGGGGATATCAGTTAGTAGTAACATCGGAAAAGTATTCTGTAAGGTCATATACAGTAGACTAGAGGAAGTTATTGAAGAGAAAGGTTTTTTAGGAGAAATTCAAAATGGTTTCAGGAAAGGACGAAGAGTCACTGATCACCTATTTACACTCACCCAACTGATAGAATCAACAAAGGCTGAAAAGAAAAAGATGTTTCTGGCATTTCTAGATGTGAAAAAAGCGTACGACCGAGTGTGGAGGGAAGGTATGTGGCGAAAGCTCGAGGGCATCGGACTGGGGGGTGACTTTGTGGGAATCATGAAAGCACTGTATACAGATGTGCAAAGCCAACTCAGTCTAGGGAGTATCACTACAAAACGAGTCCCTATGGATATAGGCCTCAAGCAGGGGTGTATCTTTTCACCGATTTTGTTTGCATTGTATGTTAAAGATTTAGGGGACGAACTAATTCAGAGTGCGGAGGGGGTAAATGTTGGAGACATAAAGATACCAGGCTTATTCTTTGCGGACGACATGGTGTTAATGTCTAGAACTGAACAGGGGCTAGAGAAATTGCTGGAAATTGTTGGTAGTTATGGGAACACTTGGCGGCTCGAACTAAATGAAAATAAAAGCAAGGTAATACCCGTTGGACGTAAGGTAGATATGACGAAGAGATGGAGAGTGGGGGAGTTCTCAATCCCCGAAGGGGAAAGCAAACAAATCACTGTAGGAGAAAAGGGAGAGTATGAGTATCTAGGGGTAAGCATAAATATAACGGGAAGAGGGGTGTACAGGAATTACTCAGCCAAACTGATTCTGAAAGGGAAAAGAATCCTGAACCAACTAAAACTTTTAGGGAAAAATAGTTTCAACAAGGTCTTTGTGGGGAAAACACTATGGGAGAGGGTGGGTTTACCAAGTATAACGTATGGCACGGACGTGATTCCATTAAACCAAACCGTTATTAAGAAGTTGGAAAGTACTCAGAATGATGCCGGCAGATGGATAACAGGGTCAAGTAATGCTGCAGCTTTGGAAGCAGTAAGGGGGGAGCTTGGGTGGATGAAAATCAAGGACAGGGTAGATTTTGGAAAACTGTGTTACTTTAACTACTTGAGAAACCTGCCTGACAACCGGTGGTGCAAATTGATGCTCGATACCATTTGGAATTCTAATATAGAAACGGGGTGGTCAAAACATGTGAGGGAACTAATGGACAATTACTCTATAGAGGTCACAAACATAGAAGTAGGAATGAAAGAAGGCAAAAGGTTTGTCAAAGAGAGAGTCATGGAAGATTGCAATCGAAACTGGCGAGCAGGGGTTAGCGTGAAAAGATCACTGCAGGGGTTACAATATAAAGAAAAGCCAGCTTTTGAGAAGTACCTAGATGGCACCTTTGGAGGGTCACTGCTGTTCAAACTGAGATCAAGATCACTGGAGCTTCGGGGAAAAATTGGGAGAGATGGGGAAAAGGGATGCCAAATGTGCCACTCTGGAGTAGTGGAGACCCTGGAACATTTTCTCTTGGAATGCCCACAGTATATACCTCATAGAATAAAATTTACTGGAAGAATAATGCAGAAGTGGGGTGAAGAAACAAAGGATAGATGGCTGAAGGCGGACACGAGGGAGAGGGTAGGAATGCTTATTGAAGAAATTGAAAAAGAGGAAGTGAGGGACACTATTAAGCAGTTTATATCTGAATGCTGGGAGGAGAGGAGGGGAAGAGGGGGTGGGGTGCAGGGGGAATGATGGCCTTCTCTTATGAGGACCGCGACAAATCAGCGGCTGGCCAAAGAGTTATTATTATTATTATATTAGCGCGTACATACTAAATACCAAGCTGAGTATTTTCTAAGCGATTTAGCGCATTGTCTCATATTACATTAAATATATCTATAAAACCCCAACCAAAATAGATTTTCTTCAATGTACCTGCATATATCAACATACATATAACGTTTAAATATTAAAAAACCCTTTATTTTCCTTCAGCTTGGTATAGCTTGGTATTTAGTAGGACCCGACCAGTCACCTCAGAGTTCGACCACAAGGGTTCTGAATTTTATCAGACGCCTGTTGAAATCCCCATTTACAGTAACACTAAACCATGCGGAAAATGAAAATCTGTTCCGCGCACATCTGCGGAACGGAAACCGTTGATGGATTATTTTTAAATAGAAGCTAAATTTCACTAACATTTTCTACAAATCGTGCACCGCAATTGCAATTTGAATCGCTAGCGATAGTTAAAAATAGTAACACGGGTTCCCCT
Source organism: Pictodentalium vernedei (assembly GCA_031216915.1). Lineage (NCBI taxonomy): Eukaryota > Metazoa > Mollusca > Scaphopoda > Dentaliida > Dentaliidae > Pictodentalium > Pictodentalium vernedei. The sequence continues at coordinate 234,117,067 of CM062295.1, forward strand.
CGCAAATTTGGTTGACGATAAAATGTGTTCTTTTTGTTGATAGTTCGTCCACTCTGTTCCAATGTGTTCTATGTGCCTTCTGGCACATAGAACACATTGGTATTCAGGGGACGAGTTGTCAAATGAATCGCTGAGTGTCCTTCAAATAATTGCTTTTACAGACGCGAAGACGTGTAATAATCACAGAACGACACACGCGCGTGGATGGATTAATCGATATGGCACTTGTGACATCGCGGAAGGATAAAACGAGAGGCCGTTCATGCCATATCGATTAACCCATTCACACGCATGTGGCGTTCTGTGTATTTGTAGCACGGCGAGTCATTTTAGATATGTTTTTTGAGGACATTACCGGTATGTTCCCAAAATTTTGAAAGGCTGGCCGTTAGGATGAGGTTGAAAGTAAAAGGTATACAAAAAAGAGTAAAGTTGGCATCGCAGGCATCGGGTACGTAAATTCGAGATGAAAATATAAAATTACACAATTTCAAGTAACCGGAAAACAGTAAAACAATATGTGACATTTCATAGCTGTGTCATTGATAAATACGAGCTTCGTGAATTACATTACAAGTAGCGTTTTTTTATGAAATGTGCCTAAAATAGGCTAAATAAAAAAAAACAGCTAGGGCTATCTGTTAATTTTTGAGCTGTACAACATATTAAATTTCAAAAAGATACGACGCACTTTAATACTTTAATTTTTCAGCAACACCCCCCCCTCCCCCCCCCCCCCACCCCTTCCCCTGCACCCGGCGTCAACTCGGAGTTCGGTCATAACGGTTGGGAATTTCGAACACAGTTTTAGATATGGTTTTTGTGGAGATTACATTCCCAAAATTTCGAAAGGCTGGAGCTCAAAATGTGGTTGAAACTGACGAGTAAAGAACAATTACGAAAAATTGGCATCGCTGGTATCGGGAACGACATTTTAATTTCAGAAATGGTGTGCTCAATTACAAACTTCCAGAAGACGGTGTGTGAAGTTTGAGAGCTATGTAATATATAAATACAGAGATAACAGAATCATAGAGGTAAGGCATGATTACACTTATCTTATCCCGTGTTACACTTAAAGTTACAGTATAAATATAGACTTATATTTATACTGTAACTGTAACACGGGATAAGGTTGTGACGTGCATCCATTGCCGCTATCGATGAAAAAGTGGTTAGTGACATAACTTCCTGTAACTGTGCCCCACCTGACCAATCGGGATTAAGTGCCTTGCCGAAGGACACAACGCAGTTTCCACTGGCCAGGATCGAACCATGAACCTTTCGGGTTGACGTTCAATGCTCTAACCACTGAGCCACCGCGCGCCCGTATTTGGATGTTAACTCAGTTAATAACTGGCGTTTTAATGTACAATCTTCTGCCCATCCCGCGTTTTAAGAGTGTCTATCAATGAAATGCATTTCGGAGAAAATGGATAACTACTCAGCTGAACTACTATTACTAAACACTCATGTAACGTTTTTCCTCAATAACCGTAAATATTAATTGTTCGGTGAAAAATTTACCTTGTGCAAGTTTAAAGGTGAACCTCTCTTCCCGAACAACAGTTTTTCTTGTCCTCTCCATACTTTTTTGAAAATTGGTATGTGTACTTGTCTTTCAGACTCTCTTGTAAGCAACTGAACGCCGTCTTCTTCCGTAGAGCATTTGTTTGCAAGACAGTGCTCATAAGATTACTCTTTTAAAAACAGGTCGGTCGCCACTTTAGTAAAATAAAAATACGGCAGTGTGTGCACAAACTCCCCAACAACCCACCCACCTACCCATAAAAAGAAAAGAAAATAATGAAGATTTTTTTTCCTTTTTACACGTGCCCACAAGCGATTTGCGTGTGAAGCCTAAGTTACCCAAACCACCTGAAGTGTATTCGTCCCCGGAGCAGGCATATTTTTCAATAATTTAATATCTTGTAGGCCCTATTTCAGTACTTGGCTTTACATAACATCATACATTACCTCATGCAAATCATAATCCTGTAATCTTGAATTTTCTAAAAAAACTCACGTATTTGGAGAGCAGGTAGACGCTGTAGTTGTTTTCTCTTTCGGAACAAGCTTTGTTTTGACAGTTTTCTTGTTTTCGTTTCCCATATCATTTATCACATTATTCTTCTCAAATAAACCGTTTCTTATACATTGCCAATCCAAGCTCCTCCGAGTTAAATTAACGTTACTGACAATACGTTTCTACGTTTTCCATTTGATTATGACCAACGTCACTATGTTCGACGTTCACACTTTTAGTCTTTTGAGAGACATAAACTTCCATCACACGTAAAGGAAAATTTTGCACGCAAAAGGGCGACACAATAACAATAGATGATAAAGTCGAGTAATAAGTTTAACCCTTAGAACCCGGGAGGTCGCTTTTCCGGCCTAGGAACATGATACATCATAATTTCCTTAACCCTTTACCTAACATAAAAGCAGACGACACTTGCAAACAAAATTCTTGAATAACTAATTTTTTTCATTTTTTGTCTCAAAAACATAGGTTATGACCCCCTCTTTGGAACGAGCTCGTCGAGCTCGTTCCAAAGAGGGTCATAACCTATGTTTTTGAGACAAATAATGAAAATTAATTGGCGATTTTTGTGAATAGCGCTGGCCGGTTTTGGTCATTACGTTGAGTAAAGGGTTAAGTAGGATGGCAGTTTGTGGGGTGGACCAATCAATATTTTCAGCGTGCAGCCCAGTTACACGTTGCAAATATTACCGGTAATTTGTCTCTCCCCAAATAATGAATATGGATTTTTCCAATTGCAGTCATTGAACTCGAAGATACTGGAAGACAACATAGAGTTCAAAGGGTTAAGCCCACGGTCATAAAGAGATTTAATATCAAATTATTACTGAAGCTGAACATAAATACAGTGCATGGACTGGGGCTGATACAAGAATTGAATTTAAAAAATATTTCAACATTTTTATCAGAGTATTTTCCTTCGTCGGGTCGTATATGTTCGCAGATTACATCTCTTCCGACTACCACTTTCCAAGACGGATAACTCCAAATGAATTATTCTGTTGTGTTGCACTGTATGGACAAATGGCCATAACAATCACAAACAACAGAGAAACAATAAGGCATGCTGGCCAGTGAAACCAATAAATTTATAATATTTAATTCGAATTTGATCGACGCCCTTCAATTCACTTGCGCCCGCTAGCGATACACGTCAGTGCACTTGTTGTGACGCCCACTTTTATAGTAATTGTCCACTTTTGTAGTGGCTCACCACTTTTGTAGTAGAAAACGCCCACTTTTGTGGTAGCTCATCATAAAAAACAAAGTCACCACTTTTGTAGGAACTTTTTTACCACTTTTGTAGTAACATTTTCAAAAACTGTTAGACTTTGAAAATTTGAAAGCACAAAATGAAACATTTATTAATTTGGCAGAAATGTGTTTTTTTATTATATTCCCTCCCAGAACACTAAATGGCCCAAGGAGCACTAACCAGTAGGGGATGGAAACTCAAATACTGTGAGCGAAAAGTGAAAGATTCAATGGTATCATTTAGCAACTGGAAAAGGCAAAACAGTTCTTTCATAAACTTGTAACCTTTAATGTTCCCGCGCACGTAATCATGCTTCTTTCTGCAGAAGATATTGTAAAATAAGAAACAGAACACCGGCGCCTTTAGTATTCTTTGTTTTAACCAAACTGAATAAAACGGAAGCGTTTTAGTGCCACATCTGAAAAAAATGAATGATACTATATGTCCTAATTTAGAGATACCGAGATAATAACTCGTGATTGAGAGATACTAAGTCATAATTAGGAAATAATAACTCCTATTTAGAAGATGATAATTAGTCCTAATTAGGAGATAATATGTCCTAATTGGGAGATAAGTCCTAATTAGGAGATATGCCCTAATTAGGAGACGATACCTCCTAATTAAGAGATAATAACTCCTAATTAGGAGATATTATGTCCTAATAAGATCTTAGTATCTCCTAATTAGCAGATAACTACTAATTAGGAGATAATAGTCCTAATTAGGAGATACTAACGCCTAATTAAGACACAGTAAGTCCTAATTACCGAATCTTCCCTTCAAACACAATTTGTCGGTGTCGTTTCGGCGCGGTCCTCAATTTGTTACAGTAACACCAGCTGCCAGGCATTCGTTATAACACCCCAGTTGCCAACCCCTTGGTATTGCTTTGGGCAAGTTTGTCCACTCCCCCTGGAGTTGAAAAATGTGGCTGGTGTAACCCATCTCCTTCACTTGTAGGTCGCAGGATGGCGCCAATAGTTCAAATATCTCGAAAAATTATTTTTAGCTACCTACTGTGGTAGACACGGGTATACACAGGAGGTCTTCGGCGCGTCAGGATTGGTGCATTAAAAGCAGAGTCCCCATCCCACTGGCCGCTTCCCCGGAAAAAAAAGCAATTACTCGTATACCTAAGATCCTATTTTACCTACTTTGACTTCGTTGCCCATCGTATGGGATCACTACTGTACCCTATTTCCCTCTGTAGCCCAAAGGTTTGCATTATAGTACAAGGTAATGTTTTTTAGGTCCCGTTTCCTTAACTTTGACACCCCAAATGCGTTTGTGAAAGCTATGAAAATGGGCGCGATGCTTTCATTTTCATACCCCCCATTTTGAGACGTATGGAAAATAGAACATTGCGCTCATTTTCATTGGTCTCATGGACTCAACTACGGACACCAAAAAGCAAGACGCTTATAAATCCTTCGCTAAAAGGAGGTGCTAAAATTGGGACATAGATACAAATAGTTGAAATGGGGCGCTGGGACCCCAAAATAGAGAAATGAGTCAAAGAGTAGTATGAAAAAGAGAGCATTGTGCGTACATCCTAATAGCTTCCACGGGCTCATTTTGGACCGCCAGGGGCCTGCTTGATGTTTAGCAATGGGGCGCTAACATAGGGCGTTGGAATTGGGGTTACTGAGAACAGTGACTGGATAAATACCCAAAATTAGAAATTTTGCAACAATTCAAATGCTGGAAAAAAGACAAACCGTCTTTTTGACTCATTTGAGAGGGATGGGCAGTGATATTATTTGCATTGGCACGTTATCACTTGGTTATAGTACCGCCGAATTAAACATTATTATACAGGAAACTTGGAAATAGTGGCTCTTCATCAAAAAAGAGCCAGAGGGAAGGGGGCGTGAAAGGGAATTATTTGTATTTGTGTCTCTTATGGATTTATTATACTACTATTGAATTAAGCAATACTGTTTTCGTTACTCCTGTATTTGACAAACAATTATATCTTGATTGGGACACTTATCAGCCATATTCAGCCTTATAGTTATCAAATAGGAGAAAGGGGAGGTAGGTCCTTCTTTGACAAATACGGGAAAATAACCAATTTTGAGCTCTGTCGGGTAATTGATTGTGGTCAAAGTTAATGGGACGGGGACTGAAAGCATTCGCCTGTACTAGTACAGACCTTTGGGCCACAATGTGAAATGGGGTTACCAGGGAAACTAATATTGCGGACATCATTTCATCAAAGTACGGAAAATAAGGCGATGTCGGGCTTTTTATAGCACTACTACACTACCGGAACGTATTCTTATGTACTTGAATTGTGTCTAGTTCATACCCCCTGTACTAAACTGGGGTGTAGGTAGCAAAGCAAAGATATCAATAGGGAATTCAAACCATTACTACGGTCAGCCCTAAAAGGCTGTATCTTAAAACCTCCATCCTAATAAAAGATGTCGGCCTGAAGAAGATGGTCCGGGGAACCGGAGAAATCGATTTCAAAGAAGTCACCCGCAAAAGTCGGCCTCGCGAGGTGAGGAGAAGTTGATACTGGCGTGAGATGTCTGTCCCGAGGTCAGGAGAGGTCGGCTCTGGTGTTTGAAGTCAGCCCGGAGTCGTGAGAATTCGCCTAGCCAATGTTTGTACAGCGAAAGATGGAAAGGAAACAGAGCGCTTTCAATATGATTTAATTTTAGCTATTTTTAGTGGGGGGGGGGGGGGGGTAATTTATTTCAAAGGTACAAATGTAAGCGGCAAGTTTCATATAGAATGCTAGAGTGTTTCGGTAACAAGCAGAGGACCGCGCCGACAGGACACCAACAAACTGTGTTTGAGGAGAAGATTAGGGCTAAAATATCCCATTATTTTCTAATTAGGAGATACTATTTCCTAATTAAGAGTTATTGTCTCCTAATTAGGGCTTATTATCCCCTAATAAGGACTTATTTTCTCCTAATTGGGGCTTATTATCTCCTAAATAGGAGATACTAGGTCCTAATTAGAAGTATTATCCCCTAATTAGGACATAATTATTCCTCAGTAGAAGTCATTATCTCCCAATTTAAAGATACTATGTCCTAACTCGGAGTTATCATTTCTTAATTAGGAGGGGCGCGGTGGCTCAGTTGGTAGAGGTGCAGGCTGCAAGCCGAGAGGTCCTCGGTTCGAATCCCACCTGCGGCAACCGCGTTGTGTCCTTGGGCAAGACACTTCACCCCCATTGCCCACGTGGGGGCACGGTGACGCTGTGTACTAAGGTGTACTGCACGTCGATGGCGCACCTGTCTTCAACCAATGCTAACCCTGCTTGTGTGGAGTTGGTATGTTGGGGAGCTGACAGTTGCACGCCGTTGCTCGGTGGTTCTCTCCGGAATTCCGGCTTCCTCCACCCGTAAAACTGTCACGGTCATGGTTAGCCATTGTGCAGAAATATGTGACCTTAAACACCAATAAATAAATAATCTTAATTAGGACTTAGTAACTCCTAATATTGAGTTATTATCTCCCAATTTGGACTTAGTATCAGGCATTTTTTTATATGTGGCACATGTTTGCTTCCAAACAATCCAACTGAACTCAATCCAGCCCGGACAAAGTCGGGCACTCCATCTAGTATATCTATCTATATCTTTTATATATATATATATATATACTAGCTGGGGTCCGCCTTCGTCCGAGAATGAATTAAATGGGCAGCTGTGTTGAACATACGCAACTTGAGTGACCCAGAAGACTGCCTGATGGAAATTATACGTAATGCAACGTTTCGTCCAATCTGCCGAGTAGTTTCCTTGATCGTCACTGCGCATGCACGAAGACGGGAACACACCTCACACCCGATGATGGCAAATCACCACCCGATGGACCTTACATACAAATCCCAAGTTTCGTCCCGATCGGCCCAGTAGTTTCCGAGAACGCCACTGCGCATGCGCGAAGACATCCCCGATCCGATGGATGGAAAACCTTTCCGGGGCCGAACTACATACGCATGCCAACTTTCGTTCCGATCGGCCCAGCCGTTTTTGAGTCTATAGCGGACAGACAGACAGACAGACAGACAGACAGACAGACAGACAGACAGACAGACAGGAAATCATTTTCCTCAAAGTCTCTTTGAAGAAGCAAAAACAAGCGAAACGCGTCGAGACAGACGGATTTTCTACCATTTCAGAAGGAAATAACCAAGCCAGGTATCTTCTTGAATCGGTAATATCTAGTTTTCCAATTTCATTTATTTCATTACTTTATATTTTATTTATACTTAATTCAGCTACTTGATTTATCAATGGCAAGAAAAGGGCAGAGGCATCAGAAGCAAAGAGTTGCTCTGACCGGAACTGGCCAGGAACAATCGTTCCAGGCTTATTCTAGGCTGGTCAAGGCTTTGTTTCAGGTGCTTCAATGTTTGCACCACATTGGGCTCTTAGAGCACCATTTGGTAAATCGGGATTTCCCGAAACAGCTTGAGAAGAAAGTACATGAGTTAGGTGGCTTTCTAAAGCCGGCTCTTCCCACCCCACACATTTTTCCTGTTTTTCGACAGATTAGTGTGGGATGGGCCAACCAAACGTTACATACTTTAGTTGAGCATTATAGGATAAATTTAAACCAGTTGAAGTATAAGATAACTTTGGCTATGCGACCACCTCCTGGACTCGAACAAATAGACTTCAACAGCGCTTCGGCGCGTGCCTTGATCTGGGCTAAAAAGAACTTTAAAAATAAGTTGACAGACAAGACGATTTCAGGCTATGAGTCTTACATTTCGGAACTTCTCCCAGCGTCTGGAGTAAGGAACAATACGGGAGGGAGCAAGCAAACTCCGGCCCGTGTTGTCCCTCTACCCCAACGCGAAAAGCAAAATAAGAAAAGATCAAGGCAAAGCACTTCTCCCTCTTCTTTTCCTTCTACTTCTTCTTTCTCTCAGAGTAAACGCCTCAATTTGCAAATATCTCCGGTCCATATTGTGACTGAAGAAGCTCGCAAATTTAGTAACGCTGCCTCGCCTCGTCTTGTTCTTCTACCTCCTACTCCTCCTCAGCCTTTCTTCTCTGGTTCTCCTAGTGCTCTCACTAGAACTCCTCCTCCTCCTTCTATTTCTTCTCCTGTTTCCTCTCCTGCTTCTGATTCCTCTCCTGCTTCTGTTTCTTCTCCCCCTTCTCCTGCCTCTAGTGTGGTTCAACCAGGTATACCGTACTCAGAGAAAGTCAAATCACCGAGCCGCAACTCGGGCCGCTCATTTGATTCTAAATTCTCTCAGTTTCGGCATAAAAGCGGAGTTCATTTTTGACAAAAGGAATTGGCGCCTCCCCGATGTTTGTAAAAACATCCTTATGATTGGAAGTTCAAATTTAGGACACATTGATCGAAATCCCCATCCGGACATCCAGGTGGATTGTTACCCCGGCGCCAAATTCAATCATCTGCGCTCTATGTTTAAAGGGCACAGGGGCCAGTTCAGTCCCCCCAAAATATTATTAAATATTGGCGTGAATTCTCGGAATGATAATTCTGATCTCGTAGTTAAGCAGTTGCGGAATATGCTTAGCGATATCAGGGTCAAGTTTAGATCAGCAAAAATTTATTTCGCTGAACTAAACTTTTCGCAAAAACTCCCTCATTCTAAGAGTAGAACCCTGAGCATCATCAACGAAACCATTCGGAAAGTGAAGGACGTTAACGTTATACCAAAAATTGATGACGCGAAGTTTGATGTTTCTCAGGATTTAATCCATTGGACCACGAGAACCGCCAATATTATGTACGATCATTGGTTGAACCATCTAGATTTAAACTAAGTAGAGGCAAAGGTAATAACCGCCTAACAGATGTGGGATTAGGAACTAATGTGGTTAACCTGTCTGACACCAATGACATAACAACCCAAGAGAAATCTCTTTTAGATCGCGGTTTAACTTTTGTACCAGCACCTAAGGCTAAAAGTGGTAACCAAACAAATTTACCATCATACAACTGTAATTTTCTTAGGCAAATGAAATTAGCAGACCGCTTTAGAAACTCCGGCGGTCGGAAACTTCCTTTTACAGAATCATCTGGTTGGTCACCTCCAGATAGTGAAGAAGATCCCGAAATTATTGAGGGTAGCAAACGAATCATCCAAAAGGTGTTCACCATGAACATTTTCTCCGATAAAGACAATTTAACAGCTGGTGAACGGAGATCCCTCACGAAACTTCGAAAGAATAAGAAATTAGTAATTAAATCATCCGACAAAGGTGGGCGGTAGTTGTTCTATCTCGGGATAATTATGTAAAGGAAGCCATGAGACAACTCAGCAATACTAAACATTATAAGAAAATAGATTCACTTATTTGGCCTAGTAATATCGAAAAATTCAATAAGATCTAAAAATTTCTCCTCGATGAAGGTCACATTACCAAAAAACAATTGAAATATTTAACAGCTAAGCTCAGTGCTCAAACAAGACAATTTTATATCCTACCAAGGACCCACAAGGACCGTTCTTCATGGACGGATGACTTAACTCCACCCGGGAGACCAACTGTATCAGATTGTAATTCGGAATATTATGCGATCTCGGAATTAATTGATTATCATCTGAAACCTATAGCAAATAGACATCCGAGCTATCTAAAAAATACACAGGATTTCCTGTCAAAAATTTTGAAATTGAAAATATCGAAAAATGCAATTCTGGCTACTTTGGATATCGACAGTATGTATACGAACATTGATATTGATAAAGGTGTTCAATCAGTTAAAATGCATTTGAAAAATATCCGGATGCAAAACGCCCGGATGAACAAATTTTGGATCTTTTAGAGCTGAGCTTAAAAGTTAATGACTTTCAATTCAATGGAGAATATTTTCTACAAATAATGGGTTGTCCTATGGGTAAAAGATTCAGTCCTAATTTTGCAAGCATTTATGTAGCGGAATGGGAGGAAAATGCCTTAAGCAAATGTGCAAAGCATGCTCTCGTATATCTCAGGTATTTAGATGACATTTTTATTATTTGGGAACATTCAAAAGAGGATTTTGATGAATTTTTAGAAATTTTGAACAATCACGATCCAAACATTAAATTGAAAGCTACTATCAGTGAAAATTCTGTTGATTTTCTCGATGTGACCGTGTATAAAGGCAAGCAATTTCAGGCGTCCGGTCATTTAGATTATAAAGTATATTTTAAACCAACTGATTCACATCAATTGTTGCACACAAAATCATTTCATCCTCAACATACATTTAAAGGTATCATCAAATCACAGCTCATTCGTTTCCACCGCAATTCAAGTGATAAGGTAAATTTCAATGAGGCTTGTTCTACTCTATTTGGCGCCCTCAGATCGGGAGGGTACTCGCTGTGCCTTTTGCGTAGCCTGAAATCCCAAACCCCGAAAAAGCTCGAAAGTCCAGCTGAAACTACCGATTTCGAACCACTGAAGATTGAACACAACAGACCGTTGCAAAATGGTAGTGGCGCGGTATTTAATTGCAAAAAAGCCTCGTTGTAGACTTCATACTTTCATGCCTGATCAGAAGAGGAATTTTCCACCGAACAAACGAAAAATCATTATCAGGTCCGTAACCCCCTCCATTGTGATTCACAAAACATTATTTACCTTATCACATGTAAGCCATGTCGGAAACAGTATGTTGGTCAAAGTCAAAATCCTTTCCGAGAACGTGCTACTAGACACAAACAGGATATAAAATATAATGCTGATGCCCCAGTAGCACAACATTTTAACCTTTCTGGACATTCTTTGGACGATTTCGAAATCCGTCCTATTGAACAACCACCAATTAAACACATATTAGAAGAAACGGATGAATTTAGAAAAAAACGGGAAGCTTTTTGGATCAATACGCTTCAAACCCTCTGGCCATTTGGTATGAACATATCAGAGGGAGAATGCGAAAGGAGGTCCATCATTCCTTTCACTTTAACATACAATGGAATGAATATCGAAATAGCAAAAATGTTAAAAGATGAATTCAATTTTACCAATGCTAAATTAAATGAACCTTTGAATCTTCGACCTGTCATCGCCTATATGAAAAACAAAAGCTTGCGTAACATCCTTGTAAGGACTAAATTAGAGCCCGTGCCAGTCTTCGTCTGAGGCCATCCACAGCACTTTCGTCGTACTGTAGCCAGCGCGTTCCACACTTTCATGCTGCTGCCGAAAGGAAGATGAACCAAGTAATCATGAGGACTTCATCTAAAATGCTAGATTCCAGCCATCGTTTTTGACGGTGTGCAATGGTCTAGTGGTTTAGACGCTGAACTCCTGATTGCCAGGCGGTGTTGCCGAGGGTTCGAATCCCGGCGGGGGATCAGAAACCAACATTCAAAATTCCTCTAAAACATGATTGTGTCATTTGAAAAAACACACACAAGCCCGTGCCAGTCTTCGTCTGAGGCCATCCACAGCACTTTCGTCGTACTGTAGCCAGCGCGTTCCACACTTTCATGCTGCTGCCGAAAGGAAGATGAACCAAGTAATCATGAGGACTTCATCTAAAATGCTAGATTCCAGCCATCGTTTTTGACGGTGTGCAATGGTCTAGTGGTTTAGACGCTGAACTCCTGATTGCCAGGCGGTGTTGCCGAGGGTTCGAATCCCGGCGGGGGATCAGAAACCAACATTCAAAATTCCTCTAAAACATGATTGTGTCATTTGAAAAAACACACACAAGCCCGTGCCGGTCTTCGTCTGAGGCCATCCACAGCACTTTCGTCGTACTGTAGCCAGCGCGTTCCACACTTTCATGCTGCTGCCGAAAGGAAGATGAACCAAGTAATCATGAGGACTTCATCTAAAATGCTAGATTCCAGCCATCGTTTTTGACGATGTGCAATGGTCTAGTGGTTTAGACGCTGAACTCCTGATTGCCAGGCGGTGTTGCCGAGGGTTCGAATCCCGGCGGGGGATCAGAAACCAACATTCAAAATTCCTCTAAAACATGATTGTGTCATTTGAAAAAAAACACACACACACACACACACACACACAGAGTCTTGTTTTCCCTATATACCGAGGTACCCCATTGTCTGTCCTTTGTGTGGACTAACGGTTTCAACCTCGTTTTGCCGGTACAGCTCTGGGAAAACAACCGAGGTAAAGGGTTTCTTTTGTCTTTTGTACCTCGGTAAGGCGAAACACGCAAACTCTTTTGTCTAGTTACCTCGTCAAGTTGGTAAGACAAACGCGCACACACACACACACACACACACACACACACACACACACACACACACACACACACACACACACACACACACACACACACACACATCTGTGTCTACCCCACATACCGAGGTACCCCATTGTTTGTCCTTTGTGTGGACTAACGGTTTCTACCTAGTTTTGCTGGTACAGTTCTGGAAAAACAGACGAGGTAAAGGGTTTCTTTTGTCTTTTGTACCTCGGTAAGGCAAAACACGCAAACTCTTTTGTCTAGTTACCTCGTCAAGTTGGTAAGACAACCCCCCCCCCCCCCCCACACACACACACACACACACACACAGAGACAAACAAGCTCAAATATATAGTAGACTAGACGGGGTGCCCGACTACAAAGATCGTCACTGCGCATGCGCGAAGACGGGCACCCGACCCACAACCAACGATGGCAAATCACTACCCGATGGTCCCTACATACAAATCCCAACTTTTGTCCCGATCGCCCAGTAGTTTCCGAGATCGTCACTGCGCATGCGCGAAGACGCCCCCCCCCCCCCGCCCCGATCCGATGGGTGGAAAACCTTTTCGGGACCGAACTACATACGCATGCCAGGTTTCGTCCCGATCGGCCCAGCCGTTTTCGAGTCTATAGCGAACAGACAGACAGACAGACAGACAGACAGACAGACAGACAGACAGACAGACAGACAGACAGACAGACAGACAAGACAGACAGACAGACAGACAGACAGACAGACAGACAGACAGACAGACAGACAGACAGACAGACAGACAGACAGACAGACAGACAGACTCAAATATATAGTAGACTAGCTGGGTGCCCGACTTCGTCTGGGCTTTTGTCACTGCGCAAAGATTGGCTCCCACGTCATAGCCGAGGTTGGCGAAAGACCATACATACAAATCCAAGGTTTCGTCCCGATCGGCCTAGTTGTTTCCGAGATCGTCACTGTGCATGCGCGAAGACGGGCCCCCACCTCACGTCCGAGTTGCGTAAAACCTTCCCGAGCCCGAACCACATACCCATGCCAAATTTCTTCCCGATCGACTCCGCCGTTTTCGAGTCTATAGCGACAGACAGACAAACAGACAAGATTACTCAAATATATAGATGGGGGGGGGGGCCGAAATTGTCACTGCGCATGTGCCAAGATTGGCTAACACCCAATAGCCGACGGTGGCAAATCACTACTTGGTGGAACGAACATACACATCCCAGGTTTTGTCCCGATCGCAAAAGTAGTTCCGAGATTGTTACTGCACATGCGCGAAGGCGGGGCCCCACCCTGGGTCCGATGGGTGGAAATATTTTCCGGGACCGGAATACATACGCCTGCCAAGTTCCGTCCCAATTAACCCATTCGATTTCGAGTCTATAGCGAACACGCAGGCAGACAGACAGATATGCGAAGACAGGGCCCCCACCCCAGGACCAATGGGTGGAAATTTTCCTGGGACCAAACTACATGTGCATTCCAAGTTTCGCCCCGGTCTAATATCTCATGGGACAACCACCATCTCAGTTGGAAGTGTGTTACAAAAGGGTGGTAAATTCAGTGGCTTAGCGTTAGATTTGAAAAAGTATATATCGGGGAACAAGAGATGGTGGTGTGCATACATAACGCTAGAGTTGGTGCTTAGTAAGGGGCCTGGTTGGTTTAGGGTGACTGGTCTTACTTGGAAATGAGTGAAAAGGGTGGATTTCTACGGAAGCATATTAGCGCCACATGCAATTTAATTACTAATTACTAATAACTACATATTACGATATACTAATTTGTAATAACGGGATATTATATCGTAATAACGAGATACTAATCCCTAATAACGACACGCTAAATTATAATGGCATGATACTAAATCGCAATAATGCAAAAGCTACTTCGTTATAACGAGATACCAATTCTAAAGTATCCTGTTATTACGAAATAGCTATCGCCTTATTACAATTTAGTATCTCGTTATTACGGATTGCTATCTCGTTATTACGATTTAAAATCCTGTTTTTACGGATTAGTATATCATAACATGTAGACCCGAGAAGATCATCTCTTTATAATTAAATGAGATCTTTTTAAAACGGCACAGGCTAAACCTTAATTCTGGCGTTTCACACTTTCCCTCTGACAACTCATACCCCACCAATAGACAACTTGTATACCCCACCTATGGAAAACTAACACCCCACCTCAAGATGAACCCTGATATCAATTAACCGCAATTGGGCGGGGAATAATCCTTGGACGGACAGACACACAGTTTAACAGTTAGGGCCGAGTGCTTGTGGGGTATTCATACACCCAAACAAAGGTTTGGGCAGAGTAGATGTGCTTGGTAAGTGATAAGGAATATGCCCATTGGCAGTTACGGTATAAGACATATCGGTGACTTGATTAGAACAGGGTGATGTTGAAGTCTTTTTTTTACACTCAATAGTTCAGAACTGTGGTCGAGAAAAGAGTTAAGCTGGAGTTGGATAGATTCTAGTATTCTGTTAGGACGAAAAGTATTCCGCTTATCTAAAAGATAAACATGGCTGGGGAGAATCCCTACAGTGATTGGTAGAGTTAAAGTGTTGCATGATGCTGACATTCAACGCACTTTCCGTGAATAAATTATTTTTGTTTGGCGTTGTTTTACGTGAAAGCCATGAGACGTTATATTCGATCCAATGACCTTAATGTCGACTCCAAGCCCCGAATGGTGCCAAAGTCTACCCATAATATTCACTGCGTTCCTTTCAACGGACATTCACCTTCATGACTGGCATGGATAATCCCTCCCTTCCGTAATTATCAAACGGGTACATTTGTTCTGACTTACCAAGCACAACCATTCTACCCGTGTTTTTGTTTTGCTGTTAGTAGATCACAAGTCGTTCTGCAGAGATAGTTAAATTGTCTTCCTATCCCAGGGACTATTTCACGTCAAATGTTGGTTTATCATGCTCCACCACACACATTTGGCATGATTGTTTGTCCTGAAACAGGCTACCAGATGACCATAGCCAATGTGTGGGTTTCTAGACAGAATTTGAGTTATGCAAGCGAAGGACCGAAGCATCCAGGGTAAGAATCGCCAACTGTATGGTTTGTCCCGCTGCACTTATAACAAGATGTCATTTCACTATAATGAGTTTATACTTCGTCACAATTTATTTTTTCGTGATTTTCCTAATCAGCCATCGGACACACTAATTAGACAAGTAAAATAAGTTGTTTCAAATTAATTATTAATAATTATATTTATTTTTGGGCGAGGCATATATTTGGTAATCGCATACACAATGACTACTAAAATATTAAAGTTAGTTTTATACGAGCGTACATATCAAAGTCCCCCCAAGCAAAAGGCGACATATTTTAAACTAAGGCTTACATGTGGTTAATTACCATCTCAGTGCAGAAAGATGACACCTTTGGCAGTGCAGCTAGCTCACGGGGCACCTTTCTGCATGGGAGTCTAAAACTTCCCCATGTAGTGTATTTTAAGAGACCCACAATCGCGAGACTACCTTCACATATTAAAGGTAACGGCTTCATATTACACATCTAGGGGCAATTCCCTGATTATTTTCTTCTTTGCGTGGGATTCGTTTCCCATCGATCACTCTTAACAATTTCGTCGCCTCACTTCTCAAAGAGTACCTTTAAAATTTAGTTTAACTAGTTTTGCGTTTTTGTCTCGCAAATAGAGTTTGTGATCCCTGGCTGAAGCGATTTAAATGGAGAGGTTTTAGCAGGGGAAGGGGGGGGGGGGGGGCTGTGTTTGCGGGACAGAGTGTGAAAAGTTGAGTGCCTCAACCATTTACTATATTGGTGCTGGCCCCTGATCTCCATACAACTGCATAACGGATGTGCGCATTGGTTATGGTTTAAGGAGTGTCCTCCTTTTCGGCGACTAAATACCCATCCCAAAATGGCCGCCACTTTGTAGACGCCTTGCAAAACTAAATCGCTTTTAAATGCACTGTGTATTGATTCAATCAAAAACGGAAACGCAGATCTCATGTAAACTTTTCACTGTGATACAAATATAGTGTTACATTATTTCACGAAAATGAAACAAAGAAAAGATCAAACAATAAGACAGTCACAGACTCACAGCGTTCGTTGCACGCATTTGTTAATCATTCAAATCTCCAACGCCACTTAGATGATGCGAATGCGCCCACAGTTGTGACGTTTCATCTCTAAACGTCACAACTATGGGTGCTTCCCCATCCTCTACGAAATGAAACGACGCATACAGAGGCGGAGCCAAGGGGATTGTCATCTTGGGATGGCCACTTCCGGTGGGGACATTTTAGGAATCTTTCAAGCAATCTGTTTCTTTATAGATCAGGGGTGCCGGCTCTCATCATTGCACGAAAGAAATTCTCATGTCATCTCAGCCATTCCTATCTCGATCGACACTGCCTAGGCGTGGATGGGCAGTGACCTCCGGATGTACTGTACTGATGGAGTAGGTCTCACACACACCGTTATATGATACAAGTTGCTTATTTTATAAGAGGTAATTTGAGGAAGTGTTATGGACGAATCAGATGGGGATCTCGGGTTAACTCATTTGTTTTACCCAAATTCTTTGATGTTGCACACGCTGCTTTTTATTCTTTAGTTTTGAAGTTTTTTTATATACAGTTTCAAAGCCCAAGTTTGGTTCGTGAATGCACGGATATTTCGATATCTCCGAGAGTCACTATCAAATAAAATAAATATGTTATTAAAATGTACCCAGTGATTCTTAATTCGCTCCCTCTGTATCCATGTTACAACCTTTTGCAAATATTTTAACATAGACCTAAAGGGCTACGGTTGTGTGAATAACGCTTGTCGTCTCGAATCAAATCCCAAATCAAATCCAAATTGATGGCGTGCACAACAACGTGTCGGGAATAGTACTACTTTTCAGAAAAAAAAACTTTGTTTTCTAATAGAGAGACCCCGTCTGAATCTGGTGCCCGATTATTGACACTCTTCAGTACAGTGGCCATTAATGTGGACCTGAGCTTTGGGTCGGCTCTACATGACAGACATTAATACCCAGCTTTTCTGTTTCGCGGGATTTTTCCTCCTGCTTTAGGTCTAAAATCTGATCAAAGAAGGTCAAAGAATGTAATTTCCACAATTACCCCACAGCCTACTATTATGTACATGCATACAAATCAAATCAAGTACCCAACAAGATTCGATCCCGACTGGAAATTCGAAGGTTCGCAGAGTATTATTATAGTCCCTGGAAGGTGGCCATGTCTCCACATTCCTGAGACAGGAGAGCAGATAAAATTTATTTATTTATTTATTTATTTATTTATTTATTTATTTGGATTTAAAGACACTTCAACAGCAGAATCGTTCAGTGTCGGTAAAAGCTCTACATGCGGAGGAAACCGGTGTTCCATCCCCCCCCCCAAGCCTCTCCTCACAACCCCACCCTCACAGCCAACGTCGTGGTGAGCACGGACGAGCAGCTACCAGCTCTCCGACATCAAGGCGTACACAATCGGCGTGCAGTGCGCCTTAATGCACGGTGTCATTGTGCCCCACATGGGCAAGTGAGTGCAGACAGCCAGCTTAGCGTACTAACAATGTGTATTCCTTTGTCGACATTTCCTTTAAGGAATTCAACTCCAACTCTGTAAATAGACAAAATATTTCAAACCTGTTTATTTATTTATTCATTTATTTCTATTTATTTATTTATTTATTGGTGTTTAGGGTCACATATTTTTGCATAATGGCTAATCATTACCACAACATGAGTATCAACTCAAGACCAGGGGTGAGCGTTAATAAGCCATGTTGCCCATTTCAGAGAGGATTGCACCTCCCAAGCATTGGTGACTGGGTCCTATTTTACCAGTAAAACAGAGACTGTTTACCGCAGTGAACAGGCACTTCTTCACTTCCCGGGGTTCCCGCTGGGAATTATAAACCTAAAAAATTCAACAGAGACCTTATCTTCACATTCATGTCTATTCCAAACAATTCAAAAAACCTTGTAGAGTTACAAGAATTCTCATCCCATCTGGACAGATAATCTGCCAATCGGTTATCACACGAATATGCCAAGCTATAATTTCAAATTCAGATTCAAATACTGCAGCCAGAAAACAAATTTCTCTCAAACTTGATTGCAAAGAGGAATTTCTGGTGCCTCCTCTATTAATAACTGAAACTCAAGAATAATTATCACAATTAATTAAAACTGTTTTGCCCTTCAACATGTGGACCCACAGTTTTGGAGCAACCACAATGACCCGAAGTTCCAATTCATTTACGTGTAAACCTTTTTCAAAGATAAAGACGGAAATGTGGAATGAAAAAGTGCGAACCAAAAATCCCTCCGCAACCATGAAGTGAGGCATCAGAGGACATAATACCATCAGGGTCAAATAACATTATTGATACACCGTTGAAAACTGGAAGAAAATGCTGCCATCAAACCAAGTCTCATTTGACAAATTCAGGAATTTCATGAAGAGTGTGGATGTTAGAGCCAAAGGATCTTAGCGAAAGTAAAATTCTGGAAACAAACAAGCGTCCTGGTTTCACACAAGGAGAAACAAAATTTAATTTCCGTAATAAAGACTGAACCTCCCTAATGTTGCTGTCATTTTTTCAGTCCATCTGGTAACTGGTAACAAAATTTTCTCTAATCGATCCATTATGAGTTGCAAAGTTAATTTTCAATGTAAAATAAAATTCCCCAAAATACCTTTCGAGTAGAAGGAGAACAGGCTTTCTCGTAAGATTCCTCCAGACCACATCTAGACAAAATCTCTTCCAACAACTGATAATCTTTTAGAGCTGAATCTGTAGATTGAGCACCTGCAAAATCACCCAAATGATTAATAACTTTCAAACCATGCAAAGAACAGATATAAGATACTGTATTAGTTAGTCTCTGGCAAATGAAGGCAGCAGATCTGAGACACATAGATAAAACTTTGTCAAAATATAATTGATTATTCCATGAGAAATCAATGTTCATCACCAGGCACAACATGTACATCACCAGGATCAATTGGGAGTTGGCGATAACATCGTTTCTAGTCTTTTTTGAAAAGCAAACAATGCCGCCCAAAGATTTTAATTAAATCTACCGAATTATCAATTGAAGGATACTTCAAATGTATAAACTAATCTAAGTACTCATTCTTGGGAACAGCGTCATTAACAGAAAAGCCGAGAGGAAAGCTTAAATCGAGGATAATCCTGCGGTCCTGCAAATCTCTTTTCGGAACAGAATTTAAAGGGCTGATTTTAATCGAAGAGGAAATGGGGTTACTAGAAAAGGGGCCCAAAATAGAATTATAGCTTAATTCCTTTTCAATAAATTTTTCAATTTCATCTGGAAAATTTTGAGCACCTTTGTGATTAGTAACCCAAGTTTTACACAGTTTAGAAGAGTTAGTTTAGCCAATGGGAAAACCAAACTCTATAAAATCACATAAAGCGTAGTCCGAATATCGGAGTAATTCATTCTGAAAAAGGGGACATCAAGACCAGGAATTCTACAACAATCATAAATGTGCTTGCCAGATTGAACAATCTTGTTGTGGATGAGAATGAAATCAAAGTTATTACATACATTCAAAACTGAATTATCAGCTGCCTGATTTGAACGAGTATCAACATTTTTACTTAATTCAACATTCGCATGTAGATCCTGATTATCAAAATCAAAATTTGAATCTGGAAATTTGAAATTATTATTACAATCCTTCTCATCAGTTGTAGGCTCCTCAGAAGTAGACTGAGAAAGTTTAGGAAACTTTACGCTCTTTATAAAACATTTTTTTATTAATAGCATCCAAATCAATACTAGTGATTCAATTTCAAATCAGTGATAAAATCTATCTCATCAGTAGCAGGTTCTTCAGAATTGGACTTTGAATGTTCAACTAAAACAGAACTCTTTTCAGGACACGTTTTTGATTGATAGGATCCAATTCAAAACTAGCAACTGGCTTGGACATCAGTAGGTAATAAATGCGGATTCAGTATCACTTGTACATGTACGTGTACGGTACACGTACATGTACGTGTACCGCCATAGGGATTCAGTCGTGTACAGAGTGCAAAAATGTCGTTTTTTCATGGTGATACAGAATCCGCAATTGTTTTGGGGCTCACAGATCGCACTTTTGACGTCCAAACACCCGTTGGCGAACGCGTACATTCGACACATCGCTCAAATGTACGAAATTTTAAGAAATTGTACATTAAAAAATTTTTCTCTACGTTCCCATCGCGGATCAGACAATCGATCCATCGTTGGTGAACGCGAGCAAAAAACGTTTTGCGGATTCTGTATCAGCATCAAAGAGCGGTTTGCGGATTCTGTATCACCTACGTTCGCCAACGGGTGTTCGAACGTCAAAAGTGCGATCCGATCGGGGAAACCCATTTGCGGATTCTAGATCAGGAAAAACGGTACATGGAAAAAAGGCGGAAAAAAGTCGGTTTGCGGATTCTGTATCACCTGTGTTTGGGATCGCGTTTGGGGCGTCCTAGGGTGCGATCCGATCGGCGAAAACTCGATTTGTCGATTCACCTCTTGAGTTTTGTGGGGCGAATAGTGATGGAATCGGTTTTGAGGAGTTTTTCAATTTTGTACTCAGTGTAAATAAATAGTTTTTTTTGTTCAGTAGAGTCGACAAAAGATTGAATCCGATAAATTGTGTCATAATAGACACTCATGTTTTGTTTCGGTGTGAATGAAGGTTTTCGTTCAATAGAGTCGACTATAAAATCGAGTCCGATAAAAATTGTATCATAATGGACACTCATGTTTTGTTCCGGTGTGAATGAAGGTTTTCGTTTAATTATGACATTGAAACTTGAGTTTTAGAAAATTAGAACCGATCTGTTCACGTTTTGTCACAGCGAAATTTGTAAGATAATTTTAATGAAACAGTTCGTAGAATTGTTTCATTCAAATAAAACAGTTTGTAGAATTGTTTCATTCAAATAAAAATTCCACTTTAAAACCTTTTTCACTTAGATGAATTTAAGAGGTAAAATTCTATTTAATAGACACTCATGTTTTGTTTCGGTGTGAATGAAGGTTTTCGTTCAATAGAGTCGACTATAAAATCGAGTCCGATAATTGTATCATAATAGACACTCATGTTTTGTTCCCGTGTGAATGAAGGTTTTCGATTAATGATCATTGAAACTTAAGTTTTAGAAAATTAGAACCGATCTGTTCACGTTTTGTCACAGCGAAATTTGTAAGATAATTTTAATGAAACAGTTCGTAGATGTCGTTGATGTATCGAGGCCATGCGGCATCTGAAAATACGGTCGACATTCTCGCAGTCAATAGCATTCTGGTGAACATGGACGTGATTGCTGGAAGCTACATGAATGGTAGCACTCAACCGAAGATCTATTCCTTCTTTCCAAATGTGTCGCCGGGTTATAAGATCGTGGAACGACCTCGAAATTTAGTTTATCTACCAGTGATTTTAGACACGTTGTATAGTCTCAAAACCACGTTGACAGATCAAAATGGTGAACTGGTAGATCTTCGCGGAGAGAAGGTGACGATACGATTTCACATAAGAGAAATATAAAAGCAAAAAAAAAAATATTGTGTATATATATATATAAATAACAAAATAAAATAAACGCAATATTAATTTACAAAAATTATTTAATATATATAATTATCATTAAAACAAAAAAAACAATTGAAGAAAATATATTTAAAAAAAGAATTATGACACAATACGTGGTTAAAAACGTGAACATATCCGCAGGACAGAGGAAGAAACTTAAGAGAGCGTTAACAACTCTAGGCGAGGCAGTGAAATTCAAATTCACTCATGAAGATCTGACGAGTGGCAGTCAGGATTCGATCGCCTGGACCAGAAGTCAAACCAAAAGGATGGAGAAAGCGATTCATGATGGAAGAGGGTTGACGGTGAGATTGAGTCCCGCTCAATTGAGATACAATTTGAGAATGAAAGGCGGTTTCCTACCGCTATTGGCAGGAATTGCCACAAAAGCATTACCCTTTGTCGCAAAAGCATTACCCTTTCTTGGAAAGACTCTTGGCGTGGGAGCTCTCTCGGGACTCGCGAGTTCGGCAGTTGAGAAATTAATGGGTGGCAGCAGACTGTTTTTGAAGAAGGGAGGAGCCGTGTGTCGCGTCCACGTAGACGACACCGGTGAAGGATTGTATCTAGAACCCGTTAGAGGTGGCAGCTCTTTGAGTGGAAACGGTCTCTATCTGAAGAGTGGACGGAATGTTGAGCGACTCGGCAAGGGTTTGTTGTTTGGTGAGAATTCGCCGTTTAAGAATATACCGATTTTGAGTATGTTATTATAATATAAAAATTATATAATTATATAAAATATAAATCATAGAAAGTATAAAATAATATAAAATGGATAAAAAGGTGGAAAAACAATTAGACGATAATGATGAATATCGTGAGATAGAGTGCGAAAAAGATGTGGAAAAATGATTAGATGCTAATGATGAATATTGCAGTATAGTGTGGGAAAAAGATGCGGAAAAACAATTAGACACTAATGATGGACATCTTAGGAAAGAACTGAAAAAAGAGTTAAAAAAAGATCAGGATAGATGGTTGAAATTTAAAAGAATGAAACGTTTTCCACCGTCACCACTACCTTCTGAAGAGAATGGTAATGATGCGAGTGTTACCAAGAGATGCACCACATTCATTCATAATTATGATTCGGATAAACAAATGTGTTCTTATAAAAACGTAATATATCACAAAAAAAGAAAAGAAGAATCAACGCCAAATTTGAGAAAAAAGGAAACGTTATTATAATATATATGGGCGATAGTGAAGAAGGAAAACAAAAACAAAAAAAAAGTAATGAGATCTAGAGATGATGAACCTCTCTAGATCTCATTACTTTTTTTTCCTTCTTCTTCGCTAAAAATCAATCTCTCTATTGTTTATATTTCCAAGTCCGTTATTAGCATGTTGACGCTCGTCTCTTCTCCTTTTTCGAAAATGTGTTGAATGTTTATCTTTACTTTTTTGAGTTTTTTTACATCGGTGAACACGCTCTCACCACCCAATTTGTTCACGAGTTTGAGTGAGATTTTTGGATATATGTAATTTCCATAGGGCAACGACAAATCGTCCTTGTCGAATTCTCTATCTTTGGCAATGACAATTTTCTGTAGATCGCTTTGGTACTTGTAAAACAAATTGAACATGGCTTTGTCCAATTTTAAAGGCATGTTATATTTGTTGTATTTGTGCTCTAAGCCCTTCGTCTCGACCTCGTTCAATTCGATGGAATCTTGTCATTGTAATCTATAGATTTTAAAACCGAATTTCTTACATGTTTCGACTCATTTCAATTTCAATTCACATCTTTTAGGGGTTGTTGTCATGATCGATTATTTGTTTTTTTGTTTTATGAATTATTGCAAATAATGTATATTTTTAAATTTTGTATTTAATAATTTGTTAAAAAAGTTTGTTTTTTTTACTCTTTATATATATATATAAAAAAAAGTTTTTTTTAATTTTCTTTAATGTGATTTTTTTTTTTTTTTTGTAAAAGTGTTTTTTCTCTTTATATATATAAATAAAAAGTTTAAATTTTAACATCTTTTTCTCGTATTAATTCAATTTTTTTCACGTTAAGGAACATAAAAAAAATTGATTAATTTCATCAAAAAAATTTTTTTTTGAAGGAATTAAAAACATATATATAAAAACAATTTTAAAACTTTTTAACAAATTATTTAAATACAAAATTCGAAAAAAAATATTCTTACAAATGGAGCGAACAAATAAAAAAATGGAAAATTTAAATGAGAAAACCGTATCTCAGTTAAACGAGATTTGTAAAATATTAAAAATTCCACATTTCAGAAATCATAGAACCAAATCAAAAAAAATTGAAGTCATACAGGAATATCGTTTGCGAAACGATGGAAAGAAAAAAATCAAAAGATCGGAAGTGGATAAACTTAAACAGTCGAAAAATGCATTGATTGTTAAAAATGTGAAGACGACTAAATGAAAAGCCGTTGAAGAACTTCAAGTTTCAAAAGAAAAAAAAACTAAAACGAAAACGAGTGATGCACTTCAGAATCTAGACAAATGAGATATATCGAGCGAAATTCGATGAGCAATCGACGAAGGGAAAGGAGAAGAATATATAGCATGACTCGTTGCAGAGGTATTCCAATCGAAGCTGGTAGAACAGGAGAGTGCGATCAAAGGCGTTTTTAAAACTTTCAACGTGGTCCCTCGTTCAAGAAAGTCGATCCGAAATTGTTCATGGAACGGGTGAAGAAAGAAGTATTGGATTTGTTTCGCAAACACATGAATGTGGGACGTAAAATTAACATGATATTCCATTGCGTGATGAATAAAATTGATGTGAAGTCCGGCGAGAGCATCGTGAAAATGCATATTTCAGATCTAACGTCGAACCCGTACTTCGAGGTTCAGATTTATCAGACGTTTTCGAAAAGATGAAAGACAAGATGTTGACGTCTCTCATGAATTATCAACATGAAGGTAGTAATTGGACGTTCGATGAGGTGTTGAAACTCGAAATTCATATAACTAAAAACGATTTGTTGAAAGGGTCTTCCTACGTGGAATTACCGTATTTCTTAGCTAAAAAACACTCTGTGGTCAATGTGAGAAATAAAGATGATCAGTGTTTTAAATGGGCAGTCACCTCCGAGATTTGAAGACACCGCACTACCTTTGAAAGAAGATTTTTATTCGAAATTATATGAATCCGACATTTCCGACGAGAATTATGAACACGCCAAAAACGTGTGGAAATCATTCGATATGAAACCATGAGAGATTATCACGATCTCTATCTGAAGACCGACGTTCTGCTCTTGGCAGACGTGTTGAAAAATTTTCGAGACGTCTGTCGTCGAAATTATGATCTGTATCTGGCTTGGTATTTCACCGCACCCAGTCTGGCGTGGGATGCTCTGTTTAAGATCACCAAAGTCCAATTGGAATTATTATCCGATGTGGACATGTTGCTCATGTTCGAAAGGGCAGCGAGAGGTGGTGTCTCGATGATCTCCCACAGATATTCTGAAGCTAACAATCCCTACATGAAAGAAGGTTTCAATTCAAAATGATCAAATAAATACATACAGTATTGGGATGCTAATAATCTGTATGGTTGGGCTATGAGTCATCCTTTACCGATTGGAAATTTCGAATGGGTGACAGAACTGGAAGAGATGCAAAAATGGAGAGACCATCCTTGCATTTTAGAAGTCGATTTGAACTATCTGGAAGAATTACACGATCTACACAATGAATGGAAATGATCGAAGGAGACAAGGAAAAACTCATTCCCAATTTATTTAACAAACGTAAGTACGTCGTCTACAGCGAGAATTTGAAACAATACGTCGATCACGGGATAAAATTAGTCGACATACATTGCATCATTCGATTCGACAAAGAGCCTTGGATGAAAAAATACATCGATCTCAACACAAATCTCAGAATTCAAGTCGAGAACGATTTCAAAAAAGATTTCTTCAAACTCATGAACAACTGCGTGTACGATAAATCGATGGAAAACATCAGGAAGAGAACCGATGTTCGACTCATCACGTCTCAGAAAAAAGCTAAAAAATTAGTGGCAAAACCCAGTTACAAACACCGAACCATATTCGATGAAAATCTAGTGGCTGTTCACATGCAAAAGACGCACCTGAAGTTCGACAAACCATATTATCTCGGACCAATCATCTTAGATATCAGCAAGCGATTGATGTACGAGTTTCATTATGATTACGTCAAACAAAAAATTGGTGATAAAGCCAAACTACTGTTCACCGACACGGACAGTTTAGTTTACGAGATAGAGACGAAAGATATCTACCGAGATATATCTCCGGATGTGGCCGCGTGGTTTGACATGAGCAATTATCCCATCGATCACCCATCCAACATTCAATCAAAAGACAACAAGAAGGTGTTGGGTAAATTTGACGACGAGGGCGGTGGTAAACAAATCATCGAATTCGTAGGCTTGAGACCCAAACTGTATGCTTTTGTTAGTTTAAAAAGAAAAAGAAAAATATAAAAAATAACGTCATTTTAGTGAATTATAATAAAATAAATAAATTTTTTTTAAAAATATACACATTTATGAATAAGAAAATAGAGATATCCGTAGAAGGTGTCGTCTTACCTAACGAACCCCTATCCAACATCGAATTGTCGAATGTGGCGAAGGATTTGAAAATCAAAGATTTTCAAGGCGTGTTTTCCAGAGATGCCTTGCCGAAGAGAAGACCTCGACAATCGGAATGCGGAATTTTAAATCTAGATGATTTATCGGGTGAAGGCACTCACTGGATGGCATGGTTCAAGAACGGGAAGAAGAATAATTATTATTTTGACAGCTATGGAATCTCGCCGCCGAAAGAAATAAAGAACTATTTCAACAAATCGATGGTTTGTTACAACACGGAACGAGTGCAATCGCCAGATCAAGTTTTTTGCGGTCACCTGTGTCTCTACATTCTCAAGAGATGGTCTGAAGGAGATCAGTTTCAAGACATTCTCAATGATTTACATTAGAGAGAGATTTTTTTTATAGTATATATAAAGGCAAACAATTATTAAAAAAAATTTAATCGAATAAAAACGAAAAATAAAAAATAAGTGAAATAATTCATTTTTAATAAACTGCGTTTGAAATATATTTTAAAACAAAAACCTCAAAACAACATGCCAGTCGATAAATTTGGTAGAAGTGACGACGAAAGTCAACCCAAAAAGAAGAGGAAGACGCTCGAAATCAGCGATGGTTACGACATTGCCAACTTGGACGAACGTTATGTTTGGAGATATGAACCTCGAGAGGAACCTTTGAACATGAATGATAAGAAGCTCTACAATCTTCCTGAGCCAATAGATCTCCCAGATGCTAAAAAATACGTCGACGGGGGAACGCAGATTTCAAACGAATCATGCTAGATATTTACGTGGATAAAGCCATGACCGACGATCTTGATCTGAAATCTAAATGTTTGGTGAACATCGCGAATCCCATAGATCCCACCGATGCCACGACTAAGAAATACGCGGACGACTCTCATGCGCGATTCAGTGAACATTTGAGAAGTAGATACGTTCAGAAAATGATGCACTCGGAATTGAACGCCAATTCTAACAAGATAACGTACGTGGCCACTCCCATGAATCCCAAGGACGTGGCGACCAAACACTACGTAGATCTGGAACAGAGAAAGTCTGACAGACGAGAAATGAAATCAGATCTGAATGCGGGATTCAACAAGATATTGAATCTGTCGAAGGTCGACGACGCGGATGCGGACTCAACCGTGGTCAACAAGGGTTATGTAGATTCTACCGTGATATGATCACAAGAATACGTAGAATCGCAAATGGACGATCTCTACCTGAACAAACAATCTGGCGGAACCATGGAGGGTGGCATCAACATGAACGGTCACAATTTATTCGGTCTCGATCACGATCCTGAATTCGATTCCAGCACAGTCAGCAGGAAGTACATGGACAACAACTCAGTCTGGAGAAAGGGCGACATCATGGAAGGTAAACTAGACATGGGCGGACGCACGCTCACGAATCTACTGGATCCCGTGCACATGTCGGATGCCTGGACCCTGATTTCAGTGGTGGAAAAAGTCAAATATGCTAGACAATTGATCACCGTGTGGGCCGAGGAGGCCGGCACGTTAGAGGAGGGAAAAACCGAGTGGTCTTTCGGAAACGGAGGTGGCGGATCGCAACATGGTCAGGTGGGATATCCCATGCTGTCAGGAAGTCAAATCATACGAATGTGTCTGGCTTCCATGGATTTAAATAACAGAGCGGTCGTCAATCTCACGGTGAATGGAGTAGAGAGCAATAAGAGATACAGCAGTGAAACGACTGAAAATCAACACGCGAATGTTAGCACGTTTGGCACGCCTCTCAAAGTGAACGCCGGAGACAGGATTAATTTTGTTATGAAAACCAATAATCCCGAAGCCGCCAATTCCGTGATGAGCCTACTGATCGAACTAGATCCTTTGAACAAACAGTGAACATGTGAAAATAATTAATTAAAAAATAATGAGTGATGATTAAAAACAAAAAAAAAGTAATGAGATTTAGAAAGATGTTCAATCTCTCTAGATCTCATTACTTTTATTTTTTCTGTTTTTACTCATTACTTTTTTATTTTGTTTTTAATTTTTTCACACACGTCTCTCATCGAATGATCGACATCTTATTTCCATCCAATTCGAATTGTAATTCTCTGTCCGACAGGACCAGGGTGAAGGCTTCAGTTTTTCTCGGCACGTTCCTATCGAATTGCATCTTGATCTGAATGTCTAAGACGCTACTCTTGAGTCGTTCACTCTGTTTACTGACGTCGAATACGAACATGGGATACATCGACTTGTATTCTGCCGGAAGATATGTTAGGATTGCTCATCAATTCGTCTAGACCGTGATACTTCTTTCTAAAATCAGCGGCATCGCCGTACAGTCTGCAGAAATCGTTCTTGTCGAACAACGCATTGTAATCGATTGCTGAATATCTCGTGGCATTCAGAAACACTTGCATGTTTCTCAAATGGCAGTGATCGAACAGCGATGCATTCGTTTCCTGAGACCCGTCCCTATGGGACTGAAACGCAACCACGATGAAACGCGGTCTCTCAGAAGCGGATTTCACCGTCAATCTCCAATCGAAGTGATTCGTGGAGGGTGGAATGCTAGCTGTGTCACACTGTCTCATTCTAAATCCCACAGGTAATTTACTCTTGGATTCTATGATCTTGTAGAGACGCGTTTTTTCCACGATCGAAGGCTCTACGTGCAGAACGAACCACGATATCTTGTATAGAGTTATCTTACCCGCATCGGTCGCAGTGAGTCTCACTATCGCATCGTCATTTCCTTTTTGAATCAACATCAGATTGTGTTTGAATCCGATCATGATCTTGTTGTAATCGTCTGTGAATCCAAAGATGTGTTTCAAAGGTATCCTGAATGAAAACGTTCCTTTAGGTCTGGACGTCTTGACAACGTAGTCGAATATCGCGATGGCGATGGCAATAGCAGGGCCGACGGTGTCTTTCATCCACAACTGATTAAGTCCTCTGGATTTTGAAAAATTATCTGGATACGTCAAGAGTCCGAATATCGTGGTGGCCTGACTGGGATGAAACACAGATTCTATCTCTTGTCCGGATAGCAAGTATTTTATATTACTGAATAGATGCATGATGCCATTATTGGCTAGAGTAACCGTGTCGTCGTCGACATAGTCGCTCCCATCTTCCTTGGTGAGACGTCCCTGCACCACTATGTAACTCTCGCTAGGATGGACGAATAGATCCTGAGTTTCGACGTTGATTCTTATCTCTCCCGCATTGCTCAAACTCGTTCCGGTTACCGGTTCGTATTCATGAACCTCATATTCTTGAATACTTTCATCTTTCACTATGCTTTGTGCTATATCTAGTATATTTGCCATTTTTGAAGGGTTTTTGTTTTTTGTTTATTAATTAGCTTGCTTTTTTATCTAAAAATAGTTTTAATTATTTTTTATTATTATTTTTCTCTCCTATATATATGTGTGTAAACAAGAAAATGTTAAAGAGAGTAAATAAAAAAAAATTTGTTTTCTTTATCAAAACTTCGTCTTCTGCAATTGTTGTTCGTAAAACTTTCCGACGATCTCTTCTCCATCCAAAGCTTCAATTTCGTAAGTCACCGGATCGGTGTGAAATATTTTGATTATCACGAAGATTTCCGAGGTCCATCGAGGAGTATAACCCTTTTCGAAGTGCTTCTTATAAGCGTAGATTCTCACTCGATCGCCGACCGCAAATTTCGGCGTTCTAGACTTCTTCCTGACCTTAGATCTCTCGGGATATAGATTCGCGTAGACCCGTTTTTCGTTTCGAGGATCGCTAGCTTCCGCGGGAGTCATCTTAAACGATCTGTGTTGCGTGTTGTTGTAATCTTTGACCAGACCGTTCAGAGCGCATATGTATTTCTTAGTCAAATCGCCGTGAAGTATCTGTGCATCTTTTCCTTCATCGTTCGATTCCAACATTCCACCATGCTGGCTTTCTCTTCGTTTTCGATCAAGTAGAGGTCGACTAATCGATGAACGTGCTTGTTGTAGAATTCCTTTCCCTTGTCCACCCACAATTTATTCAGTTTTCGAGAAGACGAGTCGAACACGCTCTTCAGAGCCTCGGCGACGCAAAGTCCCGATTTATTCTTCAAAGCTCTGATCCAACCGTATTTGGAAAAAACGTCGATGACCGTCAATAGATATTTGACGCCCTCGTTCCACCTCGAAAACGATCTCATGTCGACCAAGTCGGTGGACCAAATGTCATCCAAACCCTTCACGAACACCCTTCTCTTTCGAAATTTATGCACGATGGGTTTGTGTAACTCCACAGCCAATTCGCTCGTCAATAATCGTTTCTTCTTCTTTTCCGATGCACTTTTTTTTTTTGAACGCCCCATCCGAATCGACGTTTCGCACCGATCAGATTACCAACCAGCGAACGTTCTATCTTCTCTCTCCTGGTCGGATTCGATATACCTCTCAATTTCGACAACATGTTTTTATCGCAGACGTCGTTGCGAGTCTTGGTGTCGGGATGTCCGGCATAGCACAGATCATGATCATACGCAGCCGTGTCCACCCTATTCATAGGTTTGCTCCAAGATTTAGGAGTCAGATCGGCATTGAGTCTCTTGTTCAATTTCGTTCCGGGTCCCGTGAAACTGTGACCCGGCAGATGCATTTCGAAAGGTAGATTATTGATCATTTTATTCACGATGCCTTTGCTCGTGTTCCTTTTTTTGATGAATCGAGTCTTGATTGAACCACACACGTTGCAAATTCTGCGAAGCATCTGTCTCTCGTTTTTAGTTCGTACTTCTCGAGAATTACTCGTCTCGGTAACTCTCTTACACTTTACACAATACATTTTTTGAGAGTTATTTAAATTAATTTCGTTTTTATTTTATATATCAATTTAATATTTCTTTTTTAAAAATTCTGTTCTTATTATATATTTTTTTTTTCAATCGCTGGTCTTGAGTTCTATCATCTTACTGAATTCCTCCCTGACCTCTTTCCTCCCCTTTTCCATGAGAGAATCCGTCATCTCTTCCTTCATGATCTGACGAGTCTTGATTCTCATGGCTTCTTTCATGGCATCGTATTTTGTTTTCTCGCTCAATATCGTGAAGTATTCTCCGTCCGATATCC
The DNA here is from genome assembly GCA_031216915.1 of Pictodentalium vernedei. Classification (NCBI taxonomy): domain Eukaryota; kingdom Metazoa; phylum Mollusca; class Scaphopoda; order Dentaliida; family Dentaliidae; genus Pictodentalium; species Pictodentalium vernedei. Next base: position 234,148,840 of record CM062295.1, read on the forward strand.
TACCATCTTTCAATGCCATCGAGATCATTTTGGATATCGTGTCAATCTTGGAGTCGGCCAAGATGCGAATCTTTTCATGTTTCCTTGCCTTCAGATATAATTTCCTACTCAAAAAGTTTCAGAGTGTGCTAAACAATCCGGCGGCGAGAGCCACTCCTTATACGGTCAACACGATCGGAATGCCGACCACGGTCGACAACAATCCAATGCCGGCCACGTGTAAACCCATGGAAATCGTGATGAGTGTCGTGTCGATCGCATTGTCGAATTTCAGGAAACGCGAATACTTCTTCTTGAGAGAATGGCGAGAATCTCTCTCTCGAGTCAGATGCAATTGGATTCTACTGATTTGATCGATGCGATACCTCTCTCCTCTTTCTTTCTCTTCTAGCGACGGCGCCGTTCGGCTTCTCATCCTCATCGTCATCTAACGTCGGATACAATTTATTTCTGGTTCTCATTTTTGTATTTTTTCTTTCTAATATTAGATAAAAATTTTATGTGTGTATTTATTTTATATTCTATTCTCCCTTATTTATATCAACGAGAAAACTTAGATGTATGCTTCATTCAGCAATAATTTCATGATGCATCCCTTGTCTTCTAAAGTCAGACTTCTACGCGCCAATTTCAGTTCTTCCGAATTAGTGGGCTTGTCTCAACCCTTACAGAAGACTAATCTCCTCCAAAACGTGATCACTTCGTCGATTCGAACGCCGGTTCGAAATACTTGATGACCATATCTTCCCTTTCTATCGTCAGACACAAATGATTCTCGTGATCGAAGTCTAGATGATCCCGACATCCGACGCATCGTTCTAACAAGAGGCGACCTAGTTGTTCATTCATGCAGAATGCGTAAGCTCTCATCAGCATTTTTAAAAGAAACCTTGCTCTCAAAATCTGGGAATTGTTCATGATTTACGTATATTTTATTATCTATTTCGATTCAATATTATTTTTTAAATAACTATTTATTTATATATTTTTTTTCTCTCCTATATATCAATCACTTTTTATTTTCTCTCGACAAAACCGATTCCATCACTATTCGCCCCACAAAACTAGAGAGGTGAATCGACAAATCGAGTTTTCGCCGATCGGATCAGTCCCTAGACCGTCCCAAACGCGATCCCGAACGCAGGTGATACAGAATCCACAAACCGACTTTTTTCCACCTTTTTTCCATGTACCGTTTTTCCTGATCTAGAATCCACAAATGGGTTTCCCCGATCAGATCGCACTTTTGACGTTCGAACACCCGTTGGCAAACGTAGGTGATACAGAATCAGCAAACCGCTTTTTGATGCTGATACAGAATCCGCAAAACGTTTTTTGCTCGCGTTCACCAACGATGGATCGATGGTCTGATCCGTGATGAGAACGTAGAGAAAAAATTTTTATTGTATAATTTCTTAAAATTTCGTACATGTGTCGAATGTACGTGTTCGCCAACGGGTGTTTGAACGTCAAAAGTGCGATCTGTGAGCCCCAAAACAATTGCGGATTCTGTATCACCATGAAAAAACAACATTTTTGCACTCTGTACACTATTTAACACTGAATCCCTATGGCGGTACATGTACATGTACAAGTGATACTGAATCTGCTTTTATTACCTACTGACATCAAATACTCAAAGAAAAAAAAAATTCAGCCATAGGGTTGAACTTAAAGTCTGATAAGCCTGGACCTAGTCATTTTTGATAAGGACACACTGAGGAACATTCAGAATGACCTAATTTCTCCTTAGATTTTAACCAACAGGTAGCACAAAAAAATGCTCAACAGTTTTTGATTGACATTTAATCGTTCCTTTATGACGTGCTTTCAAAAAGCATTTGTTTCTCTGAAAAGCACTGCTAAACCAAATATCAGGTACTGTTTTATCAGAGCTTACAGAAAATTTATGAGCACCCGAGGTGTTTTTTGGTCGGATAAACTTAGCTTTTTAAAATAGAAGTTTCATTACACTAGAGTCATTCGACCAAGTATTTTGTTCCAACTCAATACGTTGAAGCCAGTCACTGTGAAAGTTTAATAGTGCTTTCCAGTCATAAATTGTGTAATAATAAACCATTTTCTTGAGTACAGATAATCTACCTCTACGCTCAGTAGAAGTTATGTCAGAACAAGTAATAAAATCGAGAGTTGATTCTCGGTCTTTTCGATGCTGTATCTCTTATCGCTCTCTGCTCCATTCACCATGAGATTGATGACTGCTCTGTTATTCAAATGCGTGGAAGCCAGACCCATTCGAATGACTTTGCCTTCCAACAGCATGGGATATCCCACCTGACCGTGTTGCGATCCGCTACCTCTGTTTCCGAAAGACTATTCGGCTTTTCCTTCTTCTAATGCACCGCTCTCCTCGGCCCACACAGTGATCAATTGCCTAGCGTGTTTGATTTTCTCCATCACCGAAATCAGGGTGCAGGCGTCCGACATGTGTATGGGATCCGGAAGATTCGTGAGCGCATGTCCGTGTACTTTCCATGATGTCGCCCTTTCTCCAGACTGAGTTGTCGTCCACGTACTGCCTGCTGACCGCGCTGGAATCGAATTTAGGATCATGATCGAGACCGAATAAATTCTAACCGTTCATGTTGATGCCACCCTTCATGGTTCCACCAGATTGTTTGTTCAGGTAGAGATCATCCACTTGCGATTCTATGTATTGTTGAGATCGCATCACGGCAGAATCCACATAGGCCTTGTTGACCGCGGTGGAGTCCACGTTGGTATCGTCGATCTTCGACAGATTCAATATCTTGTTGAGTCCCGCATTCAGATCCGATTTCATTTCTCATCTGGCAGACTTTCTCTGTTCCGGGTCTATGTAGTGTTTGGTCGCCACATCCTTGGAATTCATGGGAGTGGCCACGTTCATTATCTTGTTAGAATTGGTGTTCAATTCCGATTGCATCGTTTTCTGAACGTATCTACCTCTCAGGTGTCCGCTGAATCACGCGTGAGAGTCGTCCGCGTATTTCTTGGTCGTGGCATTGGTGGAATCTAAGGGATTTGCGACGTTCACCAAACGTTTGGATTTCAGATCGAGATCGTCAGTCATGGCTCTATCCATGTAATTATCTCTCATGATTTGTTCAAAATCCACGTTCCCCCTGTCGACGTATTTTTTAGTCGTTGCATCTGCAAGATCTACTCGGGAAGATTGTACAGCTTGATATCGATCATGTTCAAAGGTTCCTCTTGAGGTTCGTATCTCCGAATGTAATGTTCGTCCAAATTGGCGACATCGTAACCATCACCAACTTTGAGCGTCTACCTCTTCTTTTTGGGGCGACTTTCGTTGTCACTTCTACCAAATTTATCAACTGGCATGTTGTTTTGAGTTTTTGTTTTAAAAATATATTTCAACGCAGTTTTTTTAAAAATGAATTATTTTTCACTTATTTTATTTTTTGTTTTATTCGATTAAGTTTTTTTTTAAATAATTTTTTACCTTTATATATATTCTATAAAAAGAAAATCTCTCTCTAATGTAAATCATTGAGAATGTCTTGAAACCGATCTCCTTCCAACCATCTCTTGAGAACGTAGAGACACAGGTGACTGCAAAACACTTGATCTGGCGATTGCACTTGTTCTGTGTTGTAACGAACCACCGATTCATCGAAATAATTCTTTATTTCTTTTGGTGGCGAGATTCTGTAGCTGTTGAAATAATAATTTTTCTTCCCGTTCTTGAACCACGCCACCCAGTGTGTGCCTTCACCCGATAAATCGTCCAGATTTAAAATTCAACATTCCAAGTGTCGTCTTCTCTTCGGCAAGGCATCTCTGGAAAAGACGCCTCAAAAATCTTTGATTTTCAAGGCCTTCACAGCATTCGACAGATCGATGTTGGATAGGGGTTCATTAGATAAGACGACACCTTCTACGGATATCCGTATTTTCTTATTCATAAATGTGTATTTTCTTTTTTTTATTTATTTTATTATAATTCACTAAATCACGTAATGTTTATTTTATTTTTTTATTTTTCTTTTTTAAACTAAATCTCTTGATGTCTCTATTGACTTCCATAATCTTGAATTCGTCTAATTCCTCTTGATTTTCTGGGATCCTCTCGTTCTTAATCATATTCGAAATGCAATGTCCTAGTGCCAAAGTGCTTCTTTTATCGTCTAACACGATTCTCTTATCGTCGTCGGCCGTCAGTGAAATCCTGCTGACTATTTCGGTATATAAGTCATGATTGTCACTTCGAATCGATTTCATAGTCTTGTACACCAGCCCACTTCCGAACTGACAATCTTTATGCTCTCGGAAAAAGATGTTTTTCTTCACCACACACACACTTGAACCCCTTTGCACTACTTGATCTCTTCGCCTTCTAGGTGATAAGCATACAGTTTGGGTCTCAAACCCACGAATTTGATGATATGTTTACTGCCGCTCTCACCCTTAAATTTACCCAACACCTTCTTGTTGTCGTTCGATTGAATATTGGATGGGTGATCGACGGGATAATTGCTTGTGTCGAACCACGTGACCATGTCCAGAGATATATCTCGGTAGACGTCTTTCATCTCTATCTCGTAAACCAAACTGTCTGTGTCAGTGAACAGTAGTTTGGCTTTCTCGCCGAATTTCTGTTTGACGTAATCGTAGTGAAACTCGTACATCAATTGCTTGCTGATATCTAAGATGATCGGTCCGAAATAATAGGGTTTGTCAAACTTCAAGTGCGTCTTTTGCATGTGAACGGCCACTAGATTTTTGTCGAAAATGGGTCGGTGCCTGTAATTGGGATTCGCCACTAATTTTTTAGCTCTTTTCTCAGATGTGACGAGTCGAATGTCGGTTCTCTTCCTGATGTTTTTCATTGATTTACTGTGCACGCAGTTGTTCATGAGTTTGAAGAAATCTTTTTCAAAATCATTCTCGGCTCGAATTCTGAGATTCGTGTTGAGATCAATGTATTTTTTCATCCAAGGTTTTTCGTCGAATCAAATGATGCAATGTATGTTGAGTAATTTCATCCCGTGATCGATGTATTGTTTCAAATTCTCGCTGTAGACGACGTACTTACGTTTGTTAAATAAATTGGGAATGAGTTTTTCGTCATCTCCTTCAACCGGTTCCATTCGTTTGGGAGCCAGCAGATAATCGTTGTGCAGGTCATGTAACTCTTCTGGATAGTTCAAATCGACTTCTAAAATGCAAGGATAGTCTCTCCATTTTTGCTTCTCTTCCGATTCTGTCACACATTTGAAATTTCCTATCGGTAAAGGATGACTCATGGCCCAACCATACAGATTATTAGCGTCCCAATACTGTATGTATTTATTCGATCGTTCCGAATTGAAACCTTCTTTCATGTAGGGATTGTTGGCTTCAGAATATCTGTGGGAGATCATCGAGACACCACCTCTCGTGGCCTTTTCGAACATGAGCAACATGTCCATGTTGGATAATAATTCCCATTTGACTTCGGTGGTCTTCAACAGAGCATCCCACGCCAGGCTGGGTGCGGTGAAATACCAAGCCAGATCCAGATCGTAATTTCGATGACAGACGTCTCGAAAATTTTCGAACACGTCTACCAGAAGTAGAACGTCTGTCTTCAGATAGAGATCATGATAATCTCTCATGGTTTTCATATCAAACGATTTCCACACGTTTTCGGCATGTTCATAATCCTCATCGGAAATGTCTGATTCGTAGAATTTTGAATAAAAATCTTCTTTCAAAGGTAGCGCGGTGTCGTCGAATTTCTTTAGATCATTCATGTAATCATAAGGATAGACTTCTTCCCGCAAGTGTTCACTTGTGATTTTAAATTTATCCTTGCTCATGTTATCGACTAATTTTTCCAGACCAGTCGACATGAATTTAAAAGTGTCAATGAAACGTATGACTCTATGAATGCATTTCGTTTCTTCTTCCAATGTCTCTCCATCGATTACTCTTTTCTTCCCCACGACCTTCCATTTCGTGAAGGAAATGTATCTTTCTTCGCTGTTCACGATGCAGTTTAATTCTTCGTGGGAGGTGCCGAGATTTTTCATGAAAAGATGACTGTCGTAACCCGAGAGATTGTGAAATATCACCGGATATAAAGTGGCATCTCGATATCTTAAATTACACTTGCTGTGGGCCGGACCGCGATACAGACCCATGTAATGATGATGGTCTCTGACCTTCTTATTTTCCTGCGAATTCTCATCGAATGATTGTCTGTATATGTGACATTTGGTGGCTCTGCTATTTTCATCCTGCTGCTCTCGCGTGATGATCATTTTCACCATAGTTTTGAATTTGTCGTATAAAATTTGAATTTTTGATTCTAACTCTTCCATGAACCTTTGAGCCACGTCGTCGTCTTCGCACCATTTCGTGTAGGTGAAGGGACCCATGTCGTGTTGCAAGTCAAAAGTGCATTTCACGTAATTGCAATAGCCCAAAGGCATGTGTTTTTGATATCTTTCGGCGTAACTTCGAAGAGCGTCTGGTTGGCAGGAACTCATTTTCATGGTGAATCATTCGAAATCGGCGTACATGATCAATGGCACTTCTAACCTTTTATTGTGATTGTGAAAGTTCACGATGGTGTTGGGTTTGGGCATTTCAACGGTGACGCCTTGATTTTCATTGCAATATTCCTGATATTTTGCTAACGATTTTTTCCTGCGAAACGCGTTCATGCAGTTGCAACATAAATATATCATACTTTTATGTTTATTATTCTGTCTCGACAGTAATTGGCTCGGATGTTTAACTCAACAATAATGACGATTGTCGCCGTTCGAAAACAATAATAAAATAATAGTCTTTTCTCTTCCGAGATATGAAGTCTGTCGCAGAGGATAGTTCATTCATTTTTCCTCATCGTATCCCAAGACATTCACCGCTACAGTTGGATTTTGAGCTTCGAAACATCTGATGTCTTTTAATGGTGTTGGAAAAGTCACTCCGGTCCAATTGAGATTTTTACAAGTCTCCTCATAACAAGAAACTCTCTCGGAGTGGATTTTGACGGGGTGTAAAGCAGGGGTAACTGCCCCTTTAAACACTGATCATCTTTATTTCTCACATTGACCATTGCGTTTTTTTTAGCTCGGAAATACAGTAATTCCACGTAGGAAGACGCTTTCAACGAATCATTTTTGGTCACGTGAATTTCGAGATTCAACACCTCTTTGAACGTCCAATTGCTACCTCTATGTTGATAATTCGCGAGAGATGTCAACATCTTGTCTTTCATTATTTCAAAAATGTCCAATAAATCTGAACCACTAAATACGGGTTGGATGCCAGATTTGAAGTATGCAGCTTTCACGATGCTCTCGTCAGAGTTCACATTGATTTTATTCATCACACAATGGAGTATCATCGCAATTTTAGTCCCATGTTGATGTGTTTGCAAAATAAATCCAATACTTTTTTCTTCACCCGTTCCATGAACAATTTCGGATCGACTTTCTTGAACGAGGGAATCACGTCGAAAGTTTTTAAAATGCCTTTGATCGCACTCTCCCGTTCTACAGGATTCGATTGGAATGCTTTCATGATGATTCGTCCTACATATTCTTTTCCTTTCCCTTCGTTGATTGCTCATTGAATTTCATTCAATATATGTGGTTCGTCTCGATTCTGAACTGCATCACTCGTTTTCGTTTTTTTTATTATTATTTTTTTTAAACTTGCAGTTCTTCAATGGCTTTTCGTTTGGTCGTCTTCTTATTTTTCAAAACCAGAACATTTTTTTTTTTGATGTCAGCATTTCGATTCCCTTTGCCACCTTTTTCTTCTCATTTTTCGCAACTGGAACGTTTTTTTTTAACGTCATTGCTATCAGCATGTCGTTTCCCTTTTCATTGAGCAAACTACGTAACTCCTCGCGTAACTCCTCGCGTAACTCCTCGCGTATGATTTTTCTAAGTTTTACATCATGCTGCACTACTACCACATTTCGTTTTCTATCATCAGGTGTTACTGCCATCAGCTTATTTTTTTGCAATTTGAGTCTGTTTAAGTTTGTTCACTTTCGATCTTTCGATTTTCTTTCTAGCACCTCGCGAATGATACTCCTGTATGGCTTTAATTTTTTTGGATTTGGTTCTATGATTTCTGAAATTTGGAATTTTTAATTCTTTACAAATCTCGTTTAACTGAGGTATGGTATACTTATCTAAATTTTCCATTTTTTTTTTATTTATTTGCTTTATTTGTAAGAATATACTTTGAATTTTTTTGTTTAAATAATCATTTTTTGTAAAAAGTTTTTTTTAAAATAGTCTTTTGTATATTTGTTTTTAATTCCCCTCCAAAAAAAATTTTTTTTTTGAGATTGATCGATTTTTATTTCCTTAACATGGAAAAAATTGAATAAATACGATAAAAAAAAATAAAGGAAATTAAAAATTTAAACTTTTGTATATATATATATATAGAGAGAGAAAAAAACTTTTACAAAAAAAAAATGTTCACATTAAGGAAAAATTAATTTAAAAAAAAAATTTCTGTATATATATATAGAGAGAGAAAAAAAACTTTTTACAAAAATTATTATTTAACACAAAATTCAAAAAATATATTATTATTTGCTATAATTCATAAAAAAAAACCAAAATAATCAATCATGACAACAACACCTAAAAGATGCGAATTGAAATTGAAACGAGTCGAAACGTGCAAGAAACTTGGTTGTAAAATTTATAGATTACAATGACACGACACTATCGAATTGAATGAGGTTGAGATGAAGGGCTTATAGCACAAATACAACAAATATAGCATGCCTTTGAAATTGGATGAAGCCGCGCTCGATTTGTTTTACAAGTACGAAAGCGATCTACAGAATATCGTCATCGCTGAAGACAAAGAATTCAATAAGGGCGATTTGTCATTACCCTACAGAAGTTACATATATCCAAAAATCTCTCTCGAACTCGTAAAGAAATCGGGTGGTGAGAGCGCGTTGACCGAAGTAAAAAAAACTCGCAAAAGTAAAGATAAACATTCAACACATATGCAAAAATGGAGAAGACACGACCATTAACATGCTAATAACGGACTTGGAAATATAAAAAAAAAACAATAGAGAGAGCGATTAGTGAAGAAGAAGGGAAAAAAAGTAATGAGATCCAGAGAGATTGAACATCTTTCTAAATCTCATTACTTTTTATTTTTTTTTTTTTTGTTTCCTTCTTCTTCTTCTTCTTCTTCTTCTTCTTCATTATCGCTCATATATATTGTAATAACGTTTCCCTATTTCTCCACTTTCATTATTGATTCTTCTTTTCTTTTTTTGTGATATATTACGTTTTTATAAGAAAACATTTCATTCCCTCTATCATATTTATGAACGAATGTGGTGCATCTCTTGGCAACACTGACATCATTATTCTCTTCAAAAGGTGATGGTGGTGGTGGTGGTGGTGGAAAACAAAAACAACTCATTCTTCTTCTTCTTTTTAATTTCCACAATCTATCCCTGTTTTTTTCACTTCTTTTTCCAGTTCTTTCCTGAAATATCCATCATTATCATTCAAAAAGGTCTCGTAATCCTTTTTATCCATTTTTTATATTATTTTTTTTATACTTTATATAATTTATATTTTTATACTTTATATAATTATATAATTTTTTTTTTTACTTTATAATAACATACTCAAAAGTGGTATACCCTTAAACGGCGAATCCGCACCAAACAGCAAACCCTTACTGAGTCGCTCCATGTCCTGTCCTTTCTTCAGATAAAGACCATTTCCACTGAAAAGGTCGCCACCTCCCACTGGTTTTAGATACAATCCTTTACCGCATTTTGTGTCAACGTGACACACAACTCCTCCCTTCTTCAAAAACAGTCCGTTACCCATTAAATTCTGAACTACCGAACTCCCGATTCCTGAGAGAACTCCCGGCAACACGGTCTTCCCGAGAATGGGCAATACTTTTGCGGTGAGTGTCCCCAACAGCAGTAGGAAACCACCTTTCATTCTCATATTGTATCTCAGTTGAGTGGGACTCAATCTCACCGTCAACCCTCTTCCATGATGAATCGCTTTCTACATCCTTTTGCTTTGGGTTCTGGTCCAGGCAATCGAATCGCGACCACCACTCGACAGATCTTCGTGAGTGAATTTGAATCTCACCGTCTCACCTAGAGTTAACGCTCTCTCAAGTTTCTTCCTCTGTCCTTCGGATATGTTCACGTTTTTAACCACGTATTCAGCCATATTTCTTTTTCTTTAAATATATTTGTTCAATTGTTTTTTTTTGTTTAATGATAATTATATATTAAATAATTTTTGTAAATTAATATTGCATTTATTTTATTTTCTTATTTATATATATATACGCAATATTTTCTTTTTAATTTTTTTTTTTTTCACTTTTTATATTTCTCTTATGTGAAATCATATCATCACCCTCTCTCCACGAAGATCTAACAGCTCACCATTTTGATCTGTTAACGTGGTTTTGAGACTATACAACGTGTCTAAAATCATGGGTAGATAAACTAAATTTCGAGGTCGTTCCATGATCTTATAACCCAGCGACATGTTTGGAAAGAAGGAATAGATCGTCGGTTGTGCGCTACCATTCACGTAGCTTTCAGCAATCACGTCCATGTTCACCAGAATACTATTAATGGCGAGAATGTCGACCATATTTTCAGACGTTGCGTGGCCTCGATACATCTTTTGATCGAATCCCAACATCTTGCCAATTGAATTGTCCATTTTGAAATCCACTCGAAAATTATCTTCCAAATCCAACATCGTCTGTAGGGTATTAGTGTTGGGAGCGAGTCTGATCTTGTTGCTTCCCTTTCCATCCGTCTTCATTCGCATCTGAATGTAATTGTTCAAATCGTCTATGTTGTAACTTCCTTTGGGAATTCGAATCTCCAACTAATCCACTTCGTCGGAATACTTGAACAAGTTATTCTTTACGGTGACGTTGGGAAAGGGATAATAAGTCTCCAGATTCACCAACGCCATCTCGTATCTATTCTCCCTATTCAATTCGATGGAATGTTCGAATTTCGTCATGAATCGAGTCGAATCGCCACTCACCACGATTTGAATGGACTGTTTTGCAGCCGTATTCTCAGCTATCTGTTCTAACAATTCTCCTTGTTCAAATATTATTTTTATTTTTATTTTTTTATTTTTTTTTAAAACTAAATTATTGATGATTTATTATTATTTTCTAATTTTTGTTTTCGCTCTCTATTTTATTATCATCAGAAATATAAAACTTGTCAAATCCACTCCAATATTTTCTGCGATTAAATTCGCTAGTCAAATTGATCACGACGAAATCGTGAAGTCCTCCATCCCAAAGCCTCTTGCAGAATCTCCTGCATTCTTCTCTGCTCGTGTTGTTTGTGACAGGATCTCCATAGATGTGATTGAGATTCTTGAGATCCTGGTGAAAGAGACACAGAAAATTAGCGTTCTCCCTTATCGTCTGTCTGGGCAGTCGAAAATAATTCTGAGACAGGTAGAAACAGTCCACGTTGCTGTGACAACACCTAACGTAATACGATTCACATCAGTTCTGTCTCTCCAAAAGCAGATCATCGAAAATCATGAGATTCTTATTTTCTGATTTCAATTCCCTGGGATCCGGATCGTCGCTTGCGTTCTCGTAAAATCAACACTCGACGTTTGAAGACACATTTCTCTTCATCAATTCCATCGCCGCACTGTCCAAAATGGTCGAAAGAGAAGCTACGCTTTTGTCGAATTCCTCCCTACAGTCGAAGATTCTGGCTATGACGTCCTTGGGCAATCTATGATCCATGCACTCTCAAAGCAATCTGTATTCAGATTGAAATAGACTCTTGCCGAACACGAATAATCTGTCTTAATCCAACAAGCAGAGTTGTGACAACAGATTCATCAACAGATTGGTCTTTCCACAATTCGATTTTCCCACTATCATGCCCCTTATGCTCTTGGGAAAGAACTCGTTATTCAACCTCTTGGTCGTGGCATCGTTCCAAGACATATCTTTGATGTTCATCTTTTTTCTTTTTTTTTTTTTTTTTTAGATTTTCAAACTTAATTTTTTTATGTTTTTCAAACTCGGTTTATAAATATTTATTATTTATTTATATTACACCGTCGTGGGTTTTATTCAATCTAGATCCACTCGTCATTATGACTAAATCTTGTATGGGTAGCACAGCATCCTTAAAATCTTTCCAACTTTTCGGCGATCGCTCTAACATAGCTCGCTTCACCGGTGGACTGATCAACTTATCGATCATTGCATCCGCTGCCCTCTTGCCAGCCACCAAAGCGATCCTACCACTAGCTTCGGAAGCAGCTTTCTTACCAGCATCCAAAGCCGTCTTCTTACCGACCTCAAACGTGGTTGATGCGAGTTTTCTACCTGCATCACTGAACACTCGCATTATAGAATCAACGATACCAGAACTGCCTTGATCATAAGTTCTGACGTATCCCATGTTCTTTATCAACAACATATTTTATTTTATATATATTTTTGTTTTTTCGCTCATAAATCGTTTTTTTTTTTAAATATTTTTATTATTTTTAGTGTAGATTTACTTTTTTATTTATCTGTTTACAGGTAGAAACAGTCCACGTTGCTGTGACAACACCTAACGTAATACGATTCACTCTGCTTCAAGAGACATTAACAAAATGCTTTTGAAAAACAGACGAGACACACTTCACTATTTTCACCTATTAAATGAAACTCAATTTACAACATTAAAACGATTTTAAGTGGAAATGAAAAGAAACTTGACAAAACTGATTTGTTTACAATTATCTTTAAACTCTCCACAATTTTCACCATTGATTTATTGAATGAAAAACCGTTCATTTTACATCTGCATCGTTAAACAACTAAGTGAAGATGAAAGAAAACTCGACAAAACTGATTTGTTACAATTTACCTCAAAACTCATAACGATTTTATTTTTCATCCATTCCCTCCACTAGAAAATCTTCACCGTTTTTTTCGTCCACGATCGATCGCACCGCCGTCTAGACAACGATTACAAACGTAGAGAGAAAATTTTCGTCCCATTCTAATTTTTTTATTTCCTCCATTTCTTAATTTTTATATTTTGCTGTCCTGGAATCCGCACTAGTTGGTTAGCGTATCCTAGATGGTGCTATCGATCGTTGGTGAAAGTCAGGGAAAAAATTTAAGATCGATTTTCCTGTCCTGGAATGTACAATCGTTCATCGCCGACTGGATCACACCCACCACCATCTAGAACGTGATTGCGAACGTCGGGCAAAATTCATCGATTCTGATTTTTCGATATTTTTTATGCTGTCCTGGAATCCGCAAAACGCATTTTGATGTTGTCCTGGAATCCGAAAAGCGTTTCCACCGGCGTTCGCCAATGATCGATCAAATGTCTTAACCCACGATGGTGAACATTTGAGAAATTTTAGGTTGATTTTCATAGATTTTTCTTCCGCGTGAATTGTGCTGGAGTCCCCACTCGTTCGCCAACGGCTGATTGAACCATCTAGGACATGATAACCAACTTGTGTGGATTCCAGGACAAAATGTACAAAACATGTTTTGTACATTTGTGTACATTTTAACACTGAACTCTATGGTACATGTACGTGTACGTGTACACATACATGTACAAGTGAAAAAAGTGTCCTGGTATCCGCCTTTTACACCTACTAAGGTGAACTTGAAACGGACGAATTCAAGTGATATACGCTTCTAAAAAATCAAAACATAAAAAAAAATTTAAGGTGAACTTGAAACGGACGAATTCAAGTGATATACGCTTCTAAAAAATCAAAAGATACGTTTTTGTGACTCAGGATAGTTATTGCAAGCGACGTATATAAAATATACAGGTTTTATTGATAGAAAATATTAAGGGTGGAATTTGATGGAGACCACAGATGATAAATTATGTTTGTTGGAAGTGAGTTTTGGAGAAAAAAAACGCAAACCATATCAACTTGACTCAAGAATAGTTGAGGTTTTTTCATGTATCATTAAAATATTATTTATAGATGGATTACCGATTCAAATGAGTTGTGGTAATGCAGAAAAAAGATAAGGTTGTGAAAACAAATTTGCATTTGGTGAATTTTTGTTTTTTGTTTTTGAAAGTTCACTTAGGCATTTCCAAATTTTGTGTCATATTAACACTTACGCTGCTGAAAGTGATAATTGTCACCTATTTTATGATGATTATCTGTACTTTCTGGTGTGCGCAGATCAAAACCTACCATCTGATTAATTGTTGGAAAGGGCTCAGAGAGCCCTTTTCAACAATTCATCAGGTGATAGAGTTTCAAGTATGTCAGGGTATGCCATAAATTTTATTGAAGTTCCTCACATACAGGCGCACATAGACGTCCTTCGTATATGGCTAAAGTAGGCATGACAGTAAAAGAGTTAAATGCGATACAAAATCGACTTGATGTGAGTAGTAGGAAAGCGATGAACCGGACCCTATTGGGGGTGGGAATTGGGGGGGGGGGGAGAAGTGACTACATAATTTCGTGACCCAGTGTCGCCATGTTGTGTTGTGTTAACACCCTTTGACTATTTGTATACTCTGTATAACTTAATATTAACTGTCAAACCCTTTAAACTGAATGAACTCTATGTTTTAACTATAACCCTAATGAAGGTATATATAATTAACACCCTTTGAACTTAATTCTTCCAAAAGAGAAGGGGAATACCCTCGAGTGTATATGTAAAAACGCGGAATCCAAATTTTTACGGAGTCCGATAAGACTCCCACGTATGGAATGCCTTATATAGCTTGTCTATATGTATAGGTGTTATACAGGAGAAATAAAGCAATATGATTGAAAATTTTGAAGGCCTGAGCGAAGGTATAGCTAGGAAGTAGTGTTACAAGTCAGTAGTAATGGTTCAAAGCTGCAACAGTGATAGAAGACTATTGTATTGGGTGACCAGAAGTAATGATTCAAAGCAGCAAGAGTGGTAGAAGACTATAGTATTGGGTGACTGCTGTAGAAGCTAATGATAGGACAGATAGACCATAGACAAGTAGTGGCCTTGGGGCTTTGGAGATAAGATGGAAGCCATTGGTAAGACTACCGGTATAGGAGCTGTATAGGAGCCATACAGGAGCTGGGTCATGGGTATCCTTAAATACCGAAATGAGGCTAAGAGGGAGAGTAAATTAAACCTCATTGAGGGATTGTTTCATGGCCTTCGTGGCCTCAAACGAAATGAGACTAAGAGGGATTGTAAATTAGACCTCATTGAGGGCTTTTCTCATAACCTTCATGGCCTCATACGACTAAAAAGGGGTGCCGAAGGCCAGACGTTTTCCACAAAGGGGTGCTGAAATTGGGGTGCCTGAGGATATGGTTGTTAAATACCGAGATGAGGTTAACAGCGATCGTAAATTAGACCTCATTGAGGGATTTTTTCATGGCCCTCATGGCCTCAAACGAAATGAGGCTAAGATGGATAGTAAATTAGACCTAGGGCTTTTCTCATAGCCCCCATGGCCTCATACGACAAAAAGGGGTGCCGAAGGCCAGACGTTTTCCGAAAAGGATTGCTGAAATTGGGGTGCAGATGAGGTTAAGAGGGATAGTAAATTAGACCTCATTGAAGGATTTTCCATGGCCCTCATGGCCTCAAAAGAAATGAGGCTAAGAGGGAAAGTAAATTAGACCTCATTGAGGGCTTTTCTCATAGCCCTCATGGCCTCATACGACTAAAAAGTGGTGCCGAAGGCCAGACGTTTTCCAAAAGGGGTGCTGAAATTGGGATGCCACGGGATATGGCTGTTAAATACCGAGATGAGGCTAAGGGGGATAGTAAATTAGGCCTCATTGAGGGATGTTTCATGGCCCACATGGCCTCAACCAATATGAGGCTAAGAGGGATAGTAAATAGACCTCATTGAGGGCTTTTCTCATAGACTTCATGGCCTCATACGACTAAAAAGTGGTGCCGTAGGCCAGACGTTTTCCAAAAAGGGGTGCTGAAATTGGGGGTGCCATGGGATATGGCTGTTAAATACCGAGATGAAGCTAAGAGGGATAGTAAATTAGGCCTCATTGAGGGATGTTTCATGGCCCTCATGGCCTCAACCAATATGAGGCTAAGAGGGATAGTATATAGACCTCATTGAGGGCTTTTCTCATAGACTTCATGGCCTCATACGACTAAAAAGGGATTCTCCAGAAGGTATCCTCGATAAGTATCCTCAAATAATACAATACCGGGTCATGGGCATCCTCAAATACCGAAATGATGCTAAGAGTCGTATGTGCGATACTCTATGGCTTATTTGCCCGATGGGATTCGAGGCGTTTGAGCAATGACTTATCAGTAACTTCTCGATAGATTCTTGGCTTTAGGAATGATAGGCTTTCAAGGAGGTTATCTATCAGTTGGCTATTATCCAAAGGGACCCCTCAGTACTATAGCATTACGTGCTACTATTAAAATCCGTGGTATGGCGGTCCTAAAAGGGATTCCTGAAGAATCCATATCAAATAAAGCGGATTTTAGTGATTTGGAGGGATTGTCGGGTTGTTTGTGGTAATTCTATGAATTAAACGAGGATTCTGGGGGAAACCGTTACAGAAAATTACTCTAGTTCAATCGAACTCACCCTGGGCCACCTCGGTACTACAGCACTACCTGCTAAGCCGATAAAATGGGGAATCGGTAGTAAATAAAGTCGTTTTTGGTGATTTGGAGAGATTGTCAGGTTGTTTGTGGTAATTCTACGAATCGGGAAATTACTCTTGTACAAAGGAACATGCCCTCCGAACATGTCCCCGCACTATTTCAGAAATTTGGATAACATAGCAACCACATGCTACCATAGAAACGAAGATGGTGGCCCCAGTATACAAAATGGCCGACCGAAACACGGATCACCCTAACAACACGCGCTGCGCATGAGCACTAGGACCACGTATCACTGTGGGGATGACGTCACCGTCACAAGATGACCGCTCACGCGGGCTACCATGAGAACACAACATTGCGCCACTGGGTCACGTGACTATGACGTAACTTCTCCCTCTCCCACCCCCAATAGGGCCCGGTTCATCGCTCTCTTACAACTGATGTGACATGCCAACGTAACCGTATGCAAACAATAATACATGTAGTCCTTGAAAATTATTAACACACTCTTTGAAAAGTGCTTGAATTTGATTCTCGGATATCTGTATAAACCTGAACTACTGGGTGCACTATTCTACCGGACCCACTATTTTTCCCTGGCCGAAACCCTGCCATAACGGTTGGGAATTTCCTAGGACAGCACCACTTTTAGATAGGATTCTTTATGGAAATTATATTCCCAAAATTTCGAAATGCTGAGGCTCAAAATGAGATTGAAACAGTAAGGTCAAGAAAAAGACGTAAATTGGCTTCGTTGACATCCAGGTCAAAATTTTAATTCCAAAAATGGATGTGCACAATGTCAAATCTCCATAAAACAGTTTGTGAAGTTTCATAGCTGTGTGATTTTTATATATACGGAGATAATGAAATATGACAAAATAGCATAAACTTTGAAGTGACCTAAAACCGTAAAAATGTCGAAAACTGAAAAACAACAAAACTGCTATCTCCTATTTTTTTTTTAAATTTCACAAACAATCCAGCGCATTTAAGTTTTAGCTGACCAACGAAGTTGTGTGAGCTTATGTCATGACTCGAGGCGCGTCGGGGTCGGGGTCGGCGTCAACACTCACACTGTTTCTTTGGCTTATAATTACCCACATACCCTTACCCAGTGATATTTGTTTCGATTTTTAGAGTGTTTTTGCAATGTTAGACTTTTTTGTAAGTATGGACTGCTTTGCTTTTCACGAGTGGAGGCTACCACCGGTATGATGAGGCTTTTATATTTTGTATATGTGTTAAAGTGTTTTTGCAATGTTAGACTTTTTTGTAAGTATGGACTACTTTGCTTTTCATGAGTGGAGGCTACCACCGGTATGATGTGGCTTTTATATATGTGTTAAATGCATCAATATGAGTCAACATTAACCCTTGACTGGACATTTTTGCAGATTTGTAATAAGCCTAGGTTTATTGCATGCCATGCGTTGGTGAGCTAATGGGGATGGACACCCTCCTCTTGTTTACCCTATGACATCATTTGAGAGTTCGACCATTACGGTTGGGAATTTCTTAGGATGACACCACATTTTTAGATATGTTTTTTGTTGAGATTATATTCCCAAAATTTAAAAAAAAAACGAAGCTCAAAATGAGGTTTGAAATAAACGATATAGAAAAAAATATTAAATTGGCATAGCGGGCATCGGGTGTCTCAAACTGAAATCAAGAGATAAAGGTGCACAACTTCTAATGGCCACAAATAGGTGTGGTAAGTTTCAAAGCTCTATCCCGCATAAATAGGGTGATATTTACCCACGAACATATTGCTTTTAATGAAGAACGTGGAAAATAGGCTAAATTTTAAAGTGACGTAAAGACGTCAAAATGGCGTTAAATCGAAAAACAAGTAAACAGCAATCTACTAATTTGTTTTAGCTTTGCATGTTAAAATTTTAATTTTTTGACCTTTTGACCCCTACAACCTCACCTCAGTGTTCGAGTAACGGTTGGGAATTTCCTAGTATGGCACCGCATTTTTAGATATGACTTTTGAAGAGATTATATTCCAAAAATTTTGAAAAGCTGGAACTCAAAATGAGATTGAAAATAAAGGTATAGAAAAAAACATAAAAATGCCATTGCTGGCACCAGGTGCCTTAAATTTAAATGAAAAACTAAGAGTGCACAACTTCAAATGACCAGAAATAGGCGAGGGAGGTTTCATAACTGTATCTCGTATAGATGTGAAATTGGACCCACGAACGTAGGGATTTTAATGGAGAATGCAGAAACTAGGCTAAATTCCAGCGTGACGTAAAAACGTCAAAATAACATTAAACAGAAAAACAAAAAAGCATTAACTATTTTTTGAGCTGTACAGCATACTAAAACTTCTAAACAATTCGATGCATTTTAATGTTTGACGCCATGATGTCAATTTGGCCAAAGCTCTTCAGCATTTTCCAGGATGGCTCCATATTTTTCTATTTGGTCTTTGTTGGAGGTGATGTTTCCAAAAGAGGGTAGCTTGATACGTGGTAGATATTAAAAGGTAGAGAAAAATGTCAGAAGTGACGTTGTTTTTGTTAAAGGTCACAAATCAAAAATCTAACTCCAGAATATTCAATGCAGGCTCGTAGTTTTCTATAATAGGGGTGCCAGTTTGGCTGGAGGGCAAAGATGATATTTGAAAGGCCGTTGTGTGGGGTTTCAGTGGCCTCCTTTAGTCCTAACTAGGACCTTTCGGCCGTTGCTCCCCACCTCCTACTTCCCCGAAAAAATGTTGCAAAATTTAGTGCTCTAAGAGCGAAGCTGAGGCATTTGTAGCGTGTGTAGCCCCAAAATTGCCATTTTGGAGACCATTTTGCTGTGTGAAACTGGCATTGGACCAATGTTTTGGCGGCAGCGAAAATTTTAGGGGGGGCAAGGATCCACACCCCGCCCCACCCGGTAGCTACGCCACTGATTCAATGCCAAATGGTCGCTTACAACTGTGCTTGATTTGGAGACTGCTGCTTTGGAAATGTGGGCGTGGTTCACTGAGGGAAAAATATACTAATACTATAAAAGATAGGCTAACGATCGCTATAAGTCATTTCAACTTCATTGAATGACTTAATAGTAATAATAGAACATATCACGATTTGTATCCTTCCTCTCTAAGTGTTTGTAGCAGGAATGTAATTTAGCCACTTGTATTCACGCTACATGCGATGGTGTCCCACCAGAGAGTTGTGGCAAGGCTCTCTGTGGGAAGCTAATACATATTATCTTCCATAATTGCATCCCATTTTATTTTTCTTCCTGGCATTACTAAACCTAGTGCAATTTCTGTCTCAGCAAATAACTTTCACAGTATAACGGACACGTAGCACAGCTTCTATTTCAGTAAATAACATTCACTGCATAACTGAAGCACAGCACATTTCAGAAAAAAAACTTATCTTCTTTTTTCAGGGATGTCTAACAGACATCTAGTGTTTTCTAGTTTCAGATTGTGTTTTGACTCTAATTGTGATAATTGGTAGATTGGTAACGGTAGTTGATAATGGTGATTGGTAATGGTAACGGTAACTGGTAATGGTAATTGTTATTAATATACTGGCGGTGTTTATCATGTTCCAAAAACAGTGTCTGAACTCTTAGAAGACGAAAGCATCTTAGTTCCAGGTGAAAATAGATATTACCCGTACCGTGCAACCTTTGACTTGGAATGCTATTTCGATACAACTAATCTACCTACAAAAAGTGAAAAACTGACCTGGGAAGCCTAACACGTTCCACTGAGCTTGAGTGTATGTATCAATGCACCAGGATTTAAAGAACCAGATTGCTTTATAACAGAAGGAAATGCACAAGAACTGGTGAGCCGTATGATGAATTACTTGGAACAGACTGCAAAGCGGGCCTATACTCTGTTAAAGTCAGAATATCACCCTTACTTTGATGTGCTCAATATGAAGATATGATATCCAGATTACACCCATTCGGTGAGCTACATCACCACTTTAATGCTGATCTCAAAGAAATGTCGGTTGTGGGATTCAACTCCGTAAAGTGTGATTTCAACAGTGTGAAGTGTGAGCTACTTACTTTCTTGAAAACAAAACGGGATATTAGATTCACTGTAAAGAGAAACAACAATTCCTTGTGCCTTAAAACAGGTCAGTTCAAATTCCTGGATATTGTGAATTATCTGGCAAACAGTTTTTCATATGATAAATGTCTCAGAGCATTCGGATGTTCAGTGACGAAAGGTTACCTGCCATACTAGTGGATTGAACACTTACCGGACTACGAAACATTCTACAGTTCGCTCAAAAGCGAAAATATATCTAAAGAAGAATACATCTGCTGTCCGCAAATATGGAAAGACCACAAGATGAACAAATCTTTCGCAATTTTCTCATCTGGTGCATCAATCGTGTCTAATCATTTCTGGAAGCACCAGAGAAGCAATTTGCTTTCTACAAAGAGCGCAGAATCGATATGATGAAAGATGGAAAAAGTGTACACGGTCTCATATTGAAGTATTTGTTCAACCTGTTCGACAATGACACCCATTTACCATTTTCAACGAGAACAAAAATTTACACAACGTAGAAAAAGGCAACATCATTGGAGGTCATTTGATAATTTTCGACTGTCGTCGAGAGAAAGGCCCAACAAAAAATTAGATCTAATCGGTATGGAAAAGAAGCTAAAAGGTCTGGATGTGTAGTTGGTTATGCTGCCAGCGCACTTCAGTTGTGGTGTTTAATGCAAGAGATGCCAATTGGAATATATATAAGAAGACTTTAAACCTCAGTATTTTCACAAGTATGGCAGAATGGCGCTGCAGTGGTTGAACTATAACTCCACAAGAGGCATCCTTGAAATCCGGCACCGATTCAGAGGAGAAGAGAAAAAGATTGGAAGGTGACATCTGCCCATAGATGGATGATACAAAGAAAAACGGATTATATACCAATTTCATGGTTGCTTCTGACACGGTCTCAGTTGTCGAATAAACAAAATAAGAAATGGAGAAGCAATTCTTTTCAACAATGTTCGCGAAAAACAAATGGAAGATCTTCACAAAGAGACTATCGGGAACTCCCAACACATTGCTGGTCAAGGATGCAAGCTTGCTGAGATTTGGGAATGCCAATGGTTGAAAATGAGAAAGGATCCTGTGGTAAAACGTTACGTCGAAAAACTTGAGAGCCGCGCGTTCACATTGACAGTGAACGAGGGTGAAATAACACAATTTGTGATTTCTGGCAATCTGTTCGGATTAGTTGGGTGTTCCAGACCACCCTCAAAGACCACTTTGAAGAAATGACACCCGTCCTTAAAAATACCACCACCAGCACAGAAGACATCGAAAATCACATGAGAATGTTTGCCGAGAAAAAAACAAGTTATGTGCCAAACGCGAAAAAGTTCGTTCGAGAATTCTCGTGTAAAAAAGATATTGTTGGCAATGCCACTCCTAAAATGGTACCTTGATCGCGGCCTCGATGTGAGACAAATTTGCCAAGTCATACAGTGCGGGGACATAATGACACAACTCCTTGGAAATAGTGGGTATGGAAAGACGGGTAAACAACAAAAGAAGTTTAAAACAGGTCCGTGAAGTTAGCTCAGTGTTCAGCGTTCAACATTCTTGTGAAGTTAGCTCAGTGTTCAGCGTTCAACATTCGTTCAACATTCGTGTGAAGTTAGCTCAGTGTTCAGCGTTCAACATTCGTTCAACATTCGTGTGAAGTTAGCTCAGTGTTCAGCGTTCAACATTCGTCCAAGATTCGTGTGAAGTTAGCTCAGTGTTCAACATTCGACCAACATTCGTATGAAGTTAGCTCAGTGTTCAGCGTTCAACATTCGACCAACATTCGTGTGAAGTTAGCTCAGCGTTCAACCTTCCCCAAAATTCAGTGTGCTTTATGTCGAATTTGGGCTTTCACCCGAGGTTTATCCTTTATGCGACCGACTGCCCATCGTTTACATCTACAACACTCATATCTGGGCGACCATTCTCGCCTGAAGTGATATTAGTGACTTTTACTACTCCACTTCAGCGTTCAACATTCGACCTATATTCGTGTGAAGTTAGCTCAGCGTTCAGCGTTCAACATTCCTCAAGATTCAGTGTGCCAGCTCCGAATCTGTGCTTTCACCCGAGATATAGCCTTCATAGGACCGGCTGCCCATCGTCTACTTCTAAGAACAATCATATCCGGGGGACCCCCTCTCGCCTGAAGCGATATTGGTGACTTTTAGTATTCCAGTTCAGCGTTCAACATTCGATAATCCTTCGAGTGGAGTGTGAGCATCATTCAGCGTTTGGCATTCGGCAATATCTGGAGTTGAAGACAAAACAACCATAGATAATAAGTGGGATCGGAGCAATCATCGCCGGGAGGGGCAACCCTCATGCAAACGACTGTCCGAGTATCCAACATAATTATAACAACACTCAAACCTAGGCGCCCCACTTAATGCTTTGGTCTCTATAATTAGAAGGCAGTCCCCATCGTAGAGACAAACCTTTGATTTAACGCTGTCAGGCACTGCAGGTCGGTAATGTGGCATTACTGAGAACAAGCTCGGTCATATGGCTACATATCCTGTGGGACTCCTGATTCAACCGAGACATGTTCTGAATAGCTTCCGTCAACCATTATCCTCATCTTACGTTGGGGCAGGAACTTTTTCAGCCAGTGGTGGGTGTATTAATGCAATCGATTTATTTATTTATTGGGGTTTTTAATGTCACATATTTCTGCACAATGGCCAACCATGACCGTGACAGTTTTATGGGTGGAGGAAGCCGGAGTACACGGAGAGAACCACCGAGCAACGGCGAGCAACTGTCAGCTCCCCAACATACCAACTCCATACAAGCAGGGTTAGCATTGGTTGAAGACAGGTGCGCCATCGACGTGCAGTACGCCTTAGTACACAACGTCACCGTGCCCCCACGTGGGCAATGGGGGTGAAGTGTCTTGCCCAAGGACACAACGCGGTTGCCGCAGGTGGGATTCGAACCGAGGACCTCTCGGCTTGCAGTCTGCATCTCTACTAAAAGAGCCACCGCGCCCCCAATGCAATAGATGCACTTATGCAGTCGATGTAATAATAAATAGGCGACCCCTCCCGCCTATAGCAGCATTAATTGGGGGCATCTGAGCTCATCGTTCAACATTCGAATAACCTTCGTATAGAGTGAGCGCAGCAATCAGCGTTCAAAATTCGGCTGTATCTGAAGTTTGAAGAGAACACATCCCTAGATCATAAGTGGGATCGGTGCAATCATCGCTGGGAGGAGGTAGCTCTAGTGCAAACGACTGGTCGAGTGTCCGCAGTCTACATAATTATAATAACACTCAAACCAAGGAGCCCTCCCCCCCCCCACCCCGGATGCTTTGATCTCTATATATAGGAGGCAGGCGTTAGCGAAGATGCGAACCTTTGATTTAAAGATGTCAGGAGGTCCGTTGTTGTGACATAAGTATACAGTAGAGGTCCTAGGACAGTACCCTGTGGGACTCCTGATTCAACCGGGACATTTTCTGAAATGTTTCCGCCAACGACTACTCTTATCTGACGTTGGGTCATGGAAGGGTGGATGCACTAATGCAATCGATGCACTTATGCAATCGAGTGCACTAATAAAGACATGTAACCCCCCCCCACCCCCCACCCCCACCTCCTCTCCGCATATAGAGGCATTAATTGGTGTTTTTGAGTATTCCAGCATTCAACATTCTGCAATACCCATAGTTGGAAGAGAACACAACCGCAGGTCGTAAGTGGAATCGGTGCATTCATTGGAGGGGTAGTTTTCATTCAATCGACTGTCCGAGTGTCCGTAGTATACAAAATAATACATGTAACAACACTCAAACCCAGGCGGAGCCCTTTCGCCTACATTGGTATTGATGAATATGTGTATTCCAGCTCAGCGCTCAACATTCGCGTGAAGTAAGTTCAGTGTTCAGCGTTCATGCCTTCACACTCTCATGCGACCATTTGTGACGTGAAGCAGGAACCTACTCTCGTCTGACCAATGGACTCTCCTCTATGTTCTGAGATTCCAACGTTGTCGTGCCATTCAAAACTCCAAACGTCGTCTTTGAAGCTGATCGGACAGAGCTGGACGCTTGATGGCCCTTCTGGACCTCGTGCCCAGTGCTTTGAGACGGTTTCGGACAGTTCTGTTGCACAAACGCCTGTTGGGGTGCCAAAGGCGTTTCAAAACCCCACTTGCAGCAAAGGGTTCACGTGCCAGACTCCGATCTTCCCAAGAAGAGGTCTTTTGTGGTTGTTCATGCCTTGATCGGTCCTTGACATCGTTGGTTTGTTGATGTTTTTGGACAAGTCTGCTGATGACAGAATGACTATAGCCAAGTTACCTTCCAATAGCTTTGAATGACATGTCGGTTGCATGCATGCCAACGATTTGCCATCTCAGTGCCTCTGACAGACTTCTCCTTGCCATGCCAACATTTATTGATAAAAGAAATGACAAATTTTCTTGTTTTATTCCCGGATATTGCATGTGGATGATAGTGTTTTTGTAACATTTATGGGAAGTATACCTCACGTGGACGAGGGGCATGTTTAGGGTGCGCTATCAACCAGAAACATCATGTTTCACTAGATGAAATGTAC
The DNA here is from genome assembly GCA_031216915.1 of Pictodentalium vernedei. Classification (NCBI taxonomy): domain Eukaryota; kingdom Metazoa; phylum Mollusca; class Scaphopoda; order Dentaliida; family Dentaliidae; genus Pictodentalium; species Pictodentalium vernedei. The sequence goes on from CM062295.1 coordinate 234,174,082, forward strand.
TGCAAGACACAGCAATCATTAAAGCATAATAATCAGTAACAGCTACTTCACTGTCATGAAACATTTCAGGGGGTGCTTAATAAAGTTCAAGATGTATATATTGTAGAGAATAAAATGTATTGAATGTTGAAACGTCTTCTGTTATTTATTATACACCCACCCAGCTTGTTTTCCAACCTGAAACTCTTTCACATTTGATCTGCCATTTCACAAATCACCTACCGTGGACCAAATCTAGGCACCAAATAGGAACCTTACAGAACTAGGAGCCATGTAGGAGTTAGGAGCAAAATAGGAGCCATAAAGTAACCTGTAAGTAAGAGGCCTAAGGGTTTTGCTGCGATTCAAGGGTCAAACCATATGAGTCCAACATCTAGTCCCTCAATATTCCCCAGTAGTTCCCATCAGTCCCAATAATCTCCAAACCAGCTCCCTTTTCGGTCTCTGGAAATCCCAACAGGCCCTGAACCAGATCCCACCCCTAGTCTTCAATCAGTCCCCAAGTCCTAACCATCACATGTCAGTCTCATATTTCGTACTTCCAATAGCAACCACTCAACCCCAGCCGATTGGTTAGAGAACTAAGGGGATAAGAGCCCAACAGAGTAACAGACCGTGAATCCTATACTACAGCACTGGACAACAAAGTATAACTGTGCCTTCCCTAGCATTCCATACTGCCTATATCAGTCATAGGATAATATAAAGCATTAGGTGGATTAGAAGTACCAAGTGCTCACGGGGGGGGGGGGGGGGGGGGGGCTGCGGGGTATATAATGACCATATTATACCATATTATACTACCACATCAGTTCAGTATGAGAAGCCCGACATACCCTGACCCGAACAACATAATGTCGGATTGTACGTTGAACAACAGCGGTCAACGTTTACACGACGTTGCGTGTCCGTCGTGACGTCACCACGTCATTGGCAGCGCCAATCGTTTCTCGGGGAAAACGTTCCAAGAAACTCACCCTCCCTATCAATTTTCCATCGCTATAATACCAATGCATTCTGTATATGGAGTGCGTATATACACCACTTGCCAGAACCAACTGGATGGGGTGTAAAACATGTCTCACATCGGCTTGGGCAAATGTCCAGTTCTTATGGGAATTTAACAATAGGGGCATCGACAAAAGTCCGCGTAATGGGGGTCGAACACCTCTTGCTATACTACTCATCTAGTTATGTTCAGGAGGATTTAGAATATATTTTTGGTTTAGTGGGTGTTTTGGGGAGCAATATAGGGTGAGGCAAGTAGGTTTAAGTCGTAGGTTTTTCGGGATTTTTTATTTTTCGTTGCCCTTTTTCGTGTGTGTCGATTGTTTAGGGGTTTTGGATATTGCATTGGATTTGTAAACAAGGTCGGTAAGTGCTCCTCAACTGGGGTCCAGATAGAGGTAAGTACGGTTAGAAGAGGGGTCCAATGGTCGGGGTTAGTTGGGTGCAGGTGGAGGAGGCAGAGGCTTGCAGGCACTATAATATGAAGTATGGGGTTGGTCGACCAATAGACAGTAGTGGGATATGTCAGAATTGTAGGGACATCTTACAGTTTTTAGAGGCGCGTGTTGGGTTCCAGTGGGAAATTGCCGAGCTGAAGAGGAGGCTGATATAACTGGGGTAACCCCGATGAAAATTACTTACGATGCTGATGTGGTGGGTGGATGGAAGGTTGTTGTGGATTCAAAGAGGAAGCGGAGAGAGAAAACGTGAAGGGAGGACGTTTGATGTCGAGGATGCAAATGAGGAGGGGAGGTCAAGTCAAGGGAGGATGCAAGGAAGGATGCAAGGGAGGATGCAAGGGAGGAGGGGAGGTCCAGTAGCAAAATTCGGAAGGTACAGCCAGGTCAGGACTGGGTAGAATCAGGAGGTAAAATCCAGTGTAGGGCTATTAAGACTACTAAGCGGTGTTTAGAAAATAGATTCAGTGTTTTAGGAGGAGGGGGGGGCGAGAGATGGGGTGGTAGCTGGTGTTGATCGGGAAGATGAGGTAGGTCAAAAGGAAAATGAGTTCGGGTAGCAATCAATCGATGCAAGTTGCAGCTGATATGGGGTATGAGGAGAGAAATAGGAAGGAGAATAAAAGAAGGTTAGTTGTTGCAGGAAGAAGCATTGTACACGTAATTGATAAGGTCGTATGTGGTCATTATAGCTCAAATCGAACTGTTTTGTGTTTCCCTGGGCGAAGGTCGAAGATTTGTGGGACAGGTGGATGGTATTGTGACGGGGTCACAATCAGATCCAGTAGTGGTAGTTCATGTGGGATCCAACACCAGGGAGAGGAGAACAGTAAGATTGGTGGACACTACAGGGATTTAGTTATTGAACGACTCAGCAGAAATGAGATAGTAGTGGTAGCGTGGTTCCTTCTCGTCTTATAGTTGGGGATGCGCGGAATTCGAGGGTTATTGTGTTAAATGAGGAGTTGGAGGAGTACAGTCCTGATTGGGGAATACCCTTTATCGATCATTGGGGCACGTTTTGGGTAAGAGGGGCATGTACAGACGAGACGGGCTGCGTCTTAGCAGGATGAGGCCACAAGTTTTGGGAGACAAAATTCTACATGCAGCAGAGCCTTTTTGGAGACGAACAGGATGGGAGGCCAGAGGCCATAGCAAGAGCAGACACAGGTGGGGTAAACAAGAGCGAGGCGAGGGTGAAAGAATGAGATTATCGAGGTAACCGTCAGGAAACATTAGGATCAATAGGACAACAGGTACCCTGGATGTGGGTACAGCAATATCCAGGAGTAGTATAGAGGGGAATCTCAACACCTTTTGGTGATCTCGAGGTGCGACCTCGAGCTCGGGTCATTAACTCCGACACCCAAATCCGTTAGGCCTCCCCTCCCCTCTCCACACTAGGCCTAGGCTATTTATAACCCAGTACTGAAACATTTAGGCTATCCCTTCCCAAAGCCCATGTAGGGTCCAGCCCTAAAGGCACAGGCTATGTATAGCCCAACATGCATTTAGGCTTTCCCCACATTGTTTTGGCTTTCTCTGTATGTAGGCTCTCCCTCCCCAAAGCCCTGTTCCTCCTCACCAAAGCCCTTGTGTGGGCTGTTCCTCTCCACCAAAGCCCTACCAAGGCTAGCCCAAAGCTGGGGGACTTCCAAACTGAGGCGTCCAATGAGTACTAACAAAGAGTCCCCCCCCCCCCCCCCCCCCCCCCCACTTCCCCACGTAACTTTCGTGCTTTGTTGGTGTATCTCTAAGTAAAATGTTGTCAAGGACATGTACATGTAAATACATACAAACAAAAAGATTAATTTGAAGGCTACCTGGAGTGACTAAACAGTTATGTAAGAAGAGTACGTTAAAACCCATACTGGAACATCTGATGTTATATACATGCTTTGGGGAGGGAGAGCCCACATACAGAGAAAGCCAAAACAATGTGGGGAAAGCCTAAATGCATGTTGGGCTATACATAGCCTGGGCCTTTTGGAGGGGCTTTGGGGCTGGGTTCTACATGGGCTTTGGGAAGGGTTCGCCTAAATGTTTCAGTATTGGGTTATAAATAGCCTAGGCCTAGTGTAGAGAGAGGCGGGGAGGGGAGGCCAAACGGATTTGAGCGCCGGAGTCAATGACCCCGAGGTCGAGGTCGGGCCTCGAGGTCCACCAAAAAGATATTGAGATTCCCCTCTATACTACTTCCAGGGTCTCAATAGGAAAGTAGGTGAAATAGCAACGTTAATTGAGGGAGAGGACACGAGGAACGGGTAAGGGTTATGTGTGGATATGTGTCTGGCGAACTGAAGGTCAGGAAAAAGAGAGGGGTAGGCATGTACATAAAAGAGAATTTAAAACTGTCGTTGATCACAGATCTGGCAGATGTCAGTACCTCGACTGGGTGAATAATGGTTCATACAAAAAAAAACAAAAGTGTTGCGTTTGGGATTGTGTACAGTGCGGTGGGTGGAAACAAACCCGAGTGGAATGACTCAATATACTCAACACTCAGGTCCAATGTCACATAATTAAAAAATAGGGGACTGGGTATAAATTTTTAATGGAAACAAAGGTGATAAGGAAGAAGCACCTGGGGCGGGGATAAGGAATCCAACAGAAATTAGAGGAAGCTGTCGGACTTCACAAGTGAACTTGGTCTGAAGATTCTCAACATGGATACGAGGTGTAAGGCGAAATGGACCTGGGAGAGGAACGACAGAACAATAATCGAGATATTCTCACAGATATCGGTTTCTGGAGGGAGGCTATGGGGTAGAAGTGGGCGATGAGGGTAAAAGGGAGTTGGATAGAGATCACAACTTGATGACAGTTACGATCAAGGGCAAAATCCAGTAAGAAGCAAGGGAAGGCTCGGGGATATTTGGGACTCGGAAAGGATGCTGACTTGGCGATGTTTGAAGAAAAATTGAAACCAAAGCTTGTGAGTGTACACAGAGAGGCCAGTGTCCAGGAAATGCGAGATGCCATAGTAGTGGAGGTTGGGAAGAAAAGTATAGGAAAGATTAGGGTGCGGACTTTGATATAGAATGACAAATCGAAAATGCCATAGAGAGCAGAAAAGTCAAATGTGTTGCGTGCAGGAGAAGTGGAAAATTCAAAGGGGTGGGGGAGCAACGACGATCAACCCACATCGCATCAGAACTAGTCAAACACAGGGAAAGGCGATGGGGAACTCACCGGAGTGCAACAATGAGGTCGAGGAAGAGTGATCGAACTTCTGGTGAAGTGAAATAAAATCCGAGAAGGTACGAAAAATGGTCTCAAAATTAAGAAACGGAAAAGAGAGAGGGTGGACGAAATTCCTGACGAATTCCTAAAAATGAGGGAGAGGAACTCTATTAAAAACTAACGGGCCTATTCAATTTAGCCATAGAAAAACAAGAGGTTCCAAAAGAGTGGAGAGAAAGAAAGGCTGCACTGAAAAGGGGGAAAGGACGTATTGGATAATTATTGAGTGATCTCTGCCAGTAGCAACATTGGAAAAGTTTTCTGTAATGTCCTTAGGGGAGATTAGAGGATGTGATCGAAGAGAAGTGTTTTTTGGGAGAGATCCCGAATGGCTCCAGGGAGGGAAGAAGAGTTACTGACCATCATCTTTTCACGCTGTCCCAAATGACAGAATCTGCGAAAGCAAAGATGGAAACGGTGGTTATGGCCTTTCTGGATGTGATGACCTATATGATAGTGCCTGGAGGGAGGATGGCGAAAGTTTGAGGCCTTGAGTTTGGGATTTGAGTTTGTTGAAAGGCTGAAAGCAATATATAAAGATGTACAAGATGAACGTAGACTGTGTAACATAACAAAACGTGTGCCTATGGAGGGGGGCCTAAAGCAGGGGTGTAATAGAGAACTATTCAATGGAGATCTCTGACTTGAGGAAGTGGGCACAACCAGGGGGTAATAAAATCGTCAGAGAAAGAGTCATTGCGGATTGTAACCTGAAATGGCGAGAGAAGGTCAAAGCAAGGAGGTTTTTGGGTGACCTGCGTGCTAAATTAAGAGAGGCTAGGTTTTGAAGAGTACTGTTATGGCACCTTGTGGGGCTGGGGGCGCTGCCGTTCAAGATGAGGTCGCGGTCACTGGAGCTTGGGGTGAATTGGGAAAGATTGTGAAAAGGAAAACCAAATATGTAATTTGGGCGCAGTGAATACCCTGGAACACTTTATATTGGAATGTCCAAAATACCAGTCCAACAGAATAAGATTCATCGGGAGTATAATAGGGATTGGGGAAGTGTGATGGGAGAATGAAGGACTTGACTGGTGGGTGACACAAAGGAGAGGTTAGTATGCTTATCGGAGGGCTCCATTGCTTTGACGAGGCGAACTGGTATGGGTTCAATATCGAGTATGAGACCCATGTTAATTACAGCTTGACAACGTCTTCTCATGCTCCAATCAGGTTCCTATGGTTCTTTCTGGGTTGTTGTTCCATTCTTGGACCAGCTTGGCACCAAGCTCCTGGACATTTCTTGGCTGGACTGGACGGGCTGAAATTGCAAGCTGCAACTCATTCCAGACATGTTCGATTGGATTGAGGTCAGGGGATCTTGCTGTCCAGTCCATTCGTTCAACCCCCCTCCCTCTGTCGGTACTCCCCGACAGTATGGGCAACATGAGGACTGTCATTATCGTCCATCAGAATGAATCTATCACCCACTGCACATGCATACAATCTGACGTGGACATCCAGGATCTCATCAATATACCGTTGTGCAACCAATGTACCACGCTCAAGGACACAGAGCTCTGTACATCCACTCCAGACCATGATTGACCCTCCATCATAGCGGTCATGATCAGCAATGTAGGCTGCATGGAATGGCTCTCCTGGTCTTTTCCATACCCTAGAACGCCTATCTGTGTGGTCTAGGCAGTACCTTGACTCATATGTAAAAAGGACAGGTCGACAATCTTCCCTGGTCCATCCAACACGGTCCATGGCCCATTCATATCGTGCCTGGCGGTGGTTCTGGGACAGTGGGATGCGAATACATGGTCTTCTCGATCGGAAACCACCTTCGTGCAACCTTGCCCGAATAGTCTGCGTCGTCGAAACATTTACCCCGGATGCATTCTGAAGGTCACTGCGAAGCTGGATTGCTGTGACAAAGCGGTTCCTACGGGCATGAATGATCAAAAACCGGTCTTCAGTTGCAGATGTTGCCCTGTCTCTACCGCCACCATGCCGTCTTACAGGTGTGCCATACTGCTGAAATCTTGCCCAGGCTCTGGTTATCACAGTACGGTGCACACTAAGGGCTTCACCAACCTGACGATGGGTAGCCCATTGCTCCACCATCCGTACAGCCCACCACATTTCTGTTTCAGACAAATGTCTTCTTACATTTGCATTTGCCATATTCAATCATTAAATCACAAGAGTTTGTGTTGAAATGAAGAGTGAATACCTTACACATGACATGTACATATAGACAGTACCCGAAAACATCATGAAAATCAAGGGGTACATGCTTTCCACGACTGTCACGAAAAGTCTGCCTGTCAAGAGAGCTAATGTAAACACTGGGGACCATCTCAATACACTCCTCAATCGTATCCACCAAAACTATCGCAAATATGTCACAAGCAAATTTCACAATGATGTGTCAAATATTTGGTGCTTATCAAACTTCGAGTAGTATATATAGTGAGAGTATTTTTGACACGGCGCCACTCTAACAGAATTATAAGTAAACAGCCCTCCTGCAGAATTAGTTATAAAGTAGTGCTTTAGTAGTAGAATTATTTTTTCAATTATTCAATGCAAAGCACCAATTGGTAATTGTTTTCCAGTACATAACTGTAAATAATTTCCAACCCGAAGTCACGCCTCCCCCTAACATAACTGTTTCGCAGTTATTTACTGTAAAGCACAAATTGGTGCTTTCCAGTAAATAACTGCAAAATAATGTTATAGTTTCAAGTGATCCGGCCGTAGTGCTTATGTTTTTCAATATATATGTAGTGAGAGTATATTGAGAATCCGTCTTTCAGAATTAATGACAAAGTCATAAAGTACATGTAGTGCTGATCAGTTTAGAATTTGTCTACCAGTCTGCAAGAAATTCTTTTCTGAACAGTCTGCTAGATAAATTGTTTTCCAAACAATGTGTGTATTCTCGAGGGTCGAAAGGGGCTTGTCCCCCATACCGTCCCTGCGCGCCTTCGGCGCGCGAAACCATTCCTTTCGGTGTGTTTCCCGGCAGTTTGCGTTGGAGAGATAGATTGTCAAAAATCAATCCCTCAACGCCATTAAGACTATTAGAGAGTGGGCTCTGTTCGGTTCCAGCTTGGCGATGGTAGAGGTTTGAGACCCACCATGGTGGCGAGCCAGAATATAATGTTGTGCGATGGCAAATTTAAGGGAAGAAGAAAAAAGAAAACCAAACAGCAACACCGGTTTGGTAGCGGCCCCGGTATATGACCATAGCGGTTACAAAAAGGAGTGGAGAAAGCTCCAACAGTTTAGTTTGAAAAACCGGGAGTCATCCATCAAGCCTTCTGGGAGATAGGATGCCGTATGTGATTTTGAGGTATCTGGTTATCCTTCGGGAATTCCAAATGACCTCCCCCACCCCCACCTCCCAAAAAAAAATTGATTGGAGAAACAACGGAAAATGATTGAAATCTCCAGGGGCGTGACACATGCCATTGACTGGTCTGTTTCACTGTTTGACGTCACTCACTGAACTGTCTCTCAGAAAAGGTTGTTTGGACAATAATTTAATTACAATGCAAACCTTTTGATGTACTGTTTGTGTTTGTTTGTACAGTAATAATCATTTTGGCGTTGCAAATCGGCAGGTATATTGTTTTTGAATACCAGTTAACTCACTAATCTGCTTTATTGTTCCGAAGAGAGTTTGTGATTAATATATTACCTTTGAACATTGTTATTGAAAAGATATCAATCCGTTTTTGATCTCGAGCAAAATGTTGGAAAGTAGCTACAGGAGTCATGATACCCAAACCCGACAAGGATTTGAGCAACCCAGCTAATTACCGCCCAATCAGCCTACTCAGCTGTATTGGAAAAATTTGACTAGTCTCCGCAGCCATCTCGAATCAATCAGCTTTTTCAATAAGTGGCAAAGGGCATACAGGAGCCAAAGAGAGGGAATCGAGCATGTTTATAGACTGGTAGATTATATGAAAACGGCGTTCAGTCAAAATGAAATAGGAACCGCGCTATTACTCGACGTTGAAAAAGCGTTTGACTCTGTCTGGCACAATGGCATGAGATACAAACTAGCTAAAATGGGGCTACCTACCAAAATTCTAAGGATCATACCATCATTTTTATCTGATCGAAAAATCAAAGTGAGGGTCAACCGCGAAGTGTCAGCCGAGGTAAAACTCGAAGCGGGCACTCCACAGGGTTCGGTCCTCAGCCCGCTTCTATTTATAATATATGTGAATGACATTGACAAACTAGGGAAGAACCATGTTGAACTATCTCAATTCTCAGATGACAAAGGAATGTGGACGGCCAGTAAGTCTGGAAACATAATACAAAACCGCCTGCAGCATACCATCCGCGACCTGCAAGACTGGTGCGCTCTGTGGAGCATCAAGCTAAATGCCACGAAAACACAAAGAATCACATTCTATAAAAAACACATACTGAACTATTTCTAATCCCCCAAATACGCATGCGCGAAAAAACTCGTTAAGACAGTCATCCAATTTACTATAGCGATCAATGGAGAAAAATAATAAATTCCTATTTTCTAGAAAATAAGACTTATCTAAATATAGACGGACATATGGTCATATTCTATATAAAATTCTCTTTAATATGGCATAAAATTCTTTTTGATTAAAATGCGTTTTGATGTTTCCATTTTCATTTTCATTTTTCACAATTTATTCCCGTACATTGCCATTTAAATAGGTTGAAAATTGTCGACTGGGGTTACTTCAAAGTTAAAAATATATAATAAATCGTGAATACACAATATAGACGGACATACCATGAAGTAGATAAAACTCTAAATGTTGTTTTGGTATAAAAATGTAGCATGTGTGTTATTGCTTTAATGTTTCCATTTAACTTTGAAAAATTGTGATTTTGTGTTTTATGTCGAACGCTTGCTTGGTTAAAGATTATCTCTATCAATGACTTTGCCGTGGGATAGTACGCGCCTATTTTCTATAGACTCGGACACATAAGCTGTCTTTACTCGCATTAGTGATATTGCATATGATTATAACAATTTAGATTATAAGAATAGGTATGTTTTTAAAACAATAAGATGAAATTTGAATGGTTGTCCACTTTCAATGGTAGTAAATCCTTTGATGTGTTGTGTTTATTTAGCAATTACTCCATAACAGGTAACGATATAATTTTGAAACTTCTGTACATAAAACAGCAATATTCTGCCATGAGGTTGAAAATGTAGTAGACTTGAATTTTAAACTTAGCACATTTTCAATTGAAAACGTTCAGTTAGAACAAAAATGCGTGTCGTTGTTTAGTAGTCTACAGGAAGAAACTGAACGATTGAAAAACGAGAAGAATAGGATTGCCAAATTGGAGCGATCTGTTGAAAAACTCCAATCTGAAAATCCTAGGCTTCTCAATTACATAAAGGAGTTGCACAAAACGGTTGTTACTCCAAACAATGGTCAGAAAATTGACGGCTTATCTTATACAAACAGGGTAAAAAAAATTACGGAATTAAAATCAAAATCAGTCAAAGCACTTTGGTTTGCTGAGACGTATGGCCTTTTACCCAAGTTACTGGTATATCAAGATCAATCAGGTAAAGATATTAACATAGATTTTGCTGCACTCAACATAGAAACTTCTCATGATTATTCTCTTTTGGCATATGAGGAAAAAGAAAAATTGAAAAAACTGTTGTATATTTTGGAAAAATTCAATATCAGTGACAAATCCTATCACGAAATTACCATGCTATATGATCAACTGCCTAGGAAATATCTTATTGTTCAATGTAGGGAAAAAATTAATTCTTTGTATCACATTGAAAGAACGTCTGGAAATATACCAGGCTGTTATGTGAGTATTCAAACAGAAATCAGTCGTGTGATAGAAGACAACTGGTGTATGTTTGAAAACTCCAGACGCCTAAAAATTAAATTATCTGGTGATGGGTCAAAGGTTAGTAGAATTTCTAATTTTATAGTGCTCTCATTTTCGGTAATTAAAGAACAACGTGCATTATCATCCTTGGATCAAAATGTATTTTGTATAGCAAACTGTTCAGAAGATTATGAAAATGTATCTTCTGCTTGCAAGCCAGTTTTTGATGAGATCAACACACTCATTGAAAAGGGCGACATTTTAGTAAAGGGTAAAAAGTTTGAGCTGGAATTCTTTTTAGGAGGTGACGTCAAATTTATACAAATTATCCTGGGGATGAACAATTGTTTGGCAACATATTCGTGCCCCTGGTGCAAAGTGAATTAACGCGAAAGAGATGATTTTAGCAAAGCTGGAGATTTTTATCACAAACCCCCATTAGTAAGAACTACGGAGAACATGGCTGAGGACGCTTGTTGTAAGTCACATGGTGTGAAACACCCTCCCCTTATTAAAATTAACCCTGATCACATTGTACCAGATGAACTCCACCTCCTACTACGAATATCAGACAAACTTTTGAAAAATCTCATTTTGGACGCAAAAACGTTGGATGATAAAAACAAAGTCAGAGGAGAGCCTGTAAAATGTCTCGATGATCTGGTGGAAAAAATTAGGGATTGTGGTGTGTCTTTTAACATTTGGACCAAAAAGGGAACAGACGGTGAGATGGAATGGACCTCCCTTACAGGTTCTGATTACAAAAAAAATGTATGAAAAATTACCCTATAGGTTGCTATTTAGCATACACCACGATACACACGATAAAACTGCTAGGTTGTGGCAGGAATTCTATATTTTATACAACTTTGTAACAATTGGTATTGAAGGTGTTGAACTTGATAAGGTTTTCGAAAAAGCTAAATCTTGGGCTTTTTCATATTGTGAACTGAGCTCGGCCCGGCAGGGTTATGCGTCTGTAACACCTTACATCCACATTTTAGTATATCATATTCCGTATTTTGTGTCGAAGTATGGCCCACTGATTAATTTCAGTGGCCAGGGAATAGAAAAGGTGAATGACGATGTAAAAACAATACATCAAAAGAAATCAAATAAATTTGATGCAACCGTCGATGCGCTAAAGGTGCGAAAAAGATTGGAGCATCTCCAATCAAGAGGTTTGTCGCGTGTAAAGCGAAAATATGAAAAAAGAAAAATTGAATATTGGGAGGACCAAATACAAGTGAACAGGTCAACAAGAAAACAGCGTATTTCTATTGAGATGCAAGAGGCAAATAAAACAAACGGGTCGGAATGTTCAGTAGATGTAAATAGCATGACAGAAGTCGAACTCAAAAAGGAATTAAAAAAGCTGGGCATTCAAACAAAATTAAGAAAAAAGGAGAAGCTATTGGCCCTTTTACTTCAACATACTGGAAAGTGAATTTGTTGAAGTGAACAATACCTCGTGTCATCCCAATATTGCATCTATACCTACCATGAAACCACAAAACTTAATACCCACATACCCTCTCTCTCGCTCTCGCTCTTGATTATATATATATATATATATATATATATATATATATATATATATATATATATATATATATATATATATATATATATATATATATATAACCCTCCCTGTGCGCGTATGTGTGTAAAACAATCCCTTAATCTTCTGCAGATTGTGGTTAAAATCCCTGATTTGTAACTATTGGTATATTTAACCTGTATTGTCATAAATTTAGCAATTTAGATCTTGTTTGATATTCTAAAGTACCTACATGTATATATTGAGAATTTGCTTTGAAAAAGATGTCTTCCCGACAGTGCTATTACTATAAAATTCGCCCCGCCCCTCCCCGTTATTCACATCAAAACCAAAACCGTCGGAGCAATGAATGGGTTTTATAGGTACATTTATCCTTAGGGAGCGATTGGGATAGTTATTAATTTTAAATAATTCAACTTTAGTTTCAATGATCACGATTGCTATCACGCAAGGAAAAGGTTTTTCTCAAGTATCATAGGTGTGCATTCTCGTTTCGTTATATTTGTTTTTTGTGTATAAAATGTTACACGTTGAGTTTTGAAATTTTATTGAATAAATCCATTGACTGAATTTTTTTGTTTATTGTAACTAGAGGATAAACCCACAGTAAATGTAATAAGTAACTCTTCACACGTGACATTTCAATCTACTCTAATCGATTTATTTATTCGTATACACTACGTTTGTGCTACAAATAGGTACACGATTAGAGTGAACAATCATGGACATTTAGAAATTTAATATTTAGCGTACAGCACCTCCCCAACACTATTCCCTTCATTTTTATGGCGCTAAAAGTTAGGATCCAGACCCTAATCGATATGTCTTCTTTAACCCAGTGAAATATTTGGCACTAGCATGATGTAACAAAAATGAGAATCTGTTCATTAATTTGTAAAATTTGACTGGTGCTCGGTGAATGACATCCATGTCTTCCCAAAGAACATAATTTTAGGAATAATCAAAATCGACACAAAAGGCAATATGCTTTGTCAGCGCAATAAATCACTTAAGCGAATTTAATCGCGAGACCAGTTAATGACGATAAGCGAGAGAAACAGCAAATGCAACGCTGCTTAATCTAATTAACCAGTGACAAAATAAGCCGATGTATGTGCACTGAAGCGTGTTTAAACAGGGGCGACAACTCGAAAATATGGATTGTCTTAAAGGATTAGAAATAGTTCAACATGAAGGAAAAAGCCTGTCCCTAATATTGAGCTTAAGCTTTACGATCATAAACTTGAAGCTAGTAATGAGGCAAAGTTTCTGGGATTCAATCTGGATAGCAGTCTCAATCTAAACAATCACATAAACTCAGTCACCGTCAAAGCCACTAAACGCATCAATTTCCTGAAAATGATTAGAGGTAAAAATTGGGGAGCCAATAAAGAAATTCTCCTCAATCTTTACAAATCATATATACGCCCAGTACTAGAGTATGGGGCCATAATAACAAGTGACCTGAATAAAACCAACATTGAAAAACTACAACGGGTCCAAAATCATGCCTTGCGCGTGGCTCTGCGGAAGCCCACGTGGACATCGATAAAACAACTTCACGAGATAGCAAAAATAGACACTATAGCAATGCGCTTAAAAGATCTTCAAAGCAAAACTCTAAATAGACTTCAAGACAGCGAATTAATAATAGAACTCAATGCGCATCGCGTCCTCAATAGGAAAACTAAATAATCTGGGGCATGTCTATCGAAAGGGTTAAAGATTACATCATTGTGATGGGGTGAGCCAGGCATTCTGTGACCTAAATTTAGAACTGGCTGCGGGTGACACGATACCCACGAAAGCTTGCCTCTGTTACCAGTGGGAGTTGCAAACAGCGAGGAAAATCTCCACCTGCTGCCGGGTCTCCCCTCCCTGAGATATAAATCTCTGGGAAAAAAATGCTGGCTTCCCCATCCAAAAGGACGGAAAAGTTGTAAATTAAAAACCGAATTGCTCTAATTTCCAGCTCTCTATCTTTTCTACCTCCTCTATCTCATCAGACACACGACCAAACTGAATGACAAACTATGAGGGATTGAAACAATCCTCAAGCAAAGATGTGCAGAAAACCTAACAAGACCAAGGCAAGGATTGAAACAATCTTGCCAGCAAACAGCCCTTTTAAGGGCTTTTTTGTGTGTGTGTGTGGGTGGGGGGGGGGGGGGGGGTGTTGGAGGTCATTTGGAATTCCCGAAGGATAACCAGATACCTCAAAATCACATACGGCATCCTATCTCCCAGAAGGCTTGATGGATGACTCCCGGTTTCAAACTAAACTGTTGGAGCTTTCTCCATTCATTTTTTGTAACCGCTATGGTCATATACCGGGGCCGCTACCAAACCGGCGTTGCTATTTGGTTTTCTTTTTTCTTTTTCCATTAAAATTGCCATCGCACAACATTAGATTCTGGCTCGCCACCATGGTGGGACTCAAACCTCTACCATCGCCAAGCTGGAACCGAATAGAGCCCACTCTCTAAAAGTCTTAATGGCGTTGAGGGTTTGGTCTTTGACAATCTATCACTCCAATGCAAACTGCCGGGAATTCTAACCACGTGCATACCCCTTCAGACCCCATTTGAGGCAATAGGAAAGCTAGGCCTGTGTGATTCAAGATCCAAGTGAAATAAAATAAGGCTAACCGGGTCGCAAGGGATTTGTAAATCCCACATCGTCCCTGCGCGCCTTCGGCGCGCTAAAACCTTTCATTCATTCATGATCTCGAGCATTGTTTTCAATACCCAAGCTAGTTGAATTATGATAAATCAGCCCCAATATTGTGTTGGGATCTTTTTCCTTAAATAAATTTGCCATCGCACAACATTACATTCTGGCTCGCCACATGGTGGGACTCAAACCTCTACCATCGCCGAGCTGGAACCGAATAAAGCCCAGTCTCTAATAGTTTTATAATAATAACTCTTTGGCCAGCCGCTGATTTGTCGCGGTTTAATGGCGTTGAGGGATTGAGTATTGACAATCTAACACTCCAACGTAAACTGCCGGAATTCTAACCGCGTGCATACCCCCCTCAGACCCTATTTGAGGCAATAAGAAAGCTAGGCCTGTGTCATTCAAGTGAAATAAAATAAGGTTAACCGGGTCGCAAGGGACATGTAAATCCCACATCGTCCCGGCGCGCTAAATCCTTTCATTCATCTGTTGGGATCAGCCATCGTGGAACCTGCATTTTGCATCTATTGTGCAAGGTTGTGCATAGAGAGGCAGGGAAAGCCTACAATGTGACTTTTGTCATAGATGGCAACATAGAACTTGCCAAACCAATATCTCCCAGTCTTTTTCCGTCAGATGAATAAAAGCTTAGCAGTTTTAAATGATTGGCGGTGCCATGACTGCAGTTCACCGTCTGCCAGTAATGCCACGGCCATTTTGGAAGAAAAAGCTGATGAAAACGACTTATACGAAGCAGATCAATTCTATTTTAGTTGATACTGATCCTGATACACTATATGATGTTGACACTGTTTTAGCCAACGAAACAGAGCCAACTTTAAATGAATTCACAAGACCGTCTCCTCTCAATGAAAGTTACCAACAACCAGAGCAAATTAGTGATGTTCATTATTGAACGGCTCTTAAGAAAGCGAAGTGTCTGAAGAAAAAAAAATGAATGCTGTAAGTAATTTTATACCAGTAAAAAGTGAAGTAAATAGATGAAGTCAAAGTAATTTTTCCGGCAATATGCTTTATTAACAGTCTTTCAATAATGATAATCAGTCCGGCATTAACTGCCAGGTCGGTAGTCATTATTTAACGGCTCTTAATAAAGTAACACTCAGGATGAGTGCATTATTAACCGCCTTTCAAAGAATGTCTTTAAAAAAAATAAATACTGTAAAATGTTTAAAGGTACCAATATTTATGTAAAAGTGCATTACATGTCTTAAGGTTTTTGTATTTTATGAAAATATACTGCTAAAATACTGGATGTAAATATTTCAAAGTTTCTTTTATTTGATTTGTATGAAAATATTCTGATAAAATACTGGAATAAAAAATATTTTCCCTGATCATCTTCTTCATTTATTATATCATCAGCGGCCAATTCGACCGAAAATGCTAGCGGCCGATTCGTACTGACTGGCGGCCGATTCGTCCAAAATTGTCAGCGGCCGATTTGGTTGGCGGCCGATTTGACCGTTTCCCGTACTGACGGCGATTCAAGTTCAGCTAACGCGACTATATAATACCGAATAATCGGGCTATACGAAGACTGTTTAAAATGTGTACCGACTGACATAAAGCAGTATCGGAGCATCAGTCTATTATCTGCCACATGAAGACTGTTTAAAATGTGTACCGACCGAAATATATCTGTTACGTGGACTCCTTAATATGTCTACCGAATAAATTTTTCGAAGTATCGGTCTAATATCTTCTATAGCAATTGTGCGACTGGACAAGTTGGCAGAACTTTTCTCATATCTTAAGGAGTAGACGCAAGACTTGTCGCGCTTCAAGAACACCAACACAAGAGCGAATGAATGGAAGCGAAAACCCCTTCGTGATTAACATTAGGACTGGAAGTGCAATGAATCGTACATCGCCCGGAACAAAACGGGTGTAAGCCTCGAACTGCACCACCGGCCTAAACGTTGAGTTGATGTTTTCTCCCATCATAGCCACACTGTTGGACAAATAAACGACAACCGACAAGCTATCTTAATTGCCATCCACGTCTCCGAATTGGACTTTTATTTAATTTTTACAATATCTTTGAGATATTGGTGCTCCTGACAGAGGAGGAATTTCCAAGTACAGATACAGATACATGGAAAAAAAGTCAATGAAACAACTTGAAAAAAAAACAACTCCCAGAGGCCGAAAGGCGCCAAACCCCGAGGCCGAAAAGCGTCAGGGCGAAAAGCTCGACGCCGAAAAGCAATGAACCGTAGTGATGGCAAAGAATGGGTTACAGGATGCGATCAAGCCCCTGGAGACGAACAATCTCCGAGAGCACACTCACTCTAATAAAAACAAAGAGAATAGCCCTGCGCAAGGTCAAAACCGAAAAAGACCCCACCAAGCGAGTGGAACTCAAAAACATCTACAACCGCCTTCATAGCGAGGTTAAAGAAGCACTAAAGGCTGAACAGCAAAACAATTGGGAGAGGGCCACTTCCAATCTGAAAGCGACAAAAGATGCGAGAAAATTATGGAACACCTTCAAGGTGCTTACAGGTCAAAACAGCAACCCCAGACAGTCCAAACCGCTCGAAAAAGCTGACGGCACTCTCGCCGCCAACGACAAAGAAAAAGCCGATACCTTCGCGGAACTATTAAGCCATACTCACCAACCCCATACAGGGCCGGAATATGACGTCTCAGTCATGAGCGAAATCGACAACTTCGTAAACTCCCACCCAGAGGTATACCGCGATCCCTACTTCGGCAACGAACAAGAGGTAGGAGACGAACTAGTTCAGCGATCCGAACGTAGTGGCTACCCCTCTACGTTCAGATTCTTCCCATTCAATCCTATAGAAAAAGTTCCCATCAAGTTTTTATGGGAACTCAAAACTCGAAATTTGGGATATATATCAACCTTTCGCCCGTATTACCGGCTGCAATCGATAGTACACGTATTTCCTTACATTTCGGCAGAGTTTATTAATCCAAACTAGGTTTTATCCTTTAATTGTCGTCATTTGTGAACTCGTAAGGCGGCGACGGAGATTTCAAATCGGCCATGTTTTTGTTTAAATATAAAACAGTAAAAACAATAACCCGGTAATGGCGCCGAAACGAATAGACCTTTCATCGATGGCGGAATAGGAAATTCGATCGCAATTGCGCAGAATGGGTTTGATAATCTGCTCTGTGCGAATGCGACCGAGTTTGATGACCTCCTCTGCGCGAATGAGATCGAGATTCCGATTCTGCCACCGATGAAAAGGTCTATTCGTTTCGGCGCCATTACCGGGTTATTGTTTTTACTGTTTTATATTTAAACAAAAACATGGCCGATTTGAAATCTCCGTCGCCGCCTTACGAGTTCACAAATGACGACAATTAAAGGATAAAACCTAGTTTGGATTAATAAACTCTGCCGAAATGTAAGGAAATACGTGTACTATCGATTGCAGCCGGTAATACGGGCGAAAGGTTGATATATATCCCAAATTTTCGAGTTTTGAGTTCCCATAAAAACTTGATGGGAACTTTTTCTATAGGATTGAATGGGAAGAATCTGAACGTAGAGGGGTAGCCACTACGTTCGGATCGCTGAACTAGAGACGAACACGACCTAATTACCCCCATCACGGCCGATGAAATAATCAATGTGATAAAAAAAATGCAAAAGCTCCTCCTCCCTGGGAGAGGACGAAATAAGCTGTAATATCCTCAAACAAAGTCCAAACTCCTTCATAACCAGACTAGAAGTCATCTTCAACGCGTGCCTCACCCATGGATGTTTTCCTAAATGCTGGAAAACAGCCATAGGGGCCATGATACCCAAACCCGACAAAGACCTCACAAAACCAGCCAACTATCGCACAATTAGCCTCCTTAGCTGCATCGGCAAGGTATTTGAGAAAACCTTGCCGATCGACTCAGGGATCACCTCGAGGATACTCATTTCTTCAACGACTGACAAATAGCCTATAGGCACCGCAAAGAAGGCATGGAACACATCTATCGCCTAGTTGAACTCATGAAAAACGCGATCGATAACAACAAACTAGGCGCCACCGTTCTGCTGACGTGGAAAAGGTCTTCGGCTCAGTCTGGCACAACGGCATCAGATACAAACTCATTAAACTCAACATTCCTAAAAAAATTACATAGACTAATTTCCTCCTTCCTAAACGATCGCGAAATCAAAGTCAGAGTCAACAGAGAAATATCAAAAAGTGTCCCACTCGTGGCCGGAACGCCCCAAGGGTCAGTACTCAGTCCACTCCTATTCAAAATTTACGTAAACGACCTCAAAACCACATCGGAACGTGTCCAAATCTCACAATTCGCAGACGATAAAGGCCTATGGGACTCCAACAGCCAACCCCTCCCCCTCCAAAAATCCCTTCAAAGCGCACTAGACGACCCCGAACACTGGTGTGACAATTGGAGAATCAAAACTAAATATAAACAAGACCCAGAGGATAACCTTCTCCGCCAGGAGCAAAACACGCGACTTCGATCTCCAACTAAAAGGCAAAACCCTCCTAAAGTGCACCGAAGCAAAATTCCTGGGAATCATCCTAGACTCGAAACTCAGCCTCACAAAACATACCAACAACGTAGCCGCGAGAGCGACCAAACGAATTAACTTGCTAAAAGTGCTCAGGGGCATCACCTGGGAGGGGGGGGGGGGGTAACGAAACAGTACTACTCAAGCTGTACAAAGCGTTTGTACGGCCAGTAATTGAATACGGGGCCCTGGTCCTAACCAATACATACAAAAGCAATATTGCCAAACTCCAGAGAGTCCAGAACCACGCACTTAGAATAGCCCTCCAAGCTCCATACGACACCCCCATTAAGATCCTCCACCAAAGGGCCAAAATCCCAACCGTCAAAGATCGCCTCGCCACGCTAGCTGCCAAAAACCTAGAACGGTTCGAAGGCAGCACACTGATACCCCAACTTAAGGAAATATGCGACAGTAGACAATAAAAAAACCTGCCAAAAAATAACTAAACCAGTTAAAACAGCAAACGGGTGTGATATTTTGCGTAAACATGATATCTCTGAACAAAAACGCCCGCGATCCCCGACACCTCCAAATATCCTTAAATTAACCTAAAAAAGATCGCAACCAGCGAAGGGTACAACAGGAAAGAAACACCCTCGGGTGTGGTTTAGTGTGCTAAACCTGTTACCCTCCTGCTGCAATCTCACTCCCAGCCGCGGTAGCTCAGCCCACATTAAACGATCGCGATCCCCGACACCTTCAAATAAACTCAAAGTAACCTAAATTAGGTCGCAACCAGCGAAGGGAACAACAGGAAAGAAACACCCTCGGGTGTGGTTTAGTGTGCTAGACCTGTTACCCTCCCGCTGCAAACTCACTCTCTGCCTCGGAAGCTCAGCCCACATAAACGCCCGCGATCCCCGGCACCTTCAAATAAACTTAAACTAATCAAAACAAGGTCGCAACAAGCGAAGGGTACAACAGGAAAGAAACACCCCCGGGTGTGGTTTAATGTGTTAAACCTGTTACCCTCCCGCTGCCAACTCATTCTCAGCCTCGAAAGCTCAGCCACTCTGGTAAGAAAAACCACAAAACGGCCACGGGAAGACAACCAGGCGGGGGGTGGGGGGTGGGGGGCTCACTAATTTCTCATCATTTCTAATTTCAGCAACACCCAGAGACATAGCACAGACATCCCAACGAAAACCAAACTCTCAAACAGAATCAGACATCCGACCAACCGACACCACCCGGATCCACCCATCGACCACCAACAGAAGAGCTTGAGGCAGACTATACTTGCCAATGGTAGCTCCAACACTCATCCAGTGGCAGACTATACTCGCCCGAAGAAACACACTAAACACAAGCGATAATCAACAACGAAAACATCCGGCAGAACAGCCACACAGCCAAGCCACACGACTCGAGAACAGAAGACAGGGGGGGTGGGGGGGGGGGGACTCTAATCATCCTATACCTTTTTAATTTCAGCCACGGCAGAGACACAGAACTTAACACCCACAAACGCACCAGACCAGACACCGCTGAAAGAAAGACTCCCCGACAGCCAACAAAGCAACATCACAACAGCCAGATCAAACAACAACAGAAGAGCTTGAGGCAGACTCTACTTGCCAGTGATAGCTCCAACACTCGTTTAAGCGGCAGACTATACTTGCCTGAAAATCACACTCAACAGAAATACACACAGAAAAGACCTTACAAAAACACACACTTCCTCACTCTACTCTACCTTTCATCGCTTTTAGTCTAAGTTTTTTTTTTACTATCTTTCAGACAGTAAGACTCTACCTTTTTCCCCAATAACCGTTATGGAAATCAATAACCGCTATGGATATCAATAACCGCTATGACAACGCAATAACCGTTATGCTCCAGCACATCCTTCACTCCATCCTTGGAGGTGGGCATCCAACCCCAGGGAGGCGAGCGTTGGTCCTGCGCCCCGATTTACTGGCCTCTTTTTTGTAAAGCGCTCCTCTAGCGCACAGCATGTCCCGACCCAATGATAATAGCAGGCCTGTTACCTGAATCAGAATGTTCAGGTTGGGTGGCACCTTGTTAAGGTCAAACGGTTTTGTTTCTTCCACTTGTCAATCGCCGAAACCAAACACGCCAGCTAAGAGCCCAAGGCAGACTAATACTTGCCGATGAAGGCCTATCTTCACCACAAAATCACAAGCGACAGACTATACTTGCCTGAAGAATAAACAACTAGAAACATCAACTCCAATCCTCTTCCACCTTTACACCGACTAGACATGATGCTGAGGACGCTGTCTCAAAATTAACGAAATTATAACATACCGTAATCGAGGGTCGAAAGGGGCATTCCCCATAACGTCCCAGCGCGCCTTCGGCGCGCTAAAACCATTCGTTTTAGCTCTAGCATGCGATCAAGCAGTTCGTCTCCGAGTGTAGGGAGGAGACAAAAAGCGTGCATTCTCACCTGAGAACCGCGACAAATCAGCGGCCAACCAAAGTGATTATTGTTATTAATATTATGTTACCGTATATTAAATAGTATTTACAATGGGGTATCCAGTTATGCTTGCCTAATATGATTTTATTATTAAATCATTTATTTTTTGTATCGCCCTCCAAGCAACCCCCCCCCCCCCCCCCCCCTCCCACACACACACCACAAAAACAAATTTAAAGAAACAATGGTCCGAAACGTCCGTGTTGGATTGTCCGTGAGAGAGAGAGTCCATGACCTTCCCCAAGACACCAGACTTATTTGTTTTCTTCAGCACTATGGTGAAAGCACTTGGGGGATTTTATCGAAAAAAATGTAAACACACTTTTTATATACAGACACAATTTCAGTAAATTTGCAAAGATGCGTTCTGCTTACATAATGGACCTGTGTAAGTTGGATGTTCAAATCCGGTATTTCGAAGTTTAACGATTTACCAAACCGGTCCGCCGAATTACCCAAATAGACAAAATACACCGGGTCCGGGTCTTTTCGGCCTCGGGAACATTCGGCCCCAGGTATTTTTCCGGGAACATTCGGCCTCAGTCGAGGCCGAATGTTCCCACTTTTGAGGCCGAATGTTCCCACTTCTGGTAAAAATTTTCGGAGTTTGGGAGTTGAAAAATAGCTTTAAGTAAATTAAGGGCTATAGGCTATATAAGTAATGGAATTTTGTTTATTTTGAAATTCTCACCTCTCATATTCCTTAAATTCAGATTAAATATACACAAATTATACATCAAAATGAAGGTTGGGATGTATAGAACACGAAACACATATGTAATCAACTCATAGAGTCGACTGTAGGCACCAGTGGTCCCTGGAAGTCTGCTACCGTATTCGCACCAGAACTGATAAAAAAATAATATTTCATCAGAACAACTTGTGGCCAAATGTGCTTCATATACCCAAGAACAAAGCTAGGCATTCAAAACGCTTTCGAATACAGCGATAGGTCTGCATTTTGGAAAAGGACAACACTGTCTGCATTTTTCATTGAAGATGGTTTCCATGCTCGACAGACATGCGCAAATCACTCGTTACCACGAATTTCCATCGAAAAACAAAATCGTAATTCTAAGAAATTTCAACAGGTATCATTATACCTTGCATTGAATATGGCAACTGTGCAATCTCTATCTAACAACAGTATACTGTATGAAGGCGATCTTATTCATTATTTGATTTTAGACGGCGTTGTTTTTACATGCTTTTCTGTCCGATGACGTCGACCGGAAATAGAAAGTATACTCATACGTAAACAAAAGCAAAGGCTTAGGAATTTTCCCCAATGCAGCTCTGTCGCCGTGTTTTGAAGAATTTTTATCCCCTAGCTTTGTTCTTGGACATGTAAAGCACATTTGGCCACAAGTTGCTTTCGTGAAATTTTATTAAATTATCAGTTCTGGTGCGAATACGGCAGCAGACTTCCAGGAACCAGTGGTGCCTACTGTCGACTCTATGAGTTGATTACACATGTGTTTCGTGTTCTATACATCCCAACCTTCATTTTGATGTACATTTTGTGTATATTTAATTTGAATTGAAGGAATATCAGTGGTGAGAATTTTCAAAATAAACAAAATTTCACTACTTATATAGGCCCTTAAAAAATAATTTTTTAGTTCATTTTGTTAGGGTTTTTTTATATTAGGAGGTTTTCTAGAATATTTTTAAAGAATAATATATACGGCGTACCTACCTTTATTCCTAAAGTCGAAATATATTAAGCACAACAAGACCAATCCATAATGAATAATGAAATATAAAATCCATTGTATAAAATCCACTGAACTGAATAACAGAATGACAATATATGTGTTCCAATGTCGACATGCAAACCCAAAATGATATACTTCTTCTTGGATGTTGTTTGGCACAACTCATCTTGAAAATTTTGTTTTCATAAGTCCTTCTGCGTGAAGTAGTGAGCAAAGTTCCGGCCTCTGATGAGATACTGATACAGAGTTTTTACAGGGCGACTGAATCTTGATTGATTCAATAGCACTTGATTAGGAGATCAAATACTGTTTTTACAGTTTCTACAGACCCTTAAACCTTTTTTGTGGACTGTAATTGTCCTTGGTGAGATACTGTTTTTCACGGTTTCTTTGAACATTTATTTAAACAGTTCTGGCATAATAACAATTACTCACATAGATTTTTGAGGTTGTGTGCCAGTATATATAAAGTGTAATTGTCAATATAGTCTTTTTTTCTAAAATAACTACCAAACTGCGGTTTCAGTATTACCATAAATTTGCCCACTTCTCATAGCAAACACGGAGCAGAAATCTTGTAATTATGCAAATTCCTAGCCATTTTCCAGCTCGAGGTTCTCGGGGATCTGAACCCACTATCCTACTGCCAGTCGCACACTCAAACTTAATAAGATTATTGGCTCTCGCTTCCGACTCTTGGGGATTTATAAGCAAATAAAGCTATAAAGCAAATAAAGTTATTAGGCTCGCAAGGCATTTCAGTCCCACATCGTCCCTGTGCGCCTTTGGCGCGCAGAAACTTTTCATTCATTCATATATGTCAATGTATTTTATATGTATATATTGTACATTACGCTGTATTTATTTTTGATTTTGTTTGTAATAAAGATGTTTAATCTCATCTTAACCTGTGTCTCTCTTAGTCTCCCTAGTTTAAAACGGAGGCCGAATGCTCCCAGGCCGAATGTTCCCAGGGCCGAATGTTCCTGGGGCCGAATGTTCCCGGGGCCGAATGTTCCCGAGGCCGAATGTTCCCGAGACCGAAAAGACCCGCTCCCAATACACCAAACTGACCGAGGCGGTCCGTCGTTTCATCCAATTACACCCAATTACCACTTATTTAGGTAAAGGTGTAGAATAGGGGACTTTTCGTTTTTTTTTAAAAATAACGCTTTTCTCGCTATTTTTTCTCTGTTTTCTTAAAGTAAACTATATTTTGAACAAAATGACACAAAATTAGGTACCTCTATCATGTTTTAACATGTCAGAGAATAGATTTTAAATCCTGTTGAATTGCGAGTTTCTCAGTTGCCATTTGTTTCAACCGCTGAAAATTTCGCAGCATCTGTTGTTTTCATTCGTTGTTACGAGTGACGTCACAGGGGAGAAATCATTCTATATGATAGCAGATGCGCTTTGCCTGTGTGCATTTTAGCAGGTGCGCTTCGCCTGTGTGCGTGTTACTCGATTTAAAGTCAGTTCAGTTAGGACCAGGGTTAGCTAATCGGTAAGCTAACCCTGGCCCTTACTAGACTGACCCTAAAATTTGATCTAGGGTCAGTTTAGTGAGGGGGGCAGGGTTTGTCAGCCGACATTTCAATTACTAAACTCTCCCCTATGATAGCGATAATGGAACTGAGCATTTGCAGTGAGTTTGACGGCGCTGTCACAATAAAATCGTTAATATTTCTTGAAAAAAACGATAAAAGTATGTGATTTTGTGTCATTTTGTTCAAAATATAGTTTACTTTAAGAAAACAGAGAAAAAATAGCGAAAAAAATCGTTATTTTTTTAAAAAAAACGAAAAGTCCCCTATTCTACACCTTTACCCTTATTTACTACCCAATTACACCCCTATCACTCAATAAATATCCAAATGAAAATATTGTGAATTATAATTCAACTAGAGAAACAAGATGGCCCAGAAATTGCAGAAATTAGAATATGACCCTTCGAACCAAAATATTAAACTCATTAGTGTTCAAATTGTGTTTTAGAACAATACCATGCTACTTTTTTAACCTTAAACTGGTTGACTGCTACAAGCCACCAGGACCACTCTGAGTGTGGGGGCTGTCGGACTCCTTTGCCAAGCCTGAGGAGTCTGGGAAGATTTGGCCCTGGGACGATTCGGCCAAGAAGATTCGGACCTGGTGGTGGGCCGAATCTTCTCAGTTTGAGTTTAATTTTTTTAAATTTATATTTTATTCAGTTATTTAGAAAAGTTATTATTCGAATATATTTTAATGATTTTTGATTAGAATTTTGTGGCCAAACATATTTTTAATGAGTTTTGATAAGAATTTGGTAAATTTTGTGAAAAAAATTTCTTACCTCTTCGCTTGAATGTAATCCATAAATTAAAAGTCCAACATTTGAATCCAAAATATTAGAAACCGAAACATGTCCTGTCACTACTAGAACTATTCCATCAATTGACTTGAAACATATTGTTCGCCGCCTGTATGAATTTTTTTTTTTAACTTCGAAGGTGACTTAACTAAATGAGAAATGTTAGACTTTGTTATTGTCACTTGGAACCTTCCTCCGAGTTTGTTTAGTTTTGGTGGTACTTCGCAAGTTGTTCCTCTCATTGTCATTTGTTTTTATTATGATATTCGGTAGAGATATCTTTATTGTTGTTTGCTGACTCTTGGAAGTTACCACCAAGATGGTTTGTTTCTTTACTACATTAACTGTTATTCCCCCCCCCCCCCCCCTCTCACTCTATGACCCCCATATGATATACCGAGTGTCACATAACCTGAAGGTGAATTAATAAGCAAATAAAGTTATTTGGGTCGCAAGGGGTTTCAAATCCCACATCGTCCCTGTGTGCTTTTGGCACGCTGAAACTTTTCTTTCATCATTCATCCTGAATATGAAACATTGTATGCCAAATATTGAAGGAAATAAACTACAGTTGACAAGGAAGTAGATTCACTGTGGACCAACTTTTGAGACGTACAGTTAAAACTAAAAGTCCTGTCACGAAATGCAGACAAATAGCATGTCGATCTGCGCGTTAATCTACGTGTTATAACCATAGTAAGGCTATCAAATTCTGTGCACAAGGAATGTTTCAGCCAATGACCTCCAGGTAACCCAGAGGTCCATTAGCTGAAACATTGCCTGTGGTTGCTATGAGTAACCAGGAGAACCTGCATCATTTGGATGCCATTCGATATGGCAATTGCACACAATTCCTACGCGCAATTAAGCCAAGATAAGCGCACAGTTCGTGACAGGACTTCTAGTTTTAACTGCAGATGTTAGAACTACCGAATGCCTCCATGTTTACAAATAAAATTTACAGGCAAGGAAAAACTAAAAAATAACTTTTGTAATTACATCTATATATCTTCAAATGATTATACTTATACCTCCACCAGTGTTTTGTGTGACATTTTGTATATATGTATATAATATGTAAAATTGTAGTGTTTGAATTTTTGTGTTGTTAAGTTGTCAAATAATGTTATCAAATGTTATTAGAACTAATAAATAATTATCTTAAACCTCTTGTCATTGACAATAATATTGTCACTTGTCAATTATGTCAGTTGCCAAACCACCAGACAGAACATGAATAGACTAATTAGCAGTCAATCACTGAGTACAGTGGCCAAATCTTCCCGGCTGAATCTTCCCAGGGCCGTAAAATCCAAGGCCAAATCTTCCCAGGGCCAAATCTTCCCGATCCCAGCCTGAGCCCCCGATCCCCGAGCGAGAATTGGCAAGATAACTTGCCTGTCGTATTGGAATACTAGTTGGCACAAATGTAAAGATGGAATGGGAGTGCCCTGTGAAGATGCTTATTTTCACGTCAAATGGCATAGCTTATGACCCCTCATCGGAACTTAAGTGGCATTACACTGATACGTTGTTTTAAACATTTTGTAGAAATTCCTGAATAATTGATAATTGGGTTAAACGATGGACTTGACCCAGGTTCCAATACGATCATGTTCGACCAGGCCTAAAATTGATTTTTCCAAGTCGAAACTTGTGCTTAGACGATATACCTGGGATTGGCAGTGGTGTTTATTATTTTATCGCAATATCAATGTTAACCTTTTCCCAACACACAGGATTTCATCAATTATTGTTATGTTAATTATTGTTTTTTAAATATTTTCAAAACATTTCAACAGAACCATATATAGTTTTGTTGAAATGGTTTGACAAATATATTTTTTTCAACTGGCCGATTCTTTAGGTAAATAGTTAAATATCTGTGGCTGCTATTTCAAGTTTCAGTTACCACATTTTCCAACAAATTTATTTGTATGTATTTGTAGTAGAGCTGGTCGGTTTTGAAATTTTCCCTCGATTCGGTTTCGGTCCGGTTTTGGACGAAAAATCAATTTTCGGTTTTGGTTTAGGTTTTTTGGAACACAGTACACATTTTCCATATCTTATATATTAAACTGGGACAGGATAGTACTAAAACATGTTAAATAACAAACAAGTGAACTTGAAATGAAGTAAAACTGTATTGCGATTGTTTCCTATAAATTTAATGAACAAAAAATTATATCTGCAATCTGCATACGCCGTCATAAAAAGTAATTCAAGCCCAAGGGCATAGATACGGATATCGAGAATGTGTGTCGGGGGGGGAGAGGGGGGGGGCTCAAACATTTAGTCACAAAGATGGTGTTTGTGACGGAAACTTTATGATTCCACTGTCCTGTCAGATTCGTTTTTCATTTCCATTCACAGCATTGACGTGTTGCCCGACATGAAAATAAGTGAAACGGGTCAAAATATGAGAAAGCAACTGCCCAATTTCAAGGAGAAGTTGCGAACTTTAGAATACGCCATTCACTTTCAGTAAAACAGATACCCATTTCACAATCTAACTAACTTGACAAGTTGACATTTATACCCGAAAGGAGCAAACTCTAAATCCCAGAATCATTCATTTACAAAGCACTGAAAAGGTTATGCAAAATTACAGACAAGATCGTCACCTGGCCTGATTTCCATATCCATTCTTCCTCTCAGTTTGCATTGAATTATCATTGTTAGAGAGTCACTGAGTTCTGAGAATTCCCATTACTTCTAAAAACAACCCAGCCACGTGCATTTTGCACGTATAAGTGTATTTTGGATTTTTACGTTCATTCTATTCAAATTTCTGATTGACACTTTGTATGACAGGTATGTACAGCCAACGTTTTATTAATATTAATTTAACCCCTTTCCTGCAAAAGGGGGATACCCAATATCAACTGAGCTTTGAGCGAATTGATACTTTGCAGGTGTCACAGTACGTTCTTTTTCAATAACAGGGTTGTATTCATCAGCGTGATGATTCTGTATGTGGCGGCGTAGGTTGGAGGTATTTACGCACTGGGCGACGACTGACTTATTGCATAATTGGCATTTGGCATTTCTATCATTGTTTCTTATTCATATGCTACCATGAATTTTAGCTGACATTTTGTTGATTATACAAAATCTGTGGCGTGCTAAATGTGAATATTCAAAAGTTAAGCAAAACCTAAAATATACGGTTTTTAATCTCTTTTTTCGGTTTGGTTTCGGTTTCCACTAAAAAAACGAGTTTCGGTTCGGTTAAACTGACCAGCTCTCATTTGTAGTTTAGTGAACTTAATGTAACAACTACCCCACTACAGCCTGACCGTAGTAGCCAGTAGTGGCAGGATAGTGGTTCCTGATGGGGTTCCAAGATGCACTGGACCAACCATGGGCTCCATGTCCATGAGCTTGTTCCAATGTGGGGTCACATGATATGGTTTTGTAGAATTTTTTCTTCTGCACAATTTGTATATTACATGGCGGATACAGCCGTTTCATTAAGTTGGGTTAATTGCTCGCTGGGTGTAATCGAGGCGGGTTGTTGTCTATGCGCAAAGAGTCGAACTTGCCGATGGGATGGCATGCAAGAGCAACTGCTCGCCTCAAAATCGAAAGACTGCATTCTGAATTAAATCATCGAAATCTCCTCAAGAGGAGTGTTATCAGTTATATTTTTTGTTCTTGACATGCACAGTGTACTGCATATAAAAGTTCTAGACCTTCTACAGCATTTTCTGGTTTATCAGTGAATCCAAACGACATGTTCCATTGTGACTATTAACTCCTTATATGCCTGCGGCATATATGGACAGGTGTCCCCAAATTATTCCTGGATATGGCCCTGAGTGGCCATACCAATACCATGTGTTTCACGCCAGGAGTTGGGTTCCACAGACTTCAACTGGGTCACAGAGTACGGACTGGAAGTGGCCTTATCAACATCGTGCTCCTGTGCCAGAAGTTGGGCAATACAGACTTGATAAGGCTAAAGTGGATGCCGCTAGCAGCACACACTTGCACATTGACCATCTGCGCTGGGAGTAGGGTGCTAAGGACTTAAACTGGGCCATTGTGTCAGCTGCTGAAGACGACCACACCACCACCATATACCTATACCAGAATGGTATCACAGTCCGTTTGGCCACAATTAACAGCTTCCCATCCCTTGCCCCATCATCTTGTGTCGGTAACTTTGTAATGTCAAGGCCAAGGAGTCTCTCCAGCTAGTCATGGGGCACCTTCAGCCTTCTGACAATAATATACTAAAGTCCACCCACAGTCCAAAGTCCAAAACTTGTGGTTCAGGAGGATATCTTCCCACCTAGATATCTTAGGATATCTACCCCCCTCCCCCTCCCATACCCCAGCCCCCACACACAAACACCTTGGATATCTCCCCACACCTAATTTTTTAACTTCATGTTGTTATTGTTTTTTTTTTAAATTTTATTTTGCACTTTGACCCTTAAAGAAAATTGCTCTGGAACACATGACTAGCTGGGTACGCAGACAAAATCTTCATGAATTTCTACAAAATTTTAAAACTCTTTTCTTTGTGGATAAAACAATGCAATGATGATGTTTACTTCATACTAATTCTCTTTTTAACAAGTATATGCCACGAGATGGCAAAATCCCCTACTGTGGATCAAAATGTTTAGGAAAAAAAAGGATCATCTCACAGTGGGTTTTTTTCAGATTAATGCATTGACAAAGTCATTATCTGATAAACACTGAATTTCAAACTAAAAGGGGCATTCCTCCAACAAAAGCCTCAGAAATGTGGGAGGGAATATTGAACTTGACAAAGATCTTCTCACAATGTATGCATATTGCAAGTTTCATGAAAATCTGAATACAATTATTTAAGTTATAACATTCACAAACTCATTATCAGACAAACACCAAATTTCAAAGAAAAAGGAGCTTAACTCCTACGCATGCCAAAGAAATTTCAGGAATATGGAACTTGTCCAAGATCTCTTTGCCATGCATACCTTTAGCAAGTTTCGTAAAAATTAGATTACATTTATTCAAGTTATCACATTCACAAAGTCATTATCAGATAAACTCCAAGATCCAACAAAAAGACCATAACTCCTACAGAAGCCAAGAAAATTTGGTGAATATCGAACCTAACCAAGATCTTCTTGCCATGTATACCTGTGGTAAGTTTCATGAAAATCGGATTACAGTTATTCAAGTTATCGCATTCACAAAGTCATTGTCAACAAAAAGGGGCATAACTCCTACAAAAGCCAAGGAAATTTGGTGAACATTGCACTTGCCCAAGATCTTCTTACAACATACAAATGTATGCCTATAGCAAGTTTCGTGAAAATCCAATTACATGTACATTTGTTCAAGTTATGTTCACAAGATGTATGGACAGATGCACAGATGGACGAACATGACCCATTTCTATATCCCTCCACCAAACTTTGTTTGGGCAGGGGATAATTCTAAAATAAACTGTGATATGGATGAAGTAGTTATTGGGAACAGCATTCTGTCTTACATGTTCTCTATACATTTTGAAATGGGTAGGAGGGGGAGGCAGATATTTCCACCCTCAGTTTGTCCAAAAAGTTGAAAAAAAGTGATGGAGGTTCTATGATTGCCTATAACTTGTTATTGGTCATTATTTAATGGTATAGCAGTAAATTAAAAAAGTGTTTTCTTCCATGTTCTCTGTATATTTTGACATGACTGGTGGAGATAACCAGATCTCAACATCTCCCCTACCTTGTCCAACTCCCACAGACTTTCATAGCACTTTTGTAGCCATTGTTTGGACTTGGTTAAGGTTAAGTAAAGGTGTAAAGAAAACATACATGACCCATTTCTATATCCCTCCACCAAACTTTGTTTGGGCTGGGGATAATTCTAAAATAAACTGTGATATGGATGAAGTAGTTATTGGGATCAGCATTTTGTCTTACATGTTTTCTATACATTTTGAAATGGGTAGGAGGGGGAGGCAGATATTTCCACCCTCAGTTTGTCCAAAAAGTTGGAAAAAAAAGTGTTGAAGAGGTTCTATGATTGCCTATTTCTTGTTATTGGTCATTATTTAATGGTATAGCAGTAAATTAAAAAAAGTGGTTTTTTTTGCATGTTTTCTATATATTTTGACATGACTGGTGGAGATAACCAGACCTCGGCATCTCCCTTACCTTGTCCAACCCCCATAGACTTTCATTGCACTTTTGCAGCCATTGTTTGGACTTGGTTATGGCTAAGTAAATGTGAAAAGGATATTTATTTATTCTAATTATTTTCTTCTGTGTGCTTGATGTCAAACTTGTCTACTGGCTGGGATTGGCTGTATGCACAGAATGCCACCTGAACAACACACCAAGCCAACTGGGAAAGGTTTCCACATTATTGTCATCATAAAAAGTGCCACGATGGTCCAACCCCTGTGCATTATCTATCTGTCACTGAAGCAGGTTCACCAGGTGCTTGTTTATGACATGTCCACCTGGGGGGTACACTGCACTACCCAAAATTATCAATGTGATGCCAAGAGGCAGAAAAGGAAGACTCCGACTCCACCATCCAGGCTGTAATGCACACTCTGGAGGACAGTGGAGGGAAGCATTTCTGTGATGCTGTGTGTCCCTTAGCCTATGATTTGAAAATGACCAGGGCTGACCCCATTCGGGGGATGATGCCATGCCTAATGTCACACCATTGAAAAGCTTACTGTGGCAGGTGGTGAGGCTGGTGGGAACCCTTCTGGAATTGCAGTGAATTGGTTGAGATGCTACGGCGCCAGTGTGTTTTTTTGCATACTCTGAAAAAATGAGGTGCGGTGGGCCGGATTTTGTACAAAGGATGGTGCTTGAGATGGATAACTTACCCAAAGTTCCCTCCTGGTCAACCACATCTCAGCTTTTAGAGAATAGTGGAGGTGCATGGATGCCGTCCCACGCCTTGTGTCCATCTGTGACACAAAGGACAGCCAATGTACTGAATGTAGTGTGTCACCAGTATAGAGGTGAATGGGCCCATGGGGCTTGGTGGAGGGGGGGGGGGGGGGATACTGGCTATGGTGGTATCGGGCTAAAGAATACTCCTGGCCACCAAACCATTGTTCCTGTACCTGTAGTAGAAATGTGTTGGGCATGAGGTTGGGGAGTTATGCCTGGGCCTGCACATAATACAATGTTCAGCATCTGACTGCCACCTTTGTGGTCATGACCCACCTTGTCCATGCAAAAATGTATATCAATTTTACACACCTTTGTGAAATCACTGCATTAAAAATGGGTCCAGCATCTGGATGTTGGGGTGGTAACTGGGCCAACTCAAGATAGTAATTTCCAGTAGGCAGATTTTCCAAATTCTTGGTATCCTTCGAAGGGCCGAGAGACCCCCAATGTTGTCTCTAGACTTTTTTACAGTGTGGTTCTGTACTTAATTGTGAAATAATGGATGACAGTGTTGTGCTGAATGAAACGGTTGGCACATTTCTGTAGCCGGCTAACCATTGGGCATAGCCGGATTTCAACCGGACATCCATTAATTTCGACTGCTGGTATTATTGCATTGTCTGCAACAGTAAGGAACAGTAAGGAATGGCGAGACAACTGTTCATAACACTGCCACCTGACTTCCACAAAATGTAAACAAAGGAATACCATCGGGTGCCAATGCAAATCGCTGTTGTGCAAACAATTGTTAATAATTTATATGATTGAAACGGTCCCACATAATAGTCATGATACATCATAACTGTGGTCATCATGCATTGCCCGGTCTCAAAACCGGGCCTTGTCATTTGAAAATCACAGACACACAGCATGCCATGCACTGAAACAAAGTTTGCATGTGCGATTTGTTCCCACATGCATTTATTTGAAGTGAGGGATGATTGTCATTGATCAATAATAAAAAATGTTCCAACTAGTTTGTAAATTGCAGTTAGACAAAGTTAACTGCATTAGCAAAGAGCCTCTTACATATATCTTGAGTGGCTTGAATGTGATGTGATCATCGGGTGAATGTGTACTCCTAATATTTTTATACTTTCACCCAATGGCCCAGACTAGCTGGTGCAAACTCAAAGTTATCAAGGGCCAAACACAAATTTTGAACCCCCCCCCCCCCCCCCCCCCCCAATCCCCAAAATTTGCTTGCAAAACTGAAATTAAAAGTCCTATCTGGTCCTCCATACTTTTACTCTCCGCACATGCGCAGCCGTCAGGAAGAGACCGGAATTGGCAAAAACATCATTTCTTTGTTTGGCCCTAAAGTCGGCAACAGTGAACTGACATCTGTGCTTCAAAATCTCCTTTTTGAGGAAGCCAGAAACAAATCAATGCAAGAATTGGTGGATCCAAGGCTGTTATTGGATGATGGAAGATCTCAGCGGTGGTTTTTTACGTTCAGGGCTGTAACTTTATAATATTTATAAAATTATTTCATGTTTCCCAATTTCGGGACATATGCCTGACGTCATAATTTTTGATAATGATTATTCCACTGTTTGTTAAGTATTCCTTCCCTATCCTTCCATGAACCCTTCCTGTTAAACTCTTAAGCTTTGTGGCTATTTTTTACTGAAATTTTTTATTAAATTTCTTGGGAGTTTAACATGTATTACAGAATATTATTCTGTTTTTCCCCATGGTTACGTCCTCACCCTAGGGGTGTTAGGTCGTTTAGTCTTGAATCGTCTATCCGATGTATCGTTTTTTCTTCGTAGGAAGATCTAGCTTTGCATCTGGTAGCATTTAAATTGGTTTCTGACTTTGGGCCTTTTTTTGTGCCTGATGTCTTGTTTTTATTGACGTTGTTTACATTGACAACATCCTCATATATAGGTAGTATTTTATATTCTATTACTGCAGAATTACTGTAGGATACATGGATTATTATTCTGGTAGTGTAGCTCAAAAAATTTGGATTTTGTCCACACTTAGCCTCTATCGGGATGCCTTTGGACTCATAATGTTCCCCTTGGGAACTTTGGTGTTTTTTTAAAAAAAAAAAATTCCAAAAAATATTTTGAATTTAATTTTGATTGCTATTATTCATATCTCTTAATTATATATTTTGTTGTGGAGTTTGGAGGACTGATATCGACTTTAGTCGATGAACTCCTGCGGACTCTTGTCATTCTTGTGTTCACTGGGATGACTGATGTTGGAGACAGGTGTCGCGGTACGTTGTTGGCAGTGAGGTTCTGAGGCCAGGCCTCTCACCGTGTTATAATTCATTTTGTCAGTTTCTGTTTCAGAAGAACATGAACATGGTGATGATATTCTGATACCCATCCAAGTGTGCTACTGCCGTCGCGCTCCGTTGAGCATATAGAGCTAGCTGCAGTGCTCATGATTGCAAGAGTTAGGGTCTTTTGTTAAGGTTTTAATCTCTTGCAAGCAGCTAGCTCACCTGGTGAAGCGGTTACTCTGTCCATGGGAGCCGTGATGCCGGATAAGTCTGTGGTGGTTGAAGGAAGTGTAGATGTGGGTAGAGCGAGCACTTAAATATAAATAGCTCACCCAGCGACGACGGAAATAGGGAGGAAGTCAGCCAGTTCTTGTACTCGGCGAGGTCTAATAGACCGCGAGCGGGAGAGGCCCTCTCTAACCTAGAAACATTTGGAGCCAGATGTTGTTATGAGAAACTTGCATAAGCCGGAGCACATGTCTGCCCTCCACTCGGGACGCTCTGTTTAGTCTGCAGCCGGGGTCGGCTTCAGTCATGGGTTCCTCCGCTACGTTTCACAAGCCGAAATGAAGTTTTCTGGTTGGAAACTTGCACGAGATGGAACATATGTCCGCCCGCCGCTCGGGACAATCCGTCTAGTCTGCAGCCGGGGTCGGCTTCAGTCATGGCTTCTTCTGCTACGTTATTAAAGCACACACGACCACATCCTAGCTAACCGACTTTGGATATCCAGCCTGCTGCATGAAGGAATTTGAGGACGCTTGTACCTCTCTTAGAGTTCTTTCCAGGCCAATTTGTATACCACGTATAACTCCGCCCTAACAATGGCTAATCTATAGTTAATCAGAAGTAATGCTGCCCTTGCGTCATCATCACTTATAGATGACAAGGTGAAAAGTTCTCTCCGGGTCGCTCAGGTCTCCGGACGTACTATTTTTGATGACAAGCTTTCGTTAGTCTATGAACAAGCTACTAAGAAAGCGTCAAGTGCTCTGCTATTGAAGTTGGCATCTCAACAACTCGCTTCAGCAGACAAGAGTAAAGGAGGACATTCCAGATCTTAACGTCAAAAGGGAACTCCTCACGAGGGTACAAGAAACCCTCTTACAATTACTCTGGAGGTCGTCAATATAGTGACTCGGGAAAGGGGCGTAAGTCTGATCGGGACTATCAGTCAGATGCCCCTAGGCCGACGGGACGAGGTTCTTCACGGGGAAGACGTAGTTTCTCCTCCCGTAAGCCTTTCGGGTCATACAGATGATGTTCAAGACCTCTATTGCTTGCCAGTTGGTGGAAGGGAATGAACCTTCGCAAGAAACTGGATAGCAGTCATGGAAGATAAGTGGGTGAGAAGTGTAGTCTCGACGGCCTGCGGCTATCATTCCGAGCGGAACCCCCGCTAACAAGATGTCCGCATTGGACAAATCTTGCATCGGATCCTTTCAAAAGAGAGTCTCTCCTAGAGGAGGTACAGGGTCTCTTATTAAGGAAGCAATAGAGGTTGTCGAAAATTAAGATTCTCAGGGATTTTACAGTCACCTGTTCCTTGTACCGAAGCCAGACGGCTCATTCCGACCGGTAATAGACTTGAGCTGGATAAACAAGCTTATCGTGGCTCCAAAATTCTACATGGAGACCATTCGGTCGGTAAGAGTGAGCATTCGAGTGAACGACTATGTGGCAAGCATAGATCTATAGGATGCGTATTTTCATGTCCTGGTACACCCGATATTCAGAAAGTACCTTCGGTTCGCCATACAAGGGAAGGTTTATTAGTTCAGAGCAATGTACATTGGTCTGAACCTGTCTCCCTGGGCATTCACTCGAATAATGAACTCCGTAATGTCATACTTCCGAGCTCATTCGTCTGCGGTAACGTCGGCTTACTTGGACGGCATTCTGCAGAGATATGGCAACAGAATTATTGAGACTCACAACAATCTGGTTCATCTGCCGTTACCCAGAGCGAAATTAGTCAGTTGTTTTGCTCACTTTTGTCTACACTCAGGCACATTAACAGCGAAGGAATTCATGCGACTGATGGGGTGAGCAGCTGCGGTTA
This sequence comes from Pictodentalium vernedei, assembly GCA_031216915.1. NCBI lineage: Eukaryota > Metazoa > Mollusca > Scaphopoda > Dentaliida > Dentaliidae > Pictodentalium > Pictodentalium vernedei. The sequence goes on from CM062295.1 coordinate 234,211,135, forward strand.
TTATTCCGATGGGCCGTCTACGCAAGCATCCCCTCCAGATATTCTTTACTCAGAACTGGAGTGTGAAGATGCATTTGCTTGAAACCAGTATTGTTTTTAGTGGACCTAGTAAAACAAAGGGTCCAGATTTGGGTAGATCTTCAGTGGTTAACTCAGGGAGTTCCGCTGCAACTGCCGGATCCGGCTTTCACGATATGACGGATGCGAGTCAGACGGGTTGGGGAGAGACCCTAGGTCCCACAGACTTGAAGTGTCAGGGGCTTTGGGACTCTTGGTTCCTAGAGAAGCACATAAACATCAAAGAGATGATGTCAATATGGCTAGCTCTTCAACATTATTCACTTAATAGCGATTGTCCATGTTCAGATTTTGTTGGACAATTCGACAGTAGTAGCTTACATCAGGAACCAAGATGGCACTCATTCAATTCCATTTTGCGAATTAATGGAGAGAATTCTCCTATACATCATGAATCATCATGTTCATCTTTCTGTCCGCCATTTTCCGGGTTGTCTGAATGTACTAGCAGACTCACTCTCTCGGAAAGGTCGCCTGTTGCCATCGGAGTCGACTCTCAACAAGCGAATATTCAGGCAGATTTGCTACTAGTGGGATCGTCCCATGATAGATCTGTTTGCGACACACCAGAACAATCAATTACCGACGTTCGTGTCACCATGCCCAGATCATCGAGCGTATGCGGTAGACGCTCTGTTGATAGGGCATGTGTATTCTCTAACTCCGTTGATTCAGCAGATTCTGTTAAGATCAAACAGTCTCGTTGCGAAATCCTGCTAGTAGCACCTTTGTCGTCACAAAAACCTTGGATCAATCTTCTCTGGTATCTGTTATGGGACGTTCCCTAGAAGCTTCCTCCACGAGAGGACCTTCTTTATCAGGGGAAGTATTTGTTCTTCAAGTCCTTCTCTGTCCTTAGTGGCATTATGGAGTTGGTCAGACGTGAGGGAGCCTTGCAGTTCCTGTGCTATTTGATGACTAACACAAGAACGATTCAAGTAATGCGGGTGAGGGGGGTTCGATATGATTTTGAATCCCTCAATCCCCCCCCCCCCACCCCCCACCCCCCCACGCCAATGTGTTAAGAGGCGATTACCGGGCAAGACGTTTTCTTCCTGTAAGCCTCGTAAGCATTCAAGTACATACATGCATTTCATGAATTCTCGATTGGCAGCTGGGTCGTGTTCCATGGCGACCTCATGGGCACATCCACTTTTTAGTTGGTTGGTTTCCTGTGGTTGTTCGTCTATATGTCATATACGAGCATATGATTCATCATCAATAAATTGCTATTCTTTGGGTACCTGAGAGACTGTCTACTCAGTTAACTGGTATTCAGATGATTACATGCTGGTTTTCAATGCTCACGCGCATAATAAATGCATTATTAGGCAGACGCATTATTGTATGTTATGCATCTTAGAAACAATGAATTATTCCGGGGGCGGTCCGTGCCGAGTCTGTTAATCATAGCTCGTTCCATTTCTAGATCCAGGTTTCCATTAATTTCAGTACCCAATCGAATGCACCTTGTCTTACACTCTTGTATATTTGCACGTTTCTAGGAACATAGATATTGGATAGTACACGTCGGGGAGTGTTATTACTGGAATTTATTGTACACCTGAATGGGGTCATCTGTGGGTTACCATGGAAGTGTGTTTACTCTCCAGAGATCATCCATTGTGATTCTATTGGACATGTGTATGCTATATATTATATCACCTGTTTTCGACCTATCTGCTTATGCCGACTCCGGTATACGTCACAAGTGGGCGATATTAATTACCGGGATCACTGCTATTGCCTTAGCTTCTGAAGTAGCATTAAGCACCAATTTATTAATAATAATTACTACCTGGGTGCCTGTTTCGACGAATATTTATATTGTTATTTGGTACCTCTTTTACTGATTCCAGAGCGCTCCCCTCTCTTCAAAAAGTGTCGGTGGGGGGGATTTTTTTTACCTCTCCTCCGGCTTGATAAGTATGTAACTATGAGTGAAGCTGTTTTGTCTGTAATTATATCCTGGATACAGCTTGTGTTTTATTGTATATGGCGTATGTTTGTGGGGGATATCCTTTCATTCTCAAATACGCCATCCTAATTTTTGGGGCTTAGTCCGGGCTAGCCTTAAAAATTGGGAACTTGTTACATCCAAATTAGCATAGTCTTCATGCTAAGAATGCGGAATTACTTGAATTTGGTTCCTTATTTATGATATGTCTTCTCTATTACTGTATAGAGAGAGAGACATGTAATTCCTTTCAAATTTAATTTCCTTTCACCTTGGATTACAGGCTCGGAACTATGTTGGTTTACTAATTTTGAAGTCTTAGGCCCTCCAACTTTTTACTATTCAGCTAGTTTGGGCCATTGGTTTATAGTATAAAAATATGATCAATTCAAAGTAATTTGTATATTTTTTATACTTACCAATGGCACAACCGGGTATGGCCCTCCCATGAGTGGGCACTCATACCTCCCCACTGAGTTATTATGTAGTACTCTTTTCTACAAAGAATAATGTTGGTGCCAATTCTGGTCACTTCCTGATGGCTGCGCATGTGCGGAGAGTAAAAGTATGGAGGACCAGATAGGACTTTTAATTTTTGGTTTTGCAAGCAAATTATGGGGATTGGGGGGGGGGGGGGGTGCATTCAGAATTTGTGTTTGGTCCTTGATAACTTTGAGTTTGCACCAGCTAGTCTGGGCCATTGGTAAGTATAAAAAATATACAAATTACATTAAATTTATAATTTTTTGAGTATCTTTTTCTGTTCACTGCTAAGACAAATGTCACAAACAGTTCCACATTTGCATTTACCTATTCATCGCAATGAAATTTCTGATGGGAATATGTTGCGAGTTTTGAAAGGGGTGTGGTAAGAAATTATTATATGCCTCATTGACCAAGAGCCCCTCTTTGTCTGAAATTGACCATTGAAAAATGATTTTTAAAATGCAAGATTTCAAAATAGGTTTTTTTATGACATATGTTCATACTTCTAAATAGTTCAGTAAAATCAAAACATGGTTTTTCTAAAACATGATGGTAAAGTACCAAAGAGTCAATTTATTTTGGAAGCACCATTACTCACACTGAGGATTTTTCAGCATTATAATCTGCAATTAACAACCCCTCATCAAAGATAATGTCAGATTTGTCTGTAGAAGACTATGTTACATTGACAGGCACACGCTCACTGCTGCCTGTGCAGAAAACAACCTGCAGTGCAATCGACTGTTGACAGTTTGTTACAAACATTTATCTGCGACTTGACAGCCCAAGCAAAATAACTGGTCATTCAAAATTCCAACACCTTTACCCTTTCATGTTACATCGAGTACACATCATTGTAAATTGACAAATGTTTGGCAGATTTGACAATGCTTGCATCAGCAAAAGAATTCTAATGTCACGCGGTCAAATACTGTTTATTTTCCTGACGCTATCCTGTAAACCAGTTATCCAGTTGACAGCTTTTCCAACTGGTTACGCTGATAACCGGTTGCAAGCTAGTTATCCAGCTAACTGCTTCAGCACTAGACAGATGCTGTTCTCACTGTAACAGGGATTTCCAATGCCACCAACCAAGATGTTATGGAAAAGCTTCTCGAACTAATCAAGAACCATCTCACCCTCTCATCTGCACAAGTTCATGAGACCATCACCAACTCGCACATGGTCATGCAGAATGTGAACATCACTGATGTGACCACCTCCACCCGGGTGCTTGTGCTGTCCTACAAATAGGAGGGAGACCCTCTAACTGTGTCCCTCGAAAATGTGCATACCACATTCTGCATGAAGGACACCAAGCCAGCCTTCCATAACAAGTTGTATGCCATGGACCACCGCCTGTACTTGGGAGGCACCATAGCCGATCATTCCCTGGCATTACCACTGATCTGGTTGTGGGGAACAGAATGAGTCGGGGACCACAATAGCTCCTCTTTTGCATTCTCCATCACCACTTCTTGTCCGAGGGTGGCAAAATGCTATGCCAGATTGGGTATAAATTTTCTCATAATTCCAGATACGTTCTATTCATTTATTGCTTTTGTGATCATATAAATTTATTAGGTGTATTTGTGTTATTTTTGTAGGAATGTCAAATATGGAGTACATGTAGTTGTTCCAATCTGAATATGTCTGGAATAAGAAGACATCAAGATCATTTGTCACAGTACATGAGAAACCATAAAACTCAGAACAATAATAGAACATCCAGGTGATTCAATCTTTATTTTCACTGTCTGCCAGATCTGATCAACAATAAGCTGCTCGTGGTTGTGTGGTTTTGATATTTTGGTTTTGGTTTTGGTTTTTTGAAAAATTTTGTTTTCAGTTTCTATCAAACAACTAGTTTCAAAACAATGTCTAAATGATTACATTATGTCATTTGGTATCAGTGAAATGTGCTTGATTGGTAACTATGAAGAAATTCAGTATTTTTTTAACTTTATGCAGTTGAGCTCACTTAATTGAATATCTCATTATTGAATTACCCTGTTAATTGAATAGAAACACAAAACCTTTCAACATGCCTTCAGTACAAATTCGATCTGTTAATAATAATAATAATAACACTTTGGCTGGCTGCTGATTTGTCGTTCTCGGGTGAGAAGGCCTTGGTTACCCCTGTACTCCCAATTACCTCCCTATTCCCATGCTTCTTCTCTCCTCCCAACACTCGGAGACGAACTGCTTGATGACATCCCTTGCCACATTCTTCCCAATCTCTCCTATTAGCATATTAACTCTCTCCTTTGAGTCTCTCACTAACCACATGTCCTTCATTCTCCCATCCCACTTCCCCATTATACTCCCAGTAAATCTTATTCTTTTAGACTGGTATTTTTGGCATTCTTCTTATTTTTGGCATTCTAGAAGAAAGTGGTTCAGGGTCTCCACCACACCCAAATTACACATCAGGCACTCCTTTTCTCTGTTTTTCCCAATTTTTCCCCTCAGCTCCTGGGACCATGACCTCAGCTTGAACAACAGTAACCCCCCAAAGGTGCCATCAAGGTACTCTTCAAAACCAGACCTCTCTTTACCACGCAGCCCCCCCCCCCCCCCCCCCCAAAGACCTCTTTGATTTGACCCCCTCTTGCCATTTAAGGTTACCATCCTCCATGACCCTTTCTCTGACGATTTTTTTACCCTTTTTTGCCCCAATGTCTTGGTCCGAGATCTCCAATGAGTAGTTCTCTATTAGCTCCCTCACTTGGACCATCCACCCTGTCTTGATATTTGAGTTGAAAATTCTCTGGAACATTACTTTACACCAGTGGCTGTCGGGGAGATTTACCAAATAATTAAGATAACCGAGTTTCAATAAGTCTATCCTGTCCTTGATCCTCCTGATTGCTTTTTGTGCAGCAGCATTACTCGACCCTGTTATCCATCGACCTGCATCGTTCTGCAGGGTTTCCAAGCTCTTTACGGCTGTCTGATTTAGGGGTACCACTTCCATACCATATGTTATACTTGGCAGACCCACCATTTCCCAAATGGCTTTCCCCACGAAAACCTTATTGAAACTGTTTCTCCCTATAAGTTTCATTTGGTTAATGATTCACCTCCCCTTAAGAATCAATTTATTTGTTTGGTTTTGGAAGATGCCTCTTCCTGTGATGTTTATATTTACCCTCAGATACTCATAGTCACCTGTCACTCCTAATCTAAGAAGTTTGCTGCTACCTTCCAGAATACAGAACTCCCCCACTCTCCACCTTCGAGTGGGGTCCACTTTGCAGCCCACAGGTATAACTTTGCTCTTGCTTTCATTAAGTTCGAATCTCCATTTGCTCCCATATTTCCCAACAATTCCCAGCATTTTCACTAGTCCCTCTTCACTTTCTGTCACTAGCACCATATCAACTGCAAAATATAGCCCTGGGATCTTCAAGTCCCCAACTGCTACCCCCTCGTCGCTATGCAGGAGTTCATCTTCTAAATCTTTGATGTATAATGCAAAAAGAATTGGCGAAAGGATACAGCCCTGTTTTAGGCCTATCTCCATAGGCACACGTTTTGTTGTTATGTAATTGCATATCGTCGGTGAGATGTGAAGATGTCGTAAAGTCAGTTTCCCAATTTTACAGGAGAGACAAAAAACTGATTATAATACAACGTATTGAGTCCAGGAATGTTTTGTTAATGGGGTTGCCTATGTGGTCACATGATACGTTATGGGCAAATGGAAATGCTATGTTTCCCGTCTTTATTACGACGCAAACGCGATTTTTCAAATAATAAGTCCTTTTCGAAGTTAAAAATGGCGGCGGGAATTTTTTACGACATCTAATGATGTTTACAACATTTTGAAACTGGCATTTCTCAATGTTTTCATGTTTTACGACGTTCTCGAATCATAAACCAGTAGACTAGACCCAACGACTACAGGGTCCGTTGAGTTATTGCACTGCATAATCAACAAACAACTTATAATTATGACAAGCACTTATAGTGGACATGGATATGGCGTCATATTCTGTTCCTTTAACTGACAGAATAACACCATATTAAAATTTATAATAGAAAACAATTTGGGTTTTTCAGTTATGTAATGAAGCAATATTGCTAAACATGTCAAGTGCACAGTCAGCTAGCTAGTTGCAGAACAAACAAGAAAACAAAAGGCACATTAATCTGATATTTAGTTAAATAAATTGTGCAATCTGCCATAAAAATTACCGCATGTTTTACAAACACAATTGTCAAACCGACAATAATGAACGAACGACGATAAACCAAAACTACTTAATACTGTCAATACAATTACACATTAATTTTGCGGATATTATCAAAAGGGGCATTTTGAATCGGCCCTAGTGATAACCATCTTCCCTTATAAAGGACCAAACATTCCTTTTCAAAATGCATAGATTTTGAACAAGGAAACAAAAAGTAAATGGTGCATAATACTGTTACTAATGTCTAATTCGGTTCTTTAATGACTTTGATGTGTCTTTATGTGAACTATCCTCAACTGTAAATAGTTATTTCGTTCACTGAATCAGGTTGTTTACTGATATAATCTGAGATACACGTGGCATACGTATCGGCATTAAGATCCCCTTCTGTCTCGTTCCAAAAGTATATGGTAACATCCTTCGATGCTAAGTCGTAAATTGTATAGTTATGACAGCATAACTTTGTTTTGTAATACAAAGCAGATGCATTAAGCGAAGGCGACAGGAGCACAGATTGTTTGTCAACGGTGACAACGCGCACGTTTCGATCGCTGATGGCTTGTCTCTTGTCCGCGTCCTTCGCCTCACGTGCCCGTATCTTACGAGTAATATGTGCTGTGTAAATTGAGTCATTTAAGTTCCCTGCCCTATGCTCACAACAAGTATCACACTGATCTTTCTTGGGATGATATAGAGCTAGGTTCATTTCATTAAAGACCCTCCTCATGACATCGCGCCCTACAACTCCCTTCATGTCGCGTTCAGCACTTTCACGGTAGACCCTATAGAGTTCAGCCATTGATTGGAATGTTGGTTCAAGGTAGAGTTTATTGGACGAGGATCTGCAGTAATGGGATTCCATTTTAGACAGAGAATTAAGAAACTCCCTGACTGAATTTTCTGCGATCGCGTGCATTGGCCGCAGTTCACCTCTCTTACTTGGAGGAGAAGACACGAGTAGGCCGTTCTCGAACTTCTCAACCCATGAATACATCATTCTCTCCCCTATGTTTAAGGTACCAAGGAACATACTTTTGCACACGGTGAATGTGGAGTCACCCTTTTTAAGGTGATAGGCATAAGAAAACTTTTTTTTTCCAGTTAGTTTAATTTGGACTTTTGTGATAGAATTGACCACGAACATCCTTTTTTCGGCCCAGTTCATGTTCTGCCAAAAAGAATTAAACACATTTTGACGGTCTTCTTGTGTGAATTCATTGCAGCTATGCTTTTTGGAACACAGTTTGGGGCACTGTACATCGATTAATGATCTACAAGACTTGACTTTTGAGTATGTTTGTTTTTGCCCACGTTTTTTTTATCAAAGTCATATACTGTTCTCCCTTCAATCGTTTTGAATAATTCACATTTTTTTGCCAAGTTTCAGGAACGGGTTTCTTGTTCCGTTTCCTTGGTACATTGGGTTCAGGGTCACTCGATGATACAGCTTCAACATTGGAATACACTTCACCAGAGTTCATCGAACTCTCAACGGTGTCGTATCTTTGTTCCTCGCGAGAGGGTTCCCAGTTTGGATCTTGATCGGAATCATCAAGCTCGTTGTTAGAGGAAGAGTCACACTCGTCAGCCGAGTTATTTTCAGTCGAATCGCTCCGGGAAACGCTTGCTAAAAGCTCCGACATGAGAACATTCACTGACGTTGAGTTAGCTCGGTCGGGTTGCCTCTGATTTTGATCATGAAGGTTAGTATCAACTGTATTATTGCAAGTCGACGATATGTCGACTCTGTGGGTTAGTACATCATTGATTATCTCAGACATATTAACATTTTTCATGAGGGGATCTCCAGTTTTCATATTTTGACACTGGAGTTGTACACCCTCAGTCGTTTTTACAATACAGCCATCTTTTATTCGATAAGATTGTTCGAGTGAGGGTCTAACCGTGGCACCTTTAGTAAAATTGACATCTTCAACCGAACTCGATGCCGTCAAGATACGTTTTGCTGAAATGTCACATCCCGAATCTGAAGTCTCATTGGGCCTTTTAGAACACACAGGGGAATAATTTGATATATTAAACAATTTTGGGGAATGCTCATGATTAGTTTGTGGTCTTAACACAGTATTTAGAGACGTGCGCACAGAACCCCTTTCCGTAGCATTTCGCGTTCAATCAAGTGATAGTTCAAGTAAACATTTTCCTCTTGAAAGCATGGTTAATATGGTTAACACCCATTCGCACAGTTGGGATGGAACTTTACTTCAGTTGGATTGCCTCGCATTACAACATAGCGTGGGGTAGTCTCCGGGAAAAGAAGGTAATACATTTGTTCAATGAATTGATATTGGTTCTTAGAAAATGTTCCCACTTCTCGAGAGAAAACTGTTATGGGTATGCATTTACACTTTTTAATGTGCATGTCATTGCTTGTTCTTCGCCATTTTGATGACATAATTGTTCATTAGACACTACAAAGAGAAAGAAAAGAATGCATTTAAGAATGAGGTTTTTATGAAGGACAATTCATCGTCCTTCATTGGAGTTTAATGTGCATTACGATGAGTGGCTGGATATGAAACAGTTCATGGGCACAAGGCGACGAGCAATGGTGGGCGGAGTTGTTCTTCCATCACCGGACAGATGGGAATTTAATAATAAAATATCCCCAATTAATTACAGAAACATATTGTATTCGGTCTTTGTTGGGGGCTGAGATTACCACGTTTCATCATTTGTACAGCAAGGAAAATACATGAACAAACATTGAGATGGATTAAGATTAAATCACAGGCTTAGCTATAAAACGGGCAAATTCCACACAAGCTATTCTAAGATAGTTTACTATGGCACCTAGGAGTATTTTTGAATAATCGGGTACAATGTGTGACTGCTGCATTATTGATGAAACATTTGCTTGGTGCCTTGACGGACTATCCCAGTCGCGTACACTTAGACAAGATTTGACACAAGCATGCTGGTCGTTCTACAATCATATTATTGTGTTTCACTTGCCGGGTTTCAGAGCGCGCGGGGGGTGGGGGGGGTGGGGGGGGGACCATTGATATCAAAATCCAACTGGTAATGACTTGAATTCCATCTAGTGGTCACGAATAGCCTTTGCGCAAAAAGATGAGTGTGACCTCTTATGTAATACAATGAATAAAACCAATTATACCAGGTATAACTGCTTGCATTTTCTGCTCTCTGTATAAATAAATTTTTAAATACTACCTTAAAAGCAACTTTATACCTATGTGCTGCTAGCTACTTAATATATTAATAAGAACTTACGTTTTATGATTGTCTGTATAATATTAACTTTGCTTCGTTCTCTTACAAAAGGCACTGTGACGGCAAACTTCAACTGCAGCTTACGACTTTTTCGCTCCAAATGACACGCTGACCTTTTGCTAACGCTAGATCAAAAATGACGTATACATTTTTACGTCGTTTTCGAACTACAAATTTCAACAAATCGGGTTTACGCATTTTTCGCGCTTGCAAAAAAACATATTTCTGATTGGATTAAGGGGGAGGTTTTCAGTTCCTACTACGTATTCGAACCAGGAGAATTCATTTCAGCAAAAAAAAATTTGGCGCGAAAACCACTTTACGACATCTTCGCATCTCACCGACGATATAGGTTATAGTTGTTATGAAATTGCATATATGTTATGGAATAAACTCCTGTTAATTGAATAAAACATTTTGTGATATGTTGAGAATGGGGATCGGTTTAATTTTTAAAAATTGAATAGCATTTTACTATCTTGGATAAATTTTGATTAACATTTCCTATTCTTTATGTTTTTGTCATGTGAAATTGATTAGCTACTGTTGAAAATTGATTCGAAAATCGTTATGCGAATCCAGTTAAATCGAGCCTTAGCTGAGAAATTATATGACAATCACCAAACTTCCCAGAACTTTCCCATATAAACCTACTTGGTTCATTGCATCTAATTAGGCAGTTAAGCTATTATATCTTGTTTGATAAAGCTCCATGATCTCTGTCAAACAAGATATAATAGAATAAATGCACAGTTCATCTCTAGAATATAGGACATTGACTAAATCCCATTTAACTCCTGTTAATTGAATAATTTCACTGGCAAAGTGGCTATTCAATTAATAGGACTCCACAGAAAAAAGATTCAGAACATGATGCTTCTGTCTTATACAAATTGGGTGAATTCTCTTTGGAAACCCCAGGAAGTAAAGCAGTGCTTGTTTACTGTGGTAAACAAGCTCTGTTTTACTGGTGAAAAAGGACTCCATAACCCATACCAGACTTAGCTGGTGCTAACCCTATACTCTGAAATGGTCAACATGGGTAGCACAGTCTATAGGTCATATTTATGAAGGGATTTCATTGTAACTTGGTAGGATGACTCCAGATAATGTCTAGATGTGAACGCCCCCTTTTGGTCGTGATCATTCAGCCGTGACAGCTGCCCGAGCCCAAAACCCAAAAACCTTTAGCACAGGCTACAGGTCGTATTTATGAAGGGATTTCATTGTAACTAGGTAGGTTGATTCCATATAATGTCTAGATGATAACATCCCCTTTTGGTCACGATTGGTCAACTGTGATGGCTACAGGAGCCCGAAGCCCAAAAACCTTTAGCACAGTCTACAGGTCATATTTTTATACTGTAACCAATGACCCAGACTTAGCTGGTGCTAACCCCAAAATATCTAGGGCCAAACATAAATTTTGCCCCCCAATCCCCAAAATTTGCATGCAAAACCGAAACTTAGAAGTCCTATCTGGCTCTCCATACATTTACCCTCCACACATGCGCAGATGCCAGGAAGTCACCGAATCTGGCGCCAATCAGCATTCTTTGTTTGGCCCTTGTCAGATAACATCAAACTGACATTTGTGCTTTTTAAATCTCAATTAATACTGGTGCCAGACACAAATCAATGGTTAATTGGTGAATCCAAGGACACAACTGGATGAAGGAAGGAAAAATAATATTTATAAAAATTAGTTCATGTACATCCAATGTATCGTTTTTTCTTCTGATGAAGATCTTGCTTTACATTGGATAGTCTTGTTTCTGTTACTGACTTCGGGCCGTGTTGCCTGGGGTCTTGTTTCCGATTTCTGTTTACTTTTCCAATGCTCTAGGTAGTTTCCTATTTTTGTTTAGGAATGACAGTTGTAAGTAACATTAAATATTCTGATAGTGTGGTAGTTAATTTTACAGCAGATTTTTATAATTTAAATATGTCCACACTTAGGCTTTTTTGGGCTCATCGTTCCCTTTGGGAACTTGGGCACTTATAAGAAAGATTTTTTCAAAAATTTTTATTTTATTTTGGAAGGAATTTTTCTTTTGGATATATTTATTTCATCGATTGTATTTTAATGTTATCTTATATGTAGATTTGGTGGTGGTACAATGACATATATTAGAATTTAGGTAATAATATTTATCAAATAGAAGGGCAAATGGAGGAAGCCTTTCTCCTATTTACTGGGTCGTTGTCTTCAGTTTTGTTGATATACTACCACTAATTCTTGTTCCATTGGATGACGGATGTCATGGTTTGTGTTAGGCGAGTGGACACTACTGGTCCTCTCGTCAAAAGGTCACTATAGTTTTTAGCTCAACTTTGACGAAGTCAAATTTGAGCTATTGTCATGGCCCGTTGTCCGTCCGTCCGTCTGTCCGTACGTCAACAATTGGCTATGGCTCGGGCTAGAGGTCGTATTTATGAACCGATCTTTACGAAACTTCTTGTGTACCTTTGTTATGACCCTGGGACGAGAACGAGTGTTTTTAGGTGTGGTCCGAAATTCAAGATGGCTGCCAGCGGCCATTTTGTACCGATGATGCAAAAATCAGTTTTTTGTACAGAACTTCTGTATGAAAGTTCTGATTTGAATAAAGTTTTGTATAAATGTTTAGTACCATGGGATACATCACATATAATACGGGTTTTTTTCTCGTGCGTAAATTATGCAAATTAGACTGACTTTGATTTATTTAGTGTTACTTTCAGAGCTGTAAGTGCCAAGCTGCTATGGCTCGGGCTAGAGGCCGTATTTATGAACCGATCTTTACGAAACTTCTTGGGTACCTTTGTTATGACAGTGGGACGAGAACGAGTGTTTTTGGGTTTGGTCCGAAACTCAAGATGGCTGCCAGCCGCCATTTTGTACCGACGATGCAGAAATCTGTTTTTTGTACAGAACTTCCATATGAAAGCTATGATTTGAATAATTTTTTGTATGAATGTTTAGTACCATGGGATACATCACATATAATACAGGTTTTTTTCTCGTGTGTAAATTATGCAAATTAGACTAACTTTGATGTTTTTTGGTGTTACTTTCAGCACGGTAAGTGCAAATGCCAATACGGCTCGGGCTAGAGGCCGTATTTATGAACCGATCTTTACGAAATTCCTTGGGTACCTTTGTTATCACCGTGGGACGAGACCGAGTGTTTTTGGGTCCGGTCCGAAATTCAAGATGGCCGATGGCAGCCATTTTGTACAAAATTTGGTGCAATCAGATTTTTGCACAGAACTTCCATATGAAAGCGCTGATTTGAATAATTTTTTGTGTGAATGTTTAGTACCATGGGATGCATCACATATAATATGGGTTTCTTTCTCGTGCAGAAATTATGCAAATTAGATGAACTTTGATTTTTTCAGTGCTACTTACACACAGTAAGTACACATGTCAATACGGCTCGGGCTAGAGTCTGTATTTATGAACCGATCTTCACAAAACGTCTTGGGTACCTTTGTTATCATCTTGGGACGAGAACGAGTGTTTCTGGGTGTGGTCCAAAATTCAAGATGGCTGCCAGTGGCCATTTTGTACCGAAATTAGGTCTAATCAGTTTTTTGTACACAACTTCTATATACTGCTCAGGCTAGAGGCCGTATTTATGAACCGATCTTTACGAAACTTCTTGGGTACCTTTGTTATCACCATGGGATGAGAACGAGTGTTTTTGGGTGTGGTCCAAAATTCAAGATGGCCACCAGCAGCCATTTTGTACCAAAATTAGTGCAATCAGTCTTTTGTGCAGAACTTCTGTATGAAAGTTCTGATTTGAATATATTTTTGTATGAATGTTTAGTAACATGGAATACATCACACATAGTACAGGTTTTTTCTCGTGCAGAAATTATGCAAATTAGATGAACTTTGATTTATTCAGTGCTACTTATACACTGTAAGTGCACATGTCAATACGGCTCGGGCTAGAGGCTGTATTTATGAACCGATCTTCACAAAACTTCTTGGGTACCTTTGTTATCTCCTTGGGACGAGAACGAGTGTTTCTGGGTGCAGTCCAGAATTCAAGATGGCTGCCAGTGGCCATTTTGTACCGAAATTAGGTCCAATCAGTTTTTTGTCACAACTTCTACACAGCTCATATTTGTGAACTGATCTTCACGAAACTTCTTGGGTACCTTTGTTTTCACCTTGGGACAGGAATGAGTGTGTTTTGGGGTGCCTTTGTTATCACTGTGCTATGAGAACAAATATTTTGGGGTTCAGTCAGACCCACTCTGGGACTCAAAGATTTTTTTCTAGTTTAGCATCTGACTGTCACCCACCTTTACAATACTTTACCTATACATTTATTACAGGCAACGGTCAGTATTTATGTACAGACCGTTACAATACTTTATATGTACCTTTGTTATCAGGTCATTACCTAGATGTTTGTCATTGCTGTGTCACATACTATACATGTACATGTCTTTGTCTTGACAAGTTGATCTACAGTGTCATTGACACTTTCATTTAGTTTCTATTTACAGAGGAACAAGAACATGGTGTGGTTTCGTGACGCCGTCAAGGAGCGTGCTTCCATCGTCACATTAATGAGCTAGCGGAAAAGTACTCAATGAATTTAGACAAGTGCCTAGATCCCAAAAGGGATTTACGGCCTTGTCGCCAGGTACCTCGACCGGCGGTTGCATCACCCCTCAAATAGGTGGTGTGGCGCCGGGTAAGTCTGTTACGGTCCAGGAGAGGAATACGGGTGTAGCAAGCTCACCCTGCGACGGTGGAAAGGAGGAAGCATGGGAAGGAGGAAGCAGACAAGTTCTGAGGTATGCTCGTCCAGGTCTTCCATGATCATGAGCAAGAGAGAGGCCTCTCTCTCTTATAACAACATCTGGGCTTAGAGGTTGTTGGTAGGAACTTGTGTCAGTTGGAGCTTACATCCATGCCTTATTGCCCAGGATGTTCCTTCCATAGACTGCCGGGGTAGGCTAGTCTTATAGCTTCCTCTACGTTCGAAAAGCACACACGACCTCACAAGTCCATTGTCACCAGCTATCTCGACCGGTGAAGTGTTTACTCAGGCCTCTGAGAACTGTGATGCCGGGTGTATCCAGTCCGGGCTAGGAGATGATATAAGGTGGAGCGAACACTATGATATGCAACCATGCTCACCCAGCAATGACAGAAGGAGGAAACCAGCAAGTTCTGAGGTACGCTCATCCAGGTCACCCAGTACTGCGAGCAAGAGAGAGGCCTCTCTCTCTTACAGCATCATCTGGAGACAGATGTTGTTGGTAGGAACTTGCGTCAGTCGGAGTATATGTCCATGCCTCCTGTCCGGGACGTCCCGTCTAATAGGTCTAATAGGCAGCCGGGGTCGGCTAGTCTTATGGTTTCCTCTACAAAACGGACAAAGTGATCTTTATATTGCACAGGGCTATAAACCATGATGAGTGGTTTCAGTTCCCTGATGCCGGTGAAGCGGTTAAGATTGAATATGAGGACTGTGACACTGGATGTGTCGCATGTGCATTGTATTCAGAGCTAGTGGAAAAGTGCTCAATGATATTAGACAAGGGCTAGGCTTCAAAAGAGTTTACGTCCCTTGTCTCCAGCTAGCTCAACCAGCAGATCTATCCTGTAGACTGGTGGTGTGATGCCGGGTATATCTACATAACGGACAAAGTGATCTTTATATTGCACAGGGCTATAAACCGCGATGAGTGGTTTCAGTTCCCTGACGCCGGTGAAGCGGTTAAGATTGAATGTGAGGACTGTGACACCGGATGTGTCGCATGTTCATTGTATTCAGAGCCAGTGGAAAAGTGCTCAATGATATTAGACAAGGGCTAGGCTTCAAAAGAGGTTTACATCCCTTGTCTCCAGCTAGCTCAACCGGCAGATCTATCACACAGACTAGTGATGTGACGCCGGGTATGGCCGTAGCGGTCAAGAGAGAATAAGGGTGTAGCGAGCACTATTTAATCCATTCATGCTCACCCTGTGTTGATGGAAGGAAGAAGCCGGCAAGTTCTGAGGTACACTTGTTCAGATCTCTCCGGACCACGAGTAAGAGGGAAACGCCTCTCTCTATTTTAACAACATCTGGGGCCGGGTGTTGTTGGAAGGAACTTGTGTCAGTCAGAGCATACGTACATAGCTATTGTCCGGTACGCTTAGTTCAATTCTTAGCCGGGGACGGTTACAGTTGGGCTTCTTTAGCGTCTACCAATCACTCCTGACCACACCTTGGCTAAGTGACTTAGGATATCTAGTATGCATCGTCAAAAGGTCCATCTTTGTGAAAAAGTCACACCATCTAGTCGCCAAGGTGATGAGGTTTCATTCATCAAGACGTCCGCTGTAATAGTCATCTTGGACACCCGGTCCCAGGAGCAGCCGGCAGACAAGCAATTCATGACCGCTGCTCCTCAGGCCTCCGTAACGGACTTGCTGTCGCATATTGCGCAGCTAATCGCAGTATTCCTGCTGAGGCAGAAGCACTCAACGTCAGTCTCAAAACTTGAGCTGTTGAATGGTGCTTGATCGGTCCAGTCATCTGCCTTTTCAGATGCTGATGATCGTGATTCTTACTGATTTTGACAAATGATTCTTTCAAAACAACTCATGGATGATATGGATACTATACGTTATCGTTTCCTTGAACTTGTTCCAGTAAATTACAATACTGCGAGTAATTATGAGAAACCACTAGCGTAGTTAGATGCTGACTTCATCCGGACAAAGAGCAGGATAATAAGATCTCTTTCCGGTTAAATCTACAGGGGTGTAACAGGTCTTCGATTGTGTAGACGACACCATATTTAACTTCTTGCGGGAAGAAGTAATTTGGTTTCTTATCATCTGTAATTTCAACTGTGTTTGTTCACATACTTTTAAAAACAACAGGAGAAGATGTGTTGAGAGTTTCTCTGCTTTAATGAGCACGCTAAGATCTTTGTTGTAGCCTTACCTTCATCTTTGCTGTTCGCTCGGACAATTGAGAAGATAATTTCTTATTCAGAGCGAATTTAGACTCATGGTCTTATGTAATTCAATTTTAAGTACTGTGACGCAACGTCTATATGGAAAGGAATTTTGTGTCTTTGGTACCTTTTAAAAATTCTTTCCAGACCTATATATATATATATCTCTGTCTTAACTAATGTTAAGTGGGAGTTATTCTGATGTTTAACATTTGACTAGGTGGAAAACTTGGTACAGTTACTTTAGTTTTCCAGACTCTAGTCTTTGATGGTAAGCTTTCATTAAAGGAGAGGTTGTCCAAGACTCAGATCGTCTATAGGACTCATAGTGAAGGTATAGGTATACTTAAGTCTTTGATGGTAAGCTTTCATTATTGTAGGATTAAGCTACAAGAAAGCATCAATACTTGACTCTTTAAGTTGCGGTCTAATCGACCAACCAACAGAAAGAGTAGGAGGGGTTGTCCTAGACTCAGTTCGTCTATAAGGACTCATAGCGAAAGTATTGGTATCTCTCCTATGTATTTCTTTAGGATTGTCTATACAGTCACTTGGATAGGGGGTTTATGTCTGTTTGAGTTACTGATCAGACACCCCTGAGCCGGTGGCTCGAGGCTTTTATAGAGCTCGGTCCAACCATTTTTGACTGGAACTGGATAATTAGGTTATTTATGATTATCTTTCAGTTGAAAAGCGAGCGTTCAGCAATGTAGCGATTATAGTTCTTTAGATCACTTGTTTTGTGAACTAGATAATGTCTCATGGGATTAATGACAGGATACACATATCCCACAATTCTTTTTCATCTGGCTGCTTCATCTGTTGTTTCACAGAGTGAATTAGCCAGCTGTTTGGCTTGCTTTTATCTGTTATCTGATGCATTGACAGTGGGAATTTTATGCGCCGGACATGGTTGTGCGGAGCGGCTATGAATGTTATATCGACGGGTCGCTTACACACACGTCGCCTCCAGTTATTCTTAACTGGAGTGGTAGACGTTTTTTCGCTCTAGACCTGTTTTGTTTTAGAGAATCTTTTAACATAAGGTCAAGTTTGGACATATATTTAACAGTTTTCTCAATTATCATTACGGACGTGAGTTCATATATTGCATTACAATCTTGAGTCTGATGGTCTCCCTTTGCAGGGATCTTGGGACCCTCGGTTCTTGGAAACCACATATACACTACGTCATTGAATTATTACAGTTCATGTAGTTTAGATGCAGATCAGAGTTTATCAGAAGAGAAGACCTCTTCTTTTGTCATTAATTTCCAATCACGTTCATTCTATTGTTTAATAAGTTAGTAGCTATTCGTACTGCTTAGGTAAATTTATCTTCCAATCAGTAGTCAGTGCTTAAGATTTCAGTGCATGAAGTAAAGTGCTGGCTATATCTTGGGCTTATTCTAACTGTATGGCTATTACATGATCTTATATAGGATCACTTCAAGATAGTTAAGTTTGCGACACACAGGAATAATAGTTTCCATTATTTGTGTCGCCAGTATTAGGCATTTGAGCGCAATTGACGCCGAGCCATTTTTATGGGAATGAATGATAGGATATGTGTATTCCTCAATTCATTTGTTTCTACTGATTACATTGAGGTTATAGTGTCTGTTATTGTACATTCACCAGAAGCTTCCCCCACAAGAGGGTTTTCTTCTTCAAGGGAAGTTTTGTTCTTCACATCATTCTCCGCTCTCAGTGGCATTACGGAGTATGTCAGACGTGAAAGAGCTTTGTGGTCACTATATTATTGCTGTCTGTACCAGCGATGATTAATGTGGGTGAGGAGGTTTCGACATGAAGTCGAATCCCCCCCCCCCACCCCCACAATACACTGTCGCGTATATATATCTTAATACATATATACTATGCGTTTGAGTCGTGTTGCAAGGCACCCTTATTGGCATATATGCAGTACTGTTGCATTAGTAGCCGGTTAATCATACCTACCTCCATTTCTAGATCCTGGCCTCTATTTTGTTGGTTCTCAAATCGCATATTGTCACGTGTTTATAGTTGTAGATACCAAATAGTACATGTTGGAGAGTGTTCTTACCGGATTTAATATTACAGAGGCCTCCTGTGAATGATCTTGAAGCATGTTTTCTCTGCAGAGATTGTTCATCGTATCTCACTTTTGTATGTGTATGTTATATTATTATTTCACTAATTTCGTCGTACCTGTATACACCGACTGCAGTGCATATTTTGTAGCGGATAATGTTATTTACCAAAATCATCGCTTTAGCCTTGGCTTGTGAAGTGGTGTTAAGCACCATTTGGGGGCACGGTGGCATCGCGGTAACCGGTTCTTGTCAGATCACCGAAGTTAAGCAATGTCGAGCGCTGTTAGTAGTTGGATGGGT
Organism: Pictodentalium vernedei; assembly: GCA_031216915.1. Taxonomy (NCBI): domain Eukaryota; kingdom Metazoa; phylum Mollusca; class Scaphopoda; order Dentaliida; family Dentaliidae; genus Pictodentalium; species Pictodentalium vernedei. The sequence goes on from CM062295.1 coordinate 234,230,454, forward strand.
GATCGTTTCAGTGACTATTCACGCTCCCGTGTTGTGTCCTTGGGCAAGGCACTTAACCCCAATTGCCTACATGGGGGCACGATGACACCGTGTACTAAGGCGTACTGCACGTTGATGGTACGCATGTCTTCAACCAATCTAACCCTGCCTGTGCTGCAGTGCGGAGTTACGATGTTGGGGAGCTGGCAGCTGCTCGTCGTTGCTCAGTGGTTCTCTCCAGGTACTCCGGCTTCCTCCACCCGTAAAACTGTCACGGTCATGATTAGCCATTGTGCATAAGTATATGACCTTAAAATCCAATAAATAAATAAATAAGCACCATTTATTATTCATGAGTTAATTTTTGAGTGCCTGATCAATATTTATTTATTTCTTTTCCGGGTTCTGATTATTGATTCCAGAGCTCTCCCCTCTTTCTTTTGAAGATATGTTCAAAAAAGGGGGGGGAGGGGGGCATTTTGTCCACTTCTCTGGCTTATTGGGTATGTAACTATTAAGGAAGCTGTTTTGTCTGTACTATATTCGGTGATCAGCTGTAGTATTATTGTTTGGCGCATGTTTATGGGCAATTTTCTCTCATTCTCAATATGCCATTCTAATTTTTAGGGCTTAGTCCAGACTAGTCTTAAAGATTGTTTCTTTGTTACGTCCTAATTAACATGATTTCATGCTCGCATTTAGGAGTTATATAATTGGGATCGATATTAGGATATGTCTCTTCTATTATGATATAAAGAGACATACATGTAAATTCTAATTATTCTAATTTTCATCATCATGGATTGAAGGATTTGATCTATGTTGATCTACTATTTCGGAAGTTCTAGGCCCTCCACCTTTTTACAATTCAGCTAAGTCTGGGTCATTGGTTACAGTATAAAAATATGAAAAAATTTAAAGTAATTTATATATTTTTTATACTTACCAATGACCCAGACGGGAATGGCCCTCCCACGAGTGGGCAGTACTGGGCACTCATACCTCCCCGCTGAATTATTATTATCTTTTTTACAAAGAATGATGATTGGCGCCAGATTCGGTGACTTACTGGCGTCTGCGCATGCGCGGAGGGTAAATGTATGGAAGGCCAGATAGGACTTCTAATTTTCGGTTTTGCATGCAAGTTTTGGGGGTTGGGGGGCAAAATTTGTGTTTGGCCCTAGATATTTTGGGGTTAGCACCAGCTAAGTCTGAGTCATTGGTAAGTATAAAAAATATATAAATTACTTTAAATTTTTTCATATTTATGGAGGGACTTCATTGTAACTTGGTAGGATGACTCCAGATAATGCCTAGATGAGAATGTCCCCTTTTGGTCGCGATCATTCAACCATGACGGCTGCCCAAGCCCAAAACCCGAAAAACTTTAGCACATACTACAGGTCATATTTCCGAAGGGATTTCATTGTAACTTGGTAGGATGACTCCATATAATGTCTAGATGAGGACGTCCCCTTTTGGTTGCGATCGGTCAACCATGATGGCTACAGGGCTCAAAGCCCAAAAACCTTTAGCACAGTCTACAGGCTGTATTTATGAAGGGATTTCATTGTAGCTTGATAGGATGACTCGTTTTGTAATAATTTCACTGTAAATTAGTAACTTTCATTGATATACATTAAATGTGAGGGCCACATACATTAACTGTGAGGGCCACATTAACCCACCCCTTTAGTATAGTCTACACCTCATATTATTTTTATTGAAAACATTGCATACAGGGAACAGAAATTAACATATTCCCAATTATCATAATTCTTGTCTTATTTGGTAATCCTTTCATAAACATTGAACATTATCCTTTTCATTAAACATAACACACAGACAAGTTAAGCTACAGTGTCATTGACACTTTCATTGCTAATAGCTGATATGGGGGAAGTTCTGTCCTGATATTTTGTTCTCATACCAGTTCAATTTATAGACAATAGTTCACTGTTTGGATTTGAGGAGAAGTTTTATTCTCGAGTGGTGCTCGTTGTGGATTATTTCATGAGGGGTTAGCTTGAGGGAAATAATCTGCACAGCCCATGAGAGGATAAAATTGTACTCGAATCCGAGCAGTGAACTTCTGTATTTATTTTATTTTCTCCTTATTTGTTTTCCCTAAACAGCCATTTATAATTGATTCAACTCAACCAATTTGTAAACAATAAAAAAAAATATTCCGTCATCGCTGAGAGAGTAATATGATGCTGGGAATGGAATACCATTTTTGGTGAATGTGAGTGGAAATACAGTTTGTTTTGGGGAAGAAAAACAGCTGAAAATAAAATAATAATTATTAGACTGCTGTCTTAGCTTCATCTTTTAAGATTCTTGTTCAATTGGTGTATTAAGTGGCTGGTCTTTTATATTACCCTCTGACACACTGATGTCGCAATATAAAAATTCAAGCTGCAGATTTTCCTAACATTGCAACTGGGAATTGAACCAATTCAGTCTTGTTCGACAGAGCTCAAGGAAATCTGTCAAATAAGACTAAATTGGTTTAATTCCAATTAACATTATGGAAAAATGGTTAAATTCCTAGCTGCGCTGAAGGAGCTGTGTCAGACGAGAATAAATTGGTTAAATTCCAAATAACAGAATGGGAAAAATAGGTTACATGTAAATTAATAGCTACATTATCTGAAAAATTTGCTACTTGAAATTACAATATTTTTGGATTAGCGTACAGGGGTGTGGGGGGGGGGGGGAGGGGCGTCAATCATATATTTCAAATTTTTGTCTCTTTTTCAGTGGAACAAAGTCCTCATCAAAAATTGGAGTGAAACCCACAAAATCCTATCCTGTTTTTGTCAGGGGAAAATCTTCAGTCAATGAGTAAGTCAAATATTTTAGCATCCGTTACATGCTGCACTTGTTTCTGAACCTTTATGAGACAACAGAGAAGGCTCATCCATGATTTGCTGTTAACTAAGTTTCATTTCAATTTATTCAGTCAAGAAGAACTTATTTTGCAAATGGCTTGATATTTTAAGATTTCCTGGAATACTATTAATTTCCAAAGCCAAAACGCAAGTTTCCTTTTCTGTCCCCTTTCTTTCCAAGGTGTGTAATAAACTTGAAAGAAACTTTCTGAATTCCACCCAATTCCAGCTTAACGTGATGTCAGAAATCTCCGTTATCATGAATTCTTTCAAAAATATGTGTGAAACTTATTGTGTCCCGAACGTATCTTATCAGTAATTTTATGAGGCCCAGGGCTTATATTTCATCTAAATTTGGGAGAGTGAAAATGGTTGTGAGAATCCATACCTACTATGAGTGACCCAGGATCCCATGAGGCCACCATTGAGCCGGTTCCAATGACAACCAGATTTGTACAGTTTTATTGACAACGTTTCAGGATATTTCAGGTCATGTTAGTCTTGTATTGGTTAATTTGCTGCAGCTATGTTTGGTAGATGGTTAAATTGTCTCAATTCTTTTCACACGAATCCCAGCAGAGGTGCAGCGAGAATCTACATGGATTCTTGCTGTTTTGTTGCGTAAATCGATTCTCGGATTCTTGACGAAATGTAAGCCCTGAGGCCTGGCCCTATTATGTTGAGGCACAAGCTTCAATCTGGTTTAAATTTTCTCTGCCCAATTATTGACCCTCACCATTGTAGAAAACCTCCTGAAAACATTGAATCACTGATGGTATTTTTTTTATGCAGACTTGATTTTGCATTTGCAACATAGTTGAAACTTGTTAATTCAAAGTCAGATATCTTGAATACCGTATTTACTCTATGTATTGTGAATAAAGTTATGTGTGATTCGTTTTCCATCACTATATACGAAAATCACCGTTCTATTGTTTTTTATATTTTCATTTTTTGCTTCCAAAACATAGCTTATGATCCCTCATTGGAACGTGCGCATTGTACTCGTTCCAATGAGAGATCATAAGCTATATTTTGGAAGCAAAAAATGAAAATTTTTAGTTACTCAAGAATTTTTTTTTATGAGTGTCGTCTGCTACTAGCGACAAGCCAACTGGAAACAAATCTCCGGAATGTCCCAAAACTTTGGAGCATAAAAAAAATATAGTTTACTGGAAAAAATGTGTGTCCCAAAACACAGAGTGTCCCAATACATAGAGTAAATACCTCAAAATCGAACATTGGTCCTGACCAGATACCTGTATAATTGGTATAAAAAAAAAAGTAAATCAAACACAGTTATTTCGAATAATGAGGATAACTTGAAGTAATTACTTGGTCCCAATTAAGTAAATCTGTAGAAGTTAAACTGGGATAACTCAAAGTCGATAAAAGTGAGAAATTTATTGTGTGACAGGGTGGCCATTTTATAATGGGTTCTACTTTCTTGTATCAGTGGCTTGTTTTTCAGCTGAACAATAGCAAAAGCCTGACACCAGACTGATGTTTCTGTTTTGATAGTGTGTAAATGTAGGTCTGAGAATGTTTAATGAACATTAATTACTCCCTAAAGTTATTTTTTTTATTGAAGTAAGTTGCTTTTATAAATTTAATTTTCAATAAATCTTGGCTCTTTTGGGGTGTGATATTGTAAAACGTTTGAAGATTGGATGAGTGCAATAAAATCCTTCACTTGACTTTGTACCAAGAAAACTAGCTCCAGGAAAGAGGGGTAAGTGGACTGGTATCATCAATGCAGAAACAAGGGAGGAATTTGCCTGCATTCATCCAACTTATTTCCACTACTACTAGTGTCAGTTTTTCTGTCATATTTACTCAGTTTATGATGTTTAACTGGTAGAGTGCTGGATTCCCACCCAAGCTCACTCCGGATTGCTTCTGGTGCTGTGGCATTTCTCGACCCCGTTATCCATCAGCCTGCATCGTTCTGCAGGATTTCCAAGCTCTTTACAGCATCTGGTTTGGACTTTATTCTGAAGCACAGCTACCATAATTTATATTATCCATTTTCAGTAAACGTGCCCATAGGCACTCTCCCATAAATTGTAACAAGGAAAAGACTTGTGAACAAATTTTGATGAAAAATTTTTTTTGCACTCAACCAGTTAACCATTTGTTAATTTCTTTTCTGATCTATTGTTTGGGCTTATTCAGGTTGATCTGCATTCTCATTACTCGTAGCATTCCTTGTCAGTTCATACATTCCAAATATCTAGCAGTTGAAACAAATAAGACAAGCAAACTGTGAGTTCAGTTGTAATTTATTTTATAAAAAAAAGCAACAGACATTACATGTTATGTACATTGTTTTGTGTAGAAACGATGCAATAAAATTGTAAGCTGAAATAAATGTCTGGAGCACATGGAAACACTCTACACAATTCCCTTTGCTCGTCAAAATCACCTAATTACCCCAAAATGGCCAAATCTTACACATAAGAATGTAACGTAAGAGCGCATCTTATTGGATATTACACCTCTGATTGACATTATGGCATGAATGAAATGCTTCAACACAAAACAGTGATAAGAAAATTATCAGTCTGCCAAAGGTGATATTTTTCTTGAAAAATATTAGTTTCATTCAGTTAATTCAAGTGTAAACATGGTATAATTGCAGAACACAATTCGGGAGAGTATGGGGACAGGAATCGATGACCTTTGGAGTTATTCGTGTATTGCATATATGTCTTCGGCACTCATGAAATACAGGAAAAATTCCAAATTGGGTTGTTGTTTCCACTCCCCTGTAATCCACCCTCATGTTCGTTCTTAATTGTTTTTCCATTTTTAGCTCACCTACTTCTATTAGAAGTGGTGAGCGATTGTCGTGACCAATATTGTAAGATTTAATGTTAAGGTTAATTTCTCAAAGATCAGTGGGCTCAGGCCTTTGATATTGCATATGTAGGTTGTAGGGGACTATCAGAACAGCATTTAACCCTGATACTATGACTTTTTTCCAAATTTCACCTAAAATTTTCTGCCAAAACTTGTTGTAAGAATTTGCGTTTAGGTGTTGTAAGAATTTGCATTAAAGTCAGCTTTTGTGCAGATTGTGCTGCTTTAACTTCTCATTACTGTTGATTTTCATATTTCAATAACAACTGTAGGTATTAACCCTCCTGTATGCAGAAATTTAACGGAAATTTTCTTTTTTTTTCAGTCAAAATTTTCATGTTTTTCTCGGACTTAGTGGATTTTAAGTTGTAAAACTTTGTAAACTTTGTGTTTAGGTGAGTTCTGTTTCTATGTGTCTTTCCAGGCAATTGATATTGTACACATGGGTTACTGAATTACATTGTGGTAACGTTGCACCCTCATTACATGCATATTTGAGGAATTTGAGGGGGATTTTTGGGACTTATATTCACTTTCTTTAAAAAAAATTTTTTTTAACTTTTTTTTTCATTTAATACTTTCTGATACTTGTTACTAGTAACATTAAGGCTTATTTTAGTTGTTGATGTGATGTATTTTTGTTGGGACTTACAGTCACTTTCTTGAACGAATGTTTTTCCACAACTCCTCTTTAACCAATGAATGTACTTCAATTACAATTTCAGTGATTCTTCATTACATAATGCCATTTTGCACCTCCTATTTTATTTTTTGATCTGATGTATTTTTATTAGCACACCTACTTCTATTACAAGTGGTGAGCTTATATGATGACCTCGGGCATCAGCATCGGCGTTCGGCGTGTCCAATATTGTAAGATTTAATGTTAAAGTTATTTTTTAGCTCACCTACTTCTGAAAGAAGTGGTGAGTTATTGTCATGACCTCGGGCATCAGCGTCGGTGTCGGCGTCGGCATCCGACGTGTCCAATATTGTAAGATTTAATGTTAAGGTTAATTTCTCAAAGATCAGTGGGCTCAGGCCTTTGATATTGCATATGTAGGTTGTAGGGGACTGTCAGAACAGTATTTAACCCTGATACTACGACTTTTTTCCAAATTTCACCTAAAATTTTCTGCCAAAACTTGTTGTAAGAATTTGCATTTAGGTGTTGTAAGAATTTGCGTTAAAGTCAGCTTTTGTGCAGATTGTGCTGCTTTAACTTCTCATTACTGTTGATTTTCATATTTCAACAACAACTGTAGGTATTAACCCTACTGTATGCAGAAATTTAACGGAAATTTTCTTTTTTTTTCAGTCAAAATTTTCATGTTTTTCTTGGACTTAGTAAATTTTAAGTTGTAAAACTTTGTAAACTTTGTGTTTAGGTGAGTTGTGTTTCTATGTGTCTTTCCAGGCAATTAATATTCTACACTTGGGTTACTGAACTCCATTGCAGTAATATTCAACCCTCATTACATGCATATTTGAGGAATTTGAGGCTGATTTTCTGCCAAAACTAGTTGTAAGAATTAGCGTTTAGGTGTTGTAAGAATTTGCGTTAAAGTCAGCTTTTGTGCAGATTGTGGTGCCTTCACCTCTCATTACTGTTTATTTTCTCATTTCAATAACTATGTTAGGTATTAACCCTACTGTATGCAGAAATTTAACTGATTTCATTTCTTTTTTCAGTCACAATGTTCACATTTTTCTCTGACTTACTCAATTTTAAGTTCTAAAAGTTTGTGTTAAGGTGAGTTCTGTTTCTATGTGTCTTTCCAGGCAATTGATATTGTACAGATGGGTCACTGAACTGCATTGCGGTAACATTGCACCCTCATTACATGCATATTTGTGGAATTTGAGGGGGATTTTTGGGACTTATATTCACTTTCTTTAAAAAAAAAATTTTTTCAACTTTTTTTTTTTCTTTAATACTTTCTCATACTTGTTACTAGTAACATTAAGGCTTATTTTTTTAGTTGTTGATGTGATGTATTTTTGTTGGGACATATAGTCACTTTCTTGAACGAATGTTTTTCCGCAACTCCTCTTTAACCAATGAATGTACTTCAATTACAATTTCAGTGATTCTTCATTACATAATGCCATTTTGCACCTCCTATTTTATTTTTTGATCTGATGTATTTTTATTAACTCACCTACTTCTATTACAAGTGGTGAACTTATATGATGACCTCGGGCGTCAGCGTCGGCGTCCGGCATGTCCAATATTGTAAGATTTAATGTTAAGGTTATTTTTTCAAAGACCACTGGCCTCAGGCCTTTCATATTGCATATGGTCATTGTAGGCGACTATCAGCACATTATTTAACCCTGATACTACTACTTTCTTTCAAATTTCACCTACAATTTTCAGCCAAAACTTGTAAGAATTTGCGTTAAGGTGTTGTAAGAATTTGCGTTAAAGTCAGCTTTTGTGCAGATTGTGCTGCTTTAATTTCTCATTACTGTTGATTTTCATATTTCAATAACAACTGTATGTATTAACCTGACTGTATGCAGAAATTTAACTGCAATTTCTTCTTCTAAAATAAATGTATGAAAGCCTTTCCTAATTCTTATTTATGATTTAATATCTGGCCTCACGATTCATATTCTTAATCATTAACATTTCTAAAAGAAAAAAATGCTTTTATATCCAATGATTCTATGTTGAATTGATATATAATAAATGCGGAAATATAGACTTTCCAAAGCCATCACATAAACCACATTAATCATTTGATGCCTAGTTATTAATGATTTATATTAACTAAATATTAGGCATGTTACATTGGAATGACATTATCAAGTGCGAATGTAGGTGAGCGTTTGGATGTAACATCCCTCTTGTTTTTTATATCTCAGTCCACTGGTGTAAATATGTCTTAACCAGATCACAATCTTATAATGATTTGATCTAGAAATAGACTGCTTTTGCGATCACTCTACTGTAGTTCAAGGCCTACATGTTCAATCCTATTGGTTGTTGCTTACTTTTTCAGTTTTCCAAATGAGTTACTGCTGGAGATATTCCAATATCTTGATGCCCAGCAATTGTTATCAGCAGCTTGTGTGTGTAAAAAATGGAGAATGCTAGCAAATGATAAGTAAGTTGTATACAAATTGCTAAATTATATATAAAATTCAGATTAGCCACACAGAAGTTAACTTTTCCGGAATATTTCTGGATGATGACAGTGGCCAATAGTGATCGACCATAGTTCAGCATTCACATTCGGCATTGGCCAATAAGGCTTCATCGGGGGACCATCAGCGGTCAACTTTCAGCATTGGTGGTCACCAATGTTTCCTTTCAGAAGTCGAAATAAATGATTTCAGTTAGAAACACTGTATTTGTAACAAGAACATGTGGTGAACGGAGGGAAGCCGAACGTATTTCATTCGGTAAATATTTCATTGATAAATTACATATATTATTCTTACTATAGTATTGCGATTGGCTGTAGTATTGGTGTTTGACTATTCAAGGTGTATGGTGCAGTCACATGTCAAGTAGAACGTGGCCTGTAATTACCTATATGGTATCAGGGCTATCAGATTGGACGTTGACATGATCTTTTGTTCACATGTCACCACCATTGAATACAATTATATTTTTATACTGTACCAATGACCCAGACATAGCTGGTGCTAACTCTTAAAATATAGGGCCAAACACAAATTTTGCCCCCCAATCCCCAAAATTTGCATCTAAAACTAAAGAAAACATATCCTGAAAGGCCCTCCACACTTCGCCCCTACTGCGCATGCGCAGTGTCAAGGACGTTCCGAAATTGGCGCCATTTATCATTCTAAGTTTGGCCCTTCATCAGTTAACATCTGACTGATCTTTGTGCTTTTAAATCTCAGTTTAAATGATGCCAGACACATAAATATTAGTGAAATGGTGATTCTAAGGAGGATAGAAAAGGAGGAGAGGAAAAGAATGTGTGACAGAATATTATCAGGGCTGTAACTTAAAATTTTTTAATGAAATTATGTTAAGTTACCTATTTTCAAGGCAGCAGCCATTTTGTTGTCATTCTGATTATTTAGTTACACTGTTTTTTCAAGTGTTTTTCCTCTCTCCTTGTCCTTTAAGTTCCCCCTTGCTATTCTCCCATGCTTTTGGCATAGTTTATGTAATTATTATTACTAAAATTTCTTGGGAGTTTTAGCTGAATAACAGAATGAATTCTGTTCTTTCCCCATGTTTACGTCTTCACCTACGGGTGGTTAGGCGTTGTGTTCTGCATCTACCATCTGATGTTCTGCAGTTTCTTCCCTGGAAGTCTCTGTTTTGCATCAGATGGTGTATTTTTGGTAACTGATTTCGGGCCTGGGTGCCTGGAGTCTTATTTAGTGTTTTTACACTCATTGTTTACATTTACAACAGCCCTCTGTGTGAGGGGGGGATTTCTAAATAATAATATCTTTATGTTATTTTAATCATAACTAGATACATTATTATTGTTCGTAAGTGTTGAATAAATTGTTTAAAATATTTTTAAAATTTTTTTTCCACACTTAGGCTTGGGATCCATTGGGGCTCAACGTTACTTTTCAGAAACTTGGGCTGTTCTGAAAAAATATTTTTTCAAAATATTTTGATTTCAATTATTTTTTCTATATTAATGGATCATATTATTATTATGTATTTTGCCAGGGGTTAGTGCGAGTACCAGGACTTGTTTTCTTTTCACATTGAAAGGATATTGATCAATTGTTTTAGAGGAAGTCTTCCTCTGACCTTATTATCATTCTATATGTGGTCAGTGTACTCGCATTAACTCCTGTTCTGTATCGTATGATTTCGATGACAATATGGGAAGCGTATGTCACGGTATGTTGTTGGGGATTTGGACACTCCGGTCCTTTCCCCGCAGGGTCACTCTACTTTATCAATTTCTATTTCAGACGATCAAGATTAGGGTGATGTATCTGTGATGTCTTCCAACAGTGTGCCTCCGTCGTCACAATTAATGAAGGGCTAGCGGAAAAGTGCTCATGTAATACGCCAATTGCCTAAGAGGACCCTAGTAGGTTCGACGGCCTTTGACGTCCGCTAGCTCGCTCGGTGTAGCGTCCATTCACCGAATGGTTCGGCAGCCGGGTTCGTCCGTTGCGGTCTAGAAGGAATTTTGGGGTGATGCGAGCACTATAAAATTAACTTAATGCACACCCAGTGACGGCGGATCGGAGGGAGAACGGAGGAAGCCTTTTAGTCCGGTTCATAGCTCGTTCCGGTCCATCCGGACGGCAAGCGAGAGAGGCCCCTCTCTCGTTCAACAACATCTGGCCCCAGATGTTGTGGTACAAATGTGTCGCTAGCGGAGCATACGTCCGTCGCTCGGGACGCTCCGTTGTATAGGCAGTCCGCTGAGACTGCTAAGGCTTCCTCTTCTCGTCAGCGCACACGACCGCACCTTGGCTGCGTGACCGCCGATATATTACCAGCTTCGCCGATCAAGGATTCTTCGGCGACCAGGTCACACCATCCGGCAGCCAGGGATTCGAGACCGATGGACTCCGGACGTTCGCATAGGAAGTATGCGGGAGCCATCTGATGCGGAGCTGCCCTCGGGGAAGCAGCGATAGACTGCGCCTCCGCAGGTCTCGACGCCGGACATTCTTGTGCACATAGCACAGCTTATCGCAGCATCCCAGCAGCCGACAGAAACGGTGTCGGATCGAGAATTATCCGACAGCGCTGGGTCGGTAGCCGGGGACTCGAGGCCTGCAGACTCCGGACGTTCGCATGGGAAGTGTGCGGGAGTCAACGTGCACGGAGCTTCCAGCGGCAGTGCATCGTAGGTCCGCTACTGCACAGGCCTCGGGAACGGACGTGCTTTCCTTAATAGCACAGTTTATCGCAGCATCCCAGCATCAACTGAATCTGTCGCATATATTTTATCCGACGATGCTGGGTCGGGACGCTCCGCGGAAGCGGGTACGGACGTCCGAAAGTTTCATCCGGTCCGACGGGATACCGAAAGGGATTCGGAGGATTTCAAGCTTTCCCTTTCGGAACAAAATATGCTACGATGCCGGATAAGAAACCGATAGCATCGGTGGACTTAGAAATTTTTGGTTCGGTTCAGGGACATCGTCCCTCAGTTCCGACATAGTCCAATAATGTCACACAAACTTTCGAATTATTGAACGACGCTATATATATTATTATTTTATGCTTGCTATCCAAGCATTTCTGGTTTCTTGTTCGAAGAATTATGGAGATGTCTTTCAAAAGTGTGCCTCTGTCGTCATAGTTAATGAAGAGTTAGCGGCAATAAGTGCTCATGGAATATGTCTATCGCTTACGGAGTGACATTCGCTAGCTCACCCGGTGTAGCGTACATTCATCGAATGGTTCGGCTGCCGGGTTCGTCCGTTGCGGTCTAGGAAGGAGATTTGGGTGATGCGAGCACTTTAATTACCTTAGTACTCACCCAGTGACGGCAGATTGAGGACAGATCGGAGGAAGCCAACAACATAGGGGACCGCATGTTGTGGTTCAGATATTTTACATTCGGAGCATATGTCCGTTGCTCGGGACGCTCCGTTATATTGACAGTCCGAGAGACTGTCTTTAATGCTTCCTCATCCTCACAGCAGGGCACACGACCGCACATTGGCTACGTGACCTCGAGTATCCGATCAGTTTCGGCATTCAGTGATTCCACAGCGAATAGGTCGCGCCATCCGGTAGCCAAGGGACACGAGGCCTATACAGTCCGTTCGCTCGCATATTGGAAGTATGCACAGGGTAACGATCTCGGAGCTTCCTGCGGCAATGCATCGTAAGACCGCTGCTCCTCAGGCCTCAGTGACGGACGTGCTATCCGAGTTAGCACAGTTGTTTCGCAGCATCCCAGCAATTGACAGTTTCTCGGTCGAATCAGGAATTATCCGACGGCGCTGGGTCGGTGCGGTCCGCGGTTGCATCAAGCTACGGACGACCGAACGCTTTATAGGGTCCGACAGGATGGCGAAAGGGATTCGAAAGATTTCGAGTTTTCCCTTTAGTAGTATCGGAAGATGCCTTTCATATCTTCTGGCATTTCTTCCAGTGATTATTTTTCGGACTTCATTGCTGCGATCTTGGATAAGAGACTTATAGCGTCATTGGACTCGGATTTTTCGATTGGTACAGGGACTTTGTCCCTGACTTACCGACGCAGTCCAATATTGTCATTACAACATGTGTTTTATTTTTCGACGCTATATATTTATATATATATACAAGCCTGCTACTAAGCATGATAGTTTAGTTTCTTGTCCGCGTGGCTCATTTCTGCCATTTTATCTTTTTTACATATAGTTTATTTTGGCAGAGCAGGGCATACCGAGAGTTCATACGCGTCTAGACGGTGTGATTAAAGACTGCATATATATTCTTTTTCGCCGTTTATGTCTTTTCCAATTTCAATGTTGGGAACGACATTATGTATAGTAGACTTAACTTAGACGCTTTATTATACGTAATCCGCCTTACTGAGGCGTTATCATTACGTCTTCAAGAAAAGATTTACGGGATATTATTCTCAATGTAATTTCTTTTGAGGGCAGTAGTTTGTTCACGTATAACTCCGCCCTTCAGTGGCTGATTGGAGTTGGTTAGACGTGATGCAGCCCTAGCTACATCCACGCGTGGATAGTAGGTTAAGAACTCTCTCAGAGTCGCTTCGTTCTCGGAGGAGCTTCTCTTCGACGGCAACTTTCCGGCAATCCATGAATTGCTTGATTTATACATTCTCTTGTCTATCTAGTGTTACAAGAGATTCAGACTGGGGCAAACATTCGGTGGTTGACTCAGAGAGTGCCGCCGCAGTTGCCGGACCCGAGTGTGGCTGTTATGACGGTTGCCAGTCAAACAGATTGGGATATATACTGATCCCTACGAATTCGAAGTGCCAGGGTCTTTGGGTTCCGCAGTCTTTTAGCTATCAGTTTAACTTCCGCGGAATAATGTTTTTTAGGCTTGCTTTATGTCATTGCATGAACATTATTCAGAAACGCATGCCCAAATTCCTGTCCTTTAATTCGACAGTAGTGGCGTATCTCCGGAACCAGGGAGGCACTCTTTCGTTTCCGTTATTCAATTTAATGGAAAGAATCCGTCTGTTGGTTATAGTACACCAAGTTCAGTTTTGGTCCGTCATATTCTGGGTCGTCTGATTGTTTTATCGCACTCCCGTTCACTTACGGGTCGCTTGTTGCTGTCAGAATGGACTCTCAACAAACAAGTATTCATTCAGATTTGCTATCTATGGGAGCGCCCAATGATGTTTTATTTATGACACAGCTTGCTAATAAATTGCAGACGTATGTGTTGGCTTGTCCAGATCTCTGAGCTAATACTGTTAACGCTCTATTGATCTATAGGACGGAATGATAGGATACGCGTATCCTCCGGTGCTGTTGTTTTAGCAGGTATTGCTAAGATAAACAACCACAATACATTTCTGTTGATAGCATCTCTATCTTCACAGAGATCATGAGTAATTTACTCTCTTGTCTACTGTGGATCTTAACGTGAAATCTTCCTCTATGTGAGGATCTTTTTTCACTGGGTAAATCGTGTCATCTTTATCACAACCAGCAAGGTCGCAACCTTCATGTATTCCGTTGTGTGGTCCGTATTGCATTGTAAGCACTGTACTGGACGAGCTTTGGACGCGATTTCTTACTATAGGAGATCCTCTTCTTCGCTATTCTATGCGACTAAAGTGGAGGCTCTTCCGTCGTGGTGTAGGGATCATTATGTTCATATGGTTGATCCCTCCATACTACTCATTGCTATTTTTTAGTATACTTGTTTCACAAGATCTACTGCAGCCTGTTGTTATTTAGGTTATAGGTTTATGTTACCTCATACCTATGCACTCTACGATAGTTTACAATTGAGTCTTTTGTCTCTTTATCTAAGTCAGTTAAGTAACTTTTTGATAAATAGACTTAGAATCTTTAGATTAAATTCCTATACGGATTTTAACTTCGGTTCTTATTTAGCTAAGTAATCATTTGAGCCTCTGGAAACAGTAGTTTTCAAATTCTGACCTTTTAGACAGTAATTCTGTTGGTTTCTCTTTTACTGTAGAGTCAGTGAGTTTCATGCACTATCGATGGATGATTTTCACTTTCATAGTTTCGGAATCAATACTTCCGTTACTATTTAGGTTGGATTGTTGCATAAGAGTTAGGCTCCTATTATCCGGAACCTATTATTTTAAGGTCCTTCCGTCTTCGTATGGGCATAGGCCTTTACTCTTTCCGGGTACAGTTTATGTATTTATAAACAGATATCTGTTTATTACAAGGGCGTAAGCTTCTTCTGTCTTTGATGTCTAGTAGAAGGACGTTACGCTCCATTTTATTGTTAATGGATTCTATTAACTAGCGTACTGCTTATGGTATATCATTGGCTTAGCAGTTGTGCTTAAGATTTCGGCTCATGAAGTAAGAGTTCTTCTACTTCTTGGGCTTACATTAATAGTGTTGCTATTATAGATTTTTGAAGGCTGCTCATTGCGCTCAGCCATCCATTCATGAATTTTATCTCAGAAATATCGAGTCCATTTCTGGAGGCCTCTATTGTTAGGTCTATTATCTACTGCTCAGAATGTCATTCACTTAACAGTTGCCACTATAGCTAGGTAGGCTGTCTGTTTCGGCAGTGTCTCCGTTCGGCTGCCCTCTTCGCTCTGGGCTATTTGACCCAGGGCAAGAAAAAGGGGGGGGGGGGGGGGAGGGTGTTCCCTTGGGTCACCTGTTTTTACTATGAAAACAAGGGGATACCTCCTCCGGAGTTAGTAATTCTGAGCTGTTATTGGGATGGTTGTTAGTGAGAAGTTTAAGTTTATAAAATTCATTCAAGTCTTAGTTTTTAAAGTATAGCTTTTGAATATTGCATATGTCAACGGACATGATTATGCAATTCTCACACACTTTTAGGAGTATAAGAGTCTCTATTCTCTAGACTTACTTTATTATTGGCTTACTTTAAAAATTATTAGTATAAGGATTATTGGATATTAATAGAGTACATGGATGTATGAAGCTCAATTTTTGGAAGGTGTTGTATCTTTCTAATTTATCATAAATAAGAAAGATACATATAAGGCCTATTACTTCTTTTCCCTACAGGGGATGACTCTATTTTATTTTATTGAGCGTATTCCATTTTGCTCTATGTCCTTGGCCCTCCAGCCTTTTTACTATTCAGCTATGTCTGGGTCATTGGTACAGTATAAAAATGTTAAAAAATTTATAGTAATTTATATATTTTTTATACTTACCAATGACCCAGACGGGGATGGCCCTCCCAGGAGTTGGGAACTCTTGCCTCCCCGCTGAGTACATAGCGCTTACCAGGCACTGGTTATTAGAATGATAAATGGCGCCAATTTCGGAACGTCCTTGA
The DNA here is from genome assembly GCA_031216915.1 of Pictodentalium vernedei. Lineage (NCBI taxonomy): Eukaryota > Metazoa > Mollusca > Scaphopoda > Dentaliida > Dentaliidae > Pictodentalium > Pictodentalium vernedei. The sequence continues at coordinate 234,246,618 of CM062295.1, forward strand.
CACTGCGCATGCGCAGTAGGGGCGAAGTGTGGAGGGCCTTTCAGGACATGTTTTCTTTAGTTTTAGATGCAAATTTTGGGGATTGGGGGGCAAAATTTGTGTTTGGCCCTATATTTTAAGAGTTAGCACCAGCTATGTCTGGGTCATTGGTAAGTATAAAAAATATATAAATTACTATAAATTTTTTAACTTTCCAACATTAGTCCAGCAAAAATGAAAATAAATGTCACATTGATATTGAAAATATTGCAAATTGCCAATGAAATTTGCCCAAGTAAAAATGGTTTATCAATTATATACCAACAATAAATTGATCCAATACAGGTTTAAGGTATGACAATGTCTATCCAACAAGATAATATGCGGGATTACAAGTTTCATATTACCTAATTTTGTAATATGATAATTGAGTATGTTGATTTTGAAGACTTGAAACTGAACTCGACCATCAGTTCTGAAAACATAGCATGTAGGGTACAGAACTTAAAATATTCTCAATCATCACAATTCTTGTCTTATTTCATAATCCTTTCATTAGCATTGAACATTATCCTTTTCATCAAACACTACACACAGTTATTACATTACATTTGTTCCAAGATCCCCCCCCCCCCCCCCCCCCCCCCCATTTTATTACAGTGATGCGAATTAATTGGCTCTCTTAATCTACTGAACATGGAAAGGAAATTAAAACATTTTCATCATTTTTGGAAACAAAAAAATTGAACTCCAATATCCTATTTTATTCCATTAACCCTTAAAGGCCTAATCCCATTTTGATCTTGTTTCACTGCAATAAAATAGGCAGTCAAGACCTGCCTAGAAACAATTGCAAAACCACAACACATAGACTACCAAGGTGTGGCAAAAAATGTATACAAGAATCTCCAGGCCCTTAAGGGTAAACTGGCTGAATGCTAGAAGCCCATATATTGGCTTTATACTAAAGTGCAGATACCATAACTTAAAGGCTTCATATTATTTGGATGTGCTTCATATTATCTTTGAAGTAAAATTATTTGGTCTGTATGGGTTTATCTTGTCACAATTTTTAAATTGTAACAAGACAAAGACATGTGAACAAATTTTGAGAACCAAAAATCATTTAGCACTTTACCAGTTAAACTAAAAAGGATAGAATATATACTGCAAAAAAAGAAGGTTTTGAAGCACCCCAGTTTTTCCAACTTGTTTACAGTAGTATATTTGACAGAATTTTTTATGAAATGGAAGACATGAATCCCAATATGTTCACAAGAAAATGTTAATTTTGAAGTTTATCTATGTGCACACTTAACATAACAGTGCCTTATATATAGGCCTGGTGTGGTGTTTTGAAAACCACAAATTGACAAGCAGCATGTATTGCATGAGAATCTTTATATATTTCATTGTTAGATCTGTTTATTAAGAGGCTTTACACTTTAAGCACATCTGTATAATGCCCCTGTGTAGAATTTTACCTGCACATTAGAGAGTCCTCGGGCAGTATCTTCTGGTATGTGTGAGAAGGGTAACTAGACATATTTTTATACTGTACCAATGACCCAGACATAGCTGGTGCTAACTCTTAAAATATAGGGCCAAACACAAATTTTGCCCCCCAATCCCCAAAATTTGCATCTAAAACTAAAGAAAACATGTCCTGAAAGGCCCTCCACACTTCGCCCCTACTGCGCATGCGCAGTGTCAAGGACGTTCCGAAATTGGCGCCATTAATCATTCTAAGTTTGGCCCTTCATCAGTTAACATCTGACTGATCTTTGTGCTTTTAAATCTCAGTTTAAATGATGCCAGACACATAAATATTAGTGAAATGGTGATTCTAAGGAGGATAGAAAAGGAGGAGAGGAAAAGAATGTGTGACAGAATATTATCAGGGCTGTAACTTAAAATTTTTTAATGAAATTATGTTAAGTTACCTATTTTCAAGGCAGCAGCCATTTTGTTGTCATTCTGATTATTTAGTTACACTGTTTTTTCAAGTGTTTTTCCTCTCTCCCTGTCCTTTAAGTTCCCCCTTGCTATTCTCCCATGCTTTTGGCATAGTTTCTGTAATTATTATTACTAAAATTTCTTGGGAGTTTTAGCTGAATAACAGAATGAATTCTGTTCTTTCCCCATGTTTACGTCTTCACCTACGGGTGGTTAGGCGTTGTGTTCTGCATCTACCATCTGATGTTCTGCAGTTTCTTCCCTGGAAGTCTCTGTTTTGCATCAGATGGTGTATTTTTGGTAACTGATTTCGGGCCTGGGTGCCTGGAGTCTTATTTTAGTGTTTTTACACTCATTGTTTACATTTACAACAGCCCTCTGTGTGAGGGGGGGATTTCTAAATAATAATATCTTTATGTTATTTTAATCATAAATAGATACATTATTATTGTTTGTAAGTGTTGAATAAATTGTTTAAAATATTTTTAAAATTTTTGTCCACACTTAGGCTTGGGATCCATTGGGGCTCAACGTTACTTTTCAGAAACTTGGGCTGTTCTGAAAAAATATTTTTTCAAAATATTTTGATTTCAATTATTTTTTCTATATTAATGGATCATATTATTATTAGTTATTTTGATTGCCAGGGGTTAGTGCGAGTACCAGGACTTGTTTTCTTTTCACATTGAAAGGATATTGATCAATTGTTTTAAGAGGAAGTCTTCCTCTGACCTTATTATCATTCTATATGTGGTCAGTGTACTCGCATTAACTCCTGTTCTGTATCGTATGATTTCGATGACAATATGGGAAGCGTATGTCACGGTATGTTGTTGGGGATTTGGACACTCCGGTCCTTTCCCCGCAGGGTCACTCTACTTTATCAATTTCTATTTCAGACGATCAAGATTAGGGTGATGTATCTGTGATGTCTTCCAACAGTGTGCCTCCGTCGTCACAATTAATGAAGGGCTAGCGGAAAAGTGCTCATGTAATACGCCAATTGCCTAAGAGGACCCTAGTAGGTTCGACGGCCTTTGACGTCCGCTAGCTCGCCCGGTGTAGCGTCCATTCACCGAATGGTTTGGCAGCCGGGTTCGTCCGTTGCGGTCTAGAAGGAATTTTGGGGTGATGCGAGCACTATAAAATTAACTTAATGCACACCCAGTGACGGCGGATCGGAGGGAGAACGGAGGAAGCCTTTTAGTCCGGTTCATAGCTCGTTCCGGTCCATCCGGACGGCAAGCGAGAGAGGCCCCTCTCTCGTTCAACAACATCTGGCCCCAGATGTTGTGGTACAAATGTGTCGTTAGCGGAGCATACGTCCGTCGCTCGGGACGCTCCGTTGTATAGGCAGTCCGCTGAGACTGCTAAGGCTTCCTCTTCTCGTCAGCGCACACGACCGCACCTTGGCTGCGTGACCACCGATATATTACCAGCTTCGCCGATCAAGGATTCTTCGGCGACCAGGTCACACCATCCGACAGCCAGGGATTCGAGACCGATGGACTCCGGACGTTCGCATAGGAAGTATGCGGGAGCCATCTGATGCGGAGCTACCCTCGGCGAAGCAGCGATAGTCTGCGCCTCCGCAGGTCTCGACGCCGGACATTCTTGTGCACATAGCACAGCTTATCGCAGCATCCCAGCAGCCGACAGAAACGGTGTCGGATCGAGAATTATCCGACAGCGCTGGGTCGGTAGCCGGGGACTCGAGGCCTGCAGACTCCGGACGTTCGCATAGGAAGTGTGCGGGAGTCAACGTACACGGAGCTTCCAGCGGCAATGCATCGTAAGTCCGCTACTGCACAGGCCTCGGGAACGGACGTGCTTTCCTTAATGGCACAGTTTATCGCAGCATCCCAGCATCAACTGAATCTGTCGCATATATTTTATCCGACGATGCTGGGTCGGGACGCTCCACGGAAGCGGGTACGGACGTCCGAAAATTTTCATCCGGTCCGACGGGATACCGAAAGGGATTCGGTGGATTTCAAGCTTTCCCTTTCGGAACAACATATGCTGCGATGCCGGATAAGAAACTGTTAGCGTCGGTGGACTTAGAAATTTTTGGTTCGGTTCAGGGACATCGTCCCTCAGTTCCGACATAGTCCAATAATGTCACGCAAACTATCGAATTATTGAACGACGCTATATATATTATTATTTTATGCTTGCTATCCAAGCATTTCTGGTTTCTTGTTCGAAGAGTTATGGAGATGTCTTTCAAAAGTGTGCCTCTGTCGTCATAGTTAATGAAGAGTTAGCGGCAATATGTGCTCATGGAATATGTCTATCGCTTACGGAGTGACATTCGCTAGCTCACCCGGTGTAGCGTACATTCATCGAATGGTTCGGCTGCCGGGTTCGTCCGTTGCGGTCTAGGAAGGAGATTTGGGTGATGCGAGCACTTTAATTACTTTAGTACTCACCCAGTGACGGCAGATTGAGGACAGATCGGAGGAAGCCAACAACATAGGGGACCGCATGTTGTGGTTCAGATATTTTACATTCGGAGCATATGTCCATTGCTCGGGACGCTCCGTTATATTGACAGTCCGAGAGACTGTCTTTAATGCTTCCTCATCCTCACAGCAGGGCACACGACCGCACATTGGCTACGTGACCTCGAGTATCCGATCAGTTTCGGCATTCAGTGATTCCACAGCGAATAGGTCGCGCCATCCGGTAGCCAAGGGACACGAGGCCTATACACTCCGTTCGCTCGCATATTGGAAGTATGCACGGGGTAACGATCTCGGAGCTTCCTGCGGCAATGCATCGTAAGACCGCTGCTCCTCAGGCCTCAGTGACGGACGTGCTATCCGAGTTAGCACAGTTGTTTCGCAGCATCCCAGCAATTGACGGTTTCTCGGTCGAATCAGGAATTATCCGACGGCGCTGGGTCGGTGCGGTCCGCGGTTGCATCAAGCTACGGACGACCGAACGCTTTATAGGGTCCGACAGGATGGCGAAAGGGATTCGAAAGATTTCGAGTTTTCCCTTTAGTAGTATCGGAAGATGCCTTTCTTATCTTCTGGCATTTCTTCCAGTGATTATTTTTCGGACTTCATTGCTGCGATCTTGGATAAGAGACTTATAGCGTCATTGGACTCGGATTTTTCGATCGGTACAGGGGCTTTGTCCCTGACTTACCGACGCAGTCCAATATTGTCATTACAACATGTGTTTTATTTTTCGACGCTATATATTTTTATATATATACAAGCCTGCTACTAAGCATGATAGTTTAGTTTCTTGTCCGCGTGGCTCATTTCTGCCATTTTATCTTTTTTACATATAGTTTATTTTGGCAGAGCAGGGCATACCGAGAGTTCATATGCGTCTAGACGGTGATTAAAGACTGCATATATTCTTTTTCGCCGTTTATGTCTTTTCCAATTTCAATGTTGGGAACGACATTATGTATAGTAGACTTAACTTAGACGCTTTATTATACGTAATCCGCCTTACTGAGGCGTTATCATTACGTCTTCAAGAAAAGATTTACGGGATATTATTCTCAATGTAATTTCTTTTGAGGGCAGTAGTTTGTTCACGTATAACTCCGCCCTTCAGTGGCTGATTGGAGTTGGTTAGACGTGATGCAGCCCTAGCTACATCCACGCGTGGATAGTAGGTTAAGAACTCTCTCAGAGTCGCTTCGTTCTCGGAGGAGCTTCTCTTCGACGGCAACTTTCCGGCAATCCATGAATTGCTTGAATTATACATTCTCTTGTCTATCTAGTGTTACAAGAGATTCAGACTGGGGCAAACATTCGGTGGTTGACTCAGAGAGTGCCGCCGCAGTTGCCGGACCCGAGTGTGGCTGTTATGACGGTTGCCAGTCAAACAGATTGGGATATATACTGATCCCTACGGATTCGAAGTGCCAGGGTCTTTGGGTTCCGCAGTCTTTTAGCTATCAGTTTAACTTCCGCGGAATAATGTTTTTTAGGCTTGCTTTATGTCATTGCATGAACATTATTCAGAAACGCATGCCCAAATTCCTGTCCTTTAATTCGACAGTAGTGGCGTATCTCCGGAACCAGGGAGGCACTCTTTCGTTTCCGTTATTCAATTTAATGGAAAGAATCCGTCTGTTGGTTATAGTACACCAAGTTCAGTTTTGGTCCGTCATATTCTGGGTCGTCTGATTGTTTTATCGCACTCCCGTTCTCTTACGGGTCGCTTGTTGCTGTCAGAATGGACTCTCAACAAACAAGTATTTAATCAGATTTGCTATCTATGGGAGCGCCCAATGATGTTTTATTTATGACACAGCTTGCTAATCAATTGCAGACGTATGTGTTGGCTTGTCCAGATCTCTGAGCTAATATTGTTAACGCTCTATTGATCTATAGGACGGAATGATAGGATACGCGTATCCTCCGGCGCTGTTGTTTTAGCAGGTATTGCTAAGATAAACAACCACTATACATTTCTGTTGATAGCATCTCTATCTTCACAGAGATCATGAGTAATTTACTCTCTTGTCTACTGTGGATCTTAACGTGAAATCTTCCTCTATGTGAGGATCTTTTTTCACTGGGTAAATCGTGTCATCTTTATCACAACCAGCAAGGTCGCAACCTTCATGTATTCCGTTGTGTGGTCCGTATTGCATTGTATGCACTGTACTGGACGAGCTTTGGACGCGATTTCTTACTATAGGAGATCCTCTTCTTCGCTATTCTATGCGACTAAAGTGGAGGCTCTTCCGTCGTGGTGTAGGGATCATTATGTTCATATGGTTGATCCCTCCATACTACTCATTGCTATTTTTTAGTATACTTGTTTCACAAGATCTACTGCAGCCTGTGTTATTTAGGTTATAGGTTTATGTTACCTCATACCTATGCACTCTACTATAGTTTACAATTGAGTCTTTTGTCTCTTTATCTAAGTCAGTTAGTAACTTTTTGATAAATAGACTTAGAATCTTTAGATTAAATTCCTATACGGATTTTAACTTCGGTTCTTATTTAGCTAAGTAATCATTTGAGCCTCTGGAAACAGTAGTTTTCAAATTCTGACCTTTTAGACAGTAATTCTGTTGGTTTCTCTTTTACTGTAGAGTCAGTGAGTTTCATGCACTATCGATGGATGATTTTCACTTTCATAGTTTCGGAATCAATACTTCCGTTACTATTTAGGTTGGATTGTTGCATAAGAGTTAGGCTCCTATTATCCGGAACCTATTATTTTAAGGTCCTTCCGTCTTCGTATGGGCATAGGCCTTTACTCTTTCCGGGTACAGTTTATGTATTTATAAACAGATATCTGTTTATTACAAGGGCGTAAGCTTCTTCTGTCTTTGATGTCTAGTAGAAGGACGTTACACTCCATTTTATTGTTAATGGATTCTATTAACTAGCGTACTGCTTATGGTATATCATTAGCTTAGCAGTTGTGCTTAAGATTTCGGCTCATGAAGTAAGAGTTCTTCTACTTCTTGGGCTTACATTAATAGTGTTGCTATTATAGATTTTTGAAGGCTGCTCATTGCGCTCAGCCATCCATTCATGAATTTTATCTCAGAAATATCGAGTCCATTTCTGGAGGCCTCTATTGTTAGGTCTATTATCTACTGCTCAGAATGTCATTCTCTTAACAGTTGCTACTATAGCTAGGTAGGCTGTCTGTTTCGGCAGTGTCTCCGTTCGGCTGCCCTCTTCGCTCTGGGCTATTTGACCCAGGGCCAGAAAAAGGGGGGGGGGGGGGGAGGGTGTTCCCTTGGGTCACCTGTTTTTACTATGAAAACAAGGGGATACCTCCTCCGGAGTTAGTAATTCTGAGCTGTTATTGGGATGGTTGTTTAGTGAGAAGTTTAAGTTTATAAAATTCATTCAAGTCTTAGTTTTTAAAGTATAGCCTTTGAATATTGCATATGTCAACGGACATGATTATGCAATTCTCACACAGTTTTAGAAGTATAAGAGTCTCTATTCTCTAGACTTACTTTATTATTGGCTTACTTTAAAAATTATTAGTATAAGGATTATTGGATATTAATAGAGTACATGGATGTATGAAGCTCAATTTTTGGAAGGTGTTGTATCTTTCTAATTTATCATAAATAAGAAAGATACATGTAAGGCCTATTACTTCTTTTCCCTACAGGGGATGACTCTATTTTATTTTATTGAGCGTATTCCATTTTGCTCTATGTCCTTGGCCCTCCAGCCTTTTTACTATTCAGCTATGTCTGGGTCATTGGTACAGTATAAAAATGTTAAAAAATTTATAGTAATTTATATATTTTTTATACTTACCAATGACCCAGACGGGGATGGCCCTCCCAGGAGTTGGGATCTCTTGCCTCCCCGCTGAGTACATAGCGCTTACCAGGCACTGGTTATTAGAATGATTAATGGCGCCAATTTCGGAACGTCCTTGACACTGCGCATGCGCAGTAGGGGCGAAGTGTGGAGGGCCTTTCAGGACATGTTTTCTTTAGTTTTAGATGCAAATTTTGGGGATTGGGGGGCAAAATTTGTGTTTGGCCCTATATTTTAAGAGTTAGCACCAGCTATGTCTGGGTCATTGGTAAGTATAAAAAATATATAAATTACTATAAATTTTTTAACTTTCATGTAGTATTCTTGTCCAGGAATGAGATCAAATTGATCAGGAATATTGACTAGCCAATATGTGCCTTTGAGATACAAACCACTCTTGTGCATGACAGGTGAAACCACAGGTACCTTCAATGATTTTGTCCAAAGCGATCATTCATTTGTCAATAAATGAATTAGCTTTCTTGTGATATATTGCTTTTCATTATTGTTTCAGTTTATTTTCATGTACATGCTGTTGCTTTGAAAATATGAGGAGAGCTGAAAACAGCAGTTCTGAAAATAGCAAGAAAAGTGATTAATCTCACTCTACTCAATTTTTTAAGAAGAGTGAAAATATTTTTCATAATCTTTTTGATTAGAATTTACCTTACTGTAGTGTCTAGAAGAAATTCATTTACATTCTGATTCATGACTTTATCCTAAGCCAAGGCACAAAATATGCTGATGAAAATTGCGTCTCCTCGGCAATCGGAATAACGACGGTGGAGATCTTTAATTATGATAATTCAAGATTGGTGAAATTTGTCTCTTTAAGCTTTCCGGGGGATGGTTAAATTGCTGGAACCCCAAACCATCCAAATGCAGAGCATGCATTCCTTCACTTTAAAAAGTTGACCAATTTTTTTTCACAATAAGGAAGGTTTCAGCATGAAGACATGCTAGGTTAAATCTGTTGAGCATTCTAATAAAAGACAGCATAACACTGTACTTGATAAAATGGCATATGGAAGCAGTGTTCAGAGGTGAATTGTCATGAAGGAAAAGTATTTATCAAATAGAAATGAAGCAAAATTGAACTTTCCCCAAGAATTCTCTTTTCCGTAAGCTGTGTATATTGTGGTCTAATAAGAAATATCTGCCCTTTGTTATTGTGTGGATAAAACCAAAATTTGAAAGCATAAAACAGGCGATTGGTGATGTGCAACGTGTGCTGATAATGTGATTGTTCCAGGTCTTGCATAACTTAATTGACCCCCAGTGAAAAGCTGGACAAACTATAAACACTAGCCTTATTGAATATTATGACCAAACGGTGTGATTTGTTTGGTCAATATGTGCACTATATAATGCGAGTTGTAAAACTTCATTCAGTAGTAAATATCATTATGTGACATTTTGTGTTCTACCAATCTTATTACTGCAACATTTAGTCAAAACAAGAATGTGTCGAAAAATCACGAACTTTTGCAGATGTACTTCAGCTGTCAGCATTAATTAAAATGACACAACAGTTTGCAGGTATTCTGTTCACACCTTAATTGTGTGTTTTAATCAGTGTAATGGTATCTTGAATGTTTGCCCAGAAATTAATAATCTATTTTCTTGAAAATTCGAGAAATGCAAAAAAAGGAGTTTCTTGTTTCCAATTTCAAAGTGCAAAGAAGTGTGAGTGTGATAATGCTCCTCAAATCGACAGCACTGTGTACATCAAAATGTTTGGGTGGTTCAAAACGTTTTTGTGTGGTGTAATTGTTTGCAGAATTGTCACAAAATAAAATACTGAAGGGTCTACATGTATTTAACCCCGTATACTCTGATGTCAACATAACAAAATTGTTTGCCATAAAGTAACTCAGAATTTAACCAGTTCAATCTTGTTTGACAGAGCTCGATAAGCACTGTCAAACAAGATTGAACCAGTTAAATTCCTAGTTGAATTATGTAAAAAATTTACTGATTGCAATTTTAATACTTTAACATCAGTGTGCAGGAGGTTAATTTTTGGAGTCCTGGACAATTTTTAGGAATTTTACCACACTACAGTCTGTAAGTCAAGTTTTGGAGCAACGATTTCTCAAAATGCTTGGCAACAATGGGTTGAACCGATGTTCCTGGAGCCATTGCCGTTGTCATCTAATTGCCCACAATCAGCCGATTGTGGTGGCCAGTTCCAATCATTGGTTGAACACTAGCCAAGACATGTTTAGAAACCACTGCTTTGGTAAGTCTTCTATTGGCTGGAAGACCAATAGTCTAATGATTTCATAATATTTAGTTTATAGAAACTTGACCCATTCCTATATATGGGTAATATACCGAAAAACCAAACCACTGCCGATATCAAGGGGATACTGAAAAACTGAATCAAACCAATCATTGAATACTGAAACTTTCTGGGGTTTTTTCTTAAAATTTTACTACATTCTCTGTTTATAAGTCCTTGTTGAGGCTTGACAGCAGGTGAAGTGTTCATTTCATGAAACAATCGATTGATTTTCTTTTATGTTTTGTTAAGCCTTAAGGCCTAGGCAGTTGACCCACATGATTACAACCTGTACATGTCCAGCTGCTTAGTGATTTCTAGTCAAGTCTTGGCTGCCTCTTAAGTTTGCCAAGACTTGACTCAAAATCAATGCCCCTGGTGATTTGTCTATTGTCTGAAGGAACTTCTAATAATGGCATGTTAACAGCACATGAAAAATCCTGAAATAGGCCTTTAAAGGTTAAGTTGTGTTTGAAACAAGTCACACAATTATTGTAGATATGATTTGTGTTGGCAAAAGAATTCCATCATGAGCTATTTGGCAGTGGCATTGTGGTGCTATGGTAGAATGATACAAGAACAATTTATTCTGTATTTTGCTCGTGTGATCTTTGGTACTATCAGCAAATCTCAGTCAAGTCCAATACCAAATACTGAATCGGTACCATGGTTTACCCCCTAAAATGTCAAAATTCGATACCAGCTAAAAATTCCAATACCACCCATCTCTACCCACTGATGGTTATTTCTTGCGACCAGATTGTAATCTGATTGTGAAAAAAGACCACATGTAATCACAGTACTGTTAAATTGTTTACATCCATGTTTTTTTTTTTAAATGCTTGAAAAATAAAATGTAGTAACAGTTGGCTGAATATATAATTGTTTTGTGTAAAAATATTAAAATATTTTCAGTTTGCTTTGGGTAAGCATATTCAGAAAGTATGTTTCTCATATACCATCGAGTGCCAGTAAATCTAATAAAGTACCAGAACAGCCGTCTGCTGATTATTGGAAGTCACTGTGTATTAAAAGGTAAATAAATTAATCAACACATCAACCCTCAGCCTTACACATCAAGCAGATGACACATGCAAAAATGTTTTTTTGGAATTAGGCGATTAAACAAAAATTTTTGTTTCTCAGTCACTTACCTCATTTTTTCCCTTATCTACTTTGATACTACTTTGCTCTTAATTTAACCCAATTATTCCTTGTCAAACAAGATACATTTGCTTAAATTTGCAACAGCAGTATGGGAATTTTTCACTGTTAAAAATGTTTCATTTTTTTTCACAAAAGAGTGTGAGGAATTGAAATAATTCCAACTTTTTTCCAGTCTATTTTGAGGATTTTCCAAAAAGAAAAAAAAAAACTCCCTCTCATCATCAAATTGAGGAAAATATGCCTGAGAAACAAAATTTCTTGTGACAGGACTAACAGCAAATTTTTATTTTTGGCCTTCAAAACATAGCTTATGATGCCGTCATGGGAATGAGCTTGATGAAATCTCGACCTACTCGTATAAATGTTGCCAAAGATTGTGAAAAAGGCCACATTTGGCATTAAAGTACTGTATTAGGGAGTGAGGCTTTCCAAAATAAAGAAGTGGGGGGAATGGGTGCCCTTCATGCAATGATGATCAATGCGATGTGCATGATTATGAGGAGCCAGTTTGGGGTGTTCCTCTTTGGGTGTAAGGGGGTGTGGCTTTCATTTGGAAAATTTAGAATTTTATTACTCAAAAAATACCCTCTTGTTGATATTTTTATACTGTACCAATGACTCAGACTTAGCTGGCGCTAACTCTTAAAATTTCAGGTCTAAATACAAATTTTGCCCCCCCCCCCCCCCCAATCCCCCAAATTTGCATCAAAATCCAAAAAATCTATGTCCTATATGGTCCTCCATACTTTTGTCCACTGCGCATGCGCAGTGTCAAAGAAGTACCGAAATTGGCACAAAATCTTCATTCTTTGTTTGGCCCTTCAATCAGTAACATCTCACTCATATCTGTGCTTATAATCTCAGTTAAAATGATGCCAGACACAAAATCATGAAGGAAATGGTGGATCCAATGATGAAATAAGAGGATGAGAGGAAGAAACACTGGAAGGATGTGTTCAGGGCTGTAACTTATAATTTTTATGCAAAATTATTTCATGCTCCCTAATTTCGGGGCATGGGCCTGATGTTTTCATTCTTGCTATGAAATATCCACTGTTTGTTAAGTGTTTCCTCTCTCCCTTTCCTTGATACCCCCCTAGCTAATCTCCCATGCTTTTGGCATAATTTTTGAAATTTGTTTACTGAAATTTCTTGGGAGTTTTTAGCATAGTTACAGAATGTTTATTCTGTTTTCCCCATGGTTACGTCCTCACCCTAGGGGTGTTTAGGCATTTTGGTCATGCATCTACCATCTGATGTACTGCAGTTTCTTCTGTGGAAGTTTCTATTTTACATCGGATAGTGTTTTAAAATTGCTTACTGATTTCGGGCCATATTTTCAGTGCCTGGAGTCTTGTTTCCGGTTTTTATTCACTTTTGTTTACGTTGACAGTGGTTACTTCTGACAGTGATTCCTTGTCTTCTATAAGGTTTTGTGCATAGCCAGATACATTAATATTGTCCATAAGTGTAACATTAATTTTTAGATATGTTTTAAAATTTTTGTCCACACTTAGACTTTTTTGGCATCCATTTGGGCTCATCGTTCCCTTTGGGAACTTGGGCTCATCTTGAAATTTTTTCGAAAATTTTTTCTTTTGAATTATTTTTCGAAATTTTTGTAATGGATTATATTATTATTATGTATCTTTGTATTTGCAAGGGTTAGTGCGAGTACTACGGCTGTTTAATATTTTTTAAAATATGAAAGAATATTGTTCAAATTGTAAATCGAGGAAGTCTTCCTCTGATTCTCATGTCATTGTATTTGCTGTAGTCAATGTACTCGCACTAATTCTTGCTCAGTGTGTGCCAATTGGGATGACAAACGCTGGAGATGTGTGTCACGGTATATTGTTAGTGGTGCTAGGTTCATGCCAGTCCTCTCGCCAGAGGGTCACTCTAGCTTTTCAGTCTCTTTTTCAGAGGAACAAGAATAGGGTGATGTTTCTGTGATGTCTTCAGGAAGTGTGCTACCATCGTGGCAATCAAATGAAGAGCTAGCAGCAAAAGTGCTCAACGAAATACGACAAGTGCCTAGATCCTTAGTAGGATTGACAACCTTGTCGCCAGCTAGCTCGCTCGGTGAAGCTATCACTCGTAAAGTGGGTGATGTGACGCCGGGTTCGTCCGTTGCGGTCCAGGAGAGGAGAAGGGGTGTTGCGAGCACTATAAACTCGGATCACACACACCCGGCGATGACGGATCGGAAGATGGAACGGAAGAAGCCAGACAGTCCTAGCTCGTTCAGGTCTACCCGGACCGCGAGTGAGAGAGGTCCCTCTCTCTTACAGCAACATCTGGGCCCAGATGTTGTTGTACGTAACGTTCGTCAGTCGGAGCATACGTCCACTCCTCCTGCTCGGGACGCTCCATTGCATAGACAGCCGGGCACGTCTACTCTATTGGCTTCCTCCTTTGCACGTCAGCACACACGACCGCACCTTGGCTACGTGACCTCCGATATCCAGTCTGCTTCGCCGACCAGGGATTCCACGTCGACCAGGTCACTCCATCCGGTAGCCAAGGACACGAGGCCTTACCAGTCGAGATGTTCGCATCAAAGAATTATGCAAGAGTTACCGTCCCAGGAGCTTCCAGCGGCTAAACAACGTAAGACAACGGCTCCACAAGCCTCCGTGACGGACTTGCTATCGCAGGTAGCACAACTCATCACAGCATCCCAGCAACCTTCAGAAACTCTTTCAGATCAGGAACTGTCTGAGGAAGATGGGTCGGTACGCTCCCCTGCAGTGTCAGAAAGGGACAACCGAGATTCACATTTGGTCCAGTCGGATGGTGAAAGGGAATCCGCGGAGCTGGAATTTTCCCTTTCAGAACAACTTAAGGTGGCTGTAGATTTCATCCGGCAACACCTTTCAGAAGATGTTCCTCCGGACCAGAGAGCTGCGATTCCAGATAAGAGACTGATAGCGTCACTGGACACAGACTTTTTCGCCCGGGATAAGGACGTCGCACCTGAGTTTCTGGGCCAGTCCAGAAATGTCTCACGGACATTTGAATTGCTGAATGACGCTATTTTCAGGCTAGCCTCTAAGACTGGCAGATCCAGTTTCTTATTGTCTCATGCTCTACATCTGCCGTTCATCAACAGTAGAAATAGATTTGAAACGGCAGGACAGGGCGTTCCGAGAGTTCCTCTGCGATTAGACGACCAGGCAGAAGACTTGGAGTTGTCATTGCCGGCGTCTATGTCAATTCTCTCCATTACGTTGGAGATGACAATCTCGTCTAATAGATCCAGTTTAGACGCCTTATCTTATGCAGATCACCTTACCAAAGCGTTATCACAACGTCTCGATGGAAAAGAATTCCAGGATGTTCAAACTTCCTTGAGAGTTCTTTCGAGGGCCGTAGCATATTCCACGTATAACTCCGGCCTTTCAGTGGCAAATTTGGAGTTACTCAAATGTGATGCTGCCCTGGGTTCATCCACAAGAGTGGATTCTAAGGTGAAAAACTCTCTTCGAGTCGCTCTGGTTTCAGGAGAGCTTCTCTTTGATGGTAAGCTTTCGCTAATCTATGATCAGATTACTGAGAAAGCTTCGGACTCTCTGCTGTTTAAGTTCGTTTCGAAAAAAACGGACTCAGCAGAGAGGAGTAAGTCAGGGACTTCTGGGGCGAGTACGTCCAAGGGAAGTTCCAATAGAGGATCTAAGAAAGCCTCTACGTCTTACTCCAGAGACCGTCAGAGTAGCAACTCAGGTAGGGGGTCGTAATGCTGGCCGAGACAACCGGTCAGACCTAGGTCGACTGGTCGACGTGCGGGTGGGGGAGGACATAGTTTCTCCTCCTGCAAGCCTCGCAGGTCCAGGAGGTGATGGTCAGAACCTCTATTGCACTCCAGTGGGCGGCAGGCTGTCGAGATTCTTAACCAATTGGTTGTCAATTACGGACGACCCATGGGTTCAGGGGGTTATTTTGGAAGGTCTAAAACTGTTCTTCATGGAAAAACCTCCGTTAACACGAAGTCCACGTTGGACTCAGCTTCCGTCAAACCTTCAGAAGAGAGATTCGCTTCTATCAGAGGTCCAATCTCTTCTAGAGAAGAACGCAATAGAGGTCGTAGAAAACCAGGAATCTCCCGGTTTCTACAGTCACCTGTTCCTGGTACCAAAATCAGATGGCTCGTTCCGTCCAGTTATAGATCTGAGCTGGATAAACAAGCTGATCGTGGCTCCAAAATTTTATATCGAGACCATTCGATTGGTAAGAGCGAGCATTCAAGTGAACGATTACGCTGAGAGCATAGATCTTAAAGATGCGTACTTTCACGCCATGGTACATCCGGCGTTTGGAAAGTACCTTCGCTTCGCTGTCCTGGGAGTCGTTTATCAGTTTCAAGCAATGTGCTTTGGTTTGAATCTACCGCCCTGGGCCTTCACTCGAATAATGAACTCGGAAATGACTCATTTCCGAGCTCATTTGTCTGCGGTAAAGTCGGCCTACTTGGACGACATTCTTCAGAGGTACGGCGACAGAATAATGCTTCAGAACGATGTTCAGAGTCTGCTTCAACTGCTCCGACGTCTCGGTTTCATAGTAATCGAAAAGAAGTTGGATCTAGTTCCGTCCAAGTCGTTCATCCACTTGGGAATGAGCTTCGAGATGCACAACAATCTGGTTTATCTGCCATTACCCAGAGCGAAATTAGTCAGTTGTTACGCTCACTTTTGTCTTCACTCAGATGTAGTAACAGTGAGAGAATTCATGTGGCTGATAGGTTTGTGCGGAGCCGCCGCGGATCTTATTCTGATGGGGCGCCTACGCACGCGCCCAATCTAGATATTTTTTACTCAGAATTGGAGTGTGAAGATTCATTCGCTCGAAACGAACATCATCTTGTTGAACCAAGTAAAACAAGAGATTCAGACTTGGGCAGATATTCAGTGGTTAACTCAGGGAGTTCCACTGCAACTGCTGGATCCGATTTTTATGATTATGACGGATGCGAGTCAAACAGGTTGGGGCGCAACTTTGAGCCCAACAGATTCGAGGTGCCAAAGTCTTTGGGATCCGCAGTTCCTAAAAAAGCACATAAACATCAAAGAGATGATGTCAATTTGGCTTGCGCTACGTCATTGGATGAACATTATTCAGAATTCACAGGTTCAAATTCTGTCCGACAATTCAACAGTAGTAGCGTATATATTCGGAACCAGGGAGGCACTCATTCCATTCCGTTGTTCAACTTAACGGAGAGAGAATCCATCTGTTTGTCCTGGAGCATCAGGTTCTTCTGTCGGTCTGTCATATTCCGGGGTGTCTGAACGTTTTAGCAGACTCCCTTTCTCGGAAAGGTCGTATGTTGCCGTCAGAATGGACTCTCAACAAACGAGTATTCAACCAGATCTGCTATCAATGGGATCGTCCTATGATAGACTTGTTGGCAACGCATCTCAACAATCAGTTGCAGACCTATGTGTCACCATGCCCAGATCCTTGAGCGTTCGCATTAGATGCTCTCTCGATCTCTTGGGATGGAATGATAGGATATGCGTATCCTCCAGCTCCGTTAATTCAACAGATATTGCTAAAAATCAAGCAATCTCACTGCAAGATTCTGTTGGTAACATCTCTGTCACCCCAGAGACCATGGGTAAATCTACTCAGGTCTCTGTTGTGGGACATTCCTCGGAAGCTTCCTCCATGGGAGGACCTTCTTTCGCAGGGGAAATCGTGCACACTGCATCACAACCTGCAAGGTGTCAACCTTCACGTATTTCCATTGTGCGGTCCTTCTTGCACGGCAAGCATTTTACAGGATGAGCGGTGGACGCAATTTCTAACTGTAGGAGGACCTCCTCTTCGCTAAATTATGCTGCTAAGTGGAAGGTTTTCTCTCGTTGGTGTAGGGATCATTCTATTGATATTTATGATCCCTCCATTCCAGACATTGCTAATTTTTTGGTCTACTTGTTTGACGAGATCAAGCTGCAGCCAATAACTATTAAGGGTTATAGGTCTATGCTATCGGATGCTTATGCTCATCATGATAGCTTACTAATTGGATCTAATGTCTCTTTATCAGAGTTAGTTAAAATCTTTTCGATAAATAGACCTAGAACCCTTGGGTTAATTCCTAAGTGGAATTTAGCTTGGGTTCTTCTGAAGCTATAAGAAGCGCCATTTGAACCCCTTGACATGGTAGACTTCAAATACTTACCTTATAAGAAGGCTTTTCTCTTAGCCTTCTCTTCTGCTAGAAGAGTTAGTGAGCTTCATGCACTATCTGATGTTGGATTTTTGGCTAAGAATGTTGGATTTTTGGCTAAGAATCAGGCTCCTAATAAGTATCCTGAACCTATTGTTATTAAGGCTCTTCCGTCCTCAGACGGCCATAGGGCTTTGCTATGTCCAGTTAGAGCTATGCGTATTTACAAACGTAGATCTGAGTTTATCAGAAAGGGATGAAAACGTTTCTTTCTGTCTCTGCTGCCTAATAGAAGGGACATCATGGTCCATTCTGTTTCAAGGTGCATTCAATTGACTATTCGTACTGCTTATGAAAAATTATCTTCTACTCGGCAGTCTGTGCTTAAGATTTCGGCGCATGAAGTGAGAGCGCTGTCTACATCTTGGGCTTATGCTAATAGTATTGCTATTACCGATTTGATGAAGGCTGCATACTGGTCTCAGCCTTGTACGTTCACAAATTTTTACCTTAGAAATATTGAGTCCATTTCTGGCGACCTGCGTTGTTTAGGTCCATTATCTGTCGCTCAGAATGTCATCCACTGAACAGTTGCAACTATAGTTATGCAGGCTTTCTGTTCCAGTAGTGACTCTGTCCTGCTGCCCTCTTCGTTCTGAGGTGATTGACCCAGAGCAAGGGGAAGGGGGGGGGGGTGGTGGTGTTCCCTTATATCACCTGCTTTATAGTGCAAAGCAAGGGAATACCTTCTCTGGAGTCAGTAATTCTGCGTCGGTGCTGGGATGGTTTTAAAGTGTAAAGCTAATGTTTATCTCATTTATGTAATATTTTTAAAGTGTAGCTTGGTGTGAAGCATTTGTATATGTCACGTGTCATACGAGCGTTAATATACAATCCTTGGACACTTTTAAATGAGTATAAAGAGTCTCATTCTCTGGACTATCTTTATTTATTGGCTTTCCTTTAAAGAATTAATATGATGGGTTATACTGGATGTTAATAGAGATCATTGATGTTATTGTGCTCAATTACAGACTGGTAATGTGTCTTTCTTATTTTGCATAAACAAGAAAGATACATGTAAATCCTGTTTCTCCTTTTCTCCTTGAGGGGATAATTCTGTTTACATGTAATTGAGCATATTGGATTTTCCTTTATGTCCTAGGCCCTCCAGCCTTTTTTCTATTCAGCTAAGTCTGGGTCATTGGTACAGTATAAAAATGTTAAAAAATTTATAGTAATTTATATATTTTTTATACTTACCAATGACCGAGTTGGGGATGGCCCTCCCATGAGTTGGGAACTCATACCTCTCCGCTGATTACATAACACTTACCAGGCACTGGTTGTAAGAATGAAGATTTGGCGCCAATTTCAGTGCTTCCTTGACACTGCGCATGCGCAGTGGACAAAAGTATGGTGGACCATGTAGGACATAGATTTTTTGGATTTTGATGCAAATTTGGGGGATTGGGGGGGCAAAATTTGTGTTTGGCCCTGAAATTTTAAGAGTTAGCACCAGCTAAGTCTGGGTCATTGGTAAGTATAAAAAATATATAAATTGCTATAAATTTTTTAACTTTCTGCAGTGAATTTCTTTACCTAGATAACATGAAAATTAGGGTGACTCACACTTTCCCTGAGTTCAGATGTTTCAGTGTAGTGGCTGCCCACATGATTTAGTTACAACCCAAAGCAAACATGCTCGCGACTTAACACGAATATCACTTTTGTCATGTCATTCTGTTTATTTATATTTTACTATATATAGAGAATATGGAATGAGTGTTTTAGTCACTCAACATTTATGAAATGAGTTTAAGAATTTTCTGTTTGCCGCTGCTTAGCAAAACGGGAAATTTGTGTGCAAGTTTCATAAATATCAAGTGTCCAAATCCGGAATTTCATATTCTGTTTATCATATGACACCCAATTACCAAAAACACATCTTTTAGGTAGAAAAGAAGGGTTAAAGAATAGAATTTCAGCTTGAGCGTCATGCATTTGACTGACGTGTCACAGCAGCATGCAGTCATATGTCATACCCACAATAATTTGACACAAATCTTTTCGGTGATAACTAATCAGAAAGCATTCTTTTGAAATTGACCAATCAAATCAACTGAAGGTGTTATGAAGAACGAATTAATATTTATTGAAAAAACAGAGAAGTCATATGATAAATTATAATATGATAAGCGAATAGCATACACACAGCAAAAACCTGTTTAGTGCACCTAGATTCAAGGCACTCTCCCATAAATTGTAACAAAGCAAAGACATGAATTTGATGACCAAAAATAAATCAACACTCAACCAGTTAAGCAAATATTCAGAGAGCAGAATATTGATGGGAAGGATCTTCTCTGCTTAATGGAAATGAAATGAGAATCATGCATTAGATTATAGATATGATTTTTTTTATCTATTTGCCAGCATGCATTCTTAAATCTGATTGGTTGATGGCTACATGATACAGAGCCTTCTCCTGATATTTTCATCAAACAACTGAAAAATTTTCTTTATCACATAGGCATGGTCATTGAAGAAAGCCCTGCCAACATGATGCAGATTTATTTTCTGTTCCAGAAAATTAGTTTCCCGATTATTGCATTGCTATGAATGCCGATGCATTGCACAGATGACAGAATGTCTTTGACATCAACAACTGGGAAGATTCACGCAGTTTTCTGATGATGAAATTGTGGTGAAAAAGAGATGTCAATAGTTAAAATTGCAGTGACAAAGAGATGCCATTAGATAATATTGTGAGACAGTTCTGTATCATGTAGTTTTTGACCATTCAGATTTAAGCATAATTCTAGTCAATAGGTATATAGAATATACCCATAGTAGCTTGGTGTACCAAATGTTCACCACGAGTGGTGAACATTTGGTACACCAAGCTACTTTGGGTATATTTTATTTATACCATGATCGTCAGATTATTAAGAGTCGCTATTATTTTTTCTCGATTTTACTGAGCACTAGACGTACATACGAGCAAATCTGTTTTTGTTTACACAAGCATCGGTGGGTGGTACTTCTGCTGTCAATTTTATCGCCGAAACAAAATGAAAAAAAGAAATTGAGCCTTTTTTGTTTTAATAACATAATAGCATACTATTTCAAGTTATACATGCTTTATTTGCATGAGACAATGCATGTTTGTTAATTTTTGGCATCTTATGAGGTAAACCCATTTAAAAACGTAATAAATAATTGCCACTTCCATTTCACTCTTTGTGAGGCAACGTGCTATAAATTTAGACAAGTTTGCATTCAGGTCAATGTCACCAAAGGTCATCAGGGATGTAGTTCTACTGGAGGTGTAAATTTTTACTATTGAAATCCCATTGCTGGCGTGTTCATCACGGTTGGTGTGTAAAGGTGAAATTTATGTCATAGGCTTTTCATATATAGTAGAATAAGTAATCATGATATAAAATATATCTATAGTCTAATGCACGATTCTCATTCTATTAGGTGGACCCTGTGTCTCTTCTCTTCGCACAGATTTTTAACAACCCTCAGGTAAGCTGTATCTCATTCAGCCAAAAACCTGTACTACTTGAACAGACACTGGGTAACTAATAGTGTTATGACATTAAAATTTCAATATTGAGTACAAACTCCATCACCTTGTATGTGTATCAGCTACTTTCCAATGTTCTTTGGTTCTCCCAAGGTAGTCCAGCGCTTCCTCCAGGGCTTGTATTGGTGCTGGAAACCTGGAAAAGTTATGGAAATTAAAAATTGTGGCGATTTTTGCTTCTCGTCTGGAAAAGTCGTGGACATTTTTCATGAAATATAACACTGATATCAAGCTTTCCAAAAACATGCCCACAAAATGTTGCAAAGTTCAGTTCAGCATGAAGAATGAGAATGCGTAAATCTTTATGATTAATTCATTAAATGTTGCATGTTGTTATATTGATTCTTACTATTCTCTGAATGTGGTAGTGTGAAAAAAAATAGAATTTTTTAATCCAAGGTGTTTCCATGACCTAGGTACTTGAAATACCACTTTTGTTTCCAGATTTGCTCCGAAATCTCATTAACCCTTTACCCAACGTATCAGCCAAAACCGGCCAGAGCTATTCTAAAAAATCTCCAATTAATTTTCATTATTTTTTGTCTCAAAAACATAGGTTATGACCCCTCGTTGGAATGAGCTTGTCAAGCTTGTTCCAACGAGGGGTCATAACCTATGTTTTTGAGACAAAAAATTAGTTATTGAAGAATTTTTTTGGCAAGTGTTGTCTGCTTTTCATGTTAGGTAAAGAGTTTAGGTATGGGAAAATTCACTTGAAATCCTGGAAAATTCATAGAAAAGTCATGAAATTTCATCTTTAAAAACATGTATGAACTCCTGTTCCTCCACCTGTAAAACTGTCTGACTTGATATTATCCTGAGTGTTGAAAGTGTTGTTAACCCTTTACCCAATGCAGACGATATAAAAAATTTTATTCCAACGAGGGGTCACATGATATGGTTTTGTTGAAATTATTTGAAAAATAATATTTTTTCAACTGCTGAATTTTCATATTACGCGGGCAGATGCGGGCGATTCGTTGGGTAAAGGATTAAACCTAATTAAATCAAGCTTACATATACATGTAGCCATGTGTAGCTCCTGGAAGGGAACTCCATTATTTTTGCCCGGAGCATTCGTGAAAATGTTGGAATTTCTCATCTCTCACCCAGTGTTCATGCTAGCCCAGAATTGTGAGGTGCCAAACTTTTAGCCAACCTGAATAATTTTTAGCCAAATAAAATGTTTTGGTGCCAGACTCTCATGAGACAGATTCTTACTTCTGTGGCATGTGCTGAATAAAGTGATCAGTTACATTGGTTTTAAGGCTCTCATCTTCCCTGAATCTAGCATGCATTTATGATTCATTTTCAGACTACTTACAGGAGGTTTAGACAGGTTTTACTGACTTGAGGTTGGTGAAAAATTTGTGTGTAGAAACCCTGGAAGCTAGAGTGAATCAGCTGGCAGTGATATTTGTTTGTTTGTTTGTTTATTCTGGTTTAATGGCACTTTCAGCCAGGGCAGTATTGTGTCCAACAGTTTTACATGTGGAAGAAGGAATACTCAGAAAGAACCACAGAGCAGTGGCAAGCAGCTGTCAGACTCTCCAACTTAATAACTCTGCACAAGCAGAGTTATCAGAAGTTAAAAGCATGTTGCACCATTGACTCGGTTAATGTCCCGAACTGAACAGGGTGAACAGCTTTCTAAAATATATTGATTTTTTCTCAGATAATAATTGATTCATTACTTAATTACCATAAATCAAATAGACTAAGTGAGCTGATGCTGTAGAGTATCGGCTAATTTATTGATGGCTTTTGTGATGCTGAAGGTTTACTTATGTTTCTTAAAATATTTTAAGCTTGATAACCAATCACCAA
Source organism: Pictodentalium vernedei (assembly GCA_031216915.1). Classification (NCBI taxonomy): domain Eukaryota; kingdom Metazoa; phylum Mollusca; class Scaphopoda; order Dentaliida; family Dentaliidae; genus Pictodentalium; species Pictodentalium vernedei. The sequence continues at coordinate 234,269,882 of CM062295.1, forward strand.
CAATTAATGCTACTTAAGAAGTAACCATTTAATGTGTTCGTTTAAATACTGGCCTGTCACCTCAGCCTCTGTCTGTCAATCATGTTAACCAACCAACCTTTCCTTATTGGCACAGTCACAGGGCTTTGGTATGCTTTCATGAAAACCTATTATTGTCTCCTCCTGCTAGCTGATGATTTTATTTTATGGCAAGTAATAAAATGTTTCCTTTCTTTATTTTTACCATCAACAGTTCTCATCACCACTGTGCTGACATATCTGCATTGTAAGCACAAAGATTTTTTGGTGCCAAATTTTTAGCCAAGAGGAGATGTTTTATTGCCAAATAAATTTTCAGTGCAGTTGGCTAAATTGGTACCCAACAATGTGAACACTGCTCTCACTCCTTGAAAATATACTAGGAAAGTCCTGGGAAGTACTTGAATTTACTGCTCATTTACATGCAAGTTCCATATGTCAGATTAGCAATGTGGTCAATGACAATGACATAGAGAAGTCAGAGAAATTCAAAAGCTTATCAAGGTAAAAAAAAATAGTAAAATTAAAAAAATTCATTTAACCTGTGATTGTGATATTTTGAATTTTTTGTGATAATATTTTTATACTATAACCCAGTGACCCAGACTTAGCTGGTGCTAACTCAAAAATATCTAGGGCCAAACAATTTTTGCCCCCCCCCCCCAATCCCCAAAATTTGCATGCAAAACCGAAAATTAGAAGTCCTATCTGGCCCTCCAGACATTTACTCTTCGCGCATGTGCATATGCCAGGAAGTGACCGGAATTGGTGCAAACATCTTTCTTTGTTTGGCCCTCAGTCAGATAACAACAAACTGACATCTGTGCTTTAAATCTCAGTTTTAATGATGCCAGACACAAATCAATGGTTAATTTGGTGGATCCAAAGACACAACTGGATGAAGGAAGGAAGAAACGGTGGTTTGAAATGTTCAGGGCTGTAACTTTATAATATTTATAAAAATTATTTCATGTTCCCCAATTTCAGGACATGGGCCTGACGTTATCATTATTGCTAATGATTTTTCCACTGTTTGTTACGTGTTCTTTCCCTATCCTTCCTTGAAGCCCCCCAGTTAAACTCCCAAGCTTTTTGGCTTGTTTTATTGAATTTTTTTTTTATAAAATTTCCTGGGAGTTTAACGTGTTACACAGAATGTTTATTCTGTGTATCCCCATGGTTACGTCCTCACCCTAGGGGTGTTTAGGCATTGTTGTCATGCATCATACATCCGATGTATCATTTTTTCTTCTGATGAAGATCTTGCTTTACATCGGATAGTTCTGTTATTGACTTTGGGCCGTGTTGCGTGGGGTCTGGGGGGTGGGGGGGGGGGGTGGCTCAGTAGGTAGAGGTGCGGGCTGCAAGCCGAGAGGTGCTTGGTTCGAATCCCACCTGCGGCAACTGCGTTGTGTCCTTGGGCAAGATACTTCACCCCCATTGCTCATCCGGGGGAACGGTGACGTCATGTGCTAAGGCGTACTGCACGTCGAGGGTGCACTTGTCTTCAATCCTGGAAAATTCATAGAAAAGTCATGAAATTTCGTCTTTAAAAAAATGTATGAACCCCTGTTCCTCCACCTGTAAAACTGTCTGAGTTGATATTATCCCGACTGTTGAAACCCTGCTTGTGTGGAGTTAGTATGTTGGGGAGCTGACAGTTGCTCACCATTGCTCGGTGGTTCTCTCTGGGTACTCCAACTTCCTACACCCGTAAAACTGTCCTGGTCATGATAAGCCATTGTGCAGAAATATGTGACCTTAAACCCCAATAAATAAATACATTGCCTGGAGTCTTGTTTCCAGTTTTCATTCTGACTTTGTTTACATTGACAATGCTCTATTTATATATGTAGTTTCCTTTTTATTATTATGGTAGGACTGTTGTAAGATACATTAAATATTCCGGTAGTGTAGCAATTAATTTTTTGGATAGTAAAATATTTTTTGTCCACACTTAGGCTCTATCGGGATACATTTGGGCTCATCATTCCCTTTGGGGACTTGGGCTCTTGTCAAAATTTTTCGAAAAATTTTTTTGTGTAAATTATTTTTCGATTTATATTTTGAATGTTATTTGTTGTGTATCTTTTTCTAATATTTAATGTAGAGTTGGTGGGAGTATGATCGACTTTATTTTGCTTCTTTATGAAAGCATATTGCTCAAATGCAAGGTGAGGAAGCCTTTCCTCTGATTTACATGTTGGTTGCCTTGCTTGTAGTCGATGTACTCTCACTAATTCTTGCTCAACATGTGTCGGATGGGATGACAAACGTTGGAGATGGTTGTCACAGTATGTTGTTTGAGGCGAGAGGCCACTGCCGGTCCTCTCACGGTGAGAGGCCACTGCCGCTCCTCTCGCCACAAAGTCACTCTAGTTTTTCAGTTTCTATTTCAGAGGAACAAGAACATGGTGATGTTCACGTGACGCCGTCAGAGTGTTCTTCCGTCGTTGCATTTAGATAGTCAAACAGAGCTAGCAGCAAAAGTGCTCTTAAATATTAGGCAGGGCAATAAACCACACACCCGTGGTTTCATCTCCCTGATGCCAGCTAGCTTGACCGGTGAAGCAGTTACTCCGTCCGTGGGTACCGTGACGCCGGGTGTGTCTGAAAACAGGCTCACCCTGCGATGACAGAGAGGAAGAAGCCGGCAAGTACAGCGGGAAGCTCGGCGGGGTCTGAAGGACCGCACGCGAGAGAGCCCCCTCTCTTTCACAACAACATTTGGGGTCAGATGTTGTGGTTCAGAACTTGCGTCAGTCGGAGCATACGCCCACACCTCCCATCCGCGACGCTCCCTTCAGTTCATAGCCGGGGTTGGCTACAGGTATGGCTTCTTCTGCAGCGTCTTCCAAGCACACACGACCACCCCTTGGCTACGTGACTTCTGATATCCAGCCTGCATCGCCGAGAAAGGACCACTCTTCGTCAAAGAAGTCACACCATCCAGTAGCCAAGGAGACGAGGCCTCATTCATCGGGACGTCTGCAGAAAAGAACCATCTCGGAACACACTGTCCCAGGAGCAGCCAGCGGCCAAGCAACACAAGACCGCTGCTCCTCAGGCCTCCATAGCGGACTTGCTGTCGCAGATTGCGCAGCTCATCGCAGCATCTCAGCAAGTGCAGAAGCAACCGACGGCAGTCTCAGAACCTGAGCTGTCGGATGGTGCTGGGTCGGTCCAGTCATTTGCGCGCTCAGATGCCGATGACTGTGAGTCTAATCTGATTCAGTCGGATGGTGAAAAGATTTGGAAAAGAATTACCCTTCCCTTTTGGAACAACACATGGTGGTGATGGATCTATTCATCAATACTTCCCTGAGTTCATTCCTGAGAATCAGAATGTTGCGACCGCTTGAAAGACTATTCAGTAGCTAAGGAGACAAGGCCTCATTTATTGGAACATCAGGAGAAAAGAGCCAACTCGGACATTACATCCCGGGAGCAGCCGGCGGCCAGGAACAGAAGACCGCTGCTCCTCAGGCATCCTTAACGGACTTGCTGTCGCAGATTGAGCAGCTCATCGCAGCATCCCAGCAAGTGCAGAAGCAGCCGACGGCAGTCTCAAAACCTGAGCTGTCGGATGGTGCTGGGTCGGTCCAGTCATCTGCAAATTCAGTTGCCACTGACTTTGAATTTCAACTGATTCAGACAGATGGTGAAAGGGATACGGAGGAGAATTTCCCTTCCCTTTCGGAACAACACATGGTTGCGATGGATTTAATCCATCAACACTACCCTGAATTTGTTCCAGCGAATCAGAATGCTGTGACTACTAGGAAGAAACCACTGGCGTCATTGGACGCTGACTTTATCCGGACAAAGAGGAGGTCATGTCTTTTCCGGTTCAGTCTAGACAGGTGTTGCAAGCCTTCGGCCATTTAGACAACACAATATTCAACTTTCCAGTGGGAAGAAGAAAGGCAGTTTCTTGTCATCATCTTCTGTAATTTTACCGATTGTTGAACTACGTTCATTTAATACGGTCAGGAAAAAGATGTATAGAGAGTTCCTCTGCGTTTGGATGAGCAGGCAGAGGATCTAGTCATGGCCTTACCTTCGTCATTCACTATTTGCTCGGACACACTTGAGACGGCAATTTCTTCATTCAGAGCGAATTTAGATGCAGTGTCTTACGCAGATCACCTTTAAGAACTGTGGCGCAACGTCTCAACGGAAAGGAATTTGAGGACGTTTGTACCTCTTTAAAGTCCTTTCCAGGGCTATTATGTTTATCATGTATAACTCTGTCTTAACAGTGGCTAATTTGGAGTTAATCAGACGTGACAGAGCCCTTGCATCATCAACTTTAATAGATGACAAGGTGAAAAACTTTCTACGGGTTTCTCCGGTATCTGGACACTAAGTTTTTGACGATAAGCTTTCATTGGTTTATGACCAAGCTATAAAGAAAGCATCAATACTCTGCTCCTTAAGTCGGCATCTCATCGACCCACAGCAGCAGAAAAGAGTAAGGGAGGACGTCCTAGACAGAAAATCATCTAAAAAGAACTCCTCGGCAGGGTATAGGAAACCCCCCTATAATTACTCTAGGAATCGTCAACACAGCGACTCAGAAAGGGGGCATAGGTCTGATTGAGACTATCGGTCAGACGCCCCTAAACTGTAAGCCCAGTACTCGCAGGTACTACAGGTGAGTGTTAGGACCTCCATTGCTTAGCAGTTGGCAGATGGTTATCAAGATTCGCATCAAACTGGATAACTATTACGGAAGACCAGTAGGCAAGAAGTGTGGTCTCGGACGGCCTACGGCTATCTTTCCGAGAGAAACCACCACCAACATAATGTCCGCAATGGACAAAGCTTCCGTCAAATCCTTGCATAAGAGTCTCTCCAATCGTTGATAAAGGTTCTCTTGACAATGAAAGTACTAGAGGTCATCGAGAATCAAGATTCTCTAGGATTCTACAGTAACCTGTTCCCAGTTCCAAAGTCAAAAAGCTCGTTCTGACGGGTAATAGACTGGAGCTGGATAACAAGGTTATCATGGTTCTAAAAGTTTATTTATGATATTCATTCAGTTGGTAAAAGCGAGCGTTCGAGTGATCGACTATGCGGCAAGCATAGATCTAAGGATCTGTTCTTTCATGTCCTGGTATATCCGGCATTCAGAAAGTACCTACGGTTCATCGTTCAAGGGATAGTATTTCAGTTCCAAGTGATGTGCTTTGGTCTGAATCTGGGCTTTCACTTGAATAATGAACTCCATTATGTCTCACAACAATCTGGTCATCTGCCGTTACCCAGAGTGAAATTAGTCAGTTGTTATGCTCGCTTTTGTCTACACTCAGCCGCATTAACAGTGAGGGATTTTATGCGACTGATTGCATTGTGCGGAGTGGCTGCGGATCTTATTCTGATGGGTCGCTTACGCACACGTCCCCTCCAGTTATTCTTTACCCAGAACTGGAGTGTGAAGATGCATTTGCTCAAGACCAGTATTGTTTTAACGGATCTAGTAAACAAACGGTCCAGATTTGGGCAGATATTCAGTGGTTAACTCAGAGAGTTCCGCTGCAGCTGCCGGATCCGGCTTTCACAATTATGACGGATGTGAGTCAACAGTTTGGGGAGCGACCCTGAGTCCGACAGACTCGAAATACAGGGGTCTTGGGACCCTCGGTTCCTGGAGAAACACATAAACATCAAAGAAATGATGTCAATATTGTTAACGCTGCATCAATAGATTCACATTCATTTCCGTTATGCCAACTAACGGAGAAGATTTTTCTATTTCGTCATGTGTCATCATGTTCATCTCTCTATCTGTCACATACCAGGTCGTCTGAACGTACTAGCAGACTCGCTCCTCGGAAAGGTCGCCTGTTACATTTGGAATGGACGCTCAACAAGCGAGTATTTGGACAGTTTTGCTACCAGTGGGATCGCCCTATGATAGATCAGTTTGCGACGCACCAGAACAATTAGTTACCATCATTTGTGTCGCCATGCCCAGACCATTGAGCGCATTGCAGTTGACGCTCTGCCGATCTCATGGGGTTAGATGATAGGATAAGCATATCCTCCAGTTCATTTGATTCAGTAGACTATGTTTAAGATCAAACAGTCTCATTGTGAATCTTATTAGTATCACCTCTCTCGTCACAGAAACCTTGGATCAGTTTTCTCTAGTGCCTGTTATGGGACGCTCCCCAGAAGCTTCCTCCATGAGAGAGCCTTCTTTTTCAAGGGAAGTTTTTGTTCTTCACGTCCTTCGCCGCTCATATTGGCATAATTGAGTCGGTTAGACGTGAGGGAACCATTGCGGTTCCTATATTGTTTGATGACTGACACAGGAACGATTAAGTACTGTGGGTGAGAAGATTTCGAAATGACTTTGAATCCCTTCCCCCCCCCCCCCCACACCACACACACACACACACACACTTCCTGTGTTTAGAGGCAATTACTGGGCAAGACGTAGTTTTCTTCCTGCAAGCCTCGTGTAATTTAATACATACATACTATGCATTTGGGTCGTGTTCTATGGCGACCTCATAGGCACATCCGCTTTTTAGTTGGATTAGTTTCCTGTGATTATTTGTTGATTTATTATTAAAAAATCATCATAATTAAATTACTACTCTTTGAGTACCTCGGAGGCTGCATAACCAGTTAATTAACTGGTATTCAGATGATTACATGCTGGATTTTAATGCTCTCGCGCATTATAATTATTAGGCTAACGCTTTATTGTATTTTGTGGACCTTGAAATTGTAGTCTATTTCGGGGCGGTCCATGTCGGAGCCTGTTAATCACACCTACTTACATTTCTAGATCCAGGTTTCTATTATGTCGGTACTCAAATCGCATATTCACATGTGTTTACGATCATAGATATCGGATAGTACACGTTGGAGAGTGTTGTAACTGGAATTTATTGTATAGAGTTCGCAGGTTACCTCGGAAGTGTGTTTTCTCCCCAGAAATCGTTCAGTGTGGCTCAATTGAACAGGTGTATGTTATATTTTATATCACCGGTTTTCGGCGTATCTGTGTACTCCGTCTGCGGTGTACGTTATACAGCGGACAATATTAATTTCCAGGATCGGCACTATATTCTTAACTTCTGAAGTGGCGTTAAGCACCATTTATTAATCATGGATTAATACCTGAGTGTCTGTTCGATGATTATTTATATTGTTTTTTGGTACCGCTCTTATTGATTCCAGAGCTCTTCCCTCTTTCTTTTGAAGATTCTTGATAGGTATGTAGCTATGAAGGAAGCTGTTTTGTCCGTAATTATATCCTGCATACAGCTGAAGTGTTATTACATGGCGTATGTTTGTGGGGGATTTTCTCTAATTCTCAGATACGCCATCCTAATTTTTGGGGCTTAGTCCGGACTAGCCTTAAAAAGTTAGGAACTTGTTACATCCTAATTAGCATAGTCTTCATACTTATAATAAGGAATTTCTTAAATTGGGCTCATTATTTAGGATGTGTCTCCTCTATTACTGTATAGAGAGACATACATGTAATTCCTAATTATTCTAATTTCCTTTCATCTTGGATTGCAGGATTGGAACTATGTTAATCTACTATTTCGGAAGTCCTAGGCCCTCCACCTTTTTACAATTCAGCTAAGGCTGGGCCATTGGGTTATAGTATAAAAATATGATAAATTTAAAATAATTTATATATTTTTTATACTTACCAATGGCCCAGACCGAGATGGCCCTCCCATGAGTGGGCACTCATTCCTCCCCTCTGAATTATTATGTAATACTCTCTTTTACAAAGAATAATATTGGCGCCAATTCCAGTCACTTCCTGGCATCTGCGCATGCGTGGAGAGTAAATGTATGGAGGGCCAGATAGGACTTCTAATTTTTGGTTTTGCATGCAAATTTTGGGGATTGGAGGGCCAAAATTTGTGTTTGGCCCCAGATATTTTTGAGTTAGCACCAGCTAAGTCTGGGCCATTGGTAAGTATAAAAAATATACAAATTATTTTAAATTTATCATTTTCATTCTCTGTCATTGTTTCTTTATTTTATGGTTATGAATAGGTGTACAGAATACAGGAATAAAACAGCTATGAATAAACTGAAGCGACTTAGTCCATACACTGGCTTGCCAAGACAAATAGAACATAGTTTGAGGTTGGTATCTGACCCATTTGAACACAAAAATAAGGAAAACTTTGAAAAATTCTATAATTACACAACCCATATATGGTCTCGACAAGTGAAAAAGAACAGTGTTACCCTTTTTACAAATACATGTTGAAGACTTCAGGACAATAGTACAGAGCCAAGCCTTCAAATAAATTTTGGGTGGGTACTGGTCATGCAGGATAACAGGTATCAAGCATTTTATGACTGTCATCCTGTACTCAGTACCTAGCACAAGGTTTACAATCCAATAGTATGGTGAACCATTACATGGAGAAACCCATGTTTAATTTTAGCTGCAACAAGCTACTCTTTTTGTGGTAATGTTGGTCAGTCTGTCTGTCTGTCAATCAGCTGGTCGGTCTGTGACCAAGTAGTTTTTAAACTCGATAACTTTAAAATACTTCGTGAAATTACATCATATTTTGTATGCAGGTGTATCTTATTGATGTCTAACCCCATGTTCAGTACAGGCATTATTCAGAATATTTTTCTCGGAGTTATTGCCGTTTATGTACTTGGAATTTGTTTCATTTTTAGCTCAACTTTGGCGAAGCCAAATTTGAGCTTATACCATGGCCCGTCGTCCGTCTGTCTGTCTGTCCATCAACAATTGGATACGGCTCGGGCTAGAGGCCGTATTTATGAACCGATCTTGACGAAACTTCTTGAGTACCTTTGTTATGACCGTGGGACGAGAACGAGTGTTTTTGGGTGCAGTCCGAAATTCAAGATGGCTGGCAGGCGCCATTTTGTACCGACGATGCAGAAATCTGTTTTTTGTACAGAACTTCCATATGAAAGCTCTGATTTGAATAATTTTTTGTATGAATGTTTAGTACCATGGGATACATCACATATAATACAGGTTTTTTTCTTGTACGTAAATTATGCAAATTAGACTAACTTTGATGTTTCTTATCAACCTACCTCAATTGTTTACTACAGGCTTGCACTACAGTGGAAGAACCTAACTCGGATAAAATACTCTCTATTTTAATCTTTCCCAAGATTTGGGAAAGAAAAGTGGTGTAAAAACACCACGAAAAAAAGAAGCCAAAACTGGGCCGAGCGCCATCGGCGCACACCCAGTATGTGACGCTCTTCCATAGTACAAATCCACGACTTCTGTAACAGTGCGCAATGCGTCAGTTCGTCATTCTTTTTCTATCCGAAGCACGAGCAGGATGTGTTTCCGCCATATGCATTATGAATCAGTGATAATTCAACTCGTGGATAATGGTTTTCCTGTGACTGGAATTATGGATCTGAAGATCGTATAATAACAGGACTGTGTTTTATATATTCTCATTTATATTTTCAACCACATTCTCATTGTTTATTTTTTACTATTCCGTTTTCGCGAATGTTTTGTTTGCGACGTCGTGTCATCGCGATTCGACAACGAATTTTTTCGGTTGATAAAATTTGTTATTGGAGTAGGTGTCGGCCGTCTGGTTCTGCCACCTTCTCTCGTAGTTGAGGGTGTTCTTCTACTTTCTGTTTCTGTTGAGTTCACCTTTTTCTTCTACTGCTCTCACCTCTGTTCTTTCCAGTTCGGTTCCTTTAGGGCAATTCCTTTTGTTCTCGCCATTGGTGCATTCTCGTGTCCGTTTCGTCCGCACCCGCAGGTGGTGTGGAATGCTGTCGTTTCGGGAGCCTCCCGACTCGACCACGTCTGATGTGAGTTTACCCCCTCCGTGGGGGATGTGCAGCTCCTCCCACCCCTGCAGGGGGGGGGGGGGGACACTGTCATTTTGGGGCCCCCCGACTCGACCACATCAGGTGTGAGTTTGACCCCCTCCGTGGGGGATGTGCAGCTCCTCCCGCTCCCGCGGGGGGTGGTGAACGCTATCGTTTCGGGTCGCCCGATTCGACCAATGTCTGACAGGGTTCGTACGTGGGTCTGGAATCCTGGAAAAGCTATGGAATTTGAAAAAGTGGTTTCCAGGCCTGGAAAAGTCTGGAAAATAGAACCTTTTTTGATTGTGGCATGGAAAAGTCTTGGAAATTAGTAAACGTCAGGGAAAGGGTCTGGAAAAGTCATGGAATTCAGTCTATAACATCGGGGTGTTTCTTTTTGGTTCGTCCCGGGGGCAATTGGGGCAATTCCAAGGCCTAAACGTACACCGGACACAACTTGTCCGAATTTTGTACACAATCTGTTGTCCATATCCATGTACAAGTTGGATTGTGCCACCAATTGTTATTTGTGGTAAATCGAGTGCCTTCAATCAAACAAAAAAAGATAACTGACCTCCTTGATTCGCTTTGTTGGTTTTCAACAATAGACTTAAATAATATGCTCGGGAATTGCATTTTTCGTGACAAGTGGATCACAGACACACGTTTTGAAGTATGGATTGCTCGTGGAAAAGACAAATCGAAAGCCAAGTGCCAGCTTTGTGACAAAGACGTTGATATTCGCAACATGGGCGAAGCGGCCCTTGTCAGCCACATGAATTCGAAAAAACATGATGATACTGTGAAGAACCAGCGGACTGCAACTTCGAAAATGAGTGAATTTTTTAAGAAACAAGATCACACAATCGAAGTTGTTAATAAACCCTCTGTTACTAGTGTTGGTGAAAAAGTGACTCTCGCCAAAGATGTCATGAAATCTGAAGGTGCTGGTCAAAACGTCCCAAACCAAAATGTCCCCAAAAATAAATTGGTCAAAACATCCCCAAGCATTGGTCAAAACGTCCCCAAACATTGGTCAAAACGTCCCCAAACATTGGTCAAAATATCCCCAAGCATTGGTCAAAACGTCCCCAAGTGTTGGTCAAAACGTCCCCAAAGGTTGGGCAACAAATATAATAAAATATTTAGTCAACAACGCAATTGGAAATTACAAACCAAAATTAGGGTAAAAGGGCAATGCATTATTTGAAGAAAAAAGGACCGTTATCTCTCCTGCATGCCTTCATATACCGGTTTGGAAAAGTTATGGAATTTGTGAAGTCGAAAGTCTTGGAAATTTTCTAAAAATCCTGGAAAAAGTCTGGAAAAGTCATGGATTTTTATCTGCATAGAGGTGTATGAACCATGTCTGATGAGAATTGCTCCCCCTCCGTGGGGGATGTGCAGCTCCTCCTGCACCAGCGGGGGGTGGGGACCGCTGTTGTTTCGGGGCTTCCCGATTCGACCATGTCTGGTGAGAGTTATTCCCCTTCCATGGGGAATGTGCAGTGTTTTACCATGGTGGATACTGTGGGAGCTGTTGGTTTTCTGGTGTAGAGATGCCTGGTTCCGGGACTATGCGCCCTCTCCAGTCGACATCTGAGGCTGTCACTAGGGTTGTGACTCCTCCTTTGGAGGCCGAGCTTGGTGGCTCTCTCCGCTTTTCCGCCAGTTCCAACAGCTCCCGTCATATCTGCTGCTACTGCTGTTCCGTCTACGTCATTGGGCACCGTTTTTAGCCAGCCTCGGCTTCTCCCTGCCAGGGTCTGCAGGGATGTCTGTAGTGTGGTTGTGGGGTTTCGGCCTCAGCCTTCCCAGACTTCCACTCGGCGAAGGCAAATGGGGCTGCCGACTGAACCCCCTACTGTGTCCTCTCAGCCATTGAGCACAGTAGTTTTATACCTGCAGTGATCTGCTGCGGTGTCTGGTTGTGTAGACATGGGGGTATCGGCCTCCCTGACTTCAACTCGGCGAAGTTGGAAGTGGCTGCCAGCCGGACCCTCTCCTGTGGTCTCTGCGCCATCGAGCACCACAGTTGTCATTGGATTCGGTTGTTCTTAGTGGGACACTATGAACTCTGTGGCATTTCCGTCCACTCATTCTGGCCACACAACCAGTTTTGGGGGTCCAACGTCTTTTGTGCAGCCTGGACCTTCTGCCCTGCAGAGGTCAGCGGTGACTCTCATGAGTTCCTGCTATGTTGATCCTCGGGGTGTGTCACACCCCTATGCACACCTGCCTTCAGACGTTTTCGGCTGCCGCCCGTCGTCCCATGTCAGGTCTTTTGGAGGATCGTGACCCTTCGCTGGTTAAGAGGGTCAGAGGTGAAGCCACTTTGCCGGTTCGTTCCCCTGTCGAACCGGCCAGTATGGGCAGTGAGCTTAGGGAGGCCCTCTCCTTAATCACTCAGGTTCTGTCAAAGAGCCTTCCCGTTGCTTCCAGCGTGGCAGCGAGTGGTTTCCAGGCGCCCCCTATGTCGCTGCCTCCCGGGATTGGAAACAGGCTGCTTTATGATCCCCCTGGTGTTCCGACACCATGGGAGGCGTCGGCTGGTTTGCCCACGATGGGCTATGTGTCTTCCGACTCAGGGGAAGAGTCAGACATGCTTGATGTCGAGAGCCAGCAGTCTTCGGACTTGGGGGCAGCTCTTGATTTCGTGTTTGGGTTCCTTCCGGATCTCAAACCATCTAACCAGTCGACAGTGTCAGCCAGGCCGCGATCATCGGTCGCACGCCAACAGTCTATGGAGCAACCTGCTTCTGGGCGTCTTCGACCGTGCCCGTCAGTACAGTTGGTTGAAGCATTTTCAGCCTTGGACTCCAAGCTAAGTTCCAAGGCTATGAAGGCTCCGTTCTTCACCAGGGTTGACACCTTTTTGCCTCCGGCGCGTTATCGTTACTACGATTCCGCCAATCCGTCGGTCTACCAGACTTTGATGGTTTTGGATCAGGACTCCAATTCCCTCGGGCTTTCCAAGTCCAAGTCTGCCGTCATTCCGATGACGACTCTGGAGTCCACATTGGGCTTATCGAGAGAGATGCTTGGTATGTTTTCTCTCTCCGATCACGTCGTCTCAGCTTATCTGCCTTCGGATAAGTTTGACGAGGTACAGGCTCCTTTGCGTGTGCTGTCCAAGGCGCTCATGCATCTTACTCACATGCATGCCTATAACACGGCTAATCTGGAATCAGTTCGAAGGGACTCTGTGCTGGACACAGGCCGATCCCTTCCTGAGGAGCAGTGCGCTACTCTTCGATCTGCGTTTTTTTGGCAGGTCCGCAACTTTTCCAGGGTGTTGACGGTCCGGGATGACGTCCTACGTCATTCCAACGATCAGCTGCTGTTTCTTCAGCTTGATCAGCCTTCTAGGGTAGGCACGGGCCGTTCCAAGCCTAACAAGTACCCTCTGCTTCCTCTGCGAAGCAAAGGGGCTGATCCTTCTGCCACCGCTTCTACTTCTTACTCAAGGGGTTAGGGTAAGCGTCAGCAGTCTTGAGGGAAGTCCCAGGATTCTTCATTCAGTAGAGGAGATGTTTTCTCCTCTCGCGAGCCTCGTCGGGGTTTGCAATGAAGGTCCTCACCTCGACTCGTCCCAGGTTGGAGGAAGGATAGCAGAGTTCGCAGACCGTTGGGCCACCATCACATCCGATCCTTGGATGTTAGATGTTGTTTGGTCCTGGCTGCGAATATCCTTCCGACGGCATTCCACTCTGTCCAGGGTGCCTTTTCGAACCACAGTTCCTTCAGACATTTTACGTCGGGAACTTTTGTCCACGGAGATAGACAATCTCCTGACAAAGGGGGCGATTGAGGTCATCAAGAACATTAGGTCAGTGGGTTTCTATTCCTGCCTGTTCTTGGTGCCGAAAAAGGACGGCCGACTCCGACCGGTTCTCGATCTGAGTTTCCTGAACCAGTCTATCATTGCTCCCTAGTTCAGCATGGAGACTTTCAGGTCGGTCCTCCGTTCATTCACCAGGGAGATTTCGCTTCCAGCTTCGACCTGCGAGACGCTTACTTTCACGTTCCGATTCATTGGGCATTACGGAAGTATCTCAGTTCGTTTTTCTGGGGCGAGTTTACCAGTTCAAGGCCATGCCTTTCGGCCTCAACCTGGTTCCTTGGGCCTTCACCAGACTGATGTCGCATGTGATAGCTTTCCATCGCACACAGTCCAGGGTGACTACTTCGGCATATCTGGACGATATCCTCCAGGGGCATTCCAATGCTGCCTTACTGGAGTCAGATGTCGCCACTCTGTTGAGCTTGCTCACATCGCTACGTTTCAGAGTCAACGAGGAGAAGTCGGACCTGGTCCCTTCTCAGTCGTTTTATCATCTGGGGATGGCTTTCCGCGCACAATTCAATTTGGTGGCGGTTCCCCGGGCCAAGGCTGTGATTCTCTCAGCTTTTGCTCCGACTCTGTCCTAGTCCACATCCGCGACGGCTTGGATTTTTCTCCGGCTAATCGGTCTCTGCTGTTCGGTGACGGATCTCATTCCTCTAGGTTGGCTGCGTGTCAGACCTCTCCAACACTTTCTGCTCAGTCGTTGGAGGCCGAATGTAGATTTTCTGGATCTGGTGCTTCAGTTTCCAGAATATCTTTATCCTCACCTTCTCCTCTGGGCGGATGTCCAGTGGCTTTCGCAGGGTGTTCCGTTGGACTTACCCACGTCCGATCGCGTTCTGACGGCAGATGCCAGCGATCTCGGATGGGGTGCGACGTTGGATCCTCTAGGTCTTTCCATTCATGGGATGTGGGACCAGGATCATGCAGCTCTACACATCAACCAGAAGGGGCTTCTTGCTCTTCTGCGTTTCAGGCAGTGGATCCCTCACCTGTCGAATCGCCAGGTCCTTCTGTTGTCCGACCATTCGACGGTGGTTGCTTACATTCAGAACCAGGGCGGCACGCACTCTGTTCCAATGTACGAATTGGCTTGGGATCTTCTACTGCTCGCTCAGGATGTCCACGCCAGGGTGGCTGTTCGTCACATTCCCGATCGCCTGAACGTCCTAGCCGACTCCCTGTCCCGTCAGGGCAGGGTCATTTCCACCAGGTGGATGCTCCACATGGCGTGTTCCATCGATCTCTTGTGACTCGTTGGAACCATCCGGTGGACACTTTCGTGTCCCCGTGTCCAGATGCTCTGGCTTTCGCCGTGGATGCTCTGGCCCTCCTTTGGGATGGTCTTGTTGGCTACGCCTTCCTACCGGTTCCGATTCCGCCTCAGGTTCTCACCCAGATATGAACCTGCAGTCGTCAAATCTTTTCGATCACACCCGTCGCTTCGGTGGGTGTGGATCAATGTGCTCCGCTCTCTGTTAGCAGCGGTTCCAGCATGTCTCCCTCTACCTCGCGACTTTCTTTGCCATAGTCGCCCGAGGAGGTTTTCAAGTTAACCCGACTTCATTGTGCCTTCGCACATGTCTTTTATCGGGTCCTGTCTCCTCCGTAGTGGTTTTTCGAGACACGCAGTGGAGTTGCTTTTCTTCAAGGAGGCACTCACTCCACTGGTTTAGCCTCTGTGGCTAAGTGGAAGGTTCTTCTGTCGTTGGTGTGCGATCACTCTGTTGCTTCTGTCACTCCTTCGATCACACCGCTTGCGGAGTTTCTGGTATATGTTTGTTTCTGGGGGTCTCCAGCAATGGGTACATGTCCGTGCTTCGGAGACCTTTTTTCCTATGTGATACCGCATTGTTTCGACACTCATCCTTGCCTCTCTCTCTTGTTCAGCTCTTTTCCTTGAAAAGGCCTAGGACTTTGCAGTTTACTCCAAGATGGTCACTTTCTTGGGCGCTGCTCTGCTTGGGGGTGGGAGGCGTTCACGCCTTTATCCTGGATGAATATGCGTTTTCCCACATGCCAGATCTATCCTGCATCCATTTCTTGATGGACTTGTCTTGCTATTCGTGCAGCTTCCACTCGTCTAGCTACTGGTGATTGTATTACCAATTGTTTTTTCTGCCACGAGGTGCGTGCATTGTCTTCCTCTTTTAATAACTCTGTCATGTTGTCGGATGACTGATGTTATATTGGCAGCCTTCTGGAGAAATGCTACATTCTCCTTTTATCTGCGACAGTTGCAGGAGCCGACAGAGGACCTTGGGGCCCTCTTTCTTCGGCTCAGGATGTTGTCTATCCAAGCTTTTCAGCTTTTTTCAGGGTCAGTTCCAGCTTTGTGCTGTTACTGCCCTTTCTGTCTGTGCTTCGCACTTCACCATACGCCTCATCTTTCATTGGCTTTTCTAATGTTTGTGATGCTATGGTTTGATAGGCCTAGGGATCTCTTCCTCTGTCCACGGTCCCAGTGCTATTGAGTTATGTGTGGGTTGGTTATGTGATTCCCTCCAGCCTTTTGTCTATTCAGCCTGTAGTAAACAATTGAGGTAGGTTGATAAGAAATATAAATTTTATAGTAAATTTCCTTTCTTATTATACCTACCGAAATTGTTTACATGGAGGCCCTCCCGTCTTCTTATTCGGGTAAGAATCCTTCCTCCCGCAGATCACATGACTCCTGTGTTGTTCGGAATCAAAAGAATGACGAATTGACGCATTGCGCACTGTTACGGAAGTTGTGGATTTGTACTATGGAAGAGCGTCCCATACTGGGTGTGCGCTGATGGCGCTCGGCCCAGTTTTGGCTTATTTTTTTCGTGGTGCTTTTACACCACTTTAATTTCCCAAATCTTGGGAAAGATTAAAATAGAGAGTATTTTATCCGAGTTAGGTTCTTCCACTGTAGTGCAAGCCTGTAGTAAACAATTTCAGTAGGTATAATAAGAAAGGAAATTTACTATAAAATTTATATTTTTTGGTGTTACTTTCAGCACTGAAAGTGCAAATGCCAATACGGCTCGGGCTAGAGCCCGTATTTATGAACCGATCTTTACGAAACTCCTTGGGTACCCTTGTTATCACAGTGGGACGAGAACGAGTGTTTTGGGGTCCGGTCCGAAATTCAAGATGGCCGATGGCAGCCATTTTGTACAAAATTTGGGGCAGTCAGATTTTTGCACAGAACTTCCATATGAAAGCGCTGATTTGAATAATTTTTTGTATGAAAGTTTAGTACCATGGGATACATCACATATAATAAGGGTTTTTTTCTCGTGCAGAAATTATGCAAATTAGATGAACTTTGATTTTTTCAGTGCTACTTACACACAGTAAGTACACATGTCAGTACGGCTCGGGCTAGAGTCTGTATTTATGAACCGATCTTCACGAAAAGTCTTGGGTACCTTTGTTATCACCTTGGGATGAGAACGAGTGTTTCTGGGTGTGGTCCAAAATTCAAGACGGCTGCCAGTGGCAATTTTGTACCGAAATTAGGTCTAATCAGTTTTTTGTACACAACTTCTATACGGCTCAGGCTAGAGGCCGTATTTATGAACCGATCTTTACGAAACTTCTTGGGTACCTTTGTTACCACTGTGGGATGAGAACAAGTGTTTTTGGGTGTGGTCCGAAATTCAACATGGCCACCAGCAGCCATTTTGTACCAAAATTAGTGTAATCAGTCTTTTGTACAGAACTTCTGTATAAAAGTTCTGATTTGAATAAATTTTTGTATGAATGTTTAGTAACATGGAATACATCACATATAGTACGGGTTTTTTTCTCGTGCAAAAATTATGCAAATTAGATGAACTTTGATTTATTCAGTGCTACTTGTACACTGTAAGTGCACATGTCAATACAGCTCGGGCTAGAGGCTGTATTTATGAACCGATCTTCACAAAACTTCGTGGGTACCTCTGTTATCACCTTGGGATGAGAACGAGTGCTTTTGGGTGTGGTCCAAAATTCAAGATGGCCACCAGCAGCCATTTAGTCCAATCAGTCTTTTGTACAGAACTTCTGTATGAAAGTTCTGATTTGAATAAATTTTTGTATGAATGTTTAGTAACTTGGAATACATCACATATAGTATGGGTTTTTTCTCGTGCAGAAATTATGCAAATTAGATGAACTTTGATTTATTCAGTGCTACTTATAAACTGTAAGTGCACATGTCAATACGGCTCGGGCTAGAGGCTATATTTATGAACCAATCTTCACAAAACTTCTTGGGTACCTTGTTATCACCTTGGGACGAGAACGAGTGTTTCTGGGTGTGGTCCAAAATTCAAGATGGCTGCCAGTGGCCATTTTGTACCGAAATTAGGTCCAATCACTTGTTTGTCACAACTTCTACACAGCTCATATTTGTGAACTGATCTTCACGAAACTTCTTGGGTACCTTTGTTTTCACCTTGGGACAGGAATGAGTGTGTTTTGGGGTGCCTTTGTTATCACTGCTATGAGAACAAATATTTTGGGGTTCAGTCAGACCCACTCTGGGACTCAAAGATTTTTTTCTAGTTTAGCATCTGACTGTCACCCACCTTTACAATACTTTACCTATACATTTGTTACAGGCAACGGTCAGTATTTATGTACAGACCGTTACAATACTTTATATGTACCTTTGTTATCAGGTCATTACCTAGATGTTTGTCATTGCTGTGTCACATACTACACATGTACATGTCTTTGTCTTGACAAGTTGAGCTACAGTGTCATTGACACTTTCATTTTCAATCTTTACAGTTAAGGTGTGAAGTCGCAGTTTTTGTCTATTCATCCATCTGTGCTCATGGCAACAGGCAAGCCTGGAAATAAGCACCAGAGAGTGAATTTCCTGATGTTATCCCATAGGGCTGGGCAGTTTTTCGGTTTGGTTCAGTATTTTTTCAAAACTGAAACTCGACCAATGCCTTAACAAAAAAACGAAACTTTTGGTTTCAACAAATTTCCCAGAATTGGTAAGTTTATGACCTCTCAATCACATGCTTTCAGCACACCAAAGGCTAAAATGTCCAGGAAAAGGTAAATGCTGTGCCGTTTATGCTTACTTCGAGAGGATTGACAACAAATCCCCAAAATAATGGTAGCAAATTTCTTATATCTACAGAACCACCACCAGAAGGAATATGAAAAATTAAAAAGAGTTAAAGAATCCACACATGTGATTCAAGAATCGTTAAGTAAATTTAATGTACCGTGCATAGCCTCAGGCTCACTCATATTCGACCAAATAGGTATTGAAAGTTACCTGAAAATATATAGTGTAAAAGTAATATAAATTATCTTTGACCCCAAATCATCTGCGTACAGCGCGTAGTAAATTAGATAGGAGGTAAACATAAAATTTATTGAGTTTTAAAACCTCAAAGTGCACATGGGAAAAATGATGGGTAATTTATGTTAATTAACCGACTTTTGACACATTCTGTGAAGTCACATGCTCAGAGATAACACTGCGCATTGGCAGTTCTGATTTTTGTCAACAATAAAATGGTTAAATTAAAACAGAACATATCCTGTTAAATGGACGGCAGGTAACTATTGAAAGTTTTTTTAAACTCATTGTGAATTGTTTGTATTCTATTTGAACTTACTTTGAGGAATCGTGCAGTACTGCGGGTCTGTCAGGTATAAACTGTCAAGTTAACATTGCATTCCCAATACGCAGTTGTTATAATGTAATCAACACATGTTTTCCCATGTGTATTTTGTGTACACAACGAATCCCAAGATGCAATATTGCAAACTTTCAAATCCCATTATGTAACCATCGCCTTTCAAAAACATCAATTACCTGTCTTGACTGAGATGAAATCAAAGCAGGGATCAGCCAAGAGGACGAAGTGAAGTTGGCAATATCTTTGCCTTGGCACCACTCACTTCACCCAGTTTCTTTGTTTGGGCAAAATCAAAGTCAAAAATGAACCTCTACAGTCGAAATTAGGAGAGATATTGTGAAAACATTAGAGTGAGTGAGTTACCAATAAAAGTGATTCATATATCACGACTTACTTCAATAATAGTTATCAAAATCACAAGAAATATGATTTGTGTTTCTTTTATTCCACTATCATTTGAAGCAGGAACCATTAAGAAACATAGGGCAGTCTATTTTGAAGTGATGTGATAATTACTAAAATAAGCACAACAATTTCATATTATCCACCAAAACCAGGGTGAAAACTTAGCGACTCCTTAAAAAATAAGGAAATGTTGATTTTTGCTAAAATGTAACTTTTCTTGTAAATTTTTGCATTTTGACAAGGCCCCAAATCTCACTGACAGAACAAGGCAGATCCCACCAGTGGTGGAGCCATGGTTTGAAATCCTTGAGGACCATGGGGATGGGTGGAACACGTGGGATTTGAGGGGGGGGGGAGGGTGGACTGGACCACGTTCATTTAAAAACGGTCAGGGATGATGTTCAGAGAGTTCTTCTGCATTTGGATGAACAGGCCGGGGATCTAGAGGTATCCTTATCTGTATCATTCACTATTCGCTCAGACACAATTGAGACTGCATTTTCTTCAAATAGAGCGAATTTGGACGTTATATCGTATGCAGATCACCTTACAAGAGCTATGGCGCAACGTCTTAAGGGAAAGGAATTGAGGATGTTCATACCTCTCTTAGAGTTCTTTCCAGGGCAAATATGTATACCATGCCCTAACAGTGGCTAATCTGGAGTTAATCAGACGTGATGCTGCCCTTGCATCGTCATCTCTGATAAGATGACAAGATGAACAGCTCTCTCCGAGTCGCTCCTGTTTCCAGACATTTTATTTTCGACGACTAGCTTTCGCTAGTCTATGAACAGGCTACTAGGAAGTGTCTAGTGCTCTGCTTTTGAAGTCGGCATATCAACGACTCACTTCAGCAGACAAGAGTAAAGGAGGGCATTCCAGACAAAATCATCAAAAGGAAACTCCTCACGAGGGTACAAGAATAATTACTTATAATTACTCTGGAGGTCGTCAGTATAGCGACTCGGGAAAGGGGTGTAGCTCTGATCAAGACTATAAGTCAGACACTCCTAGGCCGACCAGACAAGGTGTTTTGCGGGGAGGATGTGGTTCCTGCTCCCGTAAGCTTCGTAGGTCATACAGGTGATGGTTTAGACCTCTATTGCTGGCCAATTGGTGGAAGGTTATCAAGCTCCGCAAAAAAATGGATAATAATCACGGAAGATCAGTGGGTGAGAAGTGTAGTCTCGGACGGCTTACGGCTATCATTCCGAGCAAAAACCCCACTAACAAGTTGTCCGCGATGGAGAAATCTTCCATCAAATTCTTGCATAAGAGAGTTTCTCCTACCGGAGGTATAAGCTCTCTCATCAAAGGAAGCAATACAGGTCGTCGAGAATCAGGATTCTCAAGATTTTTACAGTCACCTGTTCCGCGTACCGAAGCCAGACGGATCATTCCGACCGGTAATAAACTTGAGCTGGATAACAAGCTTATCATGGATCCCAAAATTTATTTATGGAGACCATTCGGTCGATAAAAGTGAGCGCTCGAGTGACGGCAGGCATAGCTCTAAGGATGCGTACTTTCATGTCCTGGTACATCCGGCATTATAAAAGTACCTGCGGTTTGCCATACAAGGGAAGGTGTATCAGTTCAGAGCAATATGCTTTGGTCTGAATCTGGCCCCCTGGGCGTTCACTCGAATAATGAACTCGGTAATGTCATACTTACGAGCTCATTTGTCTGCGGTAACGTCGGCTTACTTGGACGACCTTCTACAGGGATATGGCAACAGTATTATTCTTCAGAACAATGTTCAGAGTCTGCTTCTATTACTCCGACGTCTCGGTTTCATCGTAAACGAGAAAAAGTCAGATCCAGCTCCATACAAATCGTCTATTCACTTGGGAATGAGTTTTGAGACTCACAACAATCTGGTTCGTCTGACGTTACCCAGAGCGAAATTAGTCATTTGTTTTGCTTGCTTTTGTCTACACTCAAACGCATTAATAGTGAGGGAATTCATGTGACTGTTGGAGCTGTGCGGAGTGGCTGTGGATCTCATTCCGATGGGCTGTCTGCGAGCACGTCCCTTCCAGATGTTCTTTACTCAGAACTGGAGTGTGAAGACGCTTTCGCTTGAACCAGTATTGTTTTAATGGACCTAGTAAAACAAGGGTTCAGATTTGGGCAGATATTCAGTGGTTAACTCAGGGAGTTCCGCTGCAACTGCCGGATCCGGCTTTCACGATTATGACGGATGCGAGTCAGATGGGTTGGGGCACGACCCTAAGTCCCGCAGTCTTGAAGTGTCAGGTTCTGTGGGACCCTCGGTTCCAGGAGAAACACATAAACATCAAAGAGATGATGTCAGTATGGCTAGCACTGCAACATTGGATTCACATAATAACGGATGTCCATGTTCAAATTTGGTCAGACAATTTGACAGTAGTAGCGTACATCGGGAACCAGGGCGGCACCCACTCATTTCCGTTATGCCAGCTAACAGAGAAGATTTTCCTATACATCATGAAGCATCATGTTCATCTTTCTATCCATCATATACCGGGTCACCTGAATGTACTAGTAGACTTGCTATCTCGGAAAGGTCGCCTGTTGTAATTGGAGTGGACGTTCAACAAGCGAGTATTTGGGCAGATTTGCTACCAAAGGGATCGCCCATTGATAGATCTGTTTGCGACTCACCGGAACAATCAGTTACCGTTGTTCGTGTCGCCATGCCCAGACCATTGAGCGTATGCAGTAGACGCTCTGTCGATCTCATGGGGATGAATGATAGCATATTCGTATCCTCCAATTCAGTTGATTCAGTAGATTATGTTTAAGATCAAACAGTATCTTTGTGAATCCTACTAGTAGCACCTCTGTTGTCACAGAAACCTTGGATCAGTCTTCTCAAGTGTCTGTTATGGGACGTTCCCTGGAAGCTTCCTCCACGAGAAGACCTTCTTTATCAGGGGAAGTTTTTGTTCTTCACGTCCTTCTCCACCCATAGTGGCATAATGGAGTTAGTTAGACGTGAGGGAACCATTGTGGTTCCTATATTAATTTATGACTAACACAAGAACGATTAAGTAATGTGGGTGAGGAGGGTTCGATATGACTTTGAATACCCCATCGCCAATATGTTTAGAGGTGATTACCGGGCAAGACGTAGTTTTCTTCCCACTAGCCTCGTATGAGTTTAAATACATACATGCATTTCATGACTTCTCAATTGGCGGATGGGTCGTGTTTTATGGCGACCTCATGGGCACATCCACTTTTTAGTTGGTTGGTTTCCTGTGGTTGTCCGTCTATATGTCATATACGAGCGCATAATTCATCATAAATAAATTGCTAGTCTTTGGATACCTTGGAGGCTGCCCAGCCAGTTAACTGGTAGAGTGCTAATTATTTTTGGTCCTTAAAATTTGTTTGTGCATCTTTGCCTTGTAACAATTTATGGGAGAGTGCCAGTGGGCACTCTCCCATAAATTGTAACAAGGCAAATCCCAACAGATAAAATAATATCATTTCAAAGACAGTATGAAGCACATCCACAGAATATGAAGCCTTTAAATTGTGGTACCAGCACTTCAGAATAAAGCCCAACTATGGGCTTCCAGCACTCTACCAGTTAACTGGTATTCAGATGATTACATGCAGGATTTCAGTGCTCACGCGCATAGTAATGAATTATTAAGCAGACGCATTATTGTATGTTATGGACCTTAGAAATTATGAATTATTTCGGGGCGGTCTGTGTCGAGCCTGTTAATCATACCTACTTCCATTTCTAGATCCAGGTTTCTATTAATGTCGGTACTCAATCGAAAACACCTTGTTTACACTCTCATATATTCGCCCGTTTATACTATCGTAGATATCGGAGAGTACACGTCAGGGAGTATTGTTACTGGAATTTATTGTACGCCTGAGTGGGGTCGCCTGTGGGTTACCTCGGAAGTGTGTTTACTTTCCAGAGGCCGTTCATTATGGTTCTATTGGACATGTGTATGTTATATATTATATCTCCGGTTTTCGACCTATTTGCGTATGCGGACTCCAGTATACGTTATTTAGCGGGTAATATTAATTACCGGGATCGTCGCTATAGCCTAAGGTTTTGAAGTGGCATTAAGCTCCATTTATTGATAATAATTAATACCTGAGTGCCTGTTCGACGAATATTTATATTGTTTTTTGGTACTGCTTTTACTGATTCCAGAGCGCTCCTCTCTTTCTTTTTGAAGATTCCTTCAAAAGAAAAAGGGGGGGGAGGGGGATTTTTTTCTCTCTTCCGGCTTGATAAGTATGTAACTATGAGTGAAGGTGTTTTTTCTGTAATTATATCCTGCATACGACTGGAGTTTTATTGTATATGGCGTATGTTTGTGGGGGATATTCTCTCATTCTCAAATACTCCATCCATTATTTTTGAGGTTTAGTCCGGGCTAGCCTTAAAAATTGGGAACTCGTTACATCCAGTTAGCATAGTCTTCATGCTAAGTTTATGGAATTACTTGAACTGGGCTCCTTTTTTATGATACATCTTCTCTCTTACTGTATAGAGAGACAAACATGTAATTTCTAATATTTTAATTTCCTTTCTCCTTGGATTACAGGATTGGAACTATGTTAATCTACTAATTCTGAAGTCCTAGGCCCTCCGCCTTTTTACGATTCAGCTAGTCTGGGCCATTGGTTTATAGTATAAAAATATGATAAATTTAAAGTAATTTGTATATTTTTATACTTACCAATTTCGGTCACTTCCTGATGGCTGCGCATGCGCGAAGAGTAAATGTATGGAGGGCCAGATAGGACTTTTAATTTTCGGTTTTGCAAGCAAATTTTGGGGATTTGGGGGTTCAAAATTTGTGTTTGGCCCTTGATAACTTTGAGTTAGCACCAGCTAGTCTGGGCCATTGGTAAGTATAAAAAATATACAAACTACTTTGAATTTATAATATTTCTACAATATATTTTGAAAAAAGAGTTTTTGTACAAAACCGAAACCTAACTGAAATGCAAATTTCGAAACCACCCAGCCTTACTATCCCATACAGTGGGTTAGAATCTCCCAGTTTATCCTCTTGGTCCCTTGTTCTGTTTAGCCCTGAGACCTTGATTCAGTTTGAGGTTCACAGAGGGTAAATTTGGTAATGCTACCCTGCTGTACATGGTAGCATCACCAAATTCACCTGCTGGGAACCTCATTGTGCAGATGATAGTCTGCTTATTTTCAGGCTTGAGAACAGGTGCATGTTAATTGTACATAATCCTCATGTTAACAGCTGTGGACCTGATCAAAATTTTGAAATGTTACTATTTGCAGGACAGTTCTCTGTAACAGTTACAAGAAATTGTACATGTCATTATGTCAGGCATAAGTGAAGTTGTGTCTGTCAAACATGCAAATTGATGATGACAGGCTACTTAATTGCAGGCATATACAAAAAAGATTTAGGCATAAAGGGCATTAACCCTTTACCCATCATAACGGCCAAAACCAGCAAGCGCCATTCACAAAAATCATCATTCAGTTTTTTGGTCTGAAAAATAAAGCTTATGGCTCCTCATTGGAACAAGCTAATTGAGCTCATTCCAAAGAGGGGTCATAAGCTATGTTTTTCACACAAAAAATAAAAAAAAGTTATTCAGGAGTTTTGTTTTGTTTGCAAGTGTCGTCTTCCTTTCGTGTTAGGTAAAGGGTTACCCCTCAACATTTTTGCAATGCATATTTTATCCCTTGGAAATATATGCAAAATTTATTTTAGAATGTTGAAAGGATAATCCAGGGCTTAAAATTAGAGCTGTAGGTTTTTAAGTTTCTTGTTCGGTTTCGGTTTCGGTTTTTCAGGTTGAGTAAAACCTTGGTTCGGTTCGGTTTTCGGTTTGTTCATGAGGCCAAATAAAATTCAATAAAACTCATTCTATATGTCTGGAATCATAACTGAATGGCAGTGAAATTGAATGAAACTCAATGAATGCCCGAAATAAGCTATAATACATGAAGAATCAGGAAGGCTAATCTAATAATTACCTAAATATACAGAACTTTTATTGTGCTTGGCCATTTTTCGAGGTCTGACACCTACGTGCAACTTGAGGAAAGCTGCGAACACAGCTAAGCTGAAATGTCGGAAATTCACAGAATGTCGCCATCCCAGAGTAGTGAGAGTACCCAGACACTGCCAATGGCAGTGTCTGGGTACCCTCACTACTCTGGGATGGCGACATTCTGTGAATTTCTGCAGCAAGAGAGTATTTTAATAAAAACGAAAAACCTTAGATTACGGGATGTCGATGGTTTCGGTTTCGGTTTCGGTTTTTAAAAAAAAAAAAAAACCTCGGTTCAGTTTCGGTTAACCTACAGCTCTACTTAAAATTCATGTAAGAACGAGAATCATTTCTCTAAGATTCTTGCAAAGGAAACAATGAGAATGAACTTTGATTCAATTAAAATGTTTTTTGATCCTTGTCATCGATTCTGAGTGTGTCTCTGAAGACCTGGAGAATTCTACTTATTTTTTGCTCTCTCATAACAAGGTAACACCTTAACATTACTACAAACCACTTCCAAGGTACTGCAACTTCCATCAGCATGACCATCAAAACCCTGTGTGTTGGAACATGTTTTGGTATTGTGTTGAAAAAGAAATTTCATACTCTTGGTTTTCATTTTTTTTTTTCAGAAATGCTGGTGTGAGATGGCAAATTTGTTTAATCGATCTTAATGACCATGAACATACTGTAATAAACAGAGATGTCTTCTGGCACACAATGTCAGTGGCAATAAGATGGTACACATTAACAAGCAACTGTCCATTAAACAATGTTAAATGTTTAAGAGTGTACTCAATAAATCCATTGTTCGTAGATAAAGATGGGAAGCCAGTGCTGAATGGGTAAGTCTAGGACTACTAATCACCAATAATTGTCTCCATGCTGGAAGCTACAATCAAGGATCGTAAAATGTGTAGATTATGCACATTTTGGCCAAGGATGTTTTTAGCCCCAAAATTTCTGGACAGCAGACACTTTGGCAAAGGACTTTTTTGGTCAACAGACATTTGGCCAAATTGTGATATGAATATTTAATGAACATTGAGATGGTATCCATAATTATAGTTTCATTTATTTATTTCCTTGCTTTATTAAATGTAATATAAAACTTTGTGAGTGTGCCTCCTTCTTTGCAGTTTACCCATGGGGCCTTGAAATCCAGAAAAAGCCTGAAATTTTCCCCAAACCATTCAAAACCTTTAAAGATCATAATCCCTCTTGTGGCCTTGAAAAGCATTGAAATATTAGCAATATTTGTCATTCTGTTATTTCAAGGATGTGTAAATGAAACCATTCATGTTTCAGAGTGTTTACGGTAAAAGTGAAACAGATTGCACACAAATTGAATATACAATACGCACAGAGTACATATGTACTCATCCACCTGCCATGGTGTTGGTGGACGTCAGGTGGAGAGAATTAATGAGAGTTATCAGAAGTCTCTGCCAACAGCTGGCTGAATGGAAAGGATTAAGTTAATTAATACATGTCATCATTCAAGTGGACACACTGGCAGAACGAGCAGACCAGATTAATTTCTTAATTAGCATCATCAGCATAGTATTCAAGATTGACTGTTCATAATAAAATAGATGTTATGATAATTCCACTACATACAATACAGGCCTATGTACACGTATGTACACAATTCTTCTCTAGAACCTCTTTGGTCAGAATTTCAAAACAAAAAATGCTTAGTTCGTAGATATATATATTTTTATACTGTACCAGTGACCCAGACATAGCTGGTGCTAACTCTTAAAAAACTAGGGCCAAACACAAATTTTGCCCCCCAATCCCCAAAATTTGCATCTAAAACCAAAAGAAATCATGTCCTGAAGGACCTCCATACTTTGCCCTTACTGCGCATGCGCAGTGTCAAGGACGTTCCAAAATTGGCGCCAATTATCATTCTCTGTTTGGCCCTTCATCAGTCAACATCTCACTGATCTTTGTGCTTGTAAATCTCAGTTTAAAGGATGCCAGACACGTAATTATTGGAGAAATGGTGATTCTAAGGAGGATATAGAAGGAGGAGAGGAAAAAGGAGTGACAAAAAATAATCAGGGCTGTACTTAAAATTTTTTATGAAATTATGTTAAGTTGCCTATTTTCGAGGCATGGGCCTGTTGTTGTCATTCTTGCTATAAAGTTGCACTGCTTATTCAGTGTTTCCTCTCCCCTGGTCTTCTAAGTCCCCCCTTGCTATTCTCCCATGCTTTTGGCATATTTTTGAGAAAGATCATTTCTAAATTCTCTTGGGAGAGTTAGCTTGGTTACAGAATGAATTCTGTTATTTTCCCCATAGTTACGTTTTCACCCGTGGGTGTATAAACGTTGTGTTCTGCATCTACCATCTGATGTTCTGCAGATTCTCCCCTGGGAGTGTCTGTTTTGCATCAGATAGAGTGTAATTTTGATGACTGATTTCGGGCCAGTATTGTCAGTGCCTGGAGTCATGTTTTCTGGTGTTTTTACACTGTTTGTTTACATTGGCAACAGTCTCTTTTGAGGGGGGCTGTTTGCCTTTGGAGTAGTTTATCTCACTATAAGATACATTATTATTATCCGTAAGTGTTGCATTAATTATTTAATATAATTTTAAAATTTTTGACCACACTTAGCCTTGGGATCCATTGGGGCTCAACGTTACTTTTCAGAAACTTGGGCTTTGCTGAAAAAATATTTTTCAAAAATTATTTTGATTTTCAATTGTTTTTTCAATATTAATGGATCATGTTATTATGTATCTTTGTGTTTAGGGGTTTGTGCGAGTACTAGGACTTGTTGTTGACTTTTCACAATCAAAGGATATTGTTCAAATTGTAATAGGAAGAAATCTTCCTCTGACTTTCATGATCATTGTATTAATTGTAGTCAGTGTACTCGCACTAATCCCTGTTCAATATGTCAATATTGGGATGACAAACATTGGAAACGTGTGTCACGATATGTTGTTAGTGGAGAAAGGGCTATGCCGGCTCTTTCTCCGCAGGGTCACTCTACTCTATCAGTTTCTATTTCAGAGGAACAAGAACAGGGTGATGTTTCCATGTTATCTTCCGCAAGTGCGCTTCCGTCATCACAAATGAATTCAGAGCTAGCGGCAAAAGTGCTCATGGAGATAAGACAAATGTCGTCCGCTAGCTCGCCCGGTGTAGCGTCCATTCACCGAATGGTTCGGCAGCCGGGTTCGTCCGATGCGGTCCAGGAGGAAATGTTGGGTGATGCGAGCACTATAAACATTCAACGTGCACATCCAGTGACGGCGGATAGTAGGAGAGATCGGAGGAAGCCTCCGAGTCCGGTTCCTAGCTCGTCCAGGTTCAGCCGGGCCACGAGCGGGAGAGGCCCCTCTCTCGTACAACAACGTCTGGGACCAGATGTTGTGGTACAAAATGTGTCGCAAGCGGAGCACACGTCCGTCGCTCGGGACGCTCCGTTGTATAGGCAGTCCTCTGAGACTGCTCAGGCTTCTTCCTCTCACCAGCACACACGACCGCACCTTGGCTACGTGACCGCCGATATTTTACCAGCTTCGCCGATCAGGGATTCTCCGGCGACCAGGTCGCGCCATCCGGTAGCCAGGGACACGAGGCCGGTGGACTCCGGACGTTCGCATAGGAAGAGTATGCTGGAGTCACCAGATGCGGAGCTGCCCTTGGCGAAGCAGCAAAAGACTGCGCCTCCGCAGGCCTCGATGTCGGACGTGCTTGTTCAAATAGCACAACTTCTCGCAGCATCCCAGCAACCGACAGAAACGGTGTCGGATCGGGAATTATCCGACGTCGCTGGGTCGGTACGCTCCGCCGAAGCATCGGGTGCGGACGACCGGAGCATCATGAGGTCCGACCGGATGGTGAAAGGGATACGGATGACTTGGAGCTATCCCTTTCGGAACAACATAAAGCTGCCGTGGACTTCATCCGGCACTTTCTTCCTCAAGTTGTACCGTCGGGCCAGACTGCTGCGGTTCCAGACAAGAGAATTATAGCGTCATTGGACACTGATTTCTTTGAGCGGTTCAGGGACATCGCTCCCGAGTTTCCGTCTCAGTCCAATAATGTCACAAGGACATTTGAATTATTGAACGACGCTATATTCAAACTTGCTTCCAAAACAGGAAAAGCGGGTTTCTTGTCCGCCAATACTCTCAACCTGCCTTTCATTAATGCAAGGAATAAATTTGATACGGCAGGACAGGGTATCCTGACAGTTCCTCTGCGTATGGACGACGAGGCGGAAGACTTAGAATTATCATTACCGTCGTCTGCGTCTATTCCAACCGCGGTGTTGGAGTCGACTATTTCGTCTAACAGAGCCAGTTTAGATGCTTTATCTTATGCAGACCACCTTACTAAGGCGTTATCACTGCGTCTTCAAGGGAAAGAATTCCAGGATATACAATCCTCTTTAAGACTTCTTTCAAGGGCAGTAGCTTATTCCATGTGTAACTCCGCCCTTTCAGTGGCAAACCTGGAGTTGGTTAGACGTGACGCAGCCCTAGCTACATCCCCACTCGTGGATAGTAAGGTGAAGAACTCTCTCAGAGTCGCTTTGGTCTCCAGAGAACTTCTCTTTGATGGCAAGCTTTCTGCAATTTACGATAAAATTACTAAGAAAGCTTCGGATTCTCTGCTGTTTAAATCTGCTTCTAAGAAGTCGGACACGGCAGATAAGAGTAAGACAGGCACTTCTGGGTCTAATGCGCCCAAGAGAGGTTCCTATAGAGGTTCCGGTGCATCCTCTTGGTCTTATTCAAGAGACCGTCAAGGCAGCGACTCACGTGCGGGACGTCCTTCGGGCCGGGACAACTGGTCGGACGCCCCGAGGTCGATGGGACGAGGTGCGGGTCGCGGAGGACGTGGTTTCTCCTACCGCAGGCCTCGCAGGTCCAGGAGGTGATGGCTTCAACCTCTATCGCGTGCCGGTTGGCGGAAGGTTGTCGAGTTTTTCACAAGAGTGGGCGTCGATTACGGACAACCCTTGGGTGAGAGGGGTGATTTCGGAAGGTCTAAAGATATCCTTCAAACGAAAGCCTCCATTAACTCGAAGTCCAAAATGGACTCAACTTCCGTCAAATCCGCAGAAAAGAGACGCTCTGTTATCAGAGGTGCAGTCTCTTTTAAGGAAGAACGCGGTAGAGGTCGTAGAAAACCAGGAGACACTGGGATTCTACAGCCATCTGTTTCTGGTTCCGAAACCAGACGGCTCGTTCTGTCCAGTCATAGATTTGAGCTGGATAAACAAGCTGATCGTCGCTCCGAAGTTTTATATGGAGACGATTCGATCGGTCAGAGCGAGTATTCGGGTGAACGATTATGCAACAAGCATAGATCTCAAAGATGCATACTTTCACGTCATGGTACATCTGACATTCAGAAAGTATCTACGCTTCGCAGTCCTAGGGGTGGTGTATCAATTCCGGGCGATGTGCTTCGGATTGAATCTAGCACCCTGGGCTTTCACTCGAGTAATGAACTCGGTAATGATATATTTCCGAGCTCATTCATCTGCGGTAACATCGGCCTACCTGGACGACATTCTTCAGAGGTACGGCAACGAGTTAACGCTTCAGAACGATGTGCAGAATCTGCTTCTATTGCTCCGACGTCTCGGTTTTATAATAAACGAGGAGAAGTCGGATCTGGTGCCGTCCAAGTCATTCACACATCTGGGAATGAGCTTCGAGACACACAACAATCTCGTTTGTCTGCCGTTAACCAGAGCGAAATTAGTCAGTTGTTACGCTCGCTATTGTCTGCACGCAGACAAAGTTACAGCGAGGGAGTTCATGAGACTGATAGGTCTGTGCGGAGCCGCTGCGGATCTCATTCCGATTGGGCGGTTACGCACGCGTCCTCTCCAAATTTTCTTGACTCAGAATTGGAGTGTGAAAATTCATTCGCTCGACATAGACGTTCTCTTGTCAGATCAAGTGAAACGAGAGATTCAGACTTGGGCAAACATTCAGTGGTTAACTCAGGGAGTTCCGCTGCAGTTGCCGGATCCGAGTTTTACCATTATGACGGATGCCAGTCAAACAGGTTGGGGTGCATCATTGATCCCAACGGATTCGAGATGCCAGGGTCTTTGGGATCCGCAATTCCTGGGCAAGCACATAAACATCAAGGAAATGATGTCAGTTTGGCTTGCGTTACGTCATTGGATGGACATTATTCACAATGCTCATGTCCAAATCCTATCCGACAATATGACAGTAGTGGCATATATACGGAATCAGGGAGGCACTCATTCAATTCCGTTGTTCAATCTAATGGAAAGAATCCTTCTGTTTGCTCTAGAACATCAAGTTCTACTCTCGGTCCGTCATATACCGGGTCGTCTGAACGTACTAGCAGACTCCCTTTCACGAAAGGGTCGCTTGTTGCCGTCGGAGTGGACTCTCAACAAACAAGTATTCAATCAGATTTGCTACCAATGGGAACGGCCAATGATAGACTTATTTGCGACACATCTCAACAATCAGTTGCAGACGTATGTGTCTCCGTGTCCGGATCCAAGAGCATTTGCAGTAGACGCTCTGTCGATCCCTTGGGACGGAATGATAGGATATGCGTATCCTCCAGCGCCGTTAATTCAGCAAGTATTGCTAAAGATAAAACAATCTCAATGCAAGATTCTGTTGGTAGCATCTCTGTCTCCACAGAGACCGTGGATAAATCTACTCAGGTGTCTGTTGTGGGACCTACCGCGAAAGCTTCCTCCACGGGAGG
This sequence comes from Pictodentalium vernedei, assembly GCA_031216915.1. Lineage (NCBI taxonomy): Eukaryota > Metazoa > Mollusca > Scaphopoda > Dentaliida > Dentaliidae > Pictodentalium > Pictodentalium vernedei. Next base: position 234,302,356 of record CM062295.1, read on the forward strand.
ATCTTCTTTTGCAGGGGAAATCGCGTCAACTCCATCACAACCCGCAAGGTCTCAACCTTCACGTTTTTCCGTTGTGCGGTCCTTCTTGCATGGCAAGCACTTTACAGGATGAGCAGTGGACGCGATTTCTAACTGTAGGAGGACCTCCTCTTCGCTAAACTATGCGGCTAAGTGGAAGGTTTTTCGTTGTTGGTGTAGGGATCATTCTGTTGATATTTTTGATCCCTCCATACCAGACATTGCAAACTTTCTAGTATACTTGTTTGACGAAATCAAACTGCAGCCTGTTACTATTAAGGGTTATAGGTCTATGTTATCTGATACCTATGCACATCATGATAGTTTACAAATTGGATCTAATGTCTCTTTATCTAAGTTAGTTAGAAACTTCTCGATAAATAGACCCAGAACTCTTAGGTTAATTCCTAAGTGGAATTTAGCTTGGGTTCTTCTTAAACTGAAGGAAAAGCCATTTGAACCTCTTGGGACAGTAGATTTCAAATTCTTGTCTTATAAGACAGCCTTTCTCTTAGCTTTCTCTTCTGCTAGAAGAGTCAGTGAGCTTCATGCACTGTCGGTGGATGATTCTCACTATCGTAGTGTCGGGAACTCTATCACCTTCACTACCAATGTGGGATTTTTAGCTAAGAATCAGGCTCCTAATAAATTTCCGGAACCTATTGTTATTAAGGCTCTTCCGTCTTCAGACGGGTGTAGGCCTTTACTCTGTCCTGTTAGAGCGTTACGTATCTATAAACAGAGATCTCAGTTTATCAGAAAGGGACGAAAACGTTTCTTTCTGTCTCTGATGCCTAATAGAAAGGACATTTCGGTCCATTCTATTGCTAGATGGATTCAATTAACTATCCGTACTGCTTATGAAAATTTATCTTCTTCTCAGCAGTCTGTGCTTAAGATTTCGGCTCATGAAGTAAGAGCTCTTTCTACATCTTCGGCTTACGCTAATAGTATTGCTTTTACAGATTTAATGAAGGCTGCTTATTGGTCTCAGCCATCCACATTCACGAATTTTTATCTCAGAAATATTGAGTCCATTTCTGGAGACCTGCATTGTTTAGGTCCGTTATCTGTTGCTCAGAATGTCGTCCACTAAACAGTTGCAACTATAGTTATGCAGGCTTTCTGTTCCGGCAGTGACTCCGTCCGGCTGCCCTCTTCGCTCTGGGCTATTTGACCCAGGGCAGGGGAAGGGGGGAGAGGGAGGGTGTTCCCTTAGGTCACCTGCTTTATAGTGAAAAGCAAGGGAATGCCTCCTCCGAAGTCAGTATTTCTGAGTCGTTTCCGGGATGGTTTTAAAGTGTAATATTAATGTTAAAAATTCATTCATGTCATATTTTTGAAGTGTAGCTCGGTGTGAAGCATTTGTATATGTCAAGTGTCAAACGGGCGTTAATATACAATCCTCGGACACTTTTAAAGAATATAAAGAGTCTCAATTCTCTGGACTAACTTTATTTATTGGCTTACTTTAAAAATAATTAGTATAAGGTCTCACAGAACTAAATATTTTCCCATAGGCGACCATTATAACGTTCAGGTGGAAAAAAATATGATCGCATCACTTTAATTTTGGTATTCAAATATCTCTGTCAAGTATAGCCCTTCAGACAACTTTTTCTGATCTGAAAACAGGGGGTCATGCAACAAATAAGAGAGAAAAACTGACACAAAGGGAAGTACCGGTCACATGCACATATTTTTCAGGGAATTCCCTACAAAAACACACAAAAAGTGAATTGTATTTTTTAGGTCCAAAAGTCATCAAATCACCCTCTTTTTTATCAGGAATATTCAACAATAATGCAAGATGTCAATAGAATGTTTCAAACTTTTATTGAAACAACGGATTTTCCCAAGGCTGTTTATTTTTAGAGATTGCATCATTTCCGAGTGCAACATTTTAAGGCAGTTCACTCTAATTTCAATATTTAGTTCCGCGATACCTATAATCATCCCCAACCCCACCAAAGAGACATTTTACCACTTCCATGAGATAAAAGAGTCATTTCTGCATTAGAATCCAACTTTTGGCTTTGGCTGAGTGAAAAACATGGAAAATTTGCTCTTTTAAGGACAAGTGTCCAAACTTTGTCAAGTGGGCTTGAAAACTGGTATTGCCTCCAAAAGATTTTTCTATCCTGTTACTTTATAGATTAACTGAGAAGGATGAGAATTTACAGCTTTCTTCAAAAAACTACCCTGATCCCAAAATGAAACTAACATCTGCATCAGCACAAAATATTTTTAGAAAAAATCTGTCTCATTTAACCATACTGCAAACAAAACAGTGTCCCAACCCCCATGGAACAATATGGATGTCAATTTTGTTTCCAAAAACTGGGGATGCAGCTATATATTTCACCAATATGAGAGGACTCTGCCAGTTTATCCTAACAACTGATGTCAAATTTTATTCCACCATCTGATGTAGTAAAATTTTGCCCTGAATAGGACCCCCCGGTATGCCCCTTTTCATCAAAATATGTGATATAATTCATAATTTAATTGATATTGACCCAAAACAAACCTACAGTGATATGAACTTTCCCATCTGTAATAGTTTTTAAATCACAGTCTGGCTTCTGAAGACATTTCACATTGTATTGATGAATATTTTGCAATTTTTGTAAAGGAAAAGCCTCAGTTTTCTCGGTAAAGGCACATAGAGTCATTGGTATGGCACTGACAAAACATAAAACAGTGTTTTTTTCCAAAATAATGACCAGTACCTGCTACTGTGATATCTCATAACACTGGTAAGATGCCTAAAACCATCAAATATTAATTCTATAGTGCTATGCTTATGCTGCAAGTTCCCATAAGTGCACTTTCATAACCTTTGTTTTAATCCCCACAGACACCCATTCTGGCAAAAAGATTGAAATTGTTGAAAACATGTTTCCAAAGAGGATGAATCAGACATTTGCTTCAAGAATATAGTGGTATTTGATGTTTAATATTCTTGTGTGTGTGTGTGGGAGGGGGGGGAGGGGTGAAAGTTAGTCAGCTGCCAATTATTGAAAATGTAGATCCAGGCAAGTGAAAAGCAAAGAAACACCATGTCTGATGAAGAGGCAGACAGACAGACAGATAGGCTTGCAGTCACACATGTAGGAGGTCTACATGAGAGTACTGAATGGCATACAATGAAAAATATAGTGGAAGAGCCAGTGCAAGGTTGTTAAATTGAAAAATAACTCAGTGGACCATGAGTGCTGAAGCCTCAAAGTAAATCATAAGAAACTGAAAGTGTATGATACTAACTTCAGTCTCTAAAAACATGCTGTTCAGTCTTTCCAAATGTTTATCATCAGCAGAAGGGTTAAATATGTGTGGGAGAGAGGACATGGTTCAGGGAAAGAGCAATATTTCACAACTGTCACTGTAAATTTATGCTGTATCAGGGGAACCATGGCAGCACTAGTACTAGACAACTATATTGGTAGCTATGCACAAATGCCATTCACTCACATTTGTAATTTTATTATGTTATTTTCCACTGTAGCCCCACCCCTTCCTCAAATTTGTGTTCCAGGATACTCTTTCAATGAAGGAATTGTTTTTCCAACATTTTGAAGAGCATAATATAGAAGAGAAAAACTTTTAAATAATAGTGAATAGAAGGGCAGTGTAGGTTTTCTGTCTGAGTTTGAATGGTGATTTGGGAGGGGGTTGGAAGATTTGGAATCCTCCCTGCCCCTAGAAATATGAGGAGAAACCATGGTTTAAATAAATATGTTAATAGGGTAAGATAGGCTGTTAGTTAGCAGCTGCCAGGGGTTATAGTGTGCTCCTGGGGAATACACTTACTCAAGATGTGAATTTTCTTGCATGAACAGCCTCAGTTTTGGAAATATATAGCTTTAATTGCTGACTGTGACAAAAATGTAACTTCTCAAAACAATAAAATGGTTTGGTAATGTGTATGGTCCCCAAATAAATATTTAAATGTGAAATAATCCCCCAAAATAATAACTGAATCTGGTCTGGAAGCAAAAAACATATTTCCTATAGGTCTCACAGAACTAAATATTTTCCCATAGGCGACCATTATAACGTTCAGGTGGAAAAAAATATGATCGCATCATTTTAATTTTGGTATTCAAATATCTCTGTCAAGTATAGCCCTTCAGACAACTTTTTCTGATCTGAAAACAGGGGGTCATGCAACAAATAAGAGAGAAAAACTGACACAAAGGGAAGTACCGGTCACATGCACATATTTTTCAGGGAATTCCCTACAAAAACACACAAAAAGTAAATTGTATTTTTTAGGTCCAAAAGTCATCAAATCACCCTCTTTTTTATCAGGAATATTCAACAATAATGCAAGATGTCAATAGAATGTTTCAAACTTTTATTGAAACAACGGATTTTCCCAAGGCTGTTTATTTTTAGAGATTGCATCATTTCCGAGTGCAACATTTTAAGGCAGTTCACTCTAATTTCAATATTTAGTTCCGCGATACCATAAGGGTTATACTGGATGTTAATAGAGAACATGAATGTTATTGTGCTCAATTATGAAGGGTATTGTATCTTTCTAATTTAACATAAAATAAGAAAGATACATGTAAAGCCTAATACTCCTTTTCTCCTTGAGGGGTTGACTCTATATTATATAGTTGAGCTTATTGGATTTTCCTCTATGTCCTAGGCCCTCCAGCCTTTTTACTATTCAGCTATGTCTGGTTCATTGGTACAGTATAAAAATGTTAAAAAATTTATAGTAATTTATATATTTTTTATACTTACCAATGACCCAGACGGGGATGGCCCTCCCAGGAGTTGGGAACTCATACCTCCCTGCTGAGTACATAGCGCTGACCAGGCACTGCTTGTAAGAATGATAATTGGCGCCAATTTCGGAACGTCCTTGACACTGCGCATGCGCAGTAAGGGCAAAGTATGGAGGTCCTTCAGGACATGATTTCTTTTGGTTTTAGATGCAAATTTTGGGGATTGGGGGGCAAAATTTGTGTTTGGCCCTAGTTTTTTAAGAGTTAGCACCAGCTATGTCTGGGTCATTGGTAAGTATAAAAAATATATAAATTACTATAAATGTTTTAACTTTTCTCAATTTTAACCCCTTGAAACAAATGTGATACTTTTTTTTACTTTTATGTGCAGGTTTTGAGGTTTGTCTTTCTTTTCTTCCAAGTAAAATATTGATTTTACTTCCCATAGAAAAAAAAATAAGTGCAGTGAAAACAAATAATTGGGCAGGTTAAAGAATTACTAAATATATTAATTTTACTTCCCATAAAACCCCAAAATAATACCAACCACGGCACGATTTCGTCATGACAATTCAAGTTTTCACTAGAGTGAAGTTAGATGACAAGACGAAAATTGCTCAAGTTCTTTTTTAATGTTTCGTTTCAAAAGTGATTTCCAACGTCAAACTTCGCTATACAGGGTATTTATTTAAAAAAAAAAGACATTTTTGGTAATGATAAAAATGTTTATTTTTCAGTTTGCACTTGTGAGTTTGAAGCATGTGATTTTTAAAAATTATTGTTGGGTGTGTTCCATTTGTGGCAGTCACAATAAGGGTCCTACTAAATTACCAAAAAGTAGTAAGTTACAGAAATAAATGGTGTTAAAAGCAAACTGACAAATTCATTTATCTTCCTTGATAACAGAACATTTGCCTGGAAGAAATGATTCTCTGAACTGAATTGAAATGATATTTGGTTGGCAAAAATAATTCACTAAACTGAATTTAACCCCCCCCCCCCCCCCCCCTTCTAATAGCTTTTAAACTGAATTGAACCCTTACCTAAACAGCTTTTTGTGAAATAATATTTGGTTAAAACTAAACTGAATGTAACCCTTTACCTAAATAGCATTTGGTTGGCAAAAGTAAATTTGATAAACTGAATTTAACCCTTTACCTAACACAGGTTCTTGAGAATATTTGGTTGTCAAAAGTAATTTGATAAACTGAATTTAACCCTTTACTTGACATAGCTTTTGGAGAAATAATATTTTTTGCTCACTTCTCCCTATTTTCACCTCACTTCTTAAAACCTTGGGATGGAGTAGTGACTTCTCCCTAAATTTAGCCTCTAGGCTGGTCTCTGATTGCCATTGTGGTTACTGTGACAGGGTATTTTTCCCAATGTTAACCCCTTGAATCAAATGTAGTATTTTTTTTTTTACTTTTATGTGCAGGTTTTGAGGTTTGTCTTTCTTTTCTTCCAAGTGGCGACTTACCTTGTAGCATATTGCCATGGTTCCTATTTTATGTTAGGATACTTCTTGGGGCTATTATTATATTATTTAACCCTTTAGCTGCTTATTTACTTTAATTTTGGACTTTTGTGTGCAGGTTTTGTACTTTTGTGTGCAGGTTTTGATATTTTTTTTAAGTGGAGTTTTACCTCATTGGCATATTGCCATGGTGGTTACTGTAACATTTTCAGGGTATTTTTCTAAATTTTAACCCTTTGAAACAAATGTGATACTTTTTTTACTTTTATGTGCAGGTTTTGAGGTCTGTCTTTCTTTTCTTCCAAGTGGATATTTTTCAAGTAGAGTCTCACCTTACTGGCATATTGCCATTATAGTTACTGTGACAGGGTATTTTTCTCAATTTTAACCCCTTAAAACAAATGTGATACTTTTTTTTTACTTTTATGTGCAGGTTTTGAGGTTTGTCTTTCTTTTATTCCAAGCGGTGACTTACCTTGTAGCATATTGCCATGGTTCCTATTTTATGTTAGGATGCTTCTTGGGGTTATTTTTATATTATTTAACCCTTTAGCTGCTTATTTACATTTTGGACTTTCGTGTGCAGGTTTTGTACTTTTGTGTGCAGGTTTTGTTATTTTTTTTAAGTGGAGTTTTACCTCACTGGCCTATTGCCATGGTGGTTATTGTAACATTTTCAGGGTATTTATCTAAATTTTAACCCTTTGAAACAAATGTGATACTTTTTTAGCTCACCTGAGCAAAGGTCAGGATGAGCTTTACTGATCACTTTCCGTCCGTCGTCGTCGTCCGTCGTCGTTGGGCGTCAACAATCATCTCCTCCCAAACCACTAGGCCAATTTTAATAAAATTTTGTGGGATTGATCATTGGGTGGAACACTCGAAGAATTGTGTTCGAAATCTCCATCGCCCATCTAATATGGCTGCCTTGGCTGCTGATTGGCCAAAACACATTAAAATCTTCTTCTTCAGAACCGCTGGATCAATTTGAATAAAATTTGCTGGGGATAACCAGTGGGTGGTCCTCTCTCAGAAATATGTTCGGTTTGTCTGCCCGCCATCCAACATGGCTGCCACAGCTTCTGATTGGCTGATGCTCCACCCCTAAATTTCTATTTTTTGAATCAAGAGATCGATTTGAACCAAATTTTTTTTGAGGACTTATTGGGTCATAAGTATCTAATTTATGCCGAAAAAAATTTTCCCGCAGCCCCGTGGGAACCGCAGGAGCTAAAAATAGAAAAAATTTAAAACGCCCATATCTCCAAAACTGCACGGCATTGAGAATTTTTATTTGGTGTGCAGCTTCCTTAGGACCAACAGAAAGGATTGGTAAAAAAAAATTGCCATCGGTTTTATCATAGGGTACGGTTTCGGGACTTTGAAAAAGTGCTGAGTCAGCACTTTTTAACACTGTAGGCAATGGGAAAAACATTAAAAAATCTTCTTCTCTAGATCCAGCAGGCAGAATCTTTTGATATTTGGTATGCAACATTGTAGGGTGGATCTGATTCAAATTTGTTCAAATCGGCCCCCTGGGTTCATATTTGGGCTCAGTATAGGAGCCCGATTTCGAACTTAGTGCATTTCAGGCAAATTTCTTAAAAAATCTTCTTCTCCAGATCCAGCATTGGGCTCACTATAGAAGCTCAAATTTGAACTTAGTGCATTTCATGCAAATTTCTTAAAAAATCTTCTTCTCCAGATCCAGCAGGCAGAATCTTTTCATATTTGGTAAGCAACATTGTGGGGTGGATCTGATTCAAGTTTGTTCAAATCGGCCCCCTGGGTTTATATTTGGGCTCAGTATAGGAGCCCAAATTTGAACTTAGTGCATTTCAAGCAAATTTATTAAAAAATCTTCTTCTCCAGATCCAGCAGGCAGAATCTTTTGATATTTGGTATGCAACATTGTGGGATGGATCTGATTCAAGTTTGTTCAAATCGGCTTCCTAGATTCATATTTGGGCTCACTATAGAAGCTCGAATTCGAACTTAGTGCATTTCAGGCAAATTTCTTAAAAAATTTTCTTCTCCAGATCCAGCAGGCAGAATCTTTTGATATTTGGTATGCAACATTGTGGGATGGATCTGATGCAATTTTGTTCAAATCGGCTCCCTAGATTCATATTTGGGCTTACTATAGAAGCTCGAATTCGAACTTAGTGCATTTCTGGCAAATTTCTTAAAAAATCATCTTCTCCAGATCCAGCAGGCAGAATCTTTTGATATTTGGTATGCAACATTGCGGGGTGGATCTGATTCAAGTTTGTTCAAATTGGCCCCCTGGATTCATATTTGGGCTCACTATAGAAGCTCGAATTCAAACTTAGTGCATTTCAGGCAAATTTCTTCAAAAATCTTCTTCTCCAGATCCAGCAGGCAGAATCTTTTGACATTTGGTATGCAACATTGCGGGGTGGATCAGATTCAAGTTTGTTCAAATCGGCCCCCTGGATTCATATTTGGGCGTAATATAGAAGCCCGAATTCGCACTTAGTGCATTTCGGGCAAATTTATTAAAAAATCTTCTTCTCCAGATCCAGCAGGCAGAATCTTTTGATATTTGGTATGCAACATTGTGGGGTGGATCTGATTCAAGTTTGTTCAAATCGGCTTCCTAGTTTCATATTTGGGCTCACTATAGAAGCTCGAATTCCAACTTAGTGCATTTCAGGCAAATTTCTTAAAAAATCTTCTTCTCCAGATCCAGCTTCAGAATCTTTTCATATTTGGTAAGCAACGTTGTGGGGTGGATCTGATTCAAGTTTGTTCAAATCGACCCCCTGGGTTTGTATTTGGGCTCCGTATAGGAGCCCAAATTTTAACTTAGTGCATTTCAGGCATATTTCTTAAAAAATCTTCTTCTCCAGATCCAGCAGGCAGAATCTTTTGATATTTGGTATGCAACATTGTGGGGTGGATCTGATTCAAGTTTGTTCAAATCGGCCCCCTGGGTTTATATTTGGGCTCAGTATAGGAGCCCAAATTTGAACTTAGTGCATTTCAGGCAAATTTCTTTGAAAATCTTCTTCTCAAGATCCAGCAGGCAGAATCTTCTGATATTGGGTATGCACCATGCTTAGGGGGGTGAGATTCAAGTTTGTTCAAGCCAAGTCCCTGGGTTCATATTTGGGCTCACTGTGGTAGCCCAAATTATAACTTAGTTCAAAATGAGGAATTTTCTTTAAAAATCTTCTTCAGATCCAGCAGTCGGAATGTTTTGATATTTGGTATGCAGCATCCTTAGGGGGTGAGATTCAAGTTTGTTCAAGCCATGTCCCTAGGTCCATATTTGGACTCACTGTGGGAGCTCGAATTGTAACTTAGTTCAAAATGAGGACTTTTCTTTAAAAATCCTCTTCTTCAGCCATGTCCCTAGGTCCATATTAGGACTCACTGTGGGAGCTCGAATTGTAACATAGTTCAAAATGAGGACTTTTCTTTAAAAATCTTCTTCTTGAGATCCAGCAGTCGGAATGTTTTGATATTTGGTGTGCAGCATCCTTAGGGGGGTGAGATTCAAGTTTGTTAAAGCCAAGTCCCTGGGTTCATATATGGGCTCCCTGTGGGAGCCTGAATTATAACTTAGTTCAATATGAGGAATATTCTTTAAAAATCTTTTTTTTTTAGATCCACTGGTCAGAATCTTTGGATATTTGGTATAAGCTTTTCTTAGGAGGAGCAGATGCAACTTGTTGAAATCAATTCTCTGGGTTGATATAAATTTAGGCTACCATGTCAGGTGAGCGCCCTCAGGCCCCTTGGGGCCTCTTGTTTACTTTTATGTGCAGGTTTCGAGGTTTTTCTTTCTTTTCTTCCAAGTGGATATTTTTCAGGTAGGGTTTCACCTTACTGGTATATTGCCATGGTGGTTACTGTGACATTATCAGGGTATTTTTCTAAATTTTAACCCATTGAAACAAATGTGATACTTTTTTTTTTACTTTTATGTGCAGGTTTTGAGGTTTGTCTTTCTTTTCTTCAAAGTGGAGACTTACCTTGTAGCATATTGCCATGGTTCCTATTTTATGTTAGCATGCTTCTTAGGGGTTATTATTATATTATTTAACCCTTTAGCTGCTTATTTTCTTTTAATTTTGGACTTTTGTGTGCAGGTTTTGAACTTTTTTTTTTACTCCAGCCACTCCTTTACATTGGCCACCAGTTGGTGAGCCACGGTGCACTGATACCCCCTCTAGTTCAATCAGTTCAACAGTCAGTCAGTGGAGAGTACCAACCATGTACATTGTTTACCTGAACTTGTTTGCATAGTTTCACTGTACTTGAGTTATTTGAGTTGAATTTCCACCCTGTGGGCGTTTCCAAATCCATCCACTACCCACATACTGAGTTTGAGCTTGCATTCGGTTACTGAACAACTGCAGGCAAAATTTGGATTGTCCACATAAGACAAGTTTTAATTGAATTTGAAGCGAAGGGCCGAGTTGTATTAGGAACGAAAATTACTGTGCACCCCATTCTAAAAAATCCTAAAACACGAATACGCATTTGAATGTTGTGGAAAAACCTTGCCCCTGTGGACTAACATGCTTCCTGGAAGTTTCTGCTGTATTCTTTCCAACGTTATTGATGAATAAATAGCTGCAATACACACCCATTGTATTTTCATACTACAACCAATGGCCCAGACTTAGCTGGTGCAAACTTGATAAAATCCAGGGCCATACACAAATTTTGAATTGTTTGGCTGTTTTTATTGAAATTTTTTATTAAATTTCTTGGAAGTTTAACGTGTGTTACAGAATGTTTATTCTGTTTATCCCCATGGTTACGTCCTCACCCTAGGGATGTTGGGTCTTTTGGTCTTGCATCTTCTATCCAATGTATCATTTTTTCTTCGTATGAAGACCTAGCTTTGCATCTGGTAGCATTTAAATCGGTTACTGACTTTGGGCCTTTTTGTGTGCCTGTTGTCTTGTTTCCGTTTTTTTCTGTTGACGTTGTTTACATTTGGCAACACCCTTAACATTTAGTAATTAGTATTATAATACTTCAGAATTATTGTAGGATACATTGATTATGATTCCGGTAGTGTAGCTAAAAAAAATTGACGTTTGTCCACACTTAGGCTCTATCGGGATGCCCCTGGGCTCATGATGTTCCCTTTGGGAACTTAGGCATTTTCAAAATATTTTTTTTTCGAAAATGTTTTTATAATTGTTTTGAAATTAAAATGATTGCTCTTATCATGTATCCTTATCATGTATTTTTGTTGTGGAATTTGGAGGAGTGCTATTGACTCTGTTTTTGATTGTAATTAATAATGAAAGCTTACTGCTCTAAATGCAAGGTGAGGAAGTCTACCTCGGATTTACAAGCTTGTTGTCTTGCCTGTAGTCGATGCACTCCTACAGATTCTTGTCCTACTTGTGTACATTGGGATGCCAGATGTTGGAGACGGGTGTCGCTTTATGTCGTCGGAGGTGAAGTTCCTATGCTGGAGCTGTCACTGCAGGATAATTCAAGTTTTTCAGTTTCTTTTTCAGAGGAACAAGAACATGGTGATGGTATTGCGATACCCATCCAAAGTGTGCTGCCGTCGTCACGCTCTGATGAGCAAACAGAACTGGCTGCTAAGGTACTCCTGAATATTAGACAAGGAATAAGGCCTCTTATTCCAGCAGCCAGTTTGACCGGTGAAGCAGCCAACCCGACAGTGGGAGCCGTAACACCGGGTAAGTCTGTTGTGGTCGAGGGAAGTGTAGAATCGGGTAGAGCGAGCACCTCAAAAACTAACGACGGATGACGGCAAAAGGGAAGAAGCCTGTAAGTTTCTCTTTGGGAAGCTCGGCGAGGTCTGATAGACTGCAAGCGGGAGAGCCTTCACTGAGAAACTTCACTGAGTTGGAGCTAACATCCACACTCTCCGCTCGGGACGCTCCATCTAAACTGCAGCCGGGGTCGGCTAGTTACAGCTTCTTTCTCAGGTTCAGATAAGCACACATTAGCTACCCGACTTCGGATATCCAGGCAGCTGCGTGAAGATGCTCCCAGTCTTTGCCCGTGAAGTCGGGTCATCTGGTAGCTAGTGATCCGAGGCTTCATTCATTGGGACGTTCAGAGAAGAGATCAACGCTTGGATCTCAGTTCCAGGAGCAGCAAGCGGTGAAAAAACAGAAGACCACTGCTCCTCAGGCCTCTTTAATGGACTTGCTGTCGCAAATTGCGCAGCTTATCGAAGCTTCAAAGCAAGTGCAAGCGCAGTCTTCCGCAGACTCTGGTGGTGAGCTGTCAGACGGTGCTGGGTCGGTCCGGTCATCTATACATTCAGATGCTGTGGACCGAAATTCTCAGCTGAATCCTTTTGGAACAACATATGGTAGCGATGAATTTCATTCATCAATACTATCCCGACCTTGTTCCACCTGATCGGCAAGCTGCATCTATTAGGCAGAAACTGCTGCCGTCCCTAGACTAGAGCTGTGCGGTTAACCGAAAATTTGGTCGGTTCGTTTTTTTTTTCAATCACCATGCATCAGAACCGAGCATGCGCTAAAAAACCAGAAGTTTCGGTCTGCATGAATTTTTTCGAAATGTCAGAAATTCAAGAAAATAAGGCCGATCAAACGCCAGAAAAAATTCATGAAAAGAGTTCCGTGTGGAACTATTATAAAAAAGAAGACAAAAAGCAGAAATTTGCAGTGTGCAATCTATGCAAGAAGGCTTTCAGTGCCGAATACGGCAACACGACGAATCTAAGAAGGGACATTCGGAATAAACACAAACTGGTCTACGCCGAGCTGTGTAAATTGGATGCGTCTCAAACAAAAAAAGATCTCAAAAGGTGAGTTCAAAATCATTTTATCAGAAAGACCCAGCTTTCTTTCGTTTGATTAATTTATCACTTTAACGGGCTGCAGGCCTTTTCCCCACCCAGCTTAAAAACTTGGCGAAATGATGTAAATTGTGTCCAGTAAATAACACCACGTGTAATAATGCTATTTCTACACCAGGAAGTTTATTGGTAAGCCAATCGAAGTATTCCGTTTTGTCACATGGTTATCAATATGCAGCAGGAGTCATTGTTTTGATTTGTTATTGGCGAAAAACTGGATGACAGATTCCCTAGTCAAACACATGACCCGGCTTTATGTTAATGAGGCACGTTTTCGCAGGTATTGTATTGAACGATGGGTTTATTTTGAAAATTGTCGAAGTTTGATTCTTGGGGATTGAAAAGGGTAGTCAAGTGACACAAGTCTCAAGTACCGATTGTAGCCTGCCAATTAAGCATAAATGAATCCATGTGTAACAAACGATGTGTACTAGTCTAATTTATCTGCTCGCAACTTCCCGTTTTGATCTGTCAATATTAATGAAAAAATGGGAACAAGAAAATGCCAGTGCTGAACACAAAACTCTAAAAAAGCAGTGTTTTCATGGGCTGTTTCAGCCTCTGTTATGCCATCCAGCTTTCTGGAGTTTTCTGTGAGCTGAGCTTTCTCAGGCCAGCTTTATCTATGGAGCGACCTTCCCTGATTTCACACACCTTATCTTTGATCTTTGTGCCCCAGACTAGCCAGAGTCCTTACCCCCTCCCCCTCCCATACAGGCGACAGTATTGTATAACTGCTGCAAGTGGCATTGATAATGACTCCATAGTCCTTACAACAAAAATTAAGTCAAGGTATCATTTCCTGTCATTTCAGACAATTCAATCAACATCAAAAGATTCAAAGCAACCAAGGCTTGATCCATTTATGCAAGATAAAAAATGGTTTCCCACTGATAAGCGACAAGTCGACTGTTGTCAAAATCTGGCGAGAATGATATGTATATATCTACAACCTTTGAGCATAGTGGAGGACCGGGGCTTCAGGGATTTTGTTAACAGTTTGCAGCCCGGTTTCAGCATACCTGATCGACGAGTTTTGCATTTCAACACCATACCTGACCTTTATAAAAGAGAGAAAGAAAAGATTCAACAGAAATTGAATGACTGCACAACAATAGGAATAACACTGGATCATTGGACATTGGTTGCACAAGATGCATATATGGCTGTCACAGCCCATTTTCTTTCACAAGACTTTACTATAAATGACTATTGCCTCAATGTAAGACACATGCCCCAGTCACATGATGCCCAAAATATTTGTGATGAACTTTGTTCTTGCCTCAAAGACTGGATCCCAAATTATGAGGAAAAGCTCATCAAAATTTATACAGTTACAGACAACGCATCAAATGTAAAAGCTGCAATGAAGCTTCTTCCCCAAGAAAAGTTCAAAGCAATGTACTGTTTTGCCCATACATTGCAACTTGTGGTCAGTGGGAGGGTGGGAGCTTTTCCGGGGTTTGAGCGGGTAATCAAGAAGGCGAAGGTTATTGTGAATCACTTCCATAAAAGTACAAAGGACACTCATAGACTGATTGAAATACAAAAATCTCTAAACTTAAAGCAACACAAACTTAAAACTGAGAGCCCAACGTGATGGAATTCATTATATTATTTAATGGATAGACTTATGGAACAGCGGGAGGCTATTACGGTCATCCTTGCGTCAAACAATAAAGTCAGTAATCTTCAAAATTTTGAATGGAAAACTTCTGAGAGCTATGTGAAAGCTCTCAAACCTTTTGAAGATGCTACATGTATGATGTGTGCATCTAGATACCTTACCGTGTCTATGGTTCTCCCCGTTCATAATTTTTTAAAACAGCAAAAGGATGAGACTGAAACATTTCACAACGATGGCCTGATTATGAAAATAATCTTGCTTTAGCAATATTCGCCCTCCTAGACCCAAGATTCCAGGAGTATGCCTTTAATAATGAAAATGGCAAAGATTCTGCCGTGGAGGCGGTAGTTAATTTAATGTGTGCAAACACTGCAACTGTTGAATCTAATAAATGTGGGAATGCAGCACAACCGTCAACCTCGACATCTGATGTTGCTACAAACTCGACAAACACTTCAAGCTCAAGTAATGTGTGAAAGGTATTCAGAAAAATGGTGGCAAAGAAAAAAGAGAGTACTGCTGAGAGTGATACAGAGGAAAGTTTGATAAAAAACATGCAAAAAGAATTTTCATTATTTTGTCATGATAATCTTCTGGAACCTGAAAAATCCCCCTTTGATTGGTGGAAGGTTAACTGTGCAACCTATCCCAATGTGGCCAAATTAGCTCAAGCTTATCTGTGCATACCGGCCACATCTGTGTCAAGTAAGAGGTTGTTTAGTAAGGCCAGACTAGTCATAAACCAGAGATGGTCTTGTCTGGAGTCAATTATCGCTGAACAGTTGGTTGTTCTTGGGCATAATTTGAAACAGTAAACAGTGATTCTTTGAAACTGACATAACTCTTTTGCAGGATGCATAATGCATAATATTATTGAACTTGGTGTAAAGCAACTGTCTTACTGAAAGTCATGAATCTAGTCAGATGACTCAGACCAGATTTAATTTTATTTTTCGAGTTTGGCCATTTTGGCATTTTGTTGATTAGTTGTATGAAGTTACTATGAACTTGATCTAAAATAATGTATAATACGACTTGTATAGGGGAGTATTTTGCATATTTTTGTTCAAGTTTACCTTTGACCTTTACTTTGACAGCAGGGTTAGCTGTTTCTGTTGTGTGATAAGTGCTTTGTTATCCGTTTGATCTAAGAAAGTTATTTTTTACTCTATTTTATTTTATAATTTTTATTTTATTGAATTTTTTCTGTTTCAAAATAAAAACCGAAAGTGAAACCGAACCGAGGTTTTTTTTCTTCAAAAAACCGAAACTGAAACTGAAGTGGAAAATTTAGGAACCGCACAGCTCTACCCTAGACAGTGATGTCGTGCGAACGAAAGATGATGTTCTTCCCTTCCCGGGACTATCTTGGCAAGTGTCTGAGGCCTTCAACCACATTAACGATGCCATATTCAACCTAGCAAGTTCGAAAAAGAAGGTGGTTTCTTATCTGCATCTTCAATCAGTATACCTTTTTCTTGGATCATGTTATTTTAAAACGGTTGGAGAAGATGTTCAGAGAGCTCCTCTGCTTCTGGATGAGCAGGCTCGGGATTTGGATATATCCTTGCCTACATCATTCAATTTATGCCCGGATGTGATGGAATCTTCTATTTCATCTAATAGAGCGATTCTGGACGCTATGTCCTACGCAGATCATATCACCAGGGTTCTGGCGCAGCGTCTAAATGGAAAGGAATTTGAGGATGTTAGTTCCTTGATAAGAGTTCTTTCCAGGGCAGTCATGTATGCCATGTACCACTCTGCCTTTTCAGTCGCAAATTTGGAGTTGGTTAGACGTGATGCAGCCCTTGCGTCATCATCAATTATCGATGACAGGGTGAAAAGCTCTCCTCGAGTCGCTCCAGTCTCTGGACCCACACTGTTTGATGACAAGCTTTCCTTAGTCTATGAACAAGCTACCAAAAAGCTTCCAGTGCACTGCTACTGAGACCAGCGTCTCAACAACATGCATCAGCTGGCCGGAGTAGGCGAGGTCGTTCCAGTTCCCAATCATCAAAAGGGAGCTCAGCTCGAGGGTCTAGGAAACCCTCTTACAGTTACTCCGGAGGTCATCGATATAGCAACTCAGGAAAGGGGCGCAAGACTATAAGTCAGATGCCCCTAGGCCGATGGGACGAGGTTCTTTGCGGGGAGAATGTAGTTTCTCCTCCTGCAAGCCTTTCAAGTCATACAGGTGATTGTCTAGACCTCTGTTGCTTTCCAGTTGGCGGAAGGTTATCAAACTTCACAAAAAACTGGATGGAAATTACGGAAGATTAGTGGGTGAGAAGTGTATTCTTGGCAGGCCTGCGGCTGTCATTCCGAGCAAAGCCCCCACTTACAAGAAGTCTGCATTGGACAACTCTTCTTGCAAATTCTTCCAAAAGAGAGTCTCTCCTTGGGGAGGTACAGGATCTCCTATCAAAGAAAGCAATAGAGGTCGTCGAGAATCAAAATTCTCCAGGTTTTTACAGTCACCTGTTTCTCGTACCGAAGCCAGATGGATCATTTCGGCCGGTAATAGACTTGAGCTGGATAATCAAATTGATCATAGCTCCAAAGTTCTATATGGAAACCATTTGGTCGGTAAGAGCGAGCATTCGAATGGACGACTATGCAGCAAGCATAGATCTAAAGGACGCGTGCTTTCATGCCCTGGTACATCCAGCATTCAGAAAGTACCTGCGATTTGCCGTGCTTATCAGATCAGAGCAATGTGCTTCGATCTGAACCTGGCTCCTTGGACTTTCACTCGAATAATGAACTCGGTAATGTCATACTTCCGAGCTCATTTCGCAGTGGTAACATTGACTTACTTGGACAACATTCTTTAGAGGTACGGCGACAGAATTATTCTTCAGAATGATGTTCAGAGTCTGCTTCAGTTGTTCCGATGTATCGGTTTCATAGTAAACGAGAAAAAGTCGGATCTAGCTCCATCCAAGTCATTCACTCACTTAGGAATGAGCTTCGAAACTCACAACAATCTGGTTCATAAGCCGTTACCCAGAGCAAAATTTGTCAGTTGTTATGCTCACTTTTGTCTACACTCAGATGCATTAACGGCGAAGGAATTCATGTGACTGATGAGGCTGTGCGGAGCGGCTTTGGATCTTATTCCGACGAGCCTCCCATGAATGCGTCCCCCACCAGATATTCTTTACTCAGAACTGGAGTGTGAAGACGCATTCGCTTGAAACCAGAATTGTTTTAACGGACCTAGTAAAACAGGGGTTCAGATTTGGACAGATATTCAGTGGTTAACTCAGGGCATCTGCTGGATCCAGCTTTCACGATTATGACGGATGTGAGTCAGACGGGTTGGAACGCGACCCTTAGTCCCGCAGACTTGAGGTGTCAGGGTCTTTGGGACCCTCGGTTCCTAGAGAAGCACATAAACATCAAGAGATGATTTGGTTAGCACTACAACATTGGATTCACATAATAGAGAACGTCCATGTTCAAATTTTGTTGGACAATTCGACAGTAGTAGCTTAAATCAGGAACCAAGGTGACACTCATTCAATGCCATTATGCAGATTAATGGTGAAGATTCTCCTATACGTCATGATGATTCATCTTTCTATCTGCCATATACCGGGTTGTCTGAATGTACTAGCAGACTCGCTGGGGGCGCGGTGGCTCAGTAGGTAGAGGTGCAGGCTGCAAGCCGAGAGGTCCTCGGTTCGAATCCCACCTGCGGCAACTGCGTTGTGTCTTTGGGCAAGACACTTCACCCCCATTGCCCATGTGGGGGCACGATGACGCCGTGTACTAAGGCGTACTGCATGTCGATGGTACGCATGTCTTCAACCAATCTAACCCTGCATGTGCTGCAGTGCGGAGTTACGATGTTGGGGAGCTGGCAGCTGCTCGTAGTTGCTCGGTGGTTCTATCTGGGTACTCCGGCTTCCTCCACCCATAAAACTGTCACGGTCACGATTAACCATTATGCATAAATATGTGACCTT
Organism: Pictodentalium vernedei; assembly: GCA_031216915.1. Lineage (NCBI taxonomy): Eukaryota > Metazoa > Mollusca > Scaphopoda > Dentaliida > Dentaliidae > Pictodentalium > Pictodentalium vernedei. The sequence continues at coordinate 234,321,053 of CM062295.1, forward strand.
AAACATCAATAAATAAATAAATAAATAGCAGACTCGCTCTCTCGGAAAGGTCACCTGTTGCCATTAGACCAGACTCTCAACAAGCGAATATTCCGGCATATTTGCTACCAGTGGATTATTCCATGATAGATCTGTTTGTGACACACCGGAACAATCAGTTACCGACGTTTGTGTCATCAATCCAAGATCATCGAGTGTATGCAGTAGACGCTCTGTTGATCTCATGGAATGGAATGATAGGATAGGCGTATCCTCCAACTGTGTTAATTTAGCAGATTCTGTTTAGTTCAAACAGTCTTGTTGTGAAATCCTGATAGTAGCACCTCTGTAGTCACAGAAACCTTGGATCAATCTTCTCAGGCGTCTGTTATGGGACGTTTGTTCTTCACATCCTTCTCCATCCTTAGTGGCATTATGGAGTAGATTAGATGTGAGGGAACCGTTGTGGTTCCTGTACTATTTGATAATGAACACAAGAACGATTTAAGTAATGCGGGTGAAGGGGGTTCGATATGTTTTCAAATCACTGCCCCACCCCCACCCCCCCACCCTGCCCCCCCCCCCCCCCCCCCCCCCACACACACACACACACACACCGCCAACGTGTTAAGAGGCGATTACTGGGCAACACATAGTTTTCTTCCCGTAAGCCTCATATGCATTTCAGTACACACATGCATTTCATGACTTCTCGATTGGCGGCTGGGCCGTGTTCTATGACGACCTCATGGGCACATCCACTTTCTAATTGGTTGGTTTCCTGTGGTTGTTCGTCTATATGTCATATAGGAGCATATGATTCATTGTCAATAAATTGCTAGCCTTGGGGTACCTGGGAGTCTGGGAGGCTGTCTAGTCAGTTAACTGGTAGTCAGATGATTACATGCGGGATTTCAGTGCTCACGTGCATAATAATCGCATTATTAGGCAGACGCATTATTGTGTGTTATGGACCTTAGAAACTATGAATTATTTCGGGGGCGGTTCGTGGAGAGTCTGTTAATCATTGCTCGATCCATTTTTAGATCCAGGTTTCTATGAATGGCGGTACCCAATCGAATACATCCTGTCTTGCACTCTCGTATATTTGCACATTTCCAGGAAGATAGATATCGGATAGAACACGTCTGGAAATGTTATTTACTGGAATTTATTCTACATCTGAATGGGGTCGCCTGTGGGTTACCTTGGAAGTGTGTTTTCTCTCAGATCATCCATTGTGATTCTATTGGACATGTGTATGTTGTATATTATATCACCGGTTTTCGACCTTTCTGCGTATGCCGACTCCGGTATGCGTTACAAGGGGGGCGATATTAATTACCGGGATCGCCACTATAGCCTTAGCTTCTGAAGTGGCGTTAAGCACCAATTTATTAATATAATTAATACCTGGGTGTCTATACGACAAATATTTATATTGTTATATGATACCACTTTTACTGATTCCAGAGCGCTCCCCTCTTCTTTTTTTGAGGATTCCTTCAAAAAAAGGGGAGGGTGGTGTGATTTTTTACCTCTCCTCCGGCTTGATATTTAATTTAATCTTATTTGTTTTACAAGGATTGACGAACAAGTTATGCAACTTATATTAACGCCTCTCCTTGGCCCAATGGCATAGGTGTGTGGGATGACCTTCATAGCGGCAACTTCGTGGCCTAGCTCTTCTCGAATACTACGAAGGGATCTTTAGCCTGCATGGAGTGTGTCTCTCTCCGCACAGAGGACAGCCATTTTACATCTCCACCCGATAGGACGGTACCCTGTGACACCATCAACCCCACAATTGATGCTGACAGAGTGTGTTCGGACAACTCGAGAACTTTCCCTGACTGGGGATCGATCCCGGGACCTCTGGCATGAGAGACCAGTGCACTTATCCACTCGGCCACCACTCTCTCCGGCTTGATGAGTATGTAACTATGAGTGAAGCTGTTTTGTCTGTAGATTATATCTTGGATACAGCTTGTGTTTTATTGTATATGGCGTATGTTTGTGGGGGATAGCCTCTCATTCTCAAATATACCATCCTAATATTTTTACACAACAACTAATGGCCCAGACTTAGCTGGTGCTAACTCAAAATTATCCAGGGCCAAACACAAATTTTGCCCCCCAATCCCCAAAATTTGCATGTAAAACCAAAAATTTGATTTCCTATCTGGTCCTCCATACCTTTGACATCTACGCATGCACAGTGTCCAGGAAGCACCGAAATTGACGCCAAGCATCATTCCATGTTTGGCCCTCTGTCTGATAACAACAAACTGACTTCTGTGCTTTTAAATCTCAGTTTTGATGATGCCAGACACAAATCAGTGGTGATAATGGTGGATCCAAGGACAAAATAGGATGATGGAAGGAAGAAACGGTTGTTTTAAGTGTTCAGGGCTGTAACTTTATAATTTTTGACAAAATTATTTCATGTTTCCTAATTTCGGGACATGGGACTGACGTCATGATTCTTGCTAATGATTTTGCCACTGTTTGTTAAGTGTTCCTTCCCTATCCTTCCTTGAAGCCCCCAGTTAAACTCCCATGCTTTTTTTCATGGGTGTCACGGTACGTTGTTAGTGGCGAGAGGACATTGCCGGTCCTCTTGCCACAGAGTCACTCTAGTTTTTCAGTTTCTATTTCAGAGGAACAAGAACATGGTGATGTTTACGTGACGCCATCAGAAAGTGTGCTTCCGTCGTCGCAATTAGATAGTCAGAGCTAGCGGCTAAAGTGCTCTTAAATATTAGGGCAATAAACCACACGCTGGTGGTTTCAGATCTCTGTCGCCAGCTAGCTCAACCGGTGAAGTGGTGGGTACTGCGACACCGGGTGTGTCCGTTGCGATCGAGGAGAGAATAAAGGGTAGAGCGAGCACTATAAAATACATACTGGCTCACCCTGCGACAATGGAAAGGAAGAAGCTGGCAAGTTTGACAGTAAGCTCGGAGAGGTCTGACAGGACCGCAAGCGAGAGTGTCCCCTCTCTTTCACAACAACATCTGGGGCTAGATGTTGTAATTCGGAACTTGTGCCAGTCGAAGCTTACGTCCACACCTCCTGTCCGAGACGTTCCGTTCAGTACACAGCCGGGGTCGGCTACAATTATGGCTTCTTCAATGTCTACAAAGCACACACGACCACACATTGGATACATGACTTCGGATATCCAGCCTGCGTCGCCGAAAAAGGACCACTCTTCGTCAAGAAAGTCACACCATCCGGCAGCCAAGGAGACAAGGCCTCATTCATCTTCGACGTCCGCAGAAAAGAGCCATCTTGGATACACTGTCCCAGGAACAGCCGTCAGCCAAGCAACACAAGACTGCTGCTCCTCAGGCCTCCATATCGGACTTGCTGTCGCAAATCGCACAGCTTATCGCAGCATCCCAGCAGGTACAGGAGCAACCCACAGCAGCCTCGGAACTCGAGCTGTCAGATGATGCTGGGTCAGTCCAGTCATCTGCACGTTCAGATGCCGATGACTGTGGGTCTTATCTGATTCCGTCGGATGGTGAAAGGGATTCGAAGGAATCTGACTCTTCCCTTTCGGAACAACATATGGTATCGATCGATTTAATTCATCAATACTTTCCTCAATTTGTTCCTGAGAATCAGAGTGCTGTGACCGCTCATAAGAAGCTGCTAGCGTCGTTAGGCGCTGACTATATCTGGTCAAAGGAGGAGGTCCTTTCCTTTCTGGTGCAGTCTAGACAGGTGTCACAGACCTTCGGTCTTCTTAACAATGCCATATTTAGTCTTTCCAGTGGAAAGAAAAAAAGGCAGCTTTTTATCATCATCTTCCATACGTCTACCGTTTATTGGACCCCGTCCATTTAAAATGGTAGGGGAAGGTGTTCAGAGAGTTCCTCTGCGTTTGGATGAGCAGGCTGAGGACCTAGATATGTCTTTACCTCCGTCATTCACAATTCGCTCGGACACAATTGAGATGGCAATTTCTTCTAACAGAGCGAATTTAGACGCCATGTCTTACGCAGATCACCTTATGAGAGCTATGGCGCAACGTCTCAATGGGAAGGAATGTGAGGACGTTCATACCTCTTTACGAGTTCTTTCCAGAGCTATAATGTTTACCAAGTATAACTCTGCCCTAACAGTGGCTAATTTGGAGTTAATTAGACATGATGGAGCCCTTGCGTCATCATCTTTAATAGATGACAGGGTGAAAAACTCTTTTCGAGTCGCTCCGGTATCGGGTCACGATATCTTTGACAAAAGCTTTCTTTGGTCTACGACCAAGCCACAAAGAAAGTGTCAAATACTCTGCTACTTAAGTCGGCGTCTAATAAACCTGCAACAGCAGAGAAGAGTAAAGGAGGAGGTTCGGGACAAAAATCGTCCAGAGGGGACTCCTCGCAAGGATATAAAAGATCCTCATATTCTGACTCTCGAGATCGTCAATATAGCGACTCAGGTCGGGGGCGTGGGTCTAGCCGAGGCAACCGGTCAGATGCCCCCAAGCCAGCAGGTCGGGGCTGATCATGGGGAGGACGTGGTTTCTCCTCCCGCGTGCCTCGCAGGTCCTACAGGTGATGGTCAGGACTTCTATTGCGTTCCAGTTGGCAGAAGGTTATCAAGATTCGTGAGAAACTGGATAATTGTTACGGAAGACCAGTGGGTGAGAAGTGTGATCTTGGACGGCATAAGGCTATCATTCCAAACAAAACCACCGCTAATACGAAGTCTGCATTGGACACAACTTCTGCCAAATCCTGTAAAAAGAGAGTCTCTCCTTTCGGAGGTAAAGTCTCTCTTGGAAAAGGAAGCAATAGAGGTCGTAGAGAACCAAGAGTCTCTAGGTTTCTACAGTCGCCTGTTCCTCATACTGAAGTCAGATGGCTCGTTCCGACCGGTAATAGACTTGAGCTGGATAAACAAACTTATCGTGGCTCTAAAGTTCTATATGGAGACCATTCGGTCAGTAAGGGCGAGCATACGAGTGAATGACTATGCGGCAAGCATAGATCTGAAAGATGCATACTTTCATGTCCTGGTACATCCGGCATTCAAAAAGTACCTACGGTTCGCCATTCAAGGGATAGTATATCAGTTTTGAGCAATGTGCTTCGGTCTGAATCTAGCACCCTGGGCGTTCACTCGAATAATGAACTCGATAATGTCGTATTTCCGAGCTCATTCGTCTGCGGTAACATCAGCTTACTTGGACAACATTCTTCAGAGGTACGGCAACAAAAATACTCTTCAGAATGATGTTCAGAGTCTGCTATTATTACTCTGATGTCTCGGTTTCATCGTAAACGAGAAGAAGCCGGATCTAGCTCTGTCCAAGTCGTTCATTCACTTGGCGATGAGCTTCGAGAGACTCACAACAATCTGGTTCATCTGCTGTTACCCAGAATGAAATTAGTCAGTTGTTATGCTCACTTTTGTTTACACTCAAAAGCATTAGTAGCAAGGGAATTTCTGCGACTGATGGGGATGTGTGGAGTGGCTGTGGATCTCATTCCGATGTGTTGCTTACGCACACGTCCACTCCGGATATTCTTTACTCAGAACTGGAGTGTGAAGACGCATTTGCTCGAGACCAGTCTTGTTTTATCAGACCTAGTAAAACAAAAAGTTCAGATTTGGGCAGACATTCAGTGGTTAACTCAGGGAGTTCTGCTGCAGCTGCCAGTTCCGGCTTTCACGATTATGACGGATGCGAGTTAAACAGGTTGGGGCACGACCCTCAACCCAACAGACTCAAAGTGCCAGGGTCTTTGGGACCCAGAGTTCCTGAAAAAGCCACATAATCATCAAAGAAATGATGTCAATATGGTTAGCACTACAACAATGGATTCACATTATAGAGCACGCACATGTTCAAATATTGTCGGACAACTCGACATTAGTAGCTTATATAAGGAACCAGGGAGGCACTCATTCGATTCCGTTATTTGAAAGAATTCTTCTGTCTTGAAACATCAGGTTCATCTATCGGTCCGTCATATACCGGGTCATCTGAACGTACTAGCAGACTTTCTCTCTCAGAAAGGTCGCCTGCTGCCTTCAGAGTGGACACTCAACAAGCGAGTGTTCAGACAGATCAAGCAATCGCATTGCAAGATTCTGTTAGTAGCATCTCTGTCGTCACAGAAACCATGGATCAATCTTTTCAGGTGTCTGTTATTGGACGTTCCCCGGAAGCTTCCTCTGCGGGAGGACCTTCTTTATTAGGGGAAGTCATGCGCACTGCATCACAACCCACAAGGTCTCAACCTTCACGTATTTCCATTGTGTGGTCCTTCTTGCATGGCAAGCGTTTTACAGGACGAGCAGTGGATGCAATTTCTTACTGTAGGAGGACCTCCTCTTCGCTGAATTACGCAGCAAAGTGAAAGGTTTTCTTCCGTTGGTGTAAGGATCAGTCGATAGACGTTTATGATCCGTCCATGCCGGATATTGCCAACTTTCTGGTCTACCTGTTTGACATTCTCAAACTGCAGCCCGTCAGTATTAAGGGCTATAGGTCTATGCTATGGGACACTTATGCCCATCATGATAGCTTGGCAATTGGATCTAATGCTTCATTATCCTAATTAGTTAGAAATTTTTCTTTAAATAGACCTAGAACTCTCAGATTAATTCCTAAGTGGAATTTAGCTTGGGTTCTGTTGAAGCTTAAAGAAGCTCCGTTTGAGCCGTTAGACAGTGCAGAGTTCAAATTCTTGACCTATAAAACAGCATTTCTCTTAGCCTTTGCTTCCGCTAGAAGAGTTAGTGAACTCCATGCTTTATCGGTTGACGATTCTCACTACCATAGTGTTGGAAATACCGTCACTTTAACCACACAAGTGGGATTTTTGGCCAAGAATCAAGTTCCAGATAAATGGCCTGATCCTATTATCATAAAGGCTCTGTCGTCTACGGACAACCGTAGACCTTTGCTGTGTCCAGTCAGGGCTATGCGCATATATAAATGCTAATCAGAGTTTATTAGAAAAGGAAGAAAATGCTTCTTTTTATCATTGATTCCAAACAGAAAAGATATATCTGTTCAGTCTATTGCTAGATGGATTCAGTTGGCAATACATATTGCCTATGTAAATCTATCTTCCGATCAGCGTTCTGTAAATAAGATATCAGCGCATGAAGTTAGAGCGCTGTCCACTTCTTGGGCCTATTCTAACAGTATAGCCATTACTGATCTCATGAAAGCTGCGTACTGGACGCAGTCTTCTACATTTACAAGGTTTTACCTTAGAAATATAGAGTCCATCTCCGGTTACCTTAGGTGTTTAGGTCCTCTATCTGTTGCTCAGAATGTCGTCCACTAAAGGATTACAGCTATAGTTATTTAGGCATCCCGTTCAAGCAGTGATGCTATTCCGCTGCCCTCTTCGTTTTGCAGTTACATAACCCAGAACAAGGGGAAGATGGGGGGGGGGGGGGGGCGGTTTTTCCCTTAATATCATCTGACTTTATAGTGAAAAGCAAGGGAGGACCTCCTCTGGTGTCAGTAGTCCCGAGTCGGTGCTGGGATGGTTTTAATGTGTAGCTCGGTGTGAAGCAATTAATATGTCTCATTTATGTATTCCGAGTCGGTGCTGGGATGGTTTTAAAGTGTAGCTCAGTGTGAAGCATTTGTATATGTCATGTGTCAAATGGGCGTTAATATACAATCCTTGGACACTTTTAAATGGGTATAAAGAGTCTCATTCTCTGGACTATCTTTGTATATTGGCTTCCCTTCACCAAATTAGCATAATGGGTTATGCTAGTATTATAATGGGGAATTATATATTTTGTAATGCTCAATTACATTGTTGGAGTTATGTCTTTCTTATTTCGTGTAAATGAGAAAGACATATATAATTCCTTTCTCTCCTATTCTCCTGTAGGAGATATCCTTTAAGAAATGATTGAGTAATTGGATTTTCCTTTATGTCCTCGGCCCACCAGCCTTTTTACTATTCAGCTAAGTCTGGGCCATTGGTTGTTGTGTAACAATATGATAAATTCATAGTAATTTGTATATTTTTATACTTACCAATGGCCCAGACGGGGATGGCCCTCCCATCAGTGGGCACTCGTACCTCCCCGCTGATTATAACATTTAGCAGGCACTGTAGAAAGAATGATGCTTGGCACCAGTTTCGGTGTTTCCTGGATACTGCGCACGTGCAGATGTCAAAAGTATGGAGGACCAGATGGGACATCAAATTTTCGGTTTTACATGCAAATTTTGGGGATTGGGGGGCAAAATTTGTGTTTGGCCATGGATAATTTTGAGTTAGCACCAGCTAAGTCTGGGCCATTGGTAAGTATAAAAATATACAAATTACTATGAATTTATCATTTTTGGGGCTTAATCCGGGCTAGCCTTAAAAATTGGGAACTTGTTACATCCAAATTAGTATAGTCTTCATGCTAAGAATACGGAATTACTTGAATTGGGCTCCTCATTTATGATATGTCTTCTCTATTACTGTACAGAGAGACATACATGTAATTCCTAATAATTTTAATTTCCTTTCACCTTGGATTACAGGATTGGAAGTATGTTGGTCTGCTATTCTGAAGTCCTAGGCCCTCCTCCTTTTTTCGATTCAGCTAGTCTGGGCCATTGGGTTATAGTGTAAAAATATTTTAAATTTAAAGTAATTTGTATATTTTTATACTTACCAATGGCCCAGATGGAGATGGCCTTCCCATGAGTGGGCACTCATACCTCCCCGCTGAATTATTATGTAGTACTTTCTTCTACAAAGAATGATGTTGGCACCAATTCCTGTCACTTCCTGAAGGCTGCGCATGCACGGAGAGTAAATGTATGGAGGGCCAGATAGGACTTTTAATTTTCGGTTTTGGGGGGTTCAAAATTTGTGTTTGGCCCTTGATAACTTTGAGTTAGCACCAGCTAGTCTGGGCCATTGGTAAGTTTAAAAATATACAAATTACTTTAAATTTATAATTTTTCAGTACAATTGAATGCCAGAACTACACGCCTGATGGACATGGCTGTTTTTATTTATTTATTTATTTATTTTAAATTCTCAATTTATTACTTTGATCAATGCCAAGCATTCAAACTGTTCCCAGGCTGACCAGCGGTGTGGGGTATGGGGGAGGTTGGGCATTATAGGTATGGGGGAGGCACCACTTGTTCAGATACTCTATTTTGTACCCCCGCACTCCAAGTTGACTTTGAAGGTGTTTAATGAACATTTGAATGTCTATTATTTAGTCCTTGAAAAGATAATGGCCATGTGGGGGTGGGGGGGGGGGGGGGCACCACTTGTTCAGATACTCTTTTTTGCACCCCCACATTCCCAGTTGACTTTGAAGGTTTTTAATCAAATTTGAATGTTTATTATTAAGTCCTTGAAAACATAATAACCTATGGGGAAGAGTGGGGGGGGGGGGGGGGGGGGGGAGGGGGGGCTGCTGTTTCTGTGCGCTTATAGGCCTAATTACAGGTGCAGTCTCAAGGCTTATTACACACATTTAATTATGACAGGTATAACGTCTTTTTCTGAGAACTGAGTTTTGTCTGTATGATTTCGTTTTTGCTTTTAACCGAAGCTCTGGTCAAAACATGTGTTGACATAGGCCTATCGGATTGCATTTTGTTGGAAAAAGGTGGGAGAGGGGTGTAATCAAACGTTTAGCGAAATTTCTTTTTAAATGCCTATGTCTTCCCATGATTCATCCTGATCGCCACTGGAAATACTTTGCCCAAACCCAGTAAGTTATTAAAATTTAAAAAAAACATACTTTTATCTACTTAAGGTTTACCCTGAAAATCCCTTTGCATTTCCCCTAAAATTGCTGAATATACTTGCAGGATGGTAATGCCCCCTCCCCCTAGCAACCCCACTCCCCACAGTCTCATAAACCCACATGTATGAACCAAAATGCAAGCCAATAATCGTGACTGCAAGCATAAATGCAGCATATTTCTATAGGCTTAAATAAAAGGAGGGAGGAGTTGTGACTGTGAGCTTAACTTGTGTTATGCCTATTAAAATATTATCAATGGCTTAACTTTATGGAACTTTTTCCCGAGCAGTATCAAGTAGCATGCTACTTTTTTATCCATATTCCTTGAGGAGGCCTAACTCTCAAATGTGAATGCAGAGTTGGTACAAGTGTGTGTGGTGGGGGCAGAGGAGGGTGGTAGGGGTCCATGAAAAACTACTCTTCAAAGGTCACAAATCTTGCGAGTGACATTGTGTTGAATGTGTCCCAATACACCTCCAGCAGGTATGTGGTTAGAGGATCATAAATGGGGGCATATCATCATTTTCTAATATCTTTGTCCCAGCCATAGGACAGTTAATTTTTATTTCATTTTGAACACCAGGCATGGTTTATCTGCTGGGCTTTAGGTTTTCGTTCTGCTGCCTATTAGGTGAAACTTGTGTTTCACTTTTTAACCTAATTCAATTTTCGCTCTTTTAGGCCTAAGGCCTAGGCAGGTGGAAGTTATCCCTCATGCTGACCGTTGTGTATCGGTACCATTTCACACCTCTTATCCTGTGTAGTCTAATGGTTTGTGATGGACCAACAAGGAAGTCGTGTGTGGTGTGGAGTACATGTACATAGGCCTATGTTCAATTGAATTCAATGCAATGCAATATGTGTCGAACTGCTTCAGAGACGAAACCGCTCCAGTAATGAAATTTAATGTATATGCTGACACATGTTGTAGCCATAAAATGTGGGGAGGAGGCTGAGTAAAATTTCAAACACGTGTTAAGAAAAATAAAAATATGCGATTTTAGTATACGAAAAAACAGAATGAGTGGGGTTTTCCTTTTTATTGTTGATGTAAAGTGTTCATATGGCAAGATATTATTGAGAGTTATTTTGGAGGAGAACAGATTTGTCTTGTGAATCTTCAGTTCATAAAGTATCCGCCATCAGCCATTTGAAATGACTCCATCTTCTGGCGTTGGTGCTATCAAATGAAAATTAGTTTGTGACAGTGTTCTCCATACTCTGTACTTTCCATGCCTTGAATACAATGTTGACTGTCAACTTTAGCTTGCAGATGATATACACATGTATGTACCTGTTTTTTGTTTCTCATGCCAAAGTCCCTCTGTGTAGGTAATTCTTAATTTGTTGAGCAGTTTATAAATTATATAAATTTTATAAATCATGTATTTTTATATTATATATAGAAAATAAAAACAAATTCTGCGTTGAATAATAAGATATTATGAAGGCTTGTTTTATTAGTCGAGTTGTGACGAAGTCAAACTTGACTTATAGTTTGATGAAGGGCGGGCGGGCGGGCAGGCGGATTTGTAAACAATTGGTTTCCAGATGATAACTTGATAATGGTTCGACCCACAGTCATGAAACTTCATAGGTAGGTTGGCCTCGGTGAGAGGAAGAACCCTATTTATTTTGGACTCTCTAGGTCAAAGGTGAAGGTCACAGTGACCTTGAACATACTAAATCATAAACAGTTGGCTTCCTGATAACTTGACTATGGTTGAATCCACATTCCTGAAACTTCATATGTAGGTTGGCCATCATGAGAGGAAGAACTCTATTTATTTTGGACTCGCTAGGTCAGAGGTCAAGGTCACAGTGACTCTGAACATAGTAAATCAAAACACTTGGTTGCCGGATGATAACTTGATAATGGTTTTGACCCATGTTCATGAAACTTCATAGGTAGGTTGCCATCAGTGAGAGGAAGAACCCTATTTATTTTGGACTGGCTAGGTGAAAGGTCAAGGTCACAGTGGCCTTCAACATAGTAAATCTGTAAACAATTGATTTCCGGATGATAACTTGATAATGGTTTGCCCCATGTTCATGAAACTTTGTGTGTAGGTTGGTATCCGTGAGAGGAAGAACCCTATGTATTTTGAACTCGCTAGGTCAAAGGTCATATCATAAACAATTGTTTCCGGATGATAACTTTACTATGGTTCAACCCACATTTATGAAACTTCATATGTAGGGTGGCCTTCTTGACAGGAAGAATCCTATTTATTTTGGACTCGCTAGGTCAAAGGTCAAGGTCACAGTGACCTTCAACATAGTAAATTGTAAACAATTCCGAATAATGACTTGATAATGGTTTGACCCACATTCATGAAACTTCATAGGTAGGTTGGCCTAGGTGAGTGGAAGACTTCTATTTTGGACTCGCTAGGTTAAAGGTCAAGGTCACAGTGACTTGAACATAATAAATCGTAAACAGTTGGTTTCCGGATGATAACTTGATAATGGCTCCACCCACGTTCATGAAACTTCATAGGTAGGTTGGCATTGGTGCAAGAAAGAGCCCCTATTTATTTTGGAATCACTAGGTCAAAGGTCAAGGTCACCATGACCCTTCACATAGTAAATTGTAAACAACTGGTTTCCGGACGATAAGTTGATATTGATTAAACCCACTTTTGTGCTGTCATAACTCGACATTGGATCGGTGATCCTATCGGCATTTTTTTCACTAAACTGACACCACTGGCTCTGGCGGTGGAAAGGATTAAGCTAAAATGCATCATCGTTTATTATACTGGATTACTTGCGTCCATCCGTCTGTGTGTCCGTGCGCCCGAGAATATTCATAACTTTCATAACTTAAGTAAATTATTATGGAACTTGCTATGTAATTAAATTGTAATATTTCCCAAGACTAAAATGATTTTCGGTGTTGTCAGATTATTACTTTTTTTTTTCATTGCTTGTTCACTTAGAAATTGTGTCTGTCCGAGCCAAATTTTGTCTGTTCAGCCTGTATCTCAGGTATCGAATGTTCTATTGCAATGAAATTTGCCGTGAACCCTGCTTATGGTATAGGCTTTAAAAAAAGGATTCAACAATATCTCCTTTTGAGAGTTATCCCCCTTTTTTGACTTAGAAATTGTAGGAAATAGACATTATTTGTCTGTTCAGCCTGTATCTCAGGTATAGGTTATCGGATTTCAGTGAAATATGGTATGCAGTTTGCCTATGACAAAGGCTTCTGCCTCATTGCATAAAACTTCCAAACACCAAACAATTTACCATACCTTTTGACTTAGAAATTGTTGGAAATTGTTGAAAACTTTCGAAGAAAATGGGGGTGGGGGGGGTGTATACTGGATTGCATCTGTCCGTCTGTGCATCTGTCTCGTCCGTCCATACGAGAATATTCGTAACTTAAGCAAATCATTATAGTGAACTTCAGTGTATTTCTATGTAATAAAACCTCCACTTTCAAAGAAATTCGGAGTATACTGGATTACATGCATGCATCCTTCCGAATGCCCCCGTCCTTGTGTCCATCCAAGAATATAAGTTGTCATAAGTTGATTAAATCATTATGGAATGAAATGAAATTTGGTATGTAATAGAAATTGTAACATCGTCTATGACTACAGTGAATTTCAAAATGTCAAATGCTCCATAGACGTGGACACAATGCAAATCGTTTATATGGGATGTGTCAAGCTATCTTTTATAGAGGGGCCTAATCTAAACACCCCTTTATATGTTGTTTGACTTACAAAATCCTGTTGAAAAATGGAATAATGTCGGAAACTGCAATCCTGTTGGAAAATACACATTTTTTTCTATATTATTTGGTCATAGGTGTGCCGACACTAGGCGGTACACCATGGGGGGGGGGGGGGGGGGTATGCACCGGATGACAGTCCAGCTCTTGTTAATCCTGTCCACTCAAGTCAAACGTCAGCCGGTGGACTATTAATTATAAGTACACTGGCGACAGTCTGTGTTTCCACGGGGCCAGTGGGTGACGGCACCAGTGTCAGTCCACTCAATGGATGTCAGAATACCACTCTGTGCGTACTGTAGGAAGAAAAGTGTGTTTGTGGGGGGGGGGGGGGGGGGGGGGGGTGGTATGGAAGTCATTTGACTAATTTGTTGTTAAGAAATTGTATTTCCCTAACTCCAGTAGATAATAATGACTGATGTTTATCAGCGGTTATTTTCAAATGAATATTGAAAATCTCAAGAAACAGTCTAACGAGAAGGTTGCACATGCAGAATACTTTTATCAAATTGCACTGGTGAAAATTACCCAAATCCCTGTGATTTAAGAATTTCGATGATGGGTGTCAGGGGTCAGCCTGGCAGCTGATTTTAGGGAGAAGTGACTTCTCCCTTCAGAGACTTTAGGGAGAAGTCAGGACCCAGGAGGGAGAAGTCAGTGGACATGAAGGAGAAATCAGAAAAAAAACATAAAACGTATATGACATCGTGACAAAATAAATGAACATAGAGGACACAATTGAGGAGAAAAAAAATAAATAAAAGTTATACAAACATACATACACACACAAAACTAAGTCAGATGGTATATAACAGAATGTAGCTTAAAATCCCACCTCCCCCCCCCCCCCCCACCCCACAAAAAACTGTGTCGTTCATGGTTTCTGAATACCCCCTAACTCTTTGCCTAACAGTGATGACAAAGGTTACCATGCAGTTAATTTTGTATTTGCCTCAACTCAGTGGATTTGAAATTTAGTATGACCCATGGTGAGAGTGTTCTTCTCTGTAATAGAAGGTATATTCTTTTTAAAAAAATATTTAAAGTGTTTAAAATAAATTTCAAGTTCATATTAGAAGATGGGTCATTCATGGTTTCTGAATGCCCTAATGGAGTTGAAAAGCGTAGTTAAAAAGTTTTCGATATCCTTCGTAAATTAAGTGTTATTAACAATTTGAGTTAATTCATTTCTTAGGTAAATGACAAAATATTTCAGTTGTCTCCCTTCCCGGCTGCGCTGGGTAATAATACACTGTTCAGAAAACTGACGATTTCTGCCAACCATCTTACACTAACACGTGCATTGGTGCTTTGAAGGTCTGCCATTCTTATCCTATAGAATTCCAAATACCTGTGATTTCTATTGTAGTCTTATTACATTTAACCCCCTTCCAACACAACTTCACAAGTTTTCAAAGAAAAACATTCAATGCAAATTGCGGGGCGAATTTCAATGCAACCAATTTTTCAGTGGAACAGAGCGTAACCGCAAGCAATTTCGATATGGACGAACTGTCTCCAATACATTTTTTTTTTGTTTTGAAATGGTGGTTAACTTTAATAAATTCTAATTAACTCGATGCGTGTCTTGTGTGATTCTTTGTTTTGGCTGGCACTTTGTTTTTAAATAGCCATTTTGTGCTGGTTGTTATCAGTTGGGGCGAATTGTTCGAACGACTATGCCATTACAATTCTTTTCAGAAATATAAAATTGGGCTAGTTTAGGCTATTTTCATAGCCGTGTGACGGACTTTAACGGCAGCCGTGTTTACTTTTTTTTTGCGAATGCGGGTAGCGGGTGTTTTTAAAAAATAAAACACAAGAAAATACAGT
This sequence comes from Pictodentalium vernedei, assembly GCA_031216915.1. Classification (NCBI taxonomy): domain Eukaryota; kingdom Metazoa; phylum Mollusca; class Scaphopoda; order Dentaliida; family Dentaliidae; genus Pictodentalium; species Pictodentalium vernedei. Next base: position 234,336,369 of record CM062295.1, read on the forward strand.
AAACTGCCATGTCTCCCAAGGAAGTTTGGGAGGGCGACTTGAATTTCGCCCCCAATGCAAGCCAAGGCGACTTGATGAATGACATGGCGACTTCTTCGCCCAAGTCGCCCACTCAGCTGACCCCTGATGGGTGTGTTATAAAATTTAAAAGAAATGCAGATTTTTCATGATAATTTAATTCAAAACAGATTGTCAGAAACATCGAAAAGCTACACACTCTAATTTATTTCCATTATATTTCAGACCATATCAGAGAAGTTTGTTGATGGAGACTGGCTTGAAATGGAGCCAACTTTCAAAGTCACTAAAGCCATCAGCATCAGATGATCTAGTGGATGCATATGCTTTACCCGATGGCTTAATGATAGCGACATGGAAAGTAAGATAATAGATTTTGGTACTTGTTCAGAGGCAAGTGAAAGTGAATCAATATTTTAGTGAGGTTGCCAAATAGGGTTTTAAATGTTATTTTGGCCAAATTGACACTATCAACTTCAAAAATTCCTCCCAAGAAAATATAAATCCATAAATATTGATGCCTTGAACATGGATATCAGCTCATCAATTCTGTGTTCGAATTATTTCTGTAGTAGTCATGAATCATCTGAGCAATTGCTATCTTTATTTGAAGAAACTCTTAAGGGCATCATGGCTGAACATGCACCACCCAAGTCAAAAATTATAACTCATAGGGAAAAAGTGGAGTGGTTTACAGAAGTTGTTAGAGCTGCTAAACAACAGCGTCGCAGACTTGAACATCTTTACAATAAAACGAAGCTTGAGGTTCACCGGCAGATGTTCTGCCACCAAAGAAATACAACTAATAAGATCATCAAAAAGGTGAAGAGGGAGTACTACAATTCTCTTATAGAGGAGTCATCTAATACAAGGGTGCTGTTCTCGCTAACCAATAGTCTCCTTGGTAAAGAACAAAAAGTCATTCTCCCAGATCATCTAAATACTGAAGAAATTCTGTAAAAATTCAGCGATTATTTCATAACTAAAATTCAAGTAATTCTGGATCGTATACCATCATGTGAACCAGTTTGAGCATCTTGACATAAAAAGTGATTTTTCTAATTTTCACTCTATCTCAGAAGAAGACATTCGAAAAATGATTTTATCATCATCCAATAAATCCAATGATCTAGATCAAATTCCAACATTCCTTTTGAAAGAGACAACTGATTATCGTCTGCCAGCCATAACATCTATTATATCTGCATCCCTACATGAGGGGTTTGTTCCAAACCCATTGAAAAAAGCACTTGTTACTCCACTCATCAAGAAACCATCTCTTGATCCTGACAATCTGAAGAATTATTGACCAGTATCGAACCTCTCTGTCCTGTTTAAATTGTTGGAAAAGGTTGTTGCTTTACAACTCAAAAATCATCTGCATGAAAATGATCTTTTAGAGCCTTTCTAGTCTGCATATAAAGCCAATCACAGTACAGAAACAGCCTTACTGTGAGTCAACAATGACATTGTTACCTGCGTCGCCAGCGGCAGAGCAGGTCTAGTAACCGCTCGACTCCGTCCGTCCGTCCATCAGTCTGTCAGTCCATCAGTCCATCAGTCCGTCCAAAACACTTTTTCCGTCAAGGTTTTCGTGGCTTCTATGAAAGGGAATGATTTTATATTTGGTCTGCTGCTTCATAATGATGAGTTGTATCGTGTAAGCAATTTTCAGATCTGCCGTGCAGCCACTTCCTGTTTGCCGATACTCTGAAATTTTACTGTACCCACTGAACATTGAAATTTTTCGTCAAACCTTACTCGGCTTCTATGCAAGGGATTGATTTTATATTTCATCGGGAGTCTGATAATGATCAGTTGTATCGTGTATGCAATTTTCAGATCTACCGTGCAGCCACTTCCTGTTTGCCGATTCAATTGCATGCAGCGACGCAGGACCAGACCCGGTATTGGTCTTGGCTTGTTAAATCAGTGTCTGATGGTAAGGCTGTACTGCTTGTTCTCTTGGATTTGTCAGCAGCATTCGACACAGTCGACCATGGTATTCTCATGCAGACATTGACACAGCATGGCATATGTGGAACTGTCTTATCATGGTTTGCATCATATCTAGAAGGTTGCAGTCAACAAATATATATCAATAAGATCGGTTCAGAAAGCAGGACTTTAAAGTGTGGTGTTCCTCAGGGCTCAGTTCTTGGACCACTCTTGTTTACTCTGTACACTTCTTCTCTAGGTCGCCTTCTTAAAAAGCATGGCATATCATATCTGTATACAGATGACACCCAACTGTACATCACATTCAACCCATCTGTTCCAAATGACTCATTCACCGCAGTCAAAAACATGGAAACTTGCATAAACCTTGTGTGGAAATGGATGATAGACTTTAAACTGAAAATGAATGACTCTAAAACTGAATTCTTAGTGATATCCGGGGTTCGCATGCCTACACCCTCTGTTACATCAATTCTGGTTGGAAACAACATCACTATGAAAAGTGAATTGGCCAGGAATATTGGACTGATTATGGACTCAAATTTAAAACTAGACATCCATATCAATAAAATATGTCAAAAATGCTACTGGCAGCTTCGTAATGTTGGAAGACCACGACCTTATCTTAACCAGTCAGCACTTGAAAAACTTGTGCACTCCTTCATCACCTCATAACTAGACTATTGTAATTCAGTGTTAGTGGGGCTGTCCCGGTGCCTGATTCAGAAGCTTCAAAAAGTTCAGAATACTGCTGCTGGATAATTATTGGTACCAAACGCACTGAATACATAACACCTGTTTTAAGACAACTACATTGGCTTCCTGTTAAACAGAGAATTGATTTCAAAATATTGATCTTAGTATTCAAATGTATCCACAAATTCAGTGTACCTGAAAAAGCTCCTCACTGTATATAAACCATCAGGCAGTCTCACATCTAAAAACAAAATTCAACTAGTTGTACCTTTTAGCAGATCTGATCAGGCTCATGATCGTGTGTTCTCCATTGTGGGTCCCAGATTTTGGAATTCCCTGCCAATTAGTGTCAGAATTTCCGAAACTCTCGATGTCTTCAAAAGAAATCTTAAAACTTTCCTATTTACTGAAGCATTCTCCTGAACCTCTCTACGAGGCAACCAAAACAATGTGACTCTTTATATCAAAAAAGTGTATTTATTTCTGTCAACCATTTTAGAGCACTATTTGTGGTTTTACGCTCTAGAAAATCAATTATTATTATTATTATGAGGACTTTGTGTTTCTTGTAGATTCTAGGCTTGTTATCCTCGAAAACAATGACAGGGTACTTTGTATCTACCTACATATACCCACACACCTGTGTGTCGCCTTCATCTTTTACAAAAACTATTAAAATTCATAATTCCTGTATCATATAAGGCTAAGGATACAGTACTAGCAATCTCAGAAATGCAGTTTATCGCCCCCCTACTGTGCCCTTTAAAAAATTTAGTTGAGCAAATATTTGCCTTGATATGCTTTGCAAAACAGCCCTCCTAGACCATTTATCATGGGTGATTTTTAGCCCTCATAGATTTTTAGTGTACCAGGCCTGGATTACTGGATTTGATTTGCATATACATCTTGGGAAGAACAAATGGCACCGACTACTCTTAGGTCACACCGAAAATAGGTCATATTGTCCACGTGTTATGTCGGTCCATCCTGAAAACATTTCAGACTCATTATTCCAATACTGTTTGCCTGAGGGTAACAAAGTTAAGATGCCTGTATCTTGGGGAGGTTTAGTGTCACAGACTATAAGTAGGTCGTGCTGACCTACATTTTAGAAAATAGGTCCTGTCCATCTGTTCTAATGACAATTCAGACTCCATTCTTTTACAATTTGTCTTATGGTAATTAAACTTGAGCTGCATTTACATCTTGGGGAGAGAGTGTGTCACTTCTTATAAATAGGTCATTTTCACATAATTTTTAGAAAAATAGATAATGCAGTCTGGTTGTTATCTGTGTGTGAGTGTGTGTGGGCATGGAAAGGTCTATCCGATTGATGCTTATATTCAGATTAGCTTAGTTCAAACTTGGATGGCAGGGCCATCACTGAGTTTGGGTATATTACAGACTGACTGGTTAATGTTCTGGTGTCCATGTTAGGATTAATAATAACAGGTATTTTCAATTTTCTTTTTAGTTTAATTTAAACACTGACATGATAAGGCGACACAAAATAATCGTATTTGAAATCAGTGAGGAAGGGAGGAATCTATTTTTAATTTTTATTTTTTCTTGCATATAGTGAGCATGGATTTAGAGGCTTTCTGATCTCTTTTCACGCACAGACTGTTTTGAAAGTACATAATTATACAAATTAACTTATTTAATTTAAACCCTCAAGGACCTGATTCTGTCTGAATACTTATTACTGCAACAGAACAGGTGCCCCAACATGCTGTCTCTGAGGAAACTTGCAAGCTAAATTCCAAGTGCCTTGGCAGTTGTTTGTAGGCAAGTCGTGGCTGCCTACATAGGCAAGTCTTGGCTGCCTACATAGGCAGCCAATACTTGCCTAGAAACAACTTCAAAGCTTCAGAAGTTGGACTGTCCTTAGTTATGCCCTTCAGATTTCAGTTACATACATAACTCAGAAAACATAGAAAGATTTGAGTCTCCTGATTTTGTATTAATTTTGGAAGACACTGAAAGGCAATAAAACGTTAAATGAACGATTTCACTTTCAGTGAGGGAGTGCTTGAGAATCAAAGCACTTTTTGGGTGGGGACTATACATTGTGATGTTTGGTAATAATATTAAGAACATGATTTTGACAGACAAGTTTGTGCATTAGGTCAGCTCCAAATCATTCTTGCTGGCTTGACAATAAAGTGTAATTCCCTCCAGAATCAGTTTATTAGGTTAATTTCAAAATAAATCTCTTGTCAACCCTTTAGCTAATGCAGGCCTTTAGATTAGTCCAATTTGGGGCATCACATACTTGCCATGTCACTTGCTGTTCATCCCCATTGGAGAAACGTTTTTGTAATATTGGCCACCTGCATAGGGCTGCATGGCATATTGATAAACCGATACATTCCGGTATTCAAACCATTATCTATTGAATACCAGTGTAATTACAAAAATATTGGTTTATCATCATTATTATACCCCCTGCAATGATTTGTGGGGAGTATACCGGAATCATCTTGGCCGTCTGTCCGTCCTTCCATCTGTCCGTCTATAGACATAATTTTGTCCGGAGATTTTCTTTGACCTTTATGGACCTTTGTCATAAAAATTTGGTATGAATGTTCACCACCATGGGAACCTGTGCACCTGTGATTATACTTCCGGTCAGACTATTTTTGCCAGTGTTATGCCCCTTTTTCACATGTCTTAGAATGCTAGAATTTTGTCCAGAGATTTTCTCAGATGTTTAAGGGTTGATTCCTTTGAAATTTGGTATGGATATTCACAACCATGGGAACCTGTGCACCAGCAATTATAGTATTGATCAGACTTTTTTGCCAGAGTTATGCCTCTTTTCATCTTAGAATAATTATATTTGTCCAGAGATTTTCTTGGATGTTTATGGGTCCATTCCTTTGAAACCTGGTATGGATGTTCACTACCATGGGAACCTGCGCACCAGCGATTATAATTGTGATTGGAATTTTTTTGCCAGAGTTATGACCCTTTTCATCTTGGAATTCCTGAATTTTGTCTAGAGATTTTCTCGGATGTTTATGGTTCGATTCCATTGAAACTTGGTATGGATGTTCACTTCCATGGGAACCTGTGGACCAGCGGTTATAGTTTTGATCAAACTTTTTTTGCCAGCATTATGCCCCTTTTCATCTTAGAATAATTAATTTTGTCCAGAGATTTTCTCGGTTGTTAATGGGTCAATTCCTTTGAAACTTGGTATGGATGTTCACTATCATGGGGACCTATGCACCAGCGATTATAATTTGATCAGACTTTTTTTGCCACAGTTATGCTCTTTTTCGTCTTAGAATGCCTGAATTTTGTCCAGAGATTTTCTCGGATGTTTATGGGTAGATTCCTGTGAAACTTGGTATAGATGTTCACCACCATGGGAACCTGTGCACCTTTGATTATTGTTTCGATCAGACTTTTTTTTTTACCAGAGTTGTGCCCCTCTTCATCTTAGAATAATCATAGCTGTGGGGCCAGCGGGAGGTATGGACAGGCCCATCTGGGGCAGTCACACCTCTAGTTTATTTACCCACAAATTAATTTTCAAGATGTCTTTGAGTTTTAATTGTCCTTTTATCCAACGAATCGGTTGCATCCTCCTGCATAATATACAAATTCAGCAGTTGAAATTTTTTTTTTTTTTTCAATCCAACAAAACCATATCATGTGACCACTCATTGGAACAAGCTCAATGAGCTCATTCCATTGAGTGGTCACATGATATTGTTTTGTTGAATTTTTTTGAGAAATTTGATAAACAAATATTTTAAATAATAAATTTTGATATCATCTTCGTTGGGTAAAGGATTAATCAAACAGCATCATCAAGACATGCTAATTTTTTTCACTGTGGTGGCTCAAATCTCGATTGTGGTACGGATGTTCAGATATCTGAACAGTCTTTAGATATACTGGTATACCGCATTATTTTTTTTTTAATATGGATACCAGCGTAGCAGGATATCTCCCCCCTGGACATGTCCCAGGGGGGCAAGATATCCTAGGATATCTTCCCCACCCACCCTGGATATTCCCCCACCTAAATTTTTAATTGTATTCATCTAATTTTGTTTCTTTTACTATTATTTCACAATATTTGATTAAATTTTATATTAAACAGCTAAATCCTTGTATAAACTTTTTCAGGAACGCATAACAAAATGTGCAATAAGTTACGTGGAGAAATATTTTGAATGAAATTTTAGAAACAGTTCATCTTCATCCTCACCTTGTCAAAATCTTTAAAAAAAAGTTACAAAAGTTCTAAGATGGGCTGTTTCTAATTCATTAGTGTTCAAATATTAGTACAGCATTCCAAAATTTGTTTTCACTGATGTTGATAAATATTTTGACAAGGCGAGGGGGAAGATATCCAGGCCTGGACATCTTCCCCCTCACCCTGTTAAAATCTGAAAAACTGTTACAAAAATTGTAAGATTGGCTAGATAAGATTTAAGACCTAAGAAAGTTAAAACTCTGTTTCTCAGGCCCTCCCACATGGTCATTTTGGCTCTCTTTTTATAACCAATGCAAACTTTTAAAAAAAAAATTGAATGGTTTATGACTGCTATTTTACCCAAGTTTATAAAACCAATAAATTTGTCCCTTGAGTGCACAAGGCTTTGCAATGCTTTAGCATTGCAAAGCCTTCTTGCTCTCAAGGGACAAAATGTACCACCATCCATGCTATTTTGTAGATTATGAGGCCTAAAACATAAAACAAATCAAGAATATGAACTTTTGATACAAAGAAATAATCACAGAAATAAAAAATAAAATAAAAAACAGCCTGCCTGCATGCAATTTAAAAAAAAATGGACTGAGAAACAGAAGATCTACTTTGTGGGGCCTAATAGTATCTCATTAAAATAAATATATATACTGAGTCAAAAAAGAAAGTATAATAAACTTTGAGGAGCAATTTTTTTAGTATTATCAACTTTAATCCCAAACAAATTATTGTAAAGTCATATTTCGAGTCTGGCTGTATGAATTTGCATAATTTCATGTTCTTACTGGTGTCAGCGTCATGTCAGGACATCGCAATTCAGACATGAGGTGAAATGAAAAGTTCACACATGCAGTCAATAGCGTGTATGTCCACCGTTTGTCTCTTGGATGGCAAAACATAGATGGCGCATGGACCAAATAAGTCTCTGGATGTCACACTGTGGTATTGCGTTCCTCTCCTGCCTTTACGTAAATCGCCTAACGTCTGAAGATTATGAAGTTGTACCTGATGGTCCAATTGATCCCAAAGATGCTCGATTGGCGACAAATCTGGCAAAAGTGGGGGTCAGGGAAGAAGTTTGATGCTCTGCTCCTCAAGAAAGTTACGACAGATACACGCCACGTGACATCGGGCATTGTCTTGCTGGAATAACTGTAATCGTTGAACAACGGGACAACAACAGCGTTAAGAATTTCATCCCTATATCGCTGTCTATTCAGATTACCATCGATGAAGATCAACTGCATTCGATGATGCAAGAAGATTCCTGCCCAAACCATTACACTACCCCTGCCAAAACGGTCGCATTCCCACACGCAAGCATCAGAAAACCGTTCTCCTCATCGGCAATACTCTTGCCCTACCATCAGTGAACCGACAAAATCATGATTCATCACTAAAAAGAACTGTGCTCCAACACTGCTGAGTCCAATGAACATGCTGACAGACTCATTCCATTCTGACTGTACGATGACTTTGGGTAAGGATTGGCCCGTGGTATGGACGCCTACTTCGGATGCTGGGTTCAGCGAGTCTGTTGTGGACAGCTTGTGCACTGATTCTATTGTTAGTTCTACCAGGAGAAATTGCTGCTGTCCTTGTTGCCGGAAGGAAGCGATCTTGCAAGTGGGACATCCTGATGTGTCTTGTACAGGGGTCGTAACTCTTTGTTGACGTGAATGCGGTCAGTCGGCAGTAGATCCAGTGGTTCTATACCTTCCAATGAGACGGTAAATAATGGCCACAGTGACTCCGAACTCAGCAGCGAGCTCATCTGGAGGTATCCCAGCCTCATGCATACCAATGGCACACAACCTCTGATATATTTTTATACTATAAACCAATGGCCCAGACTAGCTGGTGCAAACCCAAAGTAATCAAGGGCCTAACACAAATTTTGAACCTCCCAATCCCCGAAATTTGCTTGCAAAACCGAAAATTAAAAGTCCTATCTGGTCCTCCATACTTTTACTCTCTGCGCATGTGCAGCCATCAGGAAGTGATTAGAATTGGCGCGAACATCATTCTTTATTTGCACTAAATTCAACAACAATGAACTGACATTTGTGCTTTAAAATCTCCTTTTTTGAGGATGCCAGACACAAATCAATGCAAGAATTGGTGGATCCAAGGCTGTTATTGGATGATGGAAGTGTTCAACGGTGGTTTTAGACGTTCAGGGCTGTAACTTTATAATAATTATAAAATTATTTCATGATTCCCAATTTTGGGACATACGCCTGACGTAATCATTTTTGACTGTTTGTTAAGTGTTCCTTCCCTATCCTTCCAAGAACCCTTCCTGTTAAACTCTTAAGCTTTTTGGCTATTTTTTATTGAAATTTTTTATTCAATTTCTTGGGAGTTTAACATGTATTAAATAATATTTATTCTGTTTTTCCCCATGGTTATGTCCTCACCATAGGGGTGTTAGGTCATTTAGTCTTGCATCTTCTATCCGATGTATCATTTTTTCTTTGTATGAAGATCTAGCTTTGCATCTGGTAGCATTTAAATTGGTTTCTGACTTTGGGTCTTTTTGTATGCCTGATGTCTTGTTTCCGGTTTTTCATTGACATTGTTTACATTGACAACGTCCTCATATATAGGTAGTATTTTGTATTCTATTACTGTAGAATTACTGTAGGATACATGGATTATTATTCCGGTAGTGTAGCTCAATAAATTTGGATTTTGTCCACACTTAGGCTCTATCGGATGCCCTTGGGCTCTTCATGTTCCTTTTGGGAACTTAGGCATTTTTAAAAAAAAATATTTTCAAAAAATATTTTGAATTTAATTTTAATTGCTATTATTCATGTATCTTAATTATGTATAATTATATATTTTGTTGTGGAGTTTGGAAGAGTGATATCGACTTTAGTCGATGCACTTCTGTGGACTCTTGTCATACTTGTGTTCACTGGGATGACTAATGTTGGAGACAGGTGTCACGGTACATTGTTGGCGGTGAGGTTCTGAGGCCAGGCCTCTCACCACGTTATAATTCATTTTTTCAGTTTCTATTTCAGAGGAACATGAACATGGTGATGATATTGTGGCGCCCATCCAAGTATGCTACCGTTGGGGCCAAATGTTGTTATAAGAAACTTGCACGAGACGGAGCATATGTCCACCCGCCGCTCGGGACGCTCCTTCTAGTCTTCATCCGGGGTCGGATTCAGTCACGGCTTTCTCCGCTATGCTATTAAAGCACACACGACCCCAGGCTAGCTACCCGACTTCAGATATCCAGTCAGCATGTAGTAGAAGCCAGAAGTTTCTCTATGGGATGCTCGGCTAGATCTGGGGTGTTTGGAGAACCCTCTCTGTCCCGTTAACAGTCGGGATAGACTGTGTCTTGTGAGAAACCATATTGAGTCGGAACACGCATCGAAAAGTTCCTTCCACACTGCAGCCGAGGCCGGCGGCTGTTATGTCTTCTTTTACTTACATGGAAGCGCACGAAAGAGGATTAGTCTAGAAGTTTCTAAACGGGATACTCTGCGAGATCTTGGGACAAATCGCGAGTGCAGAGCATTTTTTTGTCCCGATAACAGTCGGGGACGTCTGTTTTGTGTTGTAAGAAACTTCAATGAGGAGAAGCATCCGTCCTATGTGACGAGTTGGGATGCTTTTTCTGCACTTCAGCCAGGGTCGGCAGTGGTTTCGGCTTCCTCTTCTTCCATGGATATGCACGATAAGGGATAGATGCCTACAAGTTTCTAACGGAACGCTCGGCGAGGTCTGGAGCAGACTGCGAGGTGGAGAACTTTCTCCTTTCTGTCAGCAGTCGGGGTCGACTGTTTTTGGTGCGAGAAACTTTAGTGAGTTGGGACGCCCGTTCACACTTGCAGTTCGGGATGCTTCTTCCACACTGCAGCTGGATTCGGTGGCAGCTATGGCATCTTCCTTTGCTTCATTAATGAAGCTCGTTGACCACAGACTAGCTATCTGACTGCGCAGGTTCAGGTTGATAGCTAGTCGTTTGAGACTAGTACTACCGTTTAACAGACTCTGATGGTGAGCTATCAGATGATGTGGTCCAGTCATCCGTTCGGTAGGATGGAGTTGACCATATTTGCAGATGGAACATTTGGATGGTGAGAGGGATAAGGAGTGTGAGTCTCCATCTCTCACAGAAGGGCACTTTTAAGACTATGAAAAGTCTTAAGCTCTTAAGAATATTGTTCCTTCTGAATATAAGTCTGCGTTTAGATGAGCAGGCTGAGGATGTAAATATGTCCCTACCTGCATCATTTAATATATGCTCAGAAATAATGGAATGTGCTGTTTCATTGAAAAGAGCAAATCTGGACACAGTGTCCTAAGCAGATAACCTTACCAGAGCTATGGCGCAATGTCTCAATGGAAAGAAATTTGAGGACGTGGTTCCTCGCTAAGAGTTCTTTCCAGGGCAGTCATGTATGCCACGTACAACTCCACATGGACAGGGAATTTGGAGTTGGTAAGACGTGATGCTGCCCTTGCGTCAGCATCACTTATAGATGACAAGGTGAAAAGCTCTCTCTGAGTCGCTCCGGTTACTGGGAATATACTATTTGACGACAAGCTTGCATTGATATAGGAGCAGGCCACAAGAAGCTTCCAGTGCTCTGCTATTAAAGTCGCTGCCTCATCAACACACTTCAGCAGACCGGGGTAAGCGAGGCTGTTCTGCTTCTAAGAAAGCATCATGAGAATGTCTTGCAAGGATACAATAACCCTCTTATATTTACTCTGGAAGTCATTATAGCAACTCGGGACAGGGGCATAGGTCTGATCAAGGCTATGGATCAGACCCCCCTAGGCCGACGATTAACGGAAGGTTATTGTCTTCACGAGAAACTGGACGTTAATCACGGAAGAGAGTCGCTTCTAGTGGAGGTAAAGGCTCTCTTATTGAAGGGAACAATTGAGGTCAACGAGATGAGCTTCTTCGTGGGGAGGATGTAGTTTATCCTCCCGTAAGCATCCAAGTCGTACAGGTGATGGACATGACCTCTATTGCTTGCCAGTTGACGGAAGATTATCAACTTCACGAGAAACTGGACATTAATCATGGAAGTTCCTTTCAAAGAGAGTCGCTCCTAGTGGAGGTAAAGGCATTCTTAATGAAGGGAACAATTGAGGTTGTCGAGAATAGATTTCGGTTGCTTGCCACTTGGCAGTAGGTTATCAACCTTGCAAAAGTGGATAAATTATGGAAGATCATTGGATGAGAATGTTGTCTCGCCAGGCCTGCAGCTATCAGCCCGAGCATGCTCCACTTACAAGAATACTTGTTAGACAAATCTTCCAAGAGAGGCTTTACTTCTGGAGGTATAGCTTTCCTATTGAAGAAAAGCTTTAGACGTCGTCAAAATTATTCTCCAGGTTTTTATCATCACCTGTTTCTCGTCCTGAATCTGGATGGATAGTGCATAGATAGGCTGAGATATGCCTTTGCATCAAGACAATTACGTCATTGTGGACACCATAGTAGCCTTCAGTACGGTTACACCGGTCTCTTAGGTTAAGCTCTGTCCGCTGTCTTTTGGGAATAAAACCGAAAAAGATACTGTGCTTTTCGGTTTGTTTTTCCTAGGTGTCATAGACTTGAGTCTTATTGTTACACCATAGTAGCCTAGCTAAAATCATGAGTGAGATTTTTTCAGTATTATGCAGTGGCATAACTGAATTTATTATCTCTTGGGACTGTGGTCTCTTTGGGAATTCAGGGATGTTTATATAGCGGCTCTTCATTCCCTACCTTGTGCGATGATAATTGTAAGTCTCCATTAAGTGAGCCTTCAAGGTCGCAACTTACACCAATATATCGTGTCTTCACATAGATGGAGACTTATAAGTTTTGGCTAGTGTTGTAAGTCTCCTTAGGGACTTCTGGGGCCTCAGTTATTAGCTTTTAATGGTCTTCATGTACAGGAAGACCTTTAGCTGCTTCAGCTAGGCTGAGTTAGTTGTCCTATCGGACATGATACCGTTTGTTAGAGTAGGTTATTCTCTTCAAACCGGTATGGTTTGGTGTGAGTTATTATGTTAATACGGTGTATTTGTTCTTCACATCCTTCTCCACCCTTAGTGGCATTATGGAGTCGGTCAGAGGTGAGGGAGCCTTGCTGTTCAAATACTATTTGATGACTAACACAAGAATGATTCAAGTAATGTGGGTGGGTGGTTCGATATGATTTTGAATCCCCCACCCCGCCTCCCCACCGCCTATGTGTTAAGAGGCGATTGCTGGGCAAGACGTATTTCACTTTCTGTAAGTCTCGTATGCATTTAAGTATTTACATGCATTTCATGACTTCTCGATTGGCAGCTGGGTCATGTTTGTTAGTATTACTTCCCTCCCCTCTCCTGAACCCTTCTGTTATACTCCCAAGCTCTTTCAGCTTTTTTATTGAAGAATTTTTTATTAAATTCTTAGGAGTTTAACTTGTAAAACGAAATAGGTATTCGTTTCATCCCCTATGTTTATGTCCTGTTCATTTCTGTTCAGGACGTTTTGTATTCTTGCATCTTCTACCAGATGCATTGTTTTTTCTTCATATGAAGATCTAGCTTTGTATCAGGTGGTTGTTGATTGGTTACTGACTTTAGGCATTTGTTGTGCCTGTTGTTGGTTAGTTTCTGGTTTTTCCCCTTGACGTTGTTGTCTGTTCAATAACATTTTGGATTCGTATTAATTCAGTGTTTAGTTAAAAACAATTATTGTTTTTTCTATTAGGATACATATTATATCTTATTCCAGTAGTTTAGCTTTAATTAGTTAGTGCTTGTCCACACTTAGGCTCTATCGGGATGCCCTTGGGCTCATGTGGTTCCCTTGGGGCACTTAGGCTTCATTCAAAATTTTTCGAAATTCTTTTTAAAATTTATTTTGAAAATTTGTGTGATTGTCTATGTTATGTATCCTTGCGATATTTATTCCGTATTATTATTGGGAGTGCAGCAGACTTATGTTTTTGGCTTCATTATTATTGTATCCATTATAATAATTGGTACTTAGTGTAAGTCCAGGAAGCCTTGGGATTAAAGGCTTGTTGTTTGCCGATAGCCTTACACTCCTTCAGTACTTGTACTATGGGATGCAGATGTTGGAAACGGATGTCGACCTGTGTGGTGGACGGTGAAGTTCCGATGTAGGAGCTTTCACCGCTGTCTAATACAAGTCTTTCAGCCTCTTTTTCAGAGGAACAAGAACATGTTGATGGTACTTTGACACCTGTCCGTTACGTGCTGCCGTCATTGCACTCCGATGAGGCCCGCTCTGATGAGTAAACAGAGCTAGCTGCCAAGGTGCTCATGATATTTGCACAGGATTAAAGCCGTTAGAAGCATAATTCTCTGCATGCAGCTAACTCGACTGGTGAAGCGGTCGTCCCTATATGGGAGCTGGGTAGATCCGTTGCGGTCAAATAGTATAATGTGGGTAGAGCAAGCACCTCATAATATAAAGCTCACCCAGCGACGATAGCAAAAGAAGAAGAAGACTGAAAAAGTTTCTCTACGGGACGCTCGGCGAGATCTGGGGTCAGATCGCGAGTTGGAAAACCCTCTCCATCCCGTTAGCAGTCGGGGTCGACTGTGTCCGTTGTGAGAAACTATAATGAGTCGGAACATGCGTCGGGTTGTTCCTTCCACACTGCAGCTGGGGTCGGCTGCAGTTGTGGCTTCTTCTAACATGGAAGCACATGCAAAGGGGATTAGCCTACAAGTTTCTCAATGGGATACTCGGCGAGATTTGGGGTCAGATCACGAGTTGGAGAGTGTTCTCCATCCCGTTAGCAGTCTGGGTCAACTGTTTTCTGTCATGAGAAACTTCAATGAGTCAGAGCAGCCGTCTGAAATGTGTGAATCGGGATGCACCTTCGACACTTCAGCCAGGGTTGGCTGTTGTTACGGCTTCCTCTTCTTCCATGAAAATGCATGCTAAGGGGTAGAAGCCTACAAGTTTCTAAACGGAATGCTCGGCGAGGTCTGGCTCCAGACCTCGAGCTGGAGAACCCCCTCCGTTCTGTGAGCAGTCGGGGTTGACTGATTTCGATTTGAGAAACTTTAGTGAGTTGGGACGCCTGTTCACGCTTGCGGTTCATGGCGCACCTTCCACACTGCAGCCGGGGCTGGTTGCAGCTATGGCTTCTTCCTCTGCTTCAACAATGAAGCACGTTAGACCACAGACTAGCTATCCGCCATCGCATGTTCATGCTGTTCCACGGAGATGTTCCCAGTCTTCACCACCAAAGTCGGATTAACCTGTAGCTAGTCATTTGAGGCATATTCACATGAGACATGCATCGAAAGATCTTGGGTCAGATCTCTGTCCTGTGAGTAGCATATGGTGAAGAAGTGGATAATCACTGCTCTGAAAGCCTCATTCACGGACCTGTGCAGATTGCGCAGTGTATCGCAGCATCCCAGTAGTTGTAAGTTTAGCCATCAACAGGCTCCAGTAGTGAGCTGCCGGACGGTGCTGGGTCGGTCCAGTCATCTGTACATTCAGATTGTGTTGACCATGTTTTCAGATGGAACATTCAGATGGTGAGAGGGCTACGGAGGTTGATTCTCCATCCCTCACGGAACGGCACATTAAGACTATAAATTTTTATTCATAAGCTCTTCGAATCTTGTTCCATCTGAACAAAAGTCTGCGTTTGCTAGGCAAAAAACAGCTTCAGGTACCGGGCGAAGGAAAGACAAAGATCTTTCCTTCCCAGATCTTTTGGCTTAGGGTGTGAAAGGCTTTTGGTCTGATTAACCACGCCTCTCTTGGCTTAGCAGTAGTATAAGAAAGGCATGATCTATTCCTTACGAATAGAAGATTGATAGCTGTCTTGTTTGGAATAGAGCCGTTCGAAGGAATAAGTATGTCTTTTCCTTCTCGGTGTTGTATTCCTAGGCGTCATAGGCATTTAGTGCTATTGTGGATGCCATGGTAGCCTTATGTACTGTTAGAGTGGTCTTTTCTTATACTAGCAGCTAACATCATAAGTCTCCGTTTAGTGAGCTGTCTTAAAGCCATAGGGTAACACACAGATATCTGTCTTCACCGATATGACTTCTAGGCTGTGTTAGCTATGCTGAGACTGCTAGCTTTTTGGAATAAGGCCGTTAGAAAGAAAGATTATGTTTTCCTTCTCGGTGTAGTATTCCTAGGCGTCACAGGCAATTTGTCCTGTTGTTGTCGTCTTAGTTTGGCTTATGTGAATTAAGTGCGGTCTGTGTTTATATATCATTAGTGGCTAACGTCATAGTGGCCGTATATATTTAACAGTGATGTTTTCTTATACATTGCGGCTAACATTGTAAGGCTCCATTTAGTGAGCTTTCGAAGGCCACAGGTGACACAGATATTTGTCTTCATGGAGACAAAGACTAATAAACTGAGTTAGCTAAGCTGAGACTACTGTCTCTTTGGAATTACGTCCGTTAGAAGGGTGGTCCTTTATTCCTTACCTTGAGCGACTAATGTTGTAAGTCTCCATTTAGTGAGCTTTCAAAGTCACAAGTTTCACCGAGATATCTGTCTTCATGGGATGAATACTTATTAGCTGCGCTAGCTAATCTGAGGCTGCTGTCTCTTTGGAATTAGGGCCGTTAAAAGGAAAGTGTATGTTGTTTCCTTCTCGATGTTGTATTCTTAGGCGTCTGGGGCTTTTAGTCTTTTTGTTGACGCCTTATAAGAAGCAAGTGCGGCCCTTTTTCCCTTAACTTGAGCGACTAACGTTGTAAGTCTCTGTCTGGTGAGCTTTCTAGAATCACAAAAATTACACCGAGATATCGTTTCTTCACGGAGATGAAGTCTTCTAAGCTTCCTCAGCTAGGCTGAGACCGCTGCCTTTTGGGAATAGAACTGCCAAAGGAAAGAGTTCATATTTTCCTTCTCGATGTTTTCCTTAGTGTCACAGACTTTAGTCTTATTATTGACACTATAGTAGCCTAGATAGAATTATGAGCTGTGTTTTTTCCCTATCATTAGCAGCTTGCATTGTAAGTCTCCTTTAGTGAGCTTCTAGGGCCACAGTTAACAGCCATTAATTGTCTTCACCAATAGGAAGACATTTAGCTTGTATGCATTCAATTATATGCATGTTTTTCATTGCTCTTTGATTGGTGGGTGGGTTGTGGTCTAACGGCGACATCAGGGGCGCATCCACTCTTTAGTGGGTTTGCTTCCTGTGGTTGGTCGTTCATAAGTTGTATATGAGCATATGATTCCTGAACAGTAACTGTTTTTGGATTCCGAATTCTTTCATGAATACATTCAGTTGATATTGCTAGCCTACGTGTTCCTGTGTGGCAGGCATGTCGGTTATCTGGGCGACATTCTCCAAATGTGGCAGTTAGTCCACTCTGAGAAGTTACACTCAGAGCTGTCTGCTTTTCTTACAATGTATGAGTCTATTCCTCAGGTTATTCGCACTAACGCCGTTTTATTCCTTCAGTTTCCTGATTATTTTTGTATCGCTCAGTCACGCCGTTGATACAGGCAGTATTCAGACGAGGGTACAGGCCGGATTCTGTTGATTGCATGCATATTTATTTATTAGTAGGCAGACGTATTATTGAATAGATTCTCTTAAATTGTTGCTGTGCGTTAGTATAGAGCTTATGAGAATTTTGGGGCTAGTTGGATCAGTTATGGAGTTTCCAACAGGCCGTCTATGCATATGTTCTCAATTTTTGGCTTCATTATTCGGAGTGGTATATTCTTTCTCCGAACAGTCATTGGTTTTAATGGACCTAGGGAACAATGAATTATATGGGGATGGTCCGTGACAGGTTTTTTGATCGTATCCCATTCCATGATCTGAATCCAGTCTTCAACCGTAAGCGGTTCACATTCACAAGGGAAATTCCTGTTCTCATGTATTTGAAGGTTACAATTTCTAGGTTCATTACTGGAATTAATTGTACACCTGAACGTGGTCACCTGTTGGTTGGCTCAGAAGTGTATAAGTTCTATCAGATAACTTTCCATTGGGATTCAGTTGGACAAGTTTAAGGTTGTTCATATTAATATCACCAGTTTTCGACCTATCTATGTATTCCAGATGCAGCATACTTTTAGAAGCTTGTGATTTTAATAACTGGGATCGCCACGGTATAGCCTTAGCTGCTGATGTGGCATGGAGCACCAATAAATTAATAATAATTAATAGCTGGGTGCCTTTTAGGCAAATATATATATTATTCGGTATCACTTTTTCACTGATTCCAGACCGCTTCCCTCTTTGTTTTGAAGATTATTCCTTCAAAAAAATAAGTGTGTAATTGTGAGTGAAGCTGTTATCTTCTGTAGATTATTCTGATCTTTTGTACAGTGTGTTACATTATGTATGGTGTGTGTTTGTGGGCATTAGTCTCTCACTCTCGGACATGCCTTTCCTAATTTTAAGTGTCTTATTCCGGATTGGCCTTAAAATTGGGGGCTCGTTACACCCAGTTAGCGTAATCATCTATGCTAAATTATCGGGAATTACTTGGATGTTGCTCCTTATTTTGGGGTATGCCTTCTCTGTTGTTGTATAGAGAGAAATATAGGTAATTCCTTTAAATTTTAATCTCGTTTTCACCTTGGGAGTTCTAATGCAGGCTAAGGAACTGTATTTTGGTCTACAATTCCGAGGCCCTCTGCCTTTTTACGATTCAGCGAAGTCTGGGCCATTGGTTTTAGTATAAAAATATGATAAATTTAAAGTAATATGTATATTTTTTATACTTAACAATGGTCCAGACGCGGATGTTCCTCCCATGAGTGGGCACTCATACATCCCTGCTGAGTTATCACTTCAGTAGGCACAACCAGGAAGATTGATGTTCATGCCAATTCCGGTCTCTTCCTGAGTACTGCGCATGCGCAAGTACTAAAAGTGTGGAGGGCCAGATAGGACTTTTAATTTTCAGTATTGTATGCAAATTTTGAGGACTGGGGGGGTTCAAAATTTTTGTTTGTCCCTTAATAATATTGAGGTTGCACCAGCTAAGTCTGGGCCATTGGTAAGTATAAAAAATATACAAATTACTTTAATTTATCATTTTCGGTTAACTGTGGCATTTTTTAAAATGTCGGAAGACAAAAACTAGCGTGTTTCTCAATAACCCAGGCTCTCTAGCACAACATAACAAAATTGTATACGGTTGGGTGGACAACAACAACATGTCATTAAACTCTTTACATGACTTCTTGTCCACAAACATGCAACATCTGAACTATTAAATTTCATCCTTTATGCTATTTTATCACATTTATTGTCCCCCGACCCTTCGGATGACTATTGTAATCAGCAGTGTCCGTCCGTCCGTCCGTCCGTCTGTCCGTGCGTGCATCCGTCCGTCTGTCCATCACACCCTTGTCCGGATGATAACTTTAGTTTGGATGATTTTACTGAAACTAAATTTGGTATGTGTCTTACTTGGGTGGAAATGCAGGTCGAATTCGAAAATGGGCACGCTCCACTGATTTCTACTGGATTTATTCCCCTTTTTCGACTTAAAAAATACAGTTTTTGTGTTGTCCGGATGATAACTTTAGTTAGGATCATTTGATTGAAACGAAATTTAGTATGCTGCTTATTTGGGTGGAAATGCAGGTCAAGTTCGAAAATGGGCACGCTCCACTGATTTTTACTGGATTTATTCCCCTTTTTCGACTTAGAAAATACGGTTTTTGTGTTGTCCGGATGATAACTTTACTTTGGATCATTTGATTGAAACGAAACTAAGTATGTGGTTTAATTGGTTGGAAATACAGGTCAAGTTAAAAAATGGCCATGCTCTGCGAACAAATTGCATCCTAACAGCTCCCTTGAATTTGCCATCTTGGTCGGGGGACCGGGGGCATTGCCCTTGTTTCTATTATACTTTCTTTTTTGACTCAGTATATCTTTCTTCTTTCATGACTGTGATATATTTTGACAAGATGGGGGTGGGGAGGTTATCAGACCTGGACATCTCCCCCCACCCCCCCCACCCCCCCCCCCCCACCCCCCTTCACCCTGTCAAAATCTAAAAAAAAATTATAAAGGTTCTAAGAGTGGCTGTTTTAATTCACTGCTCTTTTTATTTAACAGTATAAGATTGAGAGATTTTTTTTCCCAAGTTTTCTATATTATTTTTTGACATGGGTGTGGGGAAGATAACCGGGTCTAGATATCTTCCCACCCCCACCCCTCTGTCACCTTGTCAAAGTCCTGTAGACATTCATATGACCTTTACAACCATTGTTTGGCCTTTGTTATGGTTTGGTGAGAGTGTAAATAAAACCTATTTATTTTTTTTTCAAATGGTTGCTATAGTTTTTGAATGGGTGAGGGAGAAGATAATCAGGCTTGGACATCCCCCCCCTCCCCCCTGCCCCCTGCCCCCCTCCCCCCTTTCCATTTTTAGCTCAACTTTGGCAAAGCCAAATTTGAGCTTATGCCATGGCCAGTCGTCTGTCATCCGCCTGGCCGTCTGTCCATCTGGCCATCTGTCCGCACTAACAAATGACTACTTATGTGGCTATGAGTTAGTAAAACAGGATACTTATGTGGTTAAAGTCTGTTACGTGGCTAGCCATCTCTTATTGTGTGGGGGTGGGGGGGGGGGGGGGGCATTGGGGGAGGGGGTGGATAAATGTAGAGTAGGGTTAGGGCATTCCAGGGTGGGGTTTAGGGGTGGGGTGGGTGTCAGTGAAGGGGTGTTAGAGTTATGTGGCTAGGCTTAGTGTTAGTTTAGGGTTAGGGGTGGGTAGGGTAAGAGACAGTAAAGGGTAGGGTTAGGGTTAGCTGACCCTCGAAAAATTTTCCTCCAAAAAACTTGTTTTATTATGTTGGACGTGTGTTTTAGGTTAGCCACCTAATATGTCCATAAAATAGCCTCATAAGTAGCCATTTGTTAGAATGTCTGTCTGGCCATCTGTCCGTCAACAATTCAATACGGCTCGGGCTAGAGGCCCTATTTATGAACCGATCTTTATGAAACTTCTTGGGTACCTTTGTTATGACCATGGGGTGAGAACGAGTATTTTTGGGTCCGATCCGAAGTTCAAGTTGGCCGCTGGCAGCCATTTTGTACAAAATTTGGTGCAATCAGATTTTTGAGCAGAACTTCCACATGAAAGCGCTGATTTGAATCATTTTTTGTATGAATATTTAGTACCATGGGATACATCACATATAAAACAAGGTTTTTTCTCGTGCAGAAATTATGCAAATTAGATGAACTTTGATTTTTTCAGTGCTACTTACACACAATAAGTACACATGTCAATACGGCTCGGGCTAGTGTCTGTATTTATGAACCGATCTTCATGAAGCATCTTGGGTACCTTTGTTATCACCTTTTTGGAATTATTCACTAAAAAGTGCAATATGAATGTCGCACTTTTTAGTGGATAATTTCAGAGTAATTCTGATTATTCAGCGTACGATAAAAATGCATCGTCAAATTAAGTTCGTTTTTTTTTAACCTGGCCCTATCGATAAATTACTTTGGAATTATTCACTAAATAGTGCAATATGAAATTCGCTCTTTTTAGTGGATAATTTCGGAGTAATTTTGATAGTTCAGTGTACAATAAAAATGCATCGTCAAATTAATTTCGTTTTTTTTTAACCTGGCCCATTGGATAAATTACTTTGGAATTATTCACTAAAAAGTGCAATATGAATGTCGCACTTTTAGTGGATAATTCCGGAGTAATTCTGATTGTTCAGCGTAAGATAAAAATGCATCGTCAAATAAATTTCGTTTTTTTTAACCTGGCCCTATCGATAAATTACTTTGGAATTATTCACTAAAAAGTGCAATATGAAAATACTTTTGGAGTAATTCTGATAGTTCAGCGTGCAATAAAAATGCATCGTCAAATTAATTTCGTTTGTCACAGGCAATTCGTCCTGTTGTTGTCGTCTTAGTTTGGCTTATGTGAATTAAGTGCGGTCTGTGTTTATATATCATTAGTGGCTAACGTCATAGTGGCCGTATATATTTAACAGTGATGTTTTCTTATACATTGCGGCTAACATTGTAAGGCTCCATTTAGTGAGCTTTCGAAGGCCACAGGTGACACAGATATTTGTCTTCATGGAGACAAAGACTAATAAACTGAGTTAGCTAAGCTGAGACTACTGTCTCTTTGGAATTACGTCCGTTAGAAGGGTGGTCCTTTATTCCTTACCTTGAGCGACTAATGTTGTAAGTCTCCATTTAGTGAGCTTTCAAAGTCACAAGTTTCACCGAGATATCTGTCTTCATGGGATGAATACTTATTAGCTGCGCTAGCTAATCTGAGGCTGCTGTCTCTTTGGAATTAGGGCCGTTAAAAGGAAAGTGTATGTTGTTTCCTTCTCGATGTTGTATTCTTAGGCGTCTGGGGCTTTTAGTCTTTTTGTTGACGCCTTATAAGAAGCAAGTGCGGCCCTTTTTCCCTTAACTTGAGCGACTAACGTTGTAAGTCTCTGTCTGGTGAGCTTTCTAGAATCACAAAAATTACACCGAGATATCGTTTCTTCACGGAGATGAAGTCTTCTAAGCTTCCTCAGCTAGGCTGAGACCGCTGCCTTTTGGGAATAGAACTGCCAAAGGAAAGAGTTCATATTTTCCTTCTCGATGTTTTCCTTAGTGTCACAGACTTTAGTCTTATTATTGACACTATAGTAGCCTAGATAGAATTATGAGCTGTGTTTTTTCCCTATCATTAGCAGCTTGCATTGTAAGTCTCCTTTAGTGAGCTTCTAGGGCCACAGTTAACAGCCATTAATTGTCTTCACCAATAGGAAGACATTTAGCTTGTATGCATTCAATTATATGCATGTTTTTCATTGCTCTTTGATTGGTGGGTGGGTTGTGGTCTAACGGCGACATCAGGGGCGCATCCACTCTTTAGTGGGTTTGCTTCCTGTGGTTGGTCGTTCATAAGTTGTATATGAGCATATGATTCCTGAACAGTAACTGTTTTTGGATTCCGAATTCTTTCATGAATACATTCAGTTGATATTGCTAGCCTACGTGTTCCTGTGTGGCAGGCATGTCGGTTATCTGGGCGACATTCTCCAAATGTGGCAGTTAGTCCACTCTGAGAAGTTACACTCAGAGCTGTCTGCTTTTCTTACAATGTATGAGTCTATTCCTCAGGTTATTCGCACTAACGCCGTTTTATTCCTTCAGTTTCCTGATTATTTTTGTATCGCTCAGTCACGCCGTTGATACAGGCAGTATTCAGACGAGGGTACAGGCCGGATTCTGTTGATTGCATGCATATTTATTTATTAGTAGGCAGACGTATTATTGAATAGATTCTCTTAAATTGTTGCTGTGCGTTAGTATAGAGCTTATGAGAATTTTGGGGCTAGTTGGATCAGTTATGGAGTTTCCAACAGGCCGTCTATGCATATGTTCTCAATTTTTGGCTTCATTATTCGGAGTGGTATATTCTTTCTCCGAACAGTCATTGGTTTTAATGGACCTAGGGAACAATGAATTATATGGGGATGGTCCGTGACAGGTTTTTTGATCGTATCCCATTCCATGATCTGAATCCAGTCTTCAACCGTAAGCGGTTCACATTCACAAGGGAAATTCCTGTTCTCATGTATTTGAAGGTTACAATTTCTAGGTTCATTACTGGAATTAATTGTACACCTGAACGTGGTCACCTGTTGGTTGGCTCAGAAGTGTATAAGTTCTATCAGATAACTTTCCATTGGGATTCAGTTGGACAAGTTTAAGGTTGTTCATATTAATATCACCAGTTTTCGACCTATCTATGTATTCCAGATGCAGCATACTTTTAGAAGCTTGTGATTTTAATAACTGGGATCGCCACGGTATAGCCTTAGCTGCTGATGTGGCATGGAGCACCAATAAATTAATAATAATTAATAGCTGGGTGCCTTTTAGGCAAATATATATATTATTCGGTATCACTTTTTCACTGATTCCAGACCGCTTCCCTCTTTGTTTTGAAGATTATTCCTTCAAAAAAATAAGTGTGTAATTGTGAGTGAAGCTGTTATCTTCTGTAGATTATTCTGATCTTTTGTACAGTGTGTTACATTATGTATGGTGTGTGTTTGTGGGCATTAGTCTCTCACTCTCGGACATGCCTTTCCTAATTTTAAGTGTCTTATTCCGGATTGGCCTTAAAATTGGGGGCTCGTTACACCCAGTTAGCGTAATCATCTATGCTAAATTATCGGGAATTACTTGGATGTTGCTCCTTATTTTGGGGTATGCCTTCTCTGTTGTTGTATAGAGAGAAATATAGGTAATTCCTTTAAATTTTAATCTCGTTTTCACCTTGGGAGTTCTAATGCAGGCTAAGGAACTGTATTTTGGTCTACAATTCCGAGGCCCTCTGCCTTTTTACGATTCAGCGAAGTCTGGGCCATTGGTTTTAGTATAAAAATATGATAAATTTAAAGTAATATGTATATTTTTTATACTTAACAATGGTCCAGACGCGGATGTTCCTCCCATGAGTGGGCACTCATACATCCCTGCTGAGTTATCACTTCAGTAGGCACAACCAGGAAGATTGATGTTCATGCCAATTCCGGTCTCTTCCTGAGTACTGCGCATGCGCAAGTACTAAAAGTGTGGAGGGCCAGATAGGACTTTTAATTTTCAGTATTGTATGCAAATTTTGAGGACTGGGGGGGTTCAAAATTTTTGTTTGTCCCTTAATAATATTGAGGTTGCACCAGCTAAGTCTGGGCCATTGGTAAGTATAAAAAATATACAAATTACTTTAATTTATCATTTTCGGTTAACTGTGGCATTTTTTAAAATGTCGGAAGACAAAAACTAGCGTGTTTCTCAATAACCCAGGCTCTCTAGCACAACATAACAAAATTGTATACGGTTGGGTGGACAACAACAACATGTCATTAAACTCTTTACATGACTTCTTGTCCACAAACATGCAACATCTGAACTATTAAATTTCATCCTTTATGCTATTTTATCACATTTATTGTCCCCCGACCCTTCGGATGACTATTGTAATCAGCAGTGTCCGTCCGTCCGTCCGTCCGTCTGTCCGTGCGTGCATCCGTCCATCTGTCCATCACACCCTTGTCCGGATGATAACTTTAGTTTGGATGATTTTACTGAAACTAAATTTGGTATGTGTCTTACTTGGGTGGAAATGCAGGTCGAATTCGAAAATGGGCACGCTCCACTGATTTCTACTGGATTTATTCCCCTTTTTCGACTTAAAAAATACAGTTTTTGTGTTGTCCGGATGATAACTTTAGTTAGGATCATTTGATTGAAACGAAATTTAGTATGCCGCTTATTTGGGTGGAAATGCAGGTCAAGTTCGAAAATGGGCACGCTCCACTGATTTTTACTGGATTTATTCCCCTTTTTCGACTTAGAAAATACGGTTTTTGTGTTGTCCGGATGATAACTTTACTTTGGATCATTTGATTGAAACGAAACTAAGTATGTGGTTTAATTGGTTGGAAATACAGGTCAAGTTAAAAAATGGCCATGCTCTGCGAACAAATTGCATCCTAACAGCTCCCTTGAATTTGCCATCTTGGTCGGGGGACCGGGGGCATTGCCCTTGTTTCTATTATACTTTCTTTTTTGACTCAGTATATCTTTCTTCTTTCATGACTGTGATATATTTTGACAAGATGGGGGTGGGGAGGTTATCAGACCTGGACATCTCCCCCCACCCCCCCACCCCCCCCCCCCCCCACCCCCCTTCACCCTGTCAAAATCTAAAAAAAAATTATAAAGGTTCTAAGAGTGGCTGTTTTAATTCACTGCTCTTTTTATTTAACAGTATAAGATTGAGAGATTTTTTTTCCCAAGTTTTCTATATTATTTTTTGACATGGGTGTGGGGAAGATAACCGGGTCTAGATATCTTCCCACCCCCACCCCTCTGTCACCTTGTCAAAGTCCTGTAGACATTCATATGACCTTTACAACCATTGTTTGGCCTTTGTTATGGTTTGGTGAGAGTGTAAATAAAACCTATTTATTTTTTTTTCAAATGGTTGCTATAGTTTTTGAATGGGTGAGGGAGAAGATAATCAGGCTTGGACATCCCCCCCCCTCCCCCCTGCCCCCCTCCCCCCCTGCCCCCCTCCCCCCTTTCCATTTTTAGCTCAACTTTGGCAAAGCCAAATTTGAGCTTATGCCATGGCCAGTCGTCTGTCATCCGCCTGGCCGTCTGTCCATCTGGCCATCTGTCCGCACTAACAAATGACTACTTATGTGGCTATGAGTTAGTAAAACAGGATACTTATGTGGTTAAAGTCTGTTACGTGGCTAGCCATCTCTTATTGTGTGGGGGTGGGGGGGGGGGGGGCATTGGGGGAGGGGGTGGATAAATGTAGAGTAGGGTTAGGGCATTCCAGGGTGGGGTTTAGGGGTGGGGTGGGTGTCAGTGAAGGGGTGTTAGAGTTATGTGGCTAGGCTTAGTGTTAGTTTAGGGTTAGGGGTGGGTAGGGTAAGAGACAGTAAAGGGTAGGGTTAGGGTTAGCTGACCCTCGAAAAATTTTCCTCCAAAAAACTTGTTTTATTATGTTGGACGTGTGTTTTAGGTTAGCCACCTAATATGTCCATAAAATAGCCTCATAAGTAGCCATTTGTTAGAATGTCTGTCTGGCCATCTGTCCGTCAACAATTCAATACGGCTCGGGCTAGAGGCCCTATTTATGAACCGATCTTTATGAAACTTCTTGGGTACCTTTGTTATGACCATGGGGTGAGAACGAGTATTTTTGGGTCCGATCCGAAGTTCAAGTTGGCCGCTGGCAGCCATTTTGTACAAAATTTGGTGCAATCAGATTTTTGAGCAGAACTTCCACATGAAAGCGCTGATTTGAATCATTTTTTGTATGAATATTTAGTACCATGGGATACATCACATATAAAACAAGGTTTTTTCTCGTGCAGAAATTATGCAAATTAGATGAACTTTGATTTTTTCAGTGCTATTTACACACAATAAGTACACATGTCAATACGGCTCGGGCTAGTGTCTGTATTTATGAACCGATCTTCATGAAGCATCTTGGGTACCTTTGTTATCACCTTTTTGGAATTATTCACTAAAAAGTGCAATATGAATGTCGCACTTTTTAGTGGATAATTTCAGAGTAATTCTGATTATTCAGCGTACGATAAAAATGCATCGTCAAATTAAGTTCGTTTTTTTTTAACCTGGCCCTATCGATAAATTACTTTGGAATTATTCACTAAATAGTGCAATATGAAATTCGCTCTTTTTAGTGGATAATTTCGGAGTAATTTTGATAGTTCAGTGTACAATAAAAATGCATCGTCAAATTAATTTCGTTTTTTTTTAACCTGGCCCATTGGATAAATTACTTTGGAATTATTCACTAAAAAGTGCAATATGAATGTCGCACTTTTAGTGGATAATTCCGGAGTAATTCTGATTGTTCAGCGTAAGATAAAAATGCATCGTCAAATAAATTTCGTTTTTTTTAACCTGGCCCTATCGATAAATTACTTTGGAATTATTCACTAAAAAGTGCAATATGAAAATACTTTTGGAGTAATTCTGATAGTTCAGCGTGCAATAAAAATGCATCGTCAAATTAATTTCGTTTGTATTATCACATCATAATATTCACATCATTCGCACCTCTGACTTCAGAGTGTGAGCACCTGATTAATCAATCATGGATACACTGGAATTACCAGAAAGACTCGTCAGAACCATCTCAGCTCTGGGCATCTCTTGCCCTGTCACCTGGACTGTCCAGGAGACAGGTAAGAGAGTCCACCTGAGCCTGGAATTTGAAATAGAGACAACCAAGTCACTACCCCCTTCGGGGAGAGGTAATACCTTTGGCGAGAGGATTCCCTCCCCCACTGGTCCTCACCAGAAGGGGCACGGAGGCACTGAAGAGAGAAAGAGAAAGAACAGGAAGAAGAGTCCATCGACCAAGCGCAGGGACGCCCGGCTCTTGGAGGCCTCCCGGAAGGGGAAGAAAGAGGTGAGCGAGAGGATGCAGGTTCTGGAGGCAGTCGCCAGTTCCCCTCCTAGTACCACTAGTACACCCAACCAACTGCCAGCTCCTGAGCTGGTACTGTTGGATGAGGAGGAACGTCTGGTGGAGACTGAGGAGGAACTGGAGGTTGCGTTTTCACCACCTCCCACCCCTCACTTCCTTCTCTACCGGATAGCTCGGGTGTGTCGATCACAGCAAAATAGCCACCTCAGTCTGCAGCCACCACCGAAGACATGAAGAGAGCAATAGAATGAGCAATTGAGATAGGACAACAAGCCATCTCCGAAACCCGCGAGTTCGGGGGAAAATCCCAGGCAAACTCCAAAAAGGCATTAGACGCAATCCAGTCACTAAACTCAACATCATCGACTTCCACATTATCATCTCAACCACCTCCAAAGAAAAAGAGCCGGAAGAAGCCC
The DNA here is from genome assembly GCA_031216915.1 of Pictodentalium vernedei. Classification (NCBI taxonomy): domain Eukaryota; kingdom Metazoa; phylum Mollusca; class Scaphopoda; order Dentaliida; family Dentaliidae; genus Pictodentalium; species Pictodentalium vernedei. The sequence continues at coordinate 234,364,681 of CM062295.1, forward strand.
GTGCGGGGGTAAGCCTCCCCCTCCTTCCTTCTCCTCCTCTACCACACCTTGACATTCAACAAAAAACAAACAGTCAACGAGGGTCGAAAGGGACTTGCCCAAAACCGTCCCTGCACGACTTCGGTGCGCGAAACCATTCCGTCCGAGCTTTTTAGTTTCTGCATTTTCGTCAGTTGGATTATCCCGGGAATTTGTCGTGACAGGGGAGAACAAAAACTAGTCTGATATTTTGACCTCCTTCCAATGTTAACAGATTTTTTTTCTTAGCTATCGTGTACAAAAATTACGTAACATAAATATTGTAGTAGTGTAATAAAAAGTCAGATCATGTGGACTCCACGGGAATTGCCGTGTTCGTTATTAATTCTGTGGGCAAGTAGGTAGCATGCCCACGGTCTAGAAAAATCTCTGTCCACAGAAATTTATGTGGGCAGTTGAAAGGTAATTTGCCCACGGTTTTCCACAACCACTGTGGACATGTGGAAAAGTGACTGGCCATGACAACTGTACTGTATAGTACGGTTTTTTTTCTCATGCTGAAATTATGCAAATTAGATGAACTTTGATTTATTCAGTGCTACTTATACACTGTAAGTGCACATGTCAAAACGGCTCGGGCTAGAGGCTGTATTTATCAACCGATCTTCACGAAACTTCTTGGGTACCTTTGTTATCACCTTGGCTCAAGAACGAGTGTTTCAGGGCGCGGTCCAAAATTCAAGATGGCTGCCAGTGGCCATTTTGTACCAAAATTAGGTCCAATCAGTTTTTTGTCACAACTTCTATACAGCTTGTATTTATGAACTGATCTTTACGAAACTTCTTGGGTACCTTTGTTATTAGGTCATTACCTAGATGTTTGTCATTGCTGTGTCACATACTATACATGTACATGTCTCAACAAGTTGAGCTACAGTGTCATTGACACTTTCATTGTCACAAAAATTGCTGCAAAGGTTCTAAGATTGCCTATTTCTAAATCATTGCTCACGTTATTTAATAGTATAAGATTGGAAAAATTTTTTCCTTCCTGTTTTGCTGTGGAGGTGGGGGTCGGGGGCGGAGGAAGATAACCAGGCCTGGTTGTCAAAGTCCTGTAGACATTCATATGACCTTTACAACCATTATTTGGGCTTTGTTAAGGTTGGTGAGAGTGTAAATAAAACCAATATTTTTTTTTTAAATGGTTGCTATGGGAATGGGTGAAGGGGGAAGATAATCATATTTTGTCATGACTGTGATGACATGAACTTAAAAGGAAATATATAAATGTGTGTATTCAAGAGTTTGAACAAATTTTTCAATGTTAATGTGAGGTGGGGGGGGGGGGGGATATCCTAGGACATTTTCCCCCAGGCGGAAGATGTCCGGGGGGGGGGGGGGGGGAGGAAGATATCATGGCAAACTGGTATTCAGTTTAGAATATTGTACAGCCTTACACCTGCAATGCCATTTATTTGCCTTTCTGGGGCTGTTTTGGTGCCTCTGAATACCTATTAACCCCATGGGACCAAAATCCAATTTTGATCACTTTTTACTGCAAAAGAACATTTTCCCTAACATGCAGTCTTAGGGAAAACTTGAAGTTATATTATAAGCACCTTGGAAGTTGTTAGCTCACCTGAATGATGAATGATGCTGAAAGTGAATTTGAACATCAATAAATAATTGATAACAAATAAATTCAACTAACAGTTTTACTCTGTTTTGTTGTATGCTCTGTAAGGAAATATGATATTACTAAAATATGGTGTTATGATTTCTCTAATGAACTCTTCAGAATGTTTATGATGTAATTTTAATTTTTTTTCAGGATGGTGGAGGATTAGCATTTATCTGTATGGGCTTCCATCAGCATCTTTTAGTTGAAAAATGTTTGTTGGGTTCTGTATCAAAGTAAGTGTTTTATTAATGAATACTGGGTCCTGTGTGCATTTTGAGGGTGAGAAAATTGCTTTGCATTTTCTATTTAAATATCATCTGAAATTAGATGAAAGCATGGTAGACTTTCTCAATCTTGGAAATTGCAGAGAAAAGTACACCTAAAGTTTACCTCCCTCACTGAAAAACCTGCAAATTGATATATTATTTAAAATTCCAAAAAAGAATTATAGTTAAGAAACTAATAATTTGCTTTTGTCTGCTTTAGCATAGATGAGACATTGGCATAACTAATTCCGAACTTTGGCATCTGATGGCTGGCGTCCGACTGCAATGAACAATGGGTTATAACTTTTAAACCATTTAACCCATTACCCAGTGTAACGTCCAAAACCGTCCAGTGCTATTCTCAAAAATCGCCAATTAATTTTCATTATATTTTCATTTTTTGTCTCAAAAACATAGGTTATGGCCCCTCTTTGAAACAAGCTTGTAACAATGAGGGGTCATAACCTATGTTTTTAAGACAAAAAATGAAAAAAAATTAGTTATTCAAGAATTTTGTTTGTAAGTGTTGTCTGCTTTTTCATGTTAGGTAAATGGTTAAGTCATTCCTCCAACAACCTACCACACCAATGCAATATGCTTATGCTTCTTATTAAGTTCTTTTCTTGAAAGTAGCAGTTGTGAGCATTTTACAAGGATAAACCATGAAAACAATGAAAAAGTCAAAAGACTAAAATATCGACCGAAGCAGTGCGTTCCAGACAGGAAGTCCATGGTGCACAGCCAGATGTCCCATCCTTCCTCTCTACTGAGTACACCCTATTGTCCAACAGACATGTGCACTTGACTTCAGTTTCTCATTTTCAACCGCACTATTGGAGGTTAGAGTTTTCCATGACTCTTATGACAAAAACAAAGATTTAATGGCAGTTTTGAGCAATAAAGCCAGAAATGGTATGGAAATGGTGGATATGTTATGAAGTTGCTGTGAAGTGATTTCCATCATCTCATCTGGGGAGGGTGGGGGGGTGGCTTTGTAGGTAGAGTTGCAGGCTGCAAGTCTCAGTTCGAATCCCATGAGGGGACACGGTGGTGTTGTATACTAAGGCGTACTGCGCGTCGATGATGCACTTGTCTTCAACCAATGCTAACCCTGCTTGTGTAGAGTTAGTATGTTGGAGAGCAGACCATTGCTTGGTGGCTCTCTCAGGGGACTCCGGCTTCCTTCACCCGTAAAACTGTCGTCAAGATTAGCCATTGCACAGAAAAATGTGACCTTCAACACCAATAATAATAATAATAATAATAATAATCATCTCAACTATTCAGGGAAATGTCTTTTGTACATGATGTCTAAACACTTTTTAGCTCAACTTAACAACTTCAAGTTTTAGCAATTGGATTTGTACACCTGTCCATACATTCCTGTGTCCATCCACAATTTTTTTAGCACACTATACAGGCCGCAGCTCTCACCCAATCAGTTCTAAATTTTATTATGTGGCTTTCCGGCAATGTCTAGATGTGAGCTATCAAATTTGTCCGAATTTTGTTGAAAAGCATGTCTGCCAGTGGCTACCTTAGATTTGGCAAATACATTGTCAACAATTCCATTTGCACACCCTACAGGCCACATCTCTCAACCAACCAGTTCCAAATTTCATATTTGTCTTTATTGTCAACAATTCCATTTGCACACCCTACAGGCCACATCTCTCAACCAACCAGTTCCAAATTTCATATTTGTCTTTTGGGCAATGTCTAAATGGGAGCTATCAAATTTTTCTGGATTTCATTGAAAAACGTGGCTACCAGCAGCCATCTTGGATTTGCATGTAATTTCTGAACATTTCCATTGGCACATCATACAGGCCACATCTCTCCCCTGATCAGTTCCAAATTTTATACATGGCTTTGGGACAACGTCCAGATGGGAGCTATTGAATAGTTTTGAATTTCATTGAAAAACATGGCTGCCATTGGTCATCTTAGATTTGTGATATTAATTGTCAACAATTCCATTGGCATACCCTACAGACCGCATCTCTCACCCAATCTTTTTCAAATTTCATATGTAGCTTTGGTGTGATGTATAGATGGGAGCTATCAAATTTTCCATTAGCACACCCTACAAGCCACTATATTTTTATACTACAACCAATGGCCCAGACTTAGCTGGTGCAATCCCAACATTATTAAGGGCCAAACACAAATTTTGAATCCCCCAATCCCCAAAATTTGCATACAACAATGAAAATTAAAACTTCTATCTGGCCCTCCATACTTTTAGTACTTGTGCATGTGCAGTACCCAGGAAGAGACCGGAATTGGCGGCACACCTTGCTTTGTTTGGCCCTGAGTCAGTAAACATCTCAACTGACATCTATGCTTTAAATCTCTCTTTTGGTGGATGCCAGACACAAATCAATGAAGTATATGGTGGATTCAAGGCAGTAAATGGATGATGGAAATGAACAGCGGTGGTTTGAGACGTTCAGGGCTGTAACTTTTAAATAATATGAAAATTATTTCCTGTTACCCAGTTTCGGGATATATGCCTTAATGTCATTAGTTTTGCTAATGATTTACCTACTGTTGGTTTTGTGTTCCTTCCCTATCCTTCCATGAACCCTCTGGTTAAACTCCTAAGCTTTCTGGCTGTTTTTTATTGAAATTTTTTATTAAATTTCTTGGGAGTTTAACGTGTTGCACAGAAGGTTTATTCTGTTATCCCCACGGTTACATCCTCACCCTAGGGGTGTTGGGTCGTCATTGTCTTGCATCTCCTGCCAGATGCATTGTTTTTTCTTCACATGAAACCCTAGCTTTACATCAGGTATCAGTTAATTATTTACTGACTTGGGCCTTTTGTGAGCCTATTGTCTAGCTTCCGGTTTTTCTAAATCCTGACCTTGTTTACTTTAACAACACCCTTAACAGGTCATATTCAGGGTTTTATTTCATCACAATTATAGTAGGATACATTTATTAATATTCTGGTAGTGTAGCTTTAATATTTTGGTTTTTGTCCACACTTAGGCTCTATTGGGATGCCCTTGGGCTCATGTGGTTCCCTTGGGGAACTTAGGCGTTTTCAAAAAAATGAAAAAATTTGTTTTGATTTATTTCAAAATTATTTTTGATTGTCTTTGTCATGTATCCTTATATTCTACTATTATATGTTAGATTTTAGGAGTGCAGTGAACTTTGTTTGGATTGTAATTATTGAAGAAAATTACTGCTCTCAGTGTAGGGCAAAGTAGTCTACATTGGATTTACATGCTTGTTGTCTTGCTTGTAGTCTCCGCACTCCTACTGCTTCAGGTCCTACTTGAGTGGTCGGGGTTGACTCAATAGGACACTAACGTTGGAATTGGGTGACACGCTATGTATTCACGGTGAAGTTCTGATGTCGGAGCTGTCACCGCAAGATAATTCGAGTTTTCAGTTTTTTTTCCAGAGGAACAAAAACATGGTGGTGATGGCATTGCGACACCCATCCAGAATGTGCTGCCGTCGTCGCGTTCTGAGGAGTAAACAGAGCTAGCTAAGAGGCTGTTGAATATAAGGAATAAGGCCTCTTATTCCAGCAGCTAGCTTGACCGGTCAGGTGGTTACCCGATAGTGGGAACCATAATACCGGGTATGTCCGATGCATTTGAGGGGAGTGTAGATTTGGGTAGATTGAGCACCTTTTAATCAAAAGCTCATCCAGCGATGACGGCAAAATAAGGGGAAGAAGTCGGCAAGTTTCTATTCGGGAAGCTCGGTGAGGTCTGGTTCAGATTGCGAGTGGGAGAGCCTTCTCTAACCCAGTAATAGTCGGGGTCGACTATTGCTTTGAGAAACTTGCACTGAGTCAGAGCTAATGTCCTCCCTGACTGCTTGGGACACTCCTTTTACACTGCAGCCGGGGCCGGCTGCAGTTACGGCTTCTTCTGCGACCGCACACTAGCTACCTGACTCCAGATGTTCATGCAGCCGAGCGAAGACACTCCAGTCTTTGCCCTCGAAGTCGATCCATCCAGTAGCTAGTGATTCGAGGCTTGATTCATTGGGACATTAGACGAAGAGATCGGCGGCCAGATCTCCATCCTGGGAGCAACAAGCGGTGGAGAATATAAGCCGCTGCTCCACAAGCCTCCGTTATATTTATTATTATTTATTTATTGGTGTTTAAGGTCACATATTTCTGCACAATGACTAATCATGACCACGAAAGTTTTACGGGTGGAGGAAGCCGGAGTACCCAGAGAGAACCACCGAGCAACGGCGAGCAACTGTCAGCTCCCCAACACTACTAACTCCACACAAGCAGGGTTACCATTGGTTGAAGACATGTGCACCATCGAAGTACACAGCGTAGCCTCCGTTATATTTATTATTATTTATTTATTGGTGTTTAAGGTCACATATTTCTGCACAATGACTAATCATGACCACGAAAGTTTTACGGGTGGAGGAAGCCGGAGTACCCAGAGAGAACCACCGAGCAACGGCGAGCAACTGTCAGCTCCCCAACACTACTAACTCCACACAAGCAGGGTTACCATTGGTTGAAGACATGTGCACCATCAAAGTACACAGCGTCACCATGCCCCCACGTGGGCAATGGGGGTGAAGTGTCTTGCCCAAGGACACAACGCGGTTGCCGCAGGTGGGATTCGAACCGAGGACCTCTTGGCTTGCAGCCTGCACCTCTACCAACTGAGCCACCGCACCCCCACAAGCCTCCATTAATGGACTTGCTGTTGCATTTTGCGCAGCTTTCAGCAGCTTAAAAAACATGTTACAGTGCACCTGTCAGCAGACCACGGTAGTGAGCTGTCAGATGGTGCTGGGTCGGTCCAGTCAGACCACAAGCTGGAGAACCTTCTCCTTTCTGTCAGCAGTTGGGGTCGACTGTTTTTGATTTGAGAAATTTTAGTGAGTTGGGATGCCCGTTCACGCTTGCGGTTCAGGGCGCACCTTCCACACTGCAGCCGGGGCCGGTTGCAGCTATGGCTTCTTCCTCTGCTTCAACGCAGCACGTTAGACTGCAGACTAGCTATCCGACTTCGCATGTTTATGCTGTTCCACGGAGATGTTCCCAGTCTTCACCACCAAAGTCGGATTAACCTGTAGCTAGTCGTTTGAGGCATTTTCACACATAGTGAGTTGGGACGCCCGTTCATGCTTGCGGTTTGGGACGCTCCTTCCACACTGCAGCGGGATCTGGTTGCAGCTAAGGCTTCTTCCCCTGCTTCATTGATGAAGCATGTTGACCGCAGACTAGCTATTCACATGTTCAGGTTGATAGCTAGTTGTTTGAGGCATTTTTATACTGGACATGTGTTGAGGATCTGGGACCAGATCTCCGTCCCATGAGCAGCTTGTGGTAACAAGTGGATTATCATTGCTCTTCTAGCCTTGTTCACGGACCGGCTGCCGCATATTGCTCTGCATATTGCAGCATCCCAGTAGTTGCTGGAACTACCGTTAACAGGCTCTGATGGTGAGCTATCGGACGGTGCTGTGTTGGTTCAGTCATCTGTTCAGTTGGATGGTGTTGACCATATTTTCAGATGGAACATTTGGATGGTGAGAGGGCTACGGAGTATGAGTCTCCATCACTCAAAGAAGGGCACCTTAAGATTATGAAATTTTAGTCATAAGCTCTTAGAATCTTGTTCCATCTGAATATAAGTCTGCATTTTATAGGCAAAAAACAGCTTACCATACTGGGTGATGGAAAGACGACGATCTTTCCTCCCCGGATCTTTTGGCTTATAGTGTAGGCTCATTTGTCATGAAAAAAAAAGCTTGTGTACTTTTTTTGGTAAAAGCAAAAGCTCACTTGATTTTGTTAAATTATACTATAAACACAAAAAAAAATTAGGGTGGCATTTTTTCTGAGCATTCTAATGGCCCGAAATCCAAGATGGCCACCACAATAGCAAAACGACCTAAAGTTGACGCTAAAATTAACATAATATTTTTTTCAGCATGTACGTTTGGAAAATTGTATACAGAGGTGACCATAATAACAATAACTTCCATCTGACTACTAATCTCTGTATTTTGTACACTTTCAGACAAAAGCTGCACTTTTTATTTCATTACAGCTGCCAGAAAATTGACGTTCGAATCCATTCAAAGGTTGTCAAAATCAAAGAAGAGCAAGGACTGTTGCAACACTTTATTGTTATTTCCAGAAGTCGACCAGAGCTGGACCTCAAGGAGTGCATCAGAACTTATGAGTTTGGTGTGGTGCCTCGATCCCTGTTTGCTTCAGATGGATCCCTCCTGCTGGCATATCATAAGACTTCAGTACTTCATCATCTTGAGACGCAGGATACAACACCACAGGTCCAAGCTGACAGGAATGGGGCAACTGGAAGTGATCCATCTGATAACCAGGTAATGGAAATACACTTACAGTTGGCAGACACAGCAGTGGAACATGCACATGTGGGCCCAACAGATGAGTCATCATCATACTGAGTGATCACCATTGATGGAATGGCCGTGGTAAATTCAGTTACGAAAACGGAACAAATGAAAACATGCCAAGACTTAGCAAATGCCTTTCTCTAGATAATCTTTAACATGGCAGTGCAGTATGATGAGGTCAGATTGATGTTTGACCGGTACATAAAAACACCACTCAAGGAACAGATGAGGACAAAGGGAAAGTCAACATATTACCATGTAAAAGACAACACTTTAATCCAGAATATTTCTCTGAAGGACTTTCTCTCAGATATCCGGACCAAAGGAGAACTGACCGAGTATTTGGCTGACAAGGTTGTACCTCACAGCAAGAGCTCCAACAACAGATTAAAAAAACTAATGGTGACATCAGGAACACAAACCAAGGGCAATGTTGATATTCCAGACTCACTCCTCACTCACAACCAAGAGGAAGCAGACACTTTACTTGTACTGCATGCTCTAACTGTTCCCAATGACACATAGCTTGTTGTCAGTTTGCCAGACACGGACGTCTTGTTGTTGCTTGTCTACATGTATCCAAGCTTACCACTATCTACAACCCTCCTTACAGGAAAGGGCAGCATGAAGAGGAACATTTCTGTGCGGGGCATATACAACAACTTGGGATCAAAGCGTGCTTCTGCACTGTTGGGTTTTCATGCTCTGACAGGTTCCGATATGTCTAGTAGATTTGCGGGCAGAACCAAAGACTCGTGCTTCAAAGCATTCATGTCTTGTGATGATGAGATCCTGGACGCACTAGCAATGCTCGGGAATGACAACGATCTGCCCACTGATGCATGCTCTCAATTGGAATGCTTTGTCCGTATTTTGTATCGGTCAAAAATCTACACAAAAGTAAATGAGCTCCATTGGTTCCTCTACTCAAATCATGCAGCCGAAGGAGAAAACCTCTCACCAACTTCTGGTTCACTGGACTTACACATTCGTCGGGCACACTACATATCCATGATTTGGAGAAAAGCTAGTGAAAATCACCCATGTCTCCCAGGACCAGCTGCATTTGGTTGGACATTCGATACAGGCTCAAGTCACTTCTCTCCTGTTCGCTGTTTGAATCCACCAGCTCCTGAAGCAGTATTGCACCTCATGAAGTGTGGGTGCAAACGTGGATGCGAAGGAAAGTGCAGCTGTCGCAAGAACAATATCCCACGTACAGAACTTTGCGGATGCTGGGTTTTCAGTTGCAACAACAAAGCTATCCAGCCAGGGATAAATGAGGAATGTGAAGATTAAGATGTTATATTTTTATACTGTACCAATGACCCAGACATAGCTGGTGCTAACTCTTAAAATATAGGGCCAAACACAAATTTTGCCCCCCAATCCCCAAAATTTGCATCTAAAACCAAAGAAAACATGTCCTGAATGGCCCTCCACACTTCACCTCTACTGCGCATGCGCAGTGTCAAGGACGTTCCGAAATTGGCGCCATTAATCATTCTTAGTTTGGCCCTTCATCAGTTAACATCTGACTGATCTTTGTGCTTGTAAATCTCAGTTTAAATGATGCCAGACACATAAATATTAGTGAAATGGTGATTCTAAGGAGGATATAGAAGGAGGAGAGGAAAAATGTGTGACAGAAAATTATCAGGGCTGTAACTTAAAATTTTTTAATGAAATTATGTTAAGTAACCTATTTTCGAGGCAGCAGCCATTTTGTTGTCATTCTTGTTATCAAGTTACACTGCTTGTTCAGTGTTTTCCTCTATCCCTTTCCTTTAAGTCCCCTCTTACTATTCTCCCATGCTTTTGGCATATTTTCTGTAATTTTATTACTAAAATTTCTTGGGAGTTTTAGCTGAATAACAGAATGAATTCTGTTCTTTTCCCCATGTTTACGTCTTCACCTATGGGTGGTTAGGCGTAGTGTTCTGCATCTACCATCTGATGTTCTGCAGTTTCTTCCCTGGAAGTCTCTGTTTTGCATCAGATAGTGTATTATTGGTAACTGATTTCGGGCCTGGGTGCCTGGAGTCTTATTCTAGTGTTTTTACACTTATTGTTTACATTTACAACAGCCCTCTGTGTGAGGGGGGATTTCTTGAAAATAATATCTTGATGTTAATTTAATCATAACTAGATACATTATTATTGTTCGTAAGTGTTGCATAAATTGTTTAAAATATTTTTAAATTTTTGTCCACACTTAGGCTTGGGATCCATTGGGGCTCAACGTTACTTTTCAGAAAATTGGGCTGTTCTGAAAAAATATTTTTTCAAAATTTTTTGATTTCAATTATTTTTTCTATGTTAATGGATCATATTATTATGTATTTTGATTGTCAGGGGTTGGTGCGAGTACTAGGACTTTGTTTTCTTTTCACATTGAAAGGATTTTGGTCAATTGTAATAAGAGGAAATCTTCCTCTGACTTTTATAATCATTGTATATGTAGACAGTGTTCTCGCACTAGCTCCTGTTCTGTATGTGATAATTTCGATGACAACATGGGAAGCGTGTGTCACGGTATGTTAGTGGGGAATTGGACATTCCGGTCCTTTCCCCGCAGGGTCACTCTACTTTATCAATTTCTATTTCAGACGATCAAGATTAGGGTGATGTATCCGTGATGTCTTCCAAAAGTGTGCCTCCGTCGTCACAATTAATGAAGAGCTAGCGGAAAGTGCTCATGTAAATACGCCAATTGCCTAAGAGGACCCTAGTAGGTTCGAAGGCCTTTGACGTCCGCTAGCTCGCCCGGTGTAGCGTCCATTCATCGAATGGTTCGGCAGCCGGGTTCGTCCGTTGCGGTCTAGAAGGAGTTTTGGGGTGATGCGAGCACTATAAATCAACCAAATGCACACCCAGTGACGGCGGATTAGAGGGAGAACGGAGGAAGCCTTTTAGTCCGGTTCCTAGCTCGTCCAGGTCCATCCGGACGGCGAGCGAGAGAGGCCCCTCTCTCGTACAACAACGTCTGGCCCCAGATGTTGTGGTACAAAATGTTTCGCATTCGGAGCATACGTCCGCCGCTCGGGACGCTCCGACATATAGTCAGTCCGGAGAGACTGTCAATAAGGCTTCCTCATTCTCATGGTAGCGCACACGACCGCTCTTGGCTACGTGACCTCGGATATCCAGTCAGCTTCGCCAATCGGAGAATCATCGGCGACCAGGTCATACCATCTGGTAGCCAGGGACACGAGGCCTGCAGACTCCGGACGTTCGCATAAGAAAGTGTGCGGGAGTCAACGTACACGGAGCTTCCAGCGGCAATGCATCGTAAGACCGCTACTGCACAGGCCTCGGTGACGGACGTGCTATCCCAAATAGCACAGCTTATCGCAGCATCCCAGCAACAACTGAATCTGTCGCATCATGTATTATGCTGGGTCGGGACGCTCCACGGAAGCAGGTACGGACGTCCGAATAATTTCATCCGGTCCGACGGGATGCCGAAAGGGATTCGGAGGATTTCGAGCTTTCCCTTTCGGAACAACATATGCTGTTGTGTATGTCATCTGACTTTATCGTCTACAGGTTCTTTCGTCGGACCAGAATGCTGTGATGCCGGATAAGAAACTGATAGCGTCGGTGGACTTAGAAATTTTTTGGTTCGGTTCAGGGACATCGTCCTTCAGTTCCGACATAGTCCAATAATGTCACACAACTTTCAAATTATTGAACGACGCTATATATTATTATTATATGCTTGCTATTACCAAGCATTTCTGGTTTCTTGTTCGCAAAGTAACGGAGATGTCTTTCAAAGTGTGCCTCTGTCATAGTTAATGAAGAGCTAGCGGCAATAAGTGCTCATGGAATATGTCTATCGCCTAAGAGGTCCCTTGTAGGATCGACGGAGTGACATTCGCTAGCTCACCCGGTGTAGCATCCATTCATCGAATGGTTCGGCAGCCGGGTTCGTCCGTTGCGGTCTAGGAAGGAGATTTGGGTGATGCGAGCACTATAATAACTTTAGTACTCACCCAGTGACGACGGATTGAGGACAAATCAGAGGAAGCCTGTTAGTCCGGTTCCTGGCTCGTCCAGGTCCGTCCGGGCTGTGAGCGAGAGAGGTCCCTCTCTCGTACAACAACATAGGGGACCGCTTGTTGTGGTTCAGATATTTCGCATTCGGAGCATATGTCCGACGCTCGGGACGCTCCGTTATATTGACAGTCCGAGAGACTGTCGATAATGCTTCCTCATCCTCACAGCAGCGCACACGACCGCACATTGGCTACGTGACCTCGAGTATCCGACCAGTTTCGTCATGCACTGATTCCACGGCGAACAGGTCACGCCATCCGGTAGCCAAGGGACACGAGGCCTATACACTCCATTCGCTCGCATAATAGAAGTATGCACGGGGTAACGATCACGGAGCTTCCAGCGGCAGTGCATCGTAAGACCACTTCTCCACAGGCCTCAGTGACGGACGTGCTATCCAAGTTAGCACAGTTTATCGCAGCATCCCAGCAATCGACAGTTTCTTGGTCGGATCAGGAATTATCCGACGGCGCTGGGTCGGTGCGCTCCGCTGTGGCATCAGGTTCGGACGACCGAACGCTTTATAGGGTCCGACAGGATGGCGAAAGGGATTCGGACGATTTCGAGTTTTCCCTTTCGGAACAACGGAAGCTGCCATACATTTCTTCCGGCATTATCTTCCAGTGGTTGTTCCTTCGGACTACACTGCTGCGATGTTGGATAAGAGACTTATAGCGTCATTGGACACGGAATTTTGGATCGGTTCAGGGACATTGTCCCTGACTTACCGACGCAGTCCAATAATGTCATTAGAACATTTGTGTTATTTATCAACGCTATATATATAAGCCTGCTACCAAACATGATAGTTTAGTTTCTTGTCCGCAGTGCTCAATTCTGCCTTTTATCATTTCTAGGAATAATTTATTTTGGCAGAACAGGGCATACAGAGAGTTTATATGCGTCTAGATGGCGGGGTTAAAGACTGGAAATTATCTTTTTCGCCGTCTATGTCTTTTCCAGCCACAATGTTGGAAACGACAATGATGTCTAATAGACTTAACTTAGACGCTTTATCATACGTAGTCCACCTTACTGAGGCGTTATCATTACGTCTTCAAGAGAAAGAATTCCGGGATATGATCCTCAATGTGATTTCTTTCAAGGGCAGTAGTTTGTCCACGTATAACTCCGCCCTTCAGTGGCAACCTGGAGTTGGTTAGACGTGACGCAGCCCTAGCTACATTCACGCGCGTGGATAGTAAGGTGAAGAACTCTCTCAGAGTCGCTTCTGTCTCGGAGAAGCTTCTCTTCGACGGCAACTTTTCAGCAATCCATGAATTGCTCGATATACATGTTCTCTTGTCTATCAAGTGTAGCAAGAGATTCAGACTGGGGCAAACATTCGGTGGTTGACTCAGAGAGTGCCACTGCAGTTGCCGGATCCGAGTTTTATAATTATGACGGTTGCCAGTCAAACAGGTTGGGGTACAATATTAATCCCAACGGATTCGTAGTGCCAGGGTCTTTGGGTTCCGCAGTCTCTAGGCAAGCGCTTATCTTCCATGGAATAATGTTTTTTAGGCTTGCTTTATGTCATTGGATGAACATTATTCAGAAACGCATGTCCAAATCCTGTCCAATAATACGACAGTAGTTGCGTATCTCCGGAACCAGGGAGGCACTCGTTCGATTCCGTTATTCAATTTAACGGAAAGAATCCTTCTGTTTGTTATAGTACACCAAGTTCTGCTTCGGTCCGTCATCTTCTGGGTCGTCTGATTGTATTACCGGACTCCCTTTCACGTAAGGGTCGCTTGTTGCCGTCAGAATGGACTCTCAACAAACAAGTATTCAATCAGATTTGCTATCAATGGGAGCGCCCAATGATAATTTATTTATGACACAACTCGCTAATCAATTGCAGACGTATGTGTTTGCATGTCCGGATCTCTGAGCTTATGTTGTTAATTCTCTATTGATCTAATAGGACGGAATGATAGGATATGCGTATCCTCCTGCGCTGTTGTTTCAGCAAGTATTGCTAAGATAAACAACCACAATACATTTCTGTTGATAGCATCTCTGTCTTCACAGAGACCGTGGGTAAATTTACACAGATGTCTACTGTGGGACTTAACGCGAAAACTTCCTCCATGAGAGGATCTTCTTTCGCTGGGAAAATTGTGTCATCTTCATCACAACCTGCAAGGTCTCAACCTTCACGTATTCCGTTGTGTGGTCCTTATTGCATTGTAAGCATTGTACTGGACGAGCTTTGGACGCGATTTCTTACTGTAGGAGAACCTCTTCTTCGCTATTCTATGCGGCTAAAGTGGAGGCTCTTCTGTCGTTGTTGTAGGGATCACAATGTTGATATTGTTGATCCCTCCATACTAGTCATTGCAACTTTCTAGTATACTTGTTTGACAAGATCTACTGCAGCCTGATACTATTAAAGTTATAGGTCTATGTTATCTCATACCTATGCACTCTATGATAGTTTACAATTGAATCTTATGTCTCTTTATCTAAGTCAGTTAGTAACTTTTCGATAAATAGACTTAGAATCATTAGATTAAATTTCTATATGGAATTTAACTTCGGTTCTTATTTAGCTAAGTAATCATTTGAGCCTCTGGAAACAGTAGTTTTCAAATTCTGACCTTTTAGACAGTAATTCTGTTGGCTTCTCTTTTACTGAAGAATCAGTGAGCTTCATGCACTATCGGTGGATGATTCTCACTTTCGTAGTTTCGTAATCACTACTTCCTTTACTATTTAGGTTGGATTTTTGGTTAAGAGTCAGGCTCCTAATAAATATCCAGAACCTATTGTTATTAACTGGTTGGGTGCGGGAAGCCACGATCGTGGCTCTACCGTAAAGTGCGGGAAGCCACGATCGTGGCTTTGGGTGATGTGATTCCATTGACCCTTGTATTTTCATATAAAACACAATCAATAACACCCGATTTGAAATGGGTGATATATATAAGATCGACCTCAAGTAAGTTCACCACATTGCGCATGCGGAAATGACCAATGGTCTGTGTTATGCACAATTAAATGATTATTTTCACGCAATTTGTCACCGCAAAAAAAATGGGAAATCCCCAAGTTCGTTTCTGTTGTCAATAATTTTTGTGTGGAGAGTTCTGTAAGAGATACAAATAATTTTACCCACTTGTCACTTCTGATACACCGAAAGTTATAAAAAACAATACATTCTTGTCCAAAAATCCCATTTTGATGAATTAGTTGGTATTTTTTTAATTGTAAACTCGAAGAATAAAAACACATGTCATTCCACTGTCACCGGATATTTTGTTACTATTTTTAGCAGTAAAAAAACAAGACGTGTTTTATCCATATATTTTCTAAAATTAATAATTTCAGTAAATTTTATTGTCCCCCAAACAAATATGATATGGGGTGGAATATATCATTAAAAAAATATAGTATTTGAGAATTACCCAGACAGAAGTGAAGGTCGAAATTTTCTTAATTTATGCACACCAGAGAAAACCAACAATGGCGTCTTGTGTTGTTTTGCCAGCTTGCGTTTGTTCTCGTATTTTTATTCATGCATTGAAAATGCAGAGTTGACATGTCTATCGAAGGACACAATAAAACAAAGGTCCACTCGCCCAATGCAGGGAACGAATGGGAATGGCATGTAAGACATATTTTTATTTATTTGAAGCGAGTCAGTCGTCTTGTTTACAATTACAATCACAGATTCACAAATCACGTGTTGTACCGGCATCAGAATCCAAAGTAAACTTTCAACAGTTACGAATTTAATATTTCAGTCACGATTTGTTTATTTACACTGCCATTCAGAGAGATGATTTACAAATATGTTCAGCCCGCCCCACCCCGCCCCACCCCGCCCCACCCTGACTCCCCTGGGTCTTGAGTATTTTGAAAGAGTGAATGAACCAACCGTGACCCGTGAACTTTTACACGTGACCTCAAAATGGCGAGTGCAGAAAATATCGAAGAATATGATTCTGACGACTCATTATTGTATTCTGATGCTGATTATGATGAAAATTTTGAAGGGTTTTATACGAGGTCAGACACAGGGGACATCGATTCATCAGAAAGTGATGATGAATACATTTTTTCCAGTGATGAATCGCAATTCGTAAAGGATAAATGGCAGAAGGTTGAGAACTTGGCAGACGACAACATTCATGATCATTTTCGATTTTTACCCAATGCGGTTGGGAGCAAAAACATTCCATCCACCTGTGTCAACCCAGCTGACTTTATTCTTTTATTATTTGGAATAACTTTCATTCAAGATCTTGTTAACGCCACAAATGAGTATGGGGACACAAACAGTTCACAAAGATGCTCAGGCAAGCCCCGCTCTAGGTTTCATAAATGGTATCAGACCACAGTCGATGAGATGAAAGCGTTCCTGGGATTGATTCTAAACATGGGACTTATTCATAAAACATCCATTCGTGATTACTGGAGCACTGACGAGACACAAACTACTCCTTATTTCATCTCAATTTTTACACGGGACCGTTTCCTAATGCTGTTGACAATGTTTCATCTCCCCGAAATGAACTTAAGTTTGACTGGTACTGGTAGAATGCAAAAAGTAATGGGTTTCATCGAACATTTGAATGAGCAATTTCAAAAATATTACTGTCCGGATAAACAACTTTCAATTGACGAGTCACTAATTGGGTTTCAGGGGAGAGCACCAGCTATACAGTACATGCCCAATAAGCATCACCACCGGTTTGGCATAAAACTGGAATATGTGTGAAAGCACCACTGGTTACACACTTTCTTCGCAACCTTACCCTGGCAAGTCAACTGAAGATTCCTCAGCTCATGGCCTAAGGTTCAATGCATGTGCTAAATTGATGATGCCCTACCTCATGAAGGGTTATCACTTGTTTGTTGATAACTTTTTTACCAGTTTACCTTTGGCACAATATTTGTATAGAGCCAAAACATACCTCACAGGGACTGTCAGACAAAATAGAAAAGGGATTCCCGATATTATAAAGATTCAGCAGCAAAAGGGACAGGTAACCGCAGCACGTAAAGGACCCATAATGGTAGCGAACTACCATGACAGAAAACCTGTTTACGTACTTTCAACCAGGGAATCAGCTCGACCAGTTGAATATGTTTCAAATAGAGGCCGTGAACATAGAGCCGTGCCACAAGTTATTGTGGAGTATAATAAATATATGGGCGGGGTTGATCTCGCAGATATGCGTACATATATGTTCCTCGATGAGAGGCGAACAATAAAATGGACAAAGAAAGTTTTTTTTTTCATGTTTGGCCGTCTTGCCCTAAATGCGTACATTCTCTTCAAACATGCAGCAAGGACATCACATGCTTATCAAATTTACCATGCCACATGTAATACGGGTACACAGAATACATCAGTAAAAATTCTTGATCGAAGCCATTTTATCATTCACTGTGTCAAGGGGCTTGTTGGCAATTTCAAAATGGAAAGAAGGGCACCGGGGAGACCAATTTCAGTCCTAGAAAACCGCCTAAACAACCCAACAGATCACATGAAAGCAGAGAAATTACCAGTCGGCAAACGCCGTAATTGTATTGCATGCAGCAATTTGAAAGTCGGGAAACGTGTCAGGACCTCATACGAATGCAAAACATGCGACGTAGGTTTATGCCCTGGAGAATGCTGGGAGGCATACCACAGGAAGAAAGTTTTTAAATAATTGAATTTCATTCAAAAACTACACATGTACATAGTTGTTACCTGTATTCCATTATATACCCTTGTTTCATACACCCGTGTTATGAATGGTTACCTGTTAATTTGACCTGTTTAACTTTCTGATGATTCATTGTTCTGAAACTCAAATTTTATTCACTTTTCGGGAGACAAGGCATGGCTGTGGGTTCAGAAACATCAAAGATAACAAGACAAATATATGTAAGTTGAAATTTTATTTCGAACATTAATTTCAGTCACACTTCACCTGTAAGTCACCTGTCATTTGTCAAGGAATCATAAATGGGTAGGGGCTACATGTAGGATGGTTCCTTGGGGTACTCCTATGATTTTTTTTCTCTTTTTCCTTTTTCTCCTGTTCATCTCCATCATGCAGGCAACATCAAACAAAGTATGTCATTTGTCAAGTTATCATAAACAGGTAGGTACTAGGTGCTAGGATGGTTCCTTGGGGTACTCCTGTGAATTTTTTGTCTTTTTCCTTTTTTCTCCTGTTCATCTCTGTCATGCAAGCAACATCAAACAAAACCTGTCTTTTTGTCAAGTTATCATAAACAGGTGGGTTCTAGGTGACTGGTGCTAGGATGGTTCCTTGGGGTACACCTGTGAATTTTTTTTCTTTTCCCTTTTTTCTCCTGTTCATCTCTGTCATGTAGGCAACATCAAATAAAACATGGTAGCTGTCTGGAGTACTAAGATTTATGTTCGCATGTATCCCAATGAACTTCACATGACAATAGAAACTTGAATCTGAAATTATATTTTAAAAATTGGTTGAAAATAACAGTTCCAGGGCTCAATTCAGGTTTCATTCACATATTTCACTTTAAACTTTCTTTGTCCAGTTTACTGTTTGCCTCTCATCTATGTTTTACCTGTAGTTTACCTGTTATGTGATAAGTAATTATGCTGGTGTTATCATACATGGGTATGTGCTGAGCTAGTTCTTTAGTGGATTCCGATGAATTTTTTTTTTTTTCAAATTCCATTTTTTTCATTTTCAAAATTTTTACCTGGTTGCTAATTAGCTACCTGAAACACCTGTAACACACCTGTAATGTGATCAACTTCAAACAATGAGATGTGGCTTTTGTCTGTGGTAATGAAGTTTCAACTGTTTTTGTGTTAACACATATCCTGGTGGAACTTTTCCAAAATGGTTACTGTAATATGCATTTCTTGTTTCCATTTACCTATTTTCTCGTTAACTACAGGTAATTCCTGTTGTGGCATACCTTTGAAACAGTGCACAACAAACATTACTGTTAGCTGTCATGGTACCATTTGTCCATGAATACTTCCTGTAAGTGGCTTATTCAAAATTACAAAACCAATTTTCTTTAAAAATTTACTTTTATGAGAGGTCTTACCTGTTTGCTCGTTAATGGTAATATACCTGTTATACACCTATTATGCACCATAGTCAACTAATAGTGTTACCTTTAATAAAAGGCTAGGTTTTTGGGATGGAAAATAAACAAACAACAAGTCAAAACTCTTTATTTTTACATATGCTTTTAATTTTTACCTTTTTTTTTGTTAATTAGTTACCTTTTTACCTGAGTTACCTGTAAAAAAGTGAGCCAAAATCAAAAAAATAATTGTACTTTAAAGGGAATTTATTAGACTTTAAAAAAATGTATATATATTGATGAGTTGAAAGAAGAGAATGAACAAAATAATATAGAAGAAGAAAGTGTAGTTTATTTCTTCTATTTCTGAAAAAAATACACACGTTTCAGTAGCGCAATGAAAGAATTGTAGCACCCAACCAGTTAAGGTCCTTCCGTCTTCGTACGGGCATAGGCCTTTACTCTGTCCGGTTAGAGTTTACGTATTTATAAACAGATATCTGTTTATTACTACGGACGTAAGCTTCTTCTGTCTTTGATGCCTAATAGAAGGACGTTACGCCCCATTCTATTGCTAATGGTTTCAATTAACTATCGGTACTGCTTATGGTATATCATTGACTCAGCAGTTGTGCTTGAGATTTCGGCTCATGAAGTAAGAGTTCTTTTTACATCTTGGGCTTACATTAATAGTGTCACTATTATAGATTTTTGAAGGCTGCTCATTGCGCTCAGCCATCCACATTCATGAATTTTTCATCTCAGAAATATCGAGTCCATTTCTGGAGGCCTCTTTTAAAAAGGTTAGGTCTATTATCTACTGCTCAGAATGTCATTCACTTAACAGTTGCTACTATAGCTAGGTAGGCTGTCTGTTTCGGCAGTGACTCTGTTCTGCTGCCCTCTTCGCTCTGGGCTATTTGACCCAGGGCAAGAAAAAGGGAGGGGGGGAGGGTGTTCCCTTGGGTCACCTGTTTTACTATGAAAACAAGGGGATAACCCCTCCGGAGTTAGTAATTCTGAGCTGTTACTGGGATGGCTTTTTAGTGAGAAGTTTATGTTTTAAAAATTCATTCAGGTCTTAGTTTTTAAAGTATAGCTTTTAAATATAGCACGTGTCAACGGACGTTATTATACAATCCTCAGACACTTTTAAGGAGTATAAAGAGTCTCTATTCTCTAGACTTACTTTATTTATTGGCTTACTTTAAAAATTATTAGTATGAGGATTATACTAGATATTAATAGAGTGCATGGATGTATGATGCTCAATTTTGCAAGGTGTTGTATCTTTCTAATTTAACATAAATAAGAAAGATACATGTAAGGCCTAATACTTCTTTTTCCCTAGAGGGGATGACTCTATTTTATATAATTGAGCGTATTCCAACTTGCTCTATGTCCTTGGCCCTCCAGCCTTTTTACTATTCAGCTTTGTCTGGGTCATTGGTACAGTATAAAAATGTTAAAAAATTTATAGTAATTTATATATTTTTTATACTTACCAATGACCCAGACGGGGATGGCCCTCCCAGGAGTTGGGAACTCATACCTCCCCGCTGAGTACATAACGCTTACCAGGCACTGGTTATTAGAATGATTAATGGCGCCAATTTCGAAACGTCCTTGACACTGCCCATGCACAGTAGAGGTGAAGTGTGGAGGGCCATTCAGGACATGTTTTCTTTGGTTTTAGATGCTAATTTTGGGGATTGGGGGGCAAAATTTGTGTTTGGCCCTATATTTTAAGAGTTAGCACCAGCTATGTCTGGGTCATTGGTAAGTATAAAAAATATATAAATTACTATAAATTTTTTAACTTTCTATGACATTCATGAATATTAATTCACTTGATGTCCATTGTTAAAAACTACAACTTGATAGACATGGACTTAATCAGTACGACTTTCTGCATCTTCGTGTTCAAACGAGATTGAACAGTATTTAGAGTGTTCCATTGTATCTGGATATGTTTTTTGACTTGCAAATTATGTATTCTTTGTGGTAAATACATGTCTTCAAATGATACTTGGTTTGTAATTACAAAATTCTGTTGGCTCGGTAATGTTTGCAAAGGTATATTACTAGCTTACAATTCTGGGTGTGCGGCGGCCATTTTGAACGCTATTTTGAAATTTGGCAGGTAGATCATGTATATAACTTAAATTTGATGATTCCATTAGTTTCCTTATCTCAAAAAACATATATTTAGGCCAAAAAAAAAAAGGAATTGATTCTCAGGCACCGCCGCGTTGAAAAAAATGGCCCGCGTTGGGCCTTTTTATTTGGACCGTCATTGCAAGAAAATAGGAAACAGGGAAATTGAAAAGGGACTATTGGTTTTAAGGCCCAAAACCAACGAATAAACAGGTAAATATACACAGGCGTGTGTTAAGTGTGAGAGCCTCTGGCCTTGGCTTACATTGGGGGCGAAATTCAAGTCGCCCTTCTAAACTTCCTTGGGAGACATGGCAGTTTACTGTATTTTCTTATGTTTTATTTTTTAAAAACACACGCTTCCGCAAAAAACAGTAAACACGGTTGCTGTTAAAGTCCGTCACACGGCTATGAAAATAGCCTAAACTAGCCCAATTTTATATTTCTGAAAAGAATTGCAATGGCGTAGTCGTTCGAACAATTCGCCCCAACTGATAGCAACCAGCACAAAATGGCTATTTAAAAACAAAGTACCAGACAAAACAACGAATCACACAAGACACGCATCGAGTTAATTAGAATTTATTAAAAGTTAACCACCGTTTCAAAACAAAAAAAATGTATTGGAGACAGTTCGTCCATATCGAAATTGCTTGCGGTTACGCTCTGTTCCACTGAAAAATTGGCTGCATTGAAATTCGCCCCGCAATTTGCATTGAATGTTTTTCTTTGAAAACTTGTGAAGTTTGTTGGAAGGGGGTTAAATGTAATAAGGCTACAATAGAAATCACAGGTATTTGGATGGATAAGAATGGCAGACCTTCAAAGCACCAATCACACGTGTCAGTGGAAGATGGTTGGCAGAAATTGTCAGTTTTCTGAACAGTGTATTATTACCCAGCGCAGCCGGAAAGGGAGACAACTGAAATGTTTTGTCATTTACCAAAGAAATTAATTAACTCAAATTGTTAATAACGCTTAATTTACGAAGGATATCGAAAACTTTTTTAACTACGCTTTTCAACTCAGTTAGGGTATTCAGAAACCATGAATGACCCAGCTTCTTATATGAACTTGAAATTTATTTTAAACACTTTAAATATTTTTTTAAAAAGAATATACCTTCTGTTACAGAGAAGAACACTCTCACCATGGGTCATACTAAAAATCAAAATAACTCACAATGATACCAAAATAATACGAGGGTGGTCAATAATATCTAGTATTCATAAAATAGTTCTGCTTTGTAAAAGTTTAAAAGTGAAGTCAGAGTTCTGTTTCTAAATACAAAAAGTGGTGATATCAGAAAATAAAGAAAAACAGTTTTAGTTTTCAATAAAATTAGTTTTATTTGTATATCATTTTACAATATGCACTTTCCATGCTTTTCAGGTAAAAACAGACATCAGAAAGTGACTTTTGCCTCTCAATCCTTTCTCACCATCTGGAAGAAATAAAAATAAAAAATAAAAATAAAATCCTCCCTCCCTCATTGATTTGAAAAAAAAATTGCCTGAGAATCAATTGATTTTTTTTTTTTGGCCTTAGATACTTTATTTGTAATTGTATCATATATACTTGCAAAGATATCGCATTTTTGGTGTGCGCCAGCCATTTTGGATGCCATCTTGGATTTCATACCCTGAGAATGTTCAGAAAAAATGCCACCCTAATTTTTTTTAAAGCTTATGATACCTTCTTTCAAAATCAAGTGAGTTTTTGCTTTTACCAAAAAAATACAGGAAATTACAAATGAGCCTACACTATCAGGTGTCTGGGGCTTTTGTCCCGATTAATGACGCCTTCCTTGCCTTAGCAATAGTATATGAAATGCAATGCCCTATTCCTTACGAATAGAGGTTCCATAGTGCATCGATAGGCTGAGACAGCTGTCTTGTTTGGAATAGAGCTGTTAGAGGAAATTAGTACGTCTTTTCCTTCTCGGTGTTGTATTCCTTGGCATTAGGACATTTAATGCTATTGTGGATGCCATAGTTTCCTTATGTACTGTTACAGCGGTCTTTTCTTATACATTAGCGGCTAGTGTTGTAAGTGTCCATTTAGTGAGCTTTCAGAGGCCGCAGGTGACACAGATATGTCTTCATGCAGATGAAGACTCATAACTTCGTAGTTACTTTGAGACTACTGCCCCTTTGGGAAATAGGGCTGTTAAAATAGCAGCTCTTCATTCCCTACCTTGCACGATGATAGTTGTAAGTCTCCGTTCAGTGAGCTTTCAAGGTCGAAACTTAAACCGAAATATCTGTCTTCACGGAGATCACAGTTATCAGCCTTTTAATTGTCTTCACGAATAGGAAGACATTTAGCTGCTTCAGCTAGGCTGAGTTCATTGTTCCATCGGACATGATACCGTTATGTTAGAGGAGGTTATTCTCTTTCTACCGGTATGGTTTGGTGTTAGTTATCTGAGGCGATAAGCCCTATTGATGACGCCATATTAACTTAGTGTGATTAATGAGCGTTTCTTCAAAGCCTATACTAAACTCCTTCTCAGGAATATATTTCCTGATATCAGATCGAACGTAAGGAGTTCATCTAGGTTTTTGTGATCGGGTGTCAGAACATTGTTTTCGTCTTCCTTTTCATTTCTATCCAATCTGTTGTTGTGCATTATATTTCCACTCTAGAGATAGGATATTATATGTCTATATGGTGTATTATTTGGTCATCACGTCCCTCTCCGTCCTTAGTGGCATTATGGAGTCGGTTAGATGTGAGGGAGCCTGCGGTTCCTATACTATTTGATAACTAACACAAAAGCGTTATGAGTATGAAGATCTAGCTTTGCATCTGGTAGCATTTAAATTGGTTTCTGACTTTGGGCCTTTTTGTGTGCCTGATGTCTTGTTTCCGTTTTTTTCATTGACGTTTACATTGACAACGTCCTCATATATAGGTAGTATTTTATATTCTATTACTGTAGAATTACTGTAGGATACATGGATTATTATTCTGGTAGTGTAGCTCAGTAAATTTGGATTTTGTCCACACTTAGGCTCTATTGGGATGCCCTTGGGCTCTTGATGTTCCCTTTGGGAACTTAGCCATTTTTTTTAAAAAAAATTTCCAAAAAATATTTTGAATTTAATTTTGATTGCTATTATTCATGTATCTTAATTATGTATTTTGTTGTGGAGTTTGGAGGAGTGATATTGACTTTAGTCGATGCACTTCTGCGGACTCTTTTCATTCTTGTGTTCACTGGGATGACTAATGTTGGAGACGGGTGTCGCGGTACGTTGTTGGCAGTGAGGTTCTGAGGCCAGGCCTCTCACCGCATTATAATTCATTTTTTCAGTTTCTATTTCAGAGGAACATGAACATGGTGATGATATTGTGACACCCATCCAAGTGTGCTACCGTCATCGCTCTCAGTTGAGCAAATAGAGCTGGCTGCAGTGCTCATGATATGCAAGGGATAAGGCCGCTAGTTAGTTGTCTTAATCTCTTGCAAGCAGCTAGCTCGACCGGTGAAGCGATTACTCCGTCCGTGGGAGCCGTGACACCGGGTAAGTCCATTACAGTCGAAGGAAGTGTAGAGCGAGCACTTAATTATAAATAAGCTCCCCCAGCGACTATGGAAATAGGGAGGAAGTCAGCAAGTTTCTTGTTGGGAGACTCGGCGAGGTCTAATAGACCGCGAGCGGAGAGGCCCCTCTCTAACCTAACAACATTTGGGGCCAAATGTTATGAGAAACTTGCACGAGCCGGAGCATACGTTCGCCCACTGCTCGGATGCTCTGTCTTGTCTGCAGCCGGGGTCGGCTTCTGTCACGGCTTCCTCCGCTACGTTTCACAAGCCAAAATGAAGTTTTCTTGTTGAGAGGCTCGGCGAGGTCGGTGCGAGCGGGAGAGGTCCCTCTCTACCCCAGCAACATTTGGGGCCAAATGTTGTTATGAGAAACTTGCACGAGACGGAGGATACGTCTGCTCGGGATGCTCCGTCTAGTCTGCAGCCGAGGTCGGCTTCAGTCACGGCTTCTTCCGCTATGTTATTAAAGCACACACGACCGCAGGCTAACTACCCGACTTCAGATATCCAGTCAGCTGCATGAAGACAGAGCCATTCTTCGTCCCTGAAGTCGCACCAGCCAATAGTTAGTGATCCGAGGCATTGATCAACGGGACGCTCAGAGAAGAGATCTATCTCCGGATCTTCGTCCCAGGAGCAGCAAGCGGTGGGAAAAACAGAAGACCGCTGCTCCTCAAGCCTTGGGAATGGACTTGCTGTTGCAGTTGCGCAACTATTAGCAGCATCCCAGCTAATGCAAGAACAACCTCCTGCAGACTCCAGTGTTGAGCTGTAGGATGGTGCTGGGTCGGTCCGGTCAGTTGTGCATGTAGAAGAAGTCAGAAGTTTCTCTACGGATTGCTCAGCTAGATCTGTGGTCAGATCTCCGTTTGGAGAACCCTCACTGTCCCGTTAACAGTCGGGGTTGACTGTGTTTGTTGTGAGAAACCATATTGAGTCGGAACACTCATCGAACATTCCTTCCACACTGCAGCCGGGGCCGGAGGCAGTTATGGCTTCTTCTGCTTACATGGAAATGCACGAAAGAAGATTAGTCTAGAAGTTTCGAAGCGGGATACTCTGCGAGATCTGGGGATAGATCGAGAGTGCAGAGCGTTTTTTCATTTTGTGTTGTAAGAAACTTCAATGAGGAGGAGCATCCATCCTATGTGACGAGTCGGGATGCTTCTTCAGCCGGGGTCGGCTGTGGTTACGGCTTCCTCTTCTTCCATGGATATACACAGTAAGGGATAGATGCCTTCAAGTTTCTAACGGAATGCTTGGCGACGTCTGGAGCAGACTTCTCCTTTTCATCAACAGTCGGGGTCGGCTGTTTTTGGTGCAAGAAACTTTAGTGAGTTGGGATGCCCGTTCACGCTTGCGGTTTGGGACGCTTCTTCCACACTGCAGACAGATTTGGTGGCAGCTATGGCATCTTCCCTTGCTTCAGTAATGAAGCGCGTTGACCACAGACTAGCTATCTGACTTCGCAAGTTCAGGTTGATTGCTAGGCATTTGAGACTAGTACTCCCGTTTAACAGACTTCGATGGTGAGCTGTCAGACGGTGCTGCATTGGTCCAGTCAGTCGTATGGAGTTGACCATATTTGCGGATGGAACATTTGGATGGTGAGAGGGATACGGGAGTGTGAGTCTCCATCTCTCACAAAAGGGCACTTTAAGACTATGAAAAGTCTTAAGCTCTTAAGAATATTGTTCCATTTGAATATAAGTCTGCGTTTAGATGAGCAGGCCAGGAATGAAAATATGTCCCTACCTGCATCGTTTAATATATGCTCGGAAATAATGGAATGTGCTATTTCATTGAAAAGAGCAAATCTGGGCACAGTGTCCTAAGCAGATAACCTTACCAGAGCTATGGCGCAACGTCTCAATGAAAAGAAATATGAGGACGTGGTTCCTTGCTAAGAGTTCTTTCCAGGGCAGTCATGTATGCCACGTACAACTCTGCACGGACAGTGAATTTGGAGTTGGTAAGACGTGATGCTGCCCTTGTGTCGTCATCACTTATAGATGACAAGGTGAAAAGCTCTCTCCGAGTTGCTTTGGTTTCCGTAAATATACTATTTGACGACAAGCTTGCGTTGATATATGAGCAGGATACTAGAAGCTTCAGTGCTCTGCTATTGAAGTCGCTGTCTCATCAACACACTTCAGCAGACCGGGGTATTCAAGGCCATTCTGCTTCTAAGAAAGCATCATGAGAATGTCTCGTGAGGGTACAATAACCCTCTTATATTTACTCTGGAAGTCATCATTATAGCGACTCGGGAAAGGGGCATAGGTCTGATGAAGGATATGGATCAGAACCCCCTAGGCCGATGATTAATGGAAGGTTATCATCTTTACGAGAAACTGGATGTTAATCACGGAAGTTCCTTTCAAAGAGAGTCTAATAGAGGTTAAGGCTTTCTTATTGAAGGGAACAATTGAGGTCGACGAGACAAGCTTCTTCGTGGGGAGGACGTAGTTTCTCCTCCCGTAAGCATCGTAAGTCATGCAGGTGATGAACATGACCTGTATTGCTTGCCAGTTGACGGAAGATTATCAACTTCACGAGAAACTGGACATTAATCGCAGAAGTTCCTTTCAAAGAGAGTCGCTCCTAGTGGAGGTAAAGGCTCTCTTATTGAAGGGAACAATTGAGGTCGTCAAGAAAGATTTTGGTTGCTTGCCACTTGGCGGTAGGTTATCAACATCGCAAATGGATAAATTGCGGAAGATCAGTGGATGAGAATGTAGTCTTGGGAGGCCTGCGGCTATCAGCCTGTGGTCTCTTTAGGAATTCAGGGCTGTTTATATAGCAGCTCTTCATTCCCTACCTTGCGCGATGATAATTGTAAGTCTCCATTAAGTGAGCCTTCAGGGTCGCAACTTACACCGATATATCAGTCTTCACGTAGATGTAGACTTATAAGCTATGTCTAGCGTTGTAAGTCTCCTTAGTGAGCTTCTAGGGCCTCAGTTATCAGCTTTTAATGGTCTTCACGTACATGAAGACCTTTAGCTGCTTCAGCTAGGCAGAGTTTGTTGTCCTATCGGACATGATACCGTTTGTTAGAGGAGGTTATTCTCTTCAAACCGGTATGGTTTGGTGTGAGTTATTATGTTAATACGGTGTATTTGTTCTTCACGCCCTTCTCCGCCCTTAGTGGCAATATGGAGTCGGTCAGACATGAGGGAGCCTTGCGGTTCCTATACTATTTGATGACTAACCTAACACAAGAACGATTCAAGTTATGCAGGTGAGAGGGGTTCGATTTGATTTTGAATCCCCCACCCCACCCCCTCCCCACCGCTGATGTGTTAAGAGGTGATTACCGGGCAAGATGTAGTTTTCTTCCTGTAAGCCTTGTATGCATTTAAGTATATACATGCATTTCATGACTTCTTGATTGGCAGCTGGGTCCTGTTCTGTGGTGACCTCATATGTACACTTTTTAGTTGGTTTGTTTCCTGTGGTTGTTCGTCTATATGTCATATACGAGCATATGATTCATCATCAATAAATTGCTATCCTTTGGGTACCTGTAAGGCTGTCTAGTCAGTTAACTGGTATTCAGATGATTATATGTGGGATTTCAATGCTCATGTACATAATAAGTGTATTATTAGGCAGACGCATTATTGTATGTTATGGACCTTAGAAACAATGAATTATTTCGGAGGCGGTCCGTTGACGAGTCTGTTAATCATAGCTCGTTCCATTTATAAATCCAGGTTTCTATAAATTTTGGTACCCAGTCGAATATAACTTGTCTATACATTCCTGTATATTTGCACATGTCTGGGAGCATAGATATCGGATAGAACACATCTGGGGGGTGCTATTTATTGGAATTTATTGTACACCTGAATGGGGTCGCCTGTGGGTTACCTCGGAAGTGGGTTTACTCTCCAGAGATCATCCATTGTGATTCTATTGGACATGTGTACATTGTGTATATTATATCACTGGTTTTCGACCTATCTACGTATGCCGACTCCGGTATACGTTACAAGCGGGCACTATTAATTACCGGGATCGCCACGATAGCCTTAGCTTCTGATGTGGCGTTAAGCACGAATTTATTAATAATAATTAATATCTGGGTTCCTGTCCGACAAATATATATTGTTATTTGGTACCGCTTTTACTGATTCCAGAGCGCTCCCCTCTTTGTTTTTGAAGAAGATTCCTTCATAAAAGGGTGGGGGGATGTTTTAAATCTCCTCCGGCCTGATAAGTGTGTAACTATGAGTGAAGCTGTTTTGTCTGTAGATTATATCCTGGATACAGCGTGCGTATTATTTTATATGGCGTGTTTGTGGTGGTTAACCTCTCATTCTCAAATATGCCATCTTAATTTTTAGGGCTTAGTCTGGACTAGCCTTAAAATTGGGAACTCGTTACATCCAATTAGCATAGTCATTCATGTTAAGAATACGGAATTACTTGAATATGGCTCCTTATTTATGATATGTCTTCTCTATTACTCTATAGAGAGACATACTTGTAATTCCTTTTAAATTTCTTTTCCTTTCACCTTGGATTGCAGGCTTGGGAACTATGTTGGTCTGCTAACTCTGAAGTCCTTGGCCCTCTGCCTTTTTACAATTCAGCTAGTCTGGGCCATTGGTTTATAGTATAAAAATATGATAAATTTAAAGTAATTTGTATATTTTTTATATTTACCAATGGCCCAGCCAGATGGGTGTGGCCCCCCTCCCCCCATGAGTGGGCACTCATGCCTCCCCGCTGAGTTATTATGAAGTACTCTCTTCTACAAAGTATGATGTTGGCGCCAATTCCGGTCACTTCCTGACGGCTGTGCATGCACAGAGACCAAAAGTATGGAGGACCAGATAGGACTTTTAATTTTCAGTTTTGCAAGCAAATTTTGGAGATTGGGGGGTTCAAAATTTGTAGTTGGCCTTTGATAACTTTGAGTTTGCACCAGCTAGTCTGGGCCATAGGTAAGTATAAAAAATATACAAATTACTTTAAATTTATCATTTTCATCTTCTTCTCTGTAACCGCTGAGCCGGTGTGAACCAAACTTGGCAGGAATGGTCTATGGGAGGTCCTCTACAAACAATCCTCATTTTGTTCCTGATGGATGAAAAATATGGCTTCCAGAGGCATTCTTTGATTCTGGTTGGTAGATTTTCAAAAATCTTCTCCTTTGAAACCGCCAGGCCAAATGTTTTGAAACTTCACATAAATGATGACTGGGACCCCCTCTACCAACGATCCTCATTTAATGTTGATCAGGTTACAAACATTGCCGCAATTGCAACTTACAGTTACTATAGAAACCCTATGGGAAATCACATTTTCATCTTTGAACCAAACCTGGCAGGGATAGTCTATGGGAGGTCTTCTACAAATGCTCCTCATTTTTGTTACCATGCATCAAAAAAGTATTCTGATTGGTGGATTTTGTAAAACCTGGCAGGGATAGTCTATGGGAGGTCCTCTACAAACGATCCTCATTTTGTTCCCATGGATTTTGAAAAATCTTATCATCTGAAACTACAGGGACAAATGTTTTGAAACTTTGCATGGTTGATGACTGAGACCCCCTCTACCAATGATCCTCATTTAATGTTGATCGGGTTGCAAACATGGCTTCAATTGCAGCTTATAGTTACTATAGAAACCCTATGAGAAATCACATTTTCATCTTCTCTGGAACTACTGACCTGATGTGAACCAAACTTGGCAGGTGTGGTCTATGGGAGGTCCTCTACAAACAATCCTCATTTTGTTCCTGTGGGTTGAAAAGCATGGCCACCAGAGGCATTCTTTGATTCTGGTTGGTGGATTTTCAAAAATCTTCTGTGAAACTGCCAGGCCAAATGTTTTGATCCTTCATATAAATGATGACTGGGACCCCCTCTACCAACGATCCTCATTTAATGTTGATCAGGATGTAAACATAGCCACAATTACAGCTTATAGTTACTATAGAAACCCAATGGGAAATCACATTTTCATCTTCTTCTCTGGAACTACTGAGCTGACGTGAACCAAACCTGACAGGGATAGTCTATGGGAGGTCTTCTACAAATGCTCCTCATTTTTGTTACCATGCACCGAAAAACGTGGCTGCCAGAAGCATTTTTTGATTCTGTTTGGTGTATTTTGAAAACTCTTCTCCTCTGAAACCACAGGGCCAAATGTTTTGAAACTTTGCATGTTTGATGACTGGGACACCCTCTACCAATGATCCTCATTTAATGTTGGTCGTGTTGCAAACATGGCCACAAATGTGGCTTATAGTTACTATAGAAACACGATGGGAAATCACATTTTCATCTTCTTCTCTGGAACTACTGAGCCGCCATGAACCAAACTTTGCAGGAATGGTCTGTAGGAGGCCCTCTACAAACAGTCTTCTTTTTGTTCCCATTGTTTGGAAAATATGGCCACCAGAGACATTCTCTGATTCTGATTGATGGATTTTGAAAAATCTTCCCCTCTGAAAATACAAAGTCAAATGTCTGGAAGCTTCACTTGATTGAGGACTGGGACACCTTCTACCAATGATCCTCATGTAATGTTGATGTAATGTTGCAAACATGGCCACAATTGCAGCTCATAGTTACCATTGAAAGCCTATGGGAAATCCCTTTTTATATGTAGTTCCAGGTGAGCGATTACAGGCTCTTTAGAGCCTCTACTTTTAAATTTAGCAGAAAATTTCAACAAAACCATAACATGTGACCCTTCATTGAAATAATTTTGATGAGATCTTTCCAATGAGGGGTCACATGATATGGTTTTGTTGAAATGTTTTGAAAAATAATTGTTTTCAAATGCCCATTTTGTAAATTATGCAGGCAGATGTGGGTGATTCGTTAGGTAAAGGGTTAAATGTCGTTATTGGATGTACTGGGGCCAAATAGGTCTATAAACAAGGGAAATTCAGTGTCTATCAGTGTGATATTTTTACACAGTATACCAATGGCCCAGACATAGCTGGTGCTAACTATAAAATATCTAGGGCCAAACACAAATTTTGCCCCCCAATCCCCAAAATTTGCATACAAAACCAAAAATTAGAAGTCCTTACTGGTCCTCCATACATTTACCCTCTGCGCATGCACAGATGTCATAAGTGACCGGAATTGGTGCCAACACCATTCTTTGTTTGACCCTTGTCAGATAACAACAAACTGACTTTTCTTTTGTGCTTTTTAAATCTCAATTAATAATGATGCCAGACACAAATCAATGGTTAAATTGGTGGATCCAAGGACACAATTGGATGAAGGAAGGAAGAAACGGTGGTTTGAAAATGTTCAGGGCTGTAATTTTATAATATTTATAAAAATTAGTTCATGTTCCCTAATTTTGGGACATGAGCCTGACGTCATCATTGTTGATAATGGTTTTTCCACTGTTGGTTAAGTATTCCTTTCCTGACCTCCCTTGATCCCCCATGTTAAACTCCCTAGGTTTTTGGCTTGTTTTTTTTTAATTTTTTATATAAAATTTCTTGGGAGTGCTTAACGTGTTATGCAGAAAGTTTTTTCTGTATTTCCCCAGGGTTATGACCTCACCCTTAGGGTGTTTATGCGTTTTTAGTCATGCATCATACTTCCAATGTAACGTTTTTTCTTCTGATGAAGATCTTGCCTCACATCAGATAGTTCAAAAATTTGTTACTGACTTCGGGCCTTGTTGCATAAGGTCTCGTTTCCGGTTTTCAGTTTGATGTTGTTTACATTAGCAACGTTATTTATGTGTAGGTTCCTGTTTCTGGTATGGTAAGATGCATTATACAGTCCCGTAGTGTGGCAGTTAATTTTTGGGAGGAAAAAATTAATTTTGTCCACACTTGGGCTCTTTTGGGATACATTTGGGCACTTCATTGCCTTTGGGAACTTGGGCTCTTGTCAAAATTTTTCGAAAATGTTTTTGGTGTAAACTATTTTTCGATTTATATTTAGAATGTTTTTGTTATGTATCTTTTTATTTGTATTTTATGTGGAATTGGTGGGAGTACAATCGACTTAGTCTGCTTCATTATGTAAGCATATTGCTCTTTAAGCAAGGCGATGAAGTCGTTCCTCTTATTTTCTTGTAGGTTGCCTTGCTTGTAGTCGATGTACTTCTACTAATTCTTGCTCAGATGTGTCGCATGGGATGACAAAAGTTGATGACGAGTGTCACGGTACGTTGTTAGCGAGGGACCACTGCCGGTCCTCTCGTAATGAGAGGCTGCCACCGGTCCTCTCACCCTAGGTCGCTCTAGTTTATTAGTTTATATTTACAGAGGAACAAGAAAATGGTGATGTTTACGTGACGCTGTCAGATAGTGTGCTTCCGTCGTCGCATTAATTAGTCAATCAAGCTAGCGGCAAAAGTGCTCATGAATATTAGACAGGGCTATAAACCACTGTGGTTTCAAATCCCTGTCGCCAGCTAGCTCGACTGAATGGAAAGGGTAGAGCGAGCACTATAATATAAAATCATTATAAGGCTCACCCTGCGACGGAAAGGAAGAAGCTGGCAAGTTCAGCAAGAAGCTCGGTGAGGTCTGAAGGACCTCAAGCGAGAGATGCCCCCCCCCCCCCCTCCCTCTCTTTTATTATAACATCTGGGGCCAGATGTTATGGATCGAAACTTGCGTCAGTCGGAGCATACGTCCACGCCTCCCGTCCGGGATGCTCCGTTCAGTTTACAGCCGGGGTTGGCTATAATTACGGCTTCTTCAACGTCTACCAAACACACACGACCGCACCTTGGCTACATGACTTCTGATGTCCAGCCTGCATCACTGAGAAAGTCACTCTTCGTCAGTGAAGTCACACCATACAGTAGCCAAGGAGACGAGGCCTCATTTATAGGGACGTCCACAGAAAAGAGCCATCTCAGACACACTGTCCCAGGAGCAGCCGACTGCCATGCAACAGGAGACTGCTGCTCCTTAGGCCTCCATAACGGACTTGCTGTCGCAGATTGCGCAGCTCATCGCAGCATCCCAGCAAATGCAGAAGCAGACGACGGCAGTCTCAGAACTTGAGCTGTCGGAAGGTGCTGGGTCGGTCCAGTCATCTGGACGTTCAGATGCTGATGACCGTGAGTATAATCTGACTAAGTTGGAGGATGAAAGGGATTTGGAGGAGAATTACCCTTCCCTTTTGGAACAACAGGGTGGCGATAGCACTTATGCATCTATACTTCCCTGAGTTTGTTCCTGAGAATCAGAATGCTGTGACAGCTCAAAAGGAGCACTATTGAATAGCTTAGACGAGGCCTCATATATCGGGACGTCCGGAGAAAGTGCCGTCTCGGACATACTGTCCCGGGAGCAGCCGGCGGCCAGAAGACCACTGCTCCTTAGGCCTCCATTACAGTTTTGCTGGCGGAGATGCGCAGCCCCTCGCAGCATCCCAGCAATTGCAGTAGCAATCGACGGCAGTCTCAAAATCTGAGCTGTCGCATGGTGCTGATTTGGTCCAGTTATCTGCACGTTCAGATGCCGTTGATCGTGATTTCAACTGATTCAGATGAATGATGAAGGGATATGGAGGGGATTTACCCTCCACATACGGAACAATACAGAGTTAAGAGGATTTATTCCATCAACACTACCCTGAATGTGTTCCAACGAATCAGAATGCTGCGTCTATTTACAAGAAACCGCTAGCGTTGTTGTACGCTAAATTATCCGGAAAAAGTGAAGGAATGTCTTTTCCGGTTAAGTATAGACAGGTGTCGCAGGCTTTTGACCTTTTAGACGACTCCACATTCAACTTTCCAGTGAAAAGAAGTAAGGCGGTTTCTAGTCATCATCTTCTATAGTTCCGCTGGTCGGAAAACAGTGAAGATGTATTGAGAGTTCCTCTGCGTTTGAATGAGTAGGCTAAGGACCTAGCTATGGCCTTACCTTCGTCATTCATTATTCGCTTGGTCACAATTGAGATGACATTTATTCATTCAGAGCAAATTTAGACTCACTGTATTACGCAGATCACCTTTAAGAACTGTGACGCTACGTCTCTACAGAAAGGAATTAGAGAAAGTACCTCATTTAGAGTCCTTTCCAGGGCTATATATTTATCACGTATAACTCTGTCTTAACAAGTTGCTAATTCGGAGTTAAATAGACGTGACAGAGCCCTTGCGTCGTCATCCTTAATAGATGACAAGGTGAAAAACTCTCTTAGAGTTGCTCCGGTTTCCGGACACTAAGTTTTTGATGATAAGCTTTCATTGGTTTATGAACAAGCTACAAAGAAAGCATCAATACTCTGCTCCTTATGTCGATGTATATTTGACACGCATTAGCAGAAAGGAGTAAGGGAGGACGTCCTAGACAGAAGGGTTCACCTATAAGGACTCCTCGTGAGGGTATAGTTTACTCTCCTATAATTACTCTAGGGATCATCATATAGCGACTCAAATACGGGGCTTACATCTGATCGAGACTTCCTAAACTGCTGGGTCGAGGCTCTTCGTGAATGAGACGCAGTTCCTCCTTCCGTAGGCCTCGTAGGTGCTACAGGTGTGAGTTAGGACCTAAGTTGTTTTGCGGTTGATGGATGGTTATCAAGATGAGCATCAATCTGGATAACTATTACAGACACCAGTAGTTGAGAGGTGTGGTTTCGGAAGGCCTGCTGCTATCTTTCCGAGAGAACCACAACTAAATTAATGTCTGATGGGCAATGCTTGCATCTAATCCTTGCATAAGAGTCTCTCCAATCAGATGTAAAGGTTCTCTTGACAATGATGTTAATAGAGGTTGTTGAGAATCAAGATTCTCTGGAATTCTGTAGCCACCTGTTACTCGTACCGAAGCCTAAGAGTTCGTTCCGACAGATAATAGACTGGAGCTTGTTAACAAGTTTATCAAAGCTCTAAAAAGTTTATTTATGGTTATCATTTAGTCGGTTAAAATGAATGTTCGAGAGATTGACTATGCTATAAGCATAGATCTAAGGATAGCTTTGGTCTGGAGATAGCGCCCTGCGCTGTCACTCAAATATTAACTTGGTAATGTCTCATAACAATCTGGTTCGTCTGCCATTATCCAGAACGAATTAGTTTTATGCGACTGATGGAGATGTGCTGAGCGGCTACGCATCTTGTTTAGATGGGTCGCTTACGCACACGCTCCCTCCAGTTATTCTTACACAGAACTGGAGTGTGACAACGCATTCGCTCAGGACCAGTATTGTTTTAACGGATATAGTAAACAAAAAGGTCCATATTGAGGCAGATTTTCAGTGGTTAACTCATTAGTTCCGCTGCAACTGCTAGATGGTGACGGGTATGAGGCCATAGTTTGGGACACGGCCCTGAGTCCTACAGATTATAATTGCAGGGGTCTGAGACCCTTGGTTCCTCCAGAAACACATAACCATCAAGAATGATGTCAATATTGTTAGCGCTATATCAATGCGTTCACGCTTGTTCAGAGTTTGTTGAACAACTCAATAGTGATTTGTTATATACTAGCGTTTATTTATAAATCATCACAATTAAATTGCTACTCTTGAGTACCTCGCAGGCTGCATAATAAGTTAACTGGTATTCAGATGATTACATGCTAATATATATGCGATCGCGCATTAGTATTATTAGGCTAAAGCTTTATTGTTTTCGGTGGACCTTGAAATAATAATTTATTTTGGGGGCGGTCCGTGTAGGAGCCTGTGAATCATACCTTTGTACATCTCTAGATCCAAGTTTCTATATTTTTATACTGTACCAATGACCCAGACATAGCTGGTGCTAACTCTTAAAATATAGGGCCAAACACAAATTTTGCCCCCCAATCCCCAAAATTTGCATCTAAAACCAAAGAAAACATGTCCTGAAAGGCCCTCCACACTTCGCCCCTACTGCGCATGCGCAGTGTCAAGGACGTTCCGAAATTGGCGCCATTAATCATTCTAAGTTTGGCCCTTCATCAGTTAACATCTGACTGATCTTTGTGCTTATAAATCTCAGTTTAAATGATGCCAGACACATAAATATTAGTGAAATGGTGATTCTAAGGAGGATAGAGAAGGAGGAGAGGAAAAAAATGTGTGACAGAATATTATCAGGGCTGTAACTTAAAATTTTTTAATGAAATTATGTTAAGTTACCTATTTTCGAGGCAGCAGCCATTTTGTTGTCATTCTGATTATTTAGTTACACTGTTTTTTAAGTGTTTTCTTCTCTCCCTGTCCTTTAAGTCCCCCCTTGCTATTCTCCCATGCTTTTGGCATAGTTTTTGTAATTATTATTACTAAATTTTCTTGGGAGTTTTAGCTGAATAACAGAATGAATTCTGTTCTTTTCCCCATGTTTACATCTTCACCTACGGGTGGTTAGGCGTTGTGTTCTGCATCTACCATCTGATGTTCTGCAGTTTCTTCCCTGGAAGTCTCTGTTTTGCATCAGATAGTGTATTTTTGGTAACTGATTTCGGGCCTGGGTGCCTGGAGTCTTATTTTAGTGTTTTTACACTCATTGTTTACATTTACAACAGCCCTCTGTGTGGGGGGGGATTTCTGGAAAATAATATCTTGATGTTATTTTAATCATAACTAGATACATTATTATTGTTCGTAAGTGTTGAATAAATTGTTTAAAATATTTTTAAAATTTTTGTCCACACTTAGGCTTGGGATCCATTGGGGCTCAACGTTACTTTTCAGAAACTTGGGCTGTTCTGAAAAAATATTTTTTCAAAATATTTTGATTTCAATTATTTTTTCTATATTAATGGATCATATTATTATTATGTATTTTGATTGCCAGGGGTTAGTGCGAGTACCAGGACTTGTTTTCTTTTCACATTGAAAGGATATTGATCAATTGTATTAAGAGGAAGTCTTCCTCTGACTTTATAATCATTCTATATGTGGTCAGTGTACTCGCATTAACTCCTGTTCTGTATCGTATGATTTCGATGACAATATGGGAAGCGTATGTCACGGTATGTTATTGGGGATTTGGACACTCTGGTCCTTTCCCCGCAGGGTCACTCTACTTTATCAATTTCTATTTCAGACGATCAAGATTAGGGTGATGTATCTGTGATGTCTTCCAACAGTGTGCCTCCGTCATCACAATTAATGAAGGGCTAGCGGAAAAGTGCTCATGTAAATACGCCAATTGCCTAAGAGGACCCTAGTAGGTTCGACGGCCTTTGACGTCCGCTAGCTCGCCCGGTGTAGCGTCCATTCACCGAATGGTTCGGCAGCCGGGTTCGTCCGTTGCGGTCTAGAAGGAATTTTGGGGTGATGCGAGCACTATAAATTAACCTAATGCACACCCAGTGACGGCGGATCGGAGGGAGAACGGAGGAAGCCTTTTAGTCCGGTTCATAGCTCGTTCCGGTCCATCCGGACGGCAAGCGAGAGAGGCCCCTCTCTCGTTCAACAACATCTGGCCCCAGATGTTGTGGTGCAAAATGTGTCGCAAGCAGAGCATACGTCCGTCGCTCGGGACGCTCCGTTGTATAGGCAGTCCGCGGAGACTGCTAAAGCTTCCTCTTCTCGTCAGCGCACACGACCGCACCTTGGCTGCGTGACCGCCGATATATTACCAGCTTCGCCAATCAAGGATTCTTCGGCGACCAGGTCACACCATCCGGTAGCCAGGGACACGAGGCCTGCAGACTCCGGACGTTCGCATAGGAAGTGTGCGGGAGTCAACGTACACGGAGCTTACGGCGGCAATGCATCGTAAGACCGCTACTGCACAGGCCTCGGGAACGGACGTGCTTTCCTTAATAGCACAGTTTATCGCAGCATCAACTGAATCTGTCGCATATATTTTATCCGACGATGCTGGGTCGGGACGCTCCGCGGAAGCGGGTACGGACGTCCGAAAGTTTCATCCGGTCCGACGGGATACCGAAAGGGATTTGGAGGATTTCGAGCTTTCCCTTTCGGAACAACATATGCTGTTGTGTATGTCATCTGACTTGGTCTTCTACAGCTTCTTTCGTCGGACCAGAATGCTGCGATGCCGGATAAGAAACTGATAGGGTCGGTGGACTTAGAAATTTTTGGTTCAGTTCAGGGACATCGTCCCTCAGTTCCGACATAGTCCAATAATGTCACACAAACTTTCGAATTATTGAACGACGCTATATATATTATTATTTTATGCTTGCTATAACCAAGCATTTCTGGTTTCTTGTTCGCAAAGTTATGGAGATGTCTTTCATAAGTGTGCCTCTGTCGTCATAGTTAATGAAGAGCTAGCGGCAATAAGTGCTCATGGAATATGTCTATCGCCTACGGAGTGACATTCGCTAGCTCACCCGGTGTAGCGTACATTCATCGAATGGTTCGGCTGCCGGGTTCGTCCGTTGCGGTCTAGGAAGGAGATTTGGGTGATGCGAGCACTTTAATTACTTTAGTACTCACCCAGTGACGGCAGATTGAGGACAGATCGGAGGAAGCCTGTTAGTCCAGTTCCTGGCTTGTCCAGGTCCGTCCGGGCTGTGAGCGAGAGAGGTCCCTCTCTCGTCCAACAACATAGGGGACCGCATGTTGTGGTTCAGATATTTTACATTCGGAGCATATGTCCGTCGGTCGGGACGCTCCGTTATATTGACAGTCTGAGAGACTGTCCTTAATGCTTCCTCATCCTCACAGCAGGGCACACGACCGCACATTGGCTACGTGACCTCGAGTATCCGATCAGTTTCGTCATTCAGTGATTCCACGGCGAATAGGTCGCGCCATCCGGTAGCCAAGGGACACGAGGCCTATACACTCCATTCGCTCGCATATTGGTAGTATGCACGGGGTAACGATCACGGAGCTTCCAGCGGCAATGCATCGTAAGACCGCTTCTCCTCAGGCCTCAGTGACGGACGTGCTATCCGAGTTAGCAAAGTTGTTTCCCAGCATCCCAGCAATTGACAGTTTCTCGGTCGAATCAGGAATTATCCGACGGCGCTGGGTCGGTGCGGTCCGCGGTTGCATCAGCTACGGACGACCGAACGCTTTATAGGGTCCGACAGGATGGCGAAAGGGATTCGAAAGATTTCGAGTTTTCCCTTTAGTAGTATCGGAAGCTGCCTTTCATATCTTCTGGCATTATCTTCCAGTGATTGTTATTTCGGACTTCATTGCTGCGATCTTGGATAAGAGACTTATAGCGTCATTGGACTCGGATTTTTCGATCGGTTCAGGGACATTGTCCCTGACTTACCGACGCAGTCCAATATTGTCATTACAACATGTGTTTTATTTTTCGACGCTATATATATATATATATACAAGCCTGCTACCAAGCATGATAGTTTAGTTTCTTGTCCGCGTTGCTCATTTCTGCCATTTTATTATTTATACGAATAGTTTATTTTGGCAGAGCAGGGCATACCGAGAGTTCATATGCGTCTAGACGGTGTGGTTAAAGACTGCATATATTCTTTTTCGCCGTTTATGTCTTTTCCAATTTCAATGTTGGAAACGACATGATGTATAGTAGACTTAACTTAGACGCTTTATCATACGTAATCCGCCTTACTGAGGCGTTATCATTACGTCTTCAAGAAAAGATTTACAGGATATTATTCTCAATGTAATTTCTTTTGAGGGCAGTAGTTTGTTCACGTATAACTCCGCCCTTCAGATTGGAGTTGGTTAGACGTGATGCAGCCCTAGCTACATCCACACACGTGGATAGTAAGGTTAAGAACTCTCTCAGAGTCGCTTCGTTCTCGGAGGAGCTTCTCTTCGACGGCTACTTTTCGGCAATCCATGATTTGCTCGATTTACACGTTCTCTTGTCTATCTAGTGTTACAAGAGATTCAGATTGGGGCAAACATTCGGTGGTTGACTCAGAGAGTGCCACCGCAGTTGCCGGACCCGAGTGTGGCTGTTATGACGGTTGCCAGTCAAACAGATTGGGATATAATACTGATCCCTACGGATTCGAAGTGCCAGGGTCTTTGGGTTCCGCAGTCTCTTAGCAATCAGTTTTCTTCCGCGGAATAATGTTTTTTAGGCTTGCTTTATGTCATTGCATGAACATTATT
The DNA here is from genome assembly GCA_031216915.1 of Pictodentalium vernedei. Taxonomy (NCBI): domain Eukaryota; kingdom Metazoa; phylum Mollusca; class Scaphopoda; order Dentaliida; family Dentaliidae; genus Pictodentalium; species Pictodentalium vernedei. The sequence goes on from CM062295.1 coordinate 234,405,799, forward strand.
CAGAAACGCATGCCCAAATCCTGTCCTTTAATTCGACAGTAGTGGCGTATCTCCGGAACCAGGGAGGCACTCTTTCGTTTCCGTTATTCAATTTAATGGGAAGAATCCGTCTGTTGGTTATAGTACACCAAGTTCTGTTTTGGTCCGTCATATTCCGGGTAGTCTGATTGTTTTACCGGACTCCCGTTCTCTTACGGGTCGCTTGTTGCTGTCAGAATGGACTCTCAACAAACAAGTATTCAATCAGATTTGCTATCTATGGGAGCGCCCAATGATGATTTATTTACGACACAGTTTGCTAATCAATTGCAGACGTATGTGTTGGCTTGTCCAGATCTCTGAGCTAATGTTGTTAACGCTCTATTGATCTATAGGACGGAATGATAGGATACGCGTATCCTCCGGCGCTGTTGTTTCAGCAGGTATTGCTAAGATAAACAACCACAATACATTTCTGTTGATAGCATCTCTATCTTCACAGAGATCATGGGTAATTTACTCTCTTGTCTACTGTGGGTCTTAACGTGAAATCTTCCTCTATGTGAGGATCTTTTTTCACTGGGTAAATCGTGTCATCTTTATCACAACCCGCAAGTTCGCAACCTTCATGTATTCTGTTGTGTGGTCCGTATTGCATTGTATGCACTGTACTGGACGAGCTTTGGACGCGATTTCTTACTATAGGAGATCCTCTTCTTCGCTATTCTATGCGGCTCTTCCGTCGTGGTGTAGGGATCATTATGTTCATATAGTTGATCCCTCCATACTACTCATTGCAATTTTTTAGTATACTTGTTTCACAAGATCTACTGCAGCCTGTTATTATTTAGGTTATAGGTTTATGTTACCTCATACCTATGCACTCTACGATAGTTTACAATTGAGTCTTTTGTCTCTTTATCTAAGTCAGTTAGTAACTTTTTGATAAATAGACTTAGAATCTTTAGATTAAATTCCTATATGGATTTTAACTTCGGTTCTTATTTAGCTAAGTAATCATTTGAGCCTCTGGAAACAGTAGTTTTCAAATTCTGACCTTTTAGACAGTAATTCTGTTGGTTTCTCTTTTACTGTAGAGTCAGTGAGTTTCATGCACTATCGATGGATGATTTTCACTTTCGTAGTTTCGGAATCACTACTTCCGTTACTATTTAGGTTGGATTTTTGCATAAGAGTTAGGCTCCTATTATCTGGAACCTATTATTTTAAGGTCCTTCCGTCTTCGTATGGGCATAGGCCTTTACTCTTTCTGGGTACAGTTTATGTATTTATAAACAGATATCTGTTTATTACTATGGGCGTAAGCTTCTTCTGTCTTTGATGCCTAGTAGAAGGACGTTACGCTCCATTTTATTGTTAATGGATTCTATTTACTATCGGTACTGCTTATGGTATATCATTGACTTAGCAGTTGTGCTTAAGATTTCGGCTCATGAAGTGAGAGCTCTTCTACTTCTTGGGCTTACATTAATAGTGTCGCTATTATAGATTTTTGAAGGCCGCTCATTGCGCTCAGCCATCCACATTCATGAATTTTATCTCAGAAATATCGAGTCCATTTCTGGAGGCCTCTATTGTTAGGTCTATTATCTACTGCTCAGAATGTCATTCACTTAACAGTTGCTACTATAGCTAGGTAGGCTGTCTGTTTCGGCAGTGTCTCCGTTCTGCTGCCCTCTTCGCTCTGGGCTATTTGACCCAGGGCAAGAAAAAGGGGGGGGGGGGGGAGGGTGTTCCCTTGGGTCACCTGTTTTACTATGAAAACAAGGGGATACCTCCTCCGGAGTTAGTAATTCTGAGCTGTTATTGGGATGGTTGTTTAGTGAGAAGTTTAGGTTTTTAAAATTCATTCAAGTCTTAGTTTTTAAAGTATAGCTTTTGAATATTGCATATGTCAACGGAGATGATTATGCAATCCTCAGACACTTTTAGGAGTATAAGAGTCTCTATTCTATAGACTTACTTTATTTATTGGCTTACTTTAAAAATTATTAGTATAAGGATTATATTGGATATTAATAGAGTACATGGATGTATGAAGCTCAATTTTGGAAGGTGTTGTATCTTTCTAATTTATCATAAATAAGAAAGATACATGTAAGGCCTATTACTTCTTTTTCCCTACAGGGGATGACTCTATTTTATTTTATTGAGCGTATTCCATTTTGCTCTATGTCCTTGGCCCTCCAGCCTTTTTACTATTCAGCTATGTCTGGGTCATTGGTACAGTATAAAAATGTTAAAAAATTTATAGTAATTTATATATTTTTTATACTTACCAATGACCCAGACGGGGATGGCCCTCCCAGGAGTTGGGAACTCTTACCTCCCCGCTGAGTACATAGCGCTTACCAGGCACTGGTTATTAGAATGATTAATGGCGCCAATTTCGGAACGTCCTTGACACTGCGCATGCGCAGTAGAGGTGAAGTGTGGAGGGCCATTCAGGACATGTTTTCTTTGGTTTTAGATGCAAATTTTGGGGATTTGGGGGCAAAATTTGTGTTTGGCCCTATATTTTAAGAGTTAGCACCAGCTATGTCTGGGTCATTGGTAAGTATAAAAAATATATAAATTACTATAAATTTTTTAACTTTCTTTGGTACTCATAACACAGGCTTTTACGATCATAGATATCGGATTATTCACGTTGGAGAGTGTTGTTACTGGAATTTATTGTACAGTGGCCGCCTATGGATCATGTAGGAAGTGTGCTTTCTCTTCAGGAATCGTTCAGTGTGGCTTGATTAGATATGTGTATGTTATATTTTATATTACCGGTTTTCGACGTATCTGTGTACTTGGTCTGCGGTGTATGCTATTTACTGTGCAATATTAATTTCCAGGATCGTCACTATAGCCGTAACTTCTGAAGTAATGTTAAGCACCATTTATTAATCTTCAATTAATACCTGAGTGCGTGTTCGACGATTAATTATATTGTTGTTGGGTACTGCTCCTATTGTTTCCAGAGCGCTCCCCCTTTCTTATTTTGAAGGTTTCTTCAAAAAAGGGAGGGGGTGTTTTTACCCATAATCTGGCTTAAAATGTATGTATCTTTCAAGGATGTTGTTTTTATCCGTTTTTATATCCTGCATACAGCTGAAATGTTATTGTGAGGCATATGTTTGTGGGAGATTCTCTCTTATTCTCAGATACGCCATCCTAATTTTTGGGGCTTAGTCTGGGCTAGCCTTGGAAAATTAGGAACTTGTCTTCATACTTCATTGGGCTCCTTGTTTTGAATATGTCTCCTCTATTACTGTATAGAGAGACATACATGTAATTCCTAACTGTTCTACATGTAAGTTCCTTCTTCAGGATTGGAATTATTTCAGAAGTCTTAAGCCCTCCACCTATTTACGATTCAGCTATGTCTGGGCCATTGGTATACTGTGTAAAAATATGATAAATTTATACCAATTTGTATATTTTTATACTTACCAATGGCCCAGACGGGAAGGGCCCTCCCATGAGTGGGCACTCATACCTCTCCACTGAATTATTATGTAATACTCTCTTTACAAAGAATGGTGTTGGCCCCAATTCCGGTCTCTTCCTGACGTCTGCGCATGTGCAGAGGATAAATGTATTACGGACCCGTTAGGACTTCTAATTTTTGGTTTTGCATTCAAATTTTGGGGATTGGGGGGCAAATTTTGTGTTTGGCCCTAGATATTTTAGAGTTAGCACCAGCTATGTCTGGGCCATTGGTAAGTATAAAAATATACAAATTGGTATAAATTTATCATATTTTTATACTGTACCAATGACCCAGACTTAGCTGGTGCTAACTCTTAAATTCTAGGGCCAAACACAAATTTTCCCCCCCAATCCCCAAAATTTGCATCTAAAACCGAAAATTACATGTCCTATATGGTCCTCCATACCTTTCCTCCACTGTGCATGCGCAGTGTCAAGAAGGTCTCGAAATTGGCGCTAAAAGTCATTCTTTGTTTGGCCCTTCATCAGTTCACATCTGACTTATATTTGTGCTGGTAAATCTCAGTTTAAATGATGCCAGACACATAAATATGAGAGAAATGGTGGATCTAAAGAGGAAATAGAAAGATGAGAGGAAAATTCAGTGGCAGGAAATAATCAGAGCTGTAACTTAAAATTTTTTATGAAATTATGTTATGTTCCATAAATTCGAGGCATGAGCCTGTTGTTATCATTCTTGCTATGAAAGTTCCACTTCTTGATCAGTGTTGCCTCTCTCCCTTTCCTTTATTCCCCCCTTGCTATTCTCCCATGCTTTTGGCATATTTTCTGTAATAATTATTACTAAAATTTCTTGGGAGTTTTGGCTTCGTAACAGAATGAATTTCTGTTCTTTTCCCCATGTTGACGTCCTCACCCTTGGGTGTTTAGGCGTTGTGATCTGCATCTATCATCTGATGTTCTGCAGTTTCTTCTATGGAAATCTCTGTTTTGCATCAGATAGTGTTTAAATTGGTAACTGATTTCGGGCCATGTTTATCAGTGCCTGGAGTCATGTTTCCGGTTTTTGTACAACTTCTTGTTTACATTGACAACTGTTACTGCTGATAGTGATTTCTTGTCTTTACATTAGTTTAGACATAGCAAGATACATTAATATTGTATGTAAGTGTTGCATTAATTTTTTGAAATGTTTTAAAAAATTTTGTCCACACTTAGGCTTTTTTGGGATCCATTTGGGCTCATTGTTCCCATTGGGAACTTGGGCTCTTCTGAAAAATTTGTTCAAAAAATTTTTTTTTTTGAAAATTATTTTCTTTTAAAGGTTATAATGGATTATGTTATATTATGTATCTTTATTTCAAGGGATAGTGCGACTAATATGACTGTGTATTTTTTCTTTATGAAAAAAAAAAATTTTTTTTATTATTTATAATGCGAGGATATCTTCCTCTAATTCTCAGGTTCAATGTATTCGCACTAATTCCTGCTCTGTGTGTGTTGATTGAAATGACAACATTGGAGGCATGTGTCACGATATTGTGTTTGCAGGGAGGGGTCCATACCGGTCCTCTCTCCGTAGGGTCACTCTATATTATCATTTTATTTTTCAGAATTCAGAGTGATGTTTTCGTGATGTCTTCAACAAGTGCGTCTCCGTCGTTGCAGTGTTAGGGCTAGCGGCTAAGTGCTCTGGGTAATACGACAATTGCCGAAGAGGTCCCTAGTAGGATCGAAGGCATTGATCGTCCGCTAGTCCACCCGGTGTAACGACCATTCATCGAATGGCTCGGCAGCCGGGTGTGTCCATTACGGTTCTGGGAAGCAGTGTGGGTGATGCAAGCACTATAAACTTGGAACGTGCACACCCAGCAACGACGGATCCGAGGATAGTACAGAGGAAGCCTGTCAGTCTAGTAGCTAGCTCGTCCAGGTCCATCTGGACCGTGAGCGAGAGAGGCCCCCTCTCTCTTACAACTATATTTGAGCCGCAATGTTGTTGTATGTTTGTTTGTTAGTCGGAACATACGTCCAATCCTCCTGTTCGGGACGTTCCGTCACATAGACAGTCCGAACTGGCTGTCTTATGGGCTTCCTCATCCTCATGTCAACACACACCACCGCAACTTGGCTTGTGACCACAGAGTTCCAGGGGACGTTCGCATATTATATAAATGCAGGAATGGACGTTTCTAGAGCTCCTGCTTTGCCGACCAGGGAATATTGTCGACCAGGTTACTTCATCTGTTAGCCAAGGATATGAGGTCTTTCCTGTTGGGACGTTCGCATATTATATAAATGCAGGAATGAACGTCCCTGGAGCTGCCAGTGGATATTATGTAAATCACGGCTCCACAGGCCTTATTCAGGAATAAGAATGCGGTGATTTTCTGTGATGGCTTCAAAAAGTGTGCTTCCGTCGTCACAGTCAAATGAAGAGCTAGCGGATAAGTGCTCATGATATTACGTCAATTGCCTAAGAGGTCCCAAGTAGGATCGACGGCTTTGGCGTCCACTAGCTCGCCCGGTGTAGCGTCCATTCATCGAATGGTTCAGTAACCGGGTTCGTCCGTTGCGGTCCAGGAAGGAGATTTGGGTGATGCGAGCACTATAAAATTTACTACGTGCGCACCCAGTGACGATGGATACGAGGAGGGTACGGAGGAAGCCTATAAGTCCGGTTCCTAGCTCGTCCAGGTCCACCCGGGCTGCGAGTGAGAGAGGTCCCTTTCTCGTACAACAACATCTGAGAACAGATGTTGTGGTACAAATGTTTCTCATTCGGAGCATACGTCCACCGCTCAGGACGCTCCGTTATATAGACAGTCCGGAGAGACTGCTCTAATGGCTTCCTCATCCTCACGGCAGCGCACACGACCGCACCTTGACTACGTGACCACTGCTATGTAGCCAGTCTCGCCGACCAAGGATTTCACGGCGACCAGGTCACGCCATCCAGTAGTCAGGAATACGAGGCCTACAGACTCCAGACGTTCGCATAAGAAATATGCAGGAGTTAACGTCCAGGGAGTTTTCAGTGGCTAAGTAACGTAAGACCGCTGCTCCACAGGTCTCTGTAACGGACGTGCTATTACAAATAGCACAAATTATTGCAGCATCCCAGCAGATGACAGAATCTCTGTCGGGCCAGGATTTATCCGACGACGCTGGGTCGGTACACTCTGCTGAAGCATCAGGTACGGACGACCGAGAATTTCAAGTGGTCCGACAGGATGGCAAAGGGATACCGAGGAGTTGGATTTTTCCCTTTCGGAACAACATAAAGTTGCCGTAGATATCATCCGGCATTATCTTTCAGAAGTTGTTCTGTCGGACCAGAAGGCTGCGATGCCGGATAAGAAACTGTTAGCGTCACTGGACACGGAATAATTTTATCGGTTTAGGGACATCGTCCCTGAGTTTCCGACACAGTCCAATAATGTCACAAGAACATTTGAACTATTGTAGGACGCTATATATAAGCTTGCTACCAAAATGAGCAAGTCAGGTTTCTTATTGGCGAATGCTCTACATCTGCCTTTCATCAATTCAAGGAATAATTTCGAAATGGCAGGACAGGGCATACCGAGAGTTCCTCAGCGTCTAGACGATCAGGCCGAAGACCTAGAATGATCTATACCGTCGTCTATGTCAATTTCAACCGCGATGGTGGAAACGACAATAATGTCTAATAGAGTTATCTTAGACACATTATCGTATGCAGATCACCTTACAAAAGCGTTTTTATTACGCCTTGAATGGAAAGAATTCCAGGAGGTACTATCTTCCTTAAGAGTTCTTTCGAGGGCCATAGCTTATTCCACGTATAACTCCACCCTTTCAGTGGTAATCTGGAGTTGATTGACGTGACGTGGCCCTAGCTACATCCACGTGTGTGGATAGTAAGGTGAAAAACTCTCTCAGAGTCGCATCGGTCTCCGGAGAGCTTCTCTTCGATGGCAAGCTTTCCTCAATGTATGATCAGATTACTAAGAAAGCTTCTGTTTCTCTGCTATTCAAATCCGCTTCTAAAGGTCGGATTCAACAGAGAAGAGTAAGACAGGCACTTCTTGGAAGAGTATGTCCAACGGAAGTTCCTATAGAGGTTATATGTGTCCTGTAGGTCTTATTCTAGAGACCGTCAAGGCAGCGACTCACGCAGGGGACGTTTTACTGGCAGCGATATCCGGTCAGATGTCCTTAGGTCGACGGGGCTAGGTGCGGGTCGTGGAGGACGTGATTTCTCCTTCCGCAAGCCTCGCAGGTTCAGGAAGTGATGGTATGCACCTCTATTGTGTTCCGGTAGGTGGAAGACTGTCGAGTTTTGATATCAATTGGGCGTCAATTATGGACCACCCCTGGGTTCGAGGGGTATTTTCGGAAGGACTAAGAATATCCTTCAAACGAAAATCTCCATTAACTCAAAGTCCAATGGACTCAGATTCCGTCAAATCCGCAGAAAGGAGATGCTCTTCTATTAGAAGTACAGTCTCTTCTGGAGAAGAGCGCGGTAGAGGTCGTAGAAGACCAGGAATCTCCAGGTTTCTACAGCCATCTGTTTCTGGTTCCGTCCAGTCATAGATGTGAGCTGGATAAACAAGCTGATCGTGACTCCGAGGTTCTATATGGAGACAATTCGATCGGTCAGAGCGAGTATTCGTGTGAACGACTGTGTTACGAGCATAGATTTCAAGGAGGAGTATTTTCACGTCATGGTACATCAGACATTCAGAAAGTATCTGCGCTTCGCAGTTATAGGAGTTGTGTATCAGTTCCGAGCGATGTGCTTCGGTCTGAATCTAACTCCCTGTGCATTCACTCAAATAATGAACTTGGTAATGACTAAAAGAGAACATTTCCGTGCTCATTCGTCTGCGGTAACGTCGGCCTACCTGGACGACATTCTTCAGAGGTACGGCAACGAGTTAACGCTTCAGAACGATGTGCAGAATCTGCCTTATTGCTCAGACGTCTCGGTTTTATAATAAACGAGGAGAAGTCAGATCTGGTGCTGTCCAAGTCATTCACTCATCTGGGAATGAGCTTCGAGACGCACAATAATCTTGTTCGTCTGCCGTTAACCAGAGCAAAATTAATCATTGTTAAGCTCGCTATTGTCTTCACTCAGACAAAGTTACCGCGAGAGAATTCATCAGACTGATAGGTTTGTGTGGAGCTGCCGCGGATTTTATTCCAATGGGGCGGCTACGCACTTGTCCTCTCCAAATCTTTTTGACTCAAAAAGAACAGAGTTGGAGGGTGAAGATTCTTTCGCTCGTTACGGACATCCTCTGGTAAAGTCAAGTGAAACAGATTCAGACTTGGGCAGATATTCAGTGGTTAATTCAGGGAAATAAGTTCCACTGCAATTGCCTGATCTGAGTTTTACAGTTTTGACGGATGCCAGTTAAATAGGTTGGGACCCAACATTGAGCCCAACGGTTTTTAAGTGCCAGGGTCCTTGGGATCCGTAGTTCCTAATCAAGCACATAAAGATCAGGAATTGATGTTATTTTGGCTTGCGTTATGTCATTGCATGAATGTTATCCAGAATGCCCACAGACAATTCTGTCCGACAATTCGACGGTATGAGCGTATTTTTGGAACTAGGGAGGTACTCATTCCATTCTGTTATTCACCCTAACGGAATGAATCCTGTTGGTACTAGAACATCAAGTTCTCCTATCGGTCTGTTCCGTGTCGTCTGAACGTATTAGCGGACTCTCTTTCATGAAAGGGCCGCTTGTTGCAGTCAAATGGACTTTTAACAACGAGTATTCAATCAGATTTGCTACCTATGAGAGCGGCCAATGATGGATTTATTTGCGACACATCTCAACAATCAGTTGCAAGTGTATGTGTCAGCATGTTTGGATCCTCGAGCGTTTGCAGTTGACGCTCTATCCATCTCGTGAGACGGGATAATAGGATATGGGTATCCTCCAGCGCCGTTGATTCAGCAGATATTGCTTAAGTTAAATAATCTCAATGCAATTCTGTTGGTAGCACCTCTGTCTCCACAAAGACCATGCATTAATCTATTCAGGTGTCTGTTGTGGCTTATGCCGTGGAAGCTTCCTCCACATTTTGGTCCATTCTATAGCTAGATGGATTCTATTAGCTTTCAGTACTGCTTATGATAATAACTTCAACACAGCAGTCTGCGATTAAGATTTTAGCTCTTGAAGTAAGAGTTCTTTCTACTTCAGAAGCTTATGCTAATAGCGTTGCTATTACAGTTCTAATGACGGCTGCATATTGGTTTTAGCCTTTCACTTGCACGAATTTATACCTCAGAAATATTGAGTCCATTTCTAGAGACCGGCATTGTTTAGGTTCGTTATCTGTTGCTCAGAATGTCGTCCACTAAACAGTTGCAACTATAGTTGTGTAGGCTTTTGGTTCCGGCAGTGACTCTGTGCTGCCGCCCTCTTCGCTCTGGGGTATTTGACCCAGGGCAAGGGGAAGGGGGGGGGGGGGGGCAGGTGTTCCCTTAGGTCACCTGCTTTATAGTGAAAAGCAAGGGAATACCTCCCCTAGAGTCAGTAATTCTAGTCGGTACCGGGATGATTTTTAAAGTGTAAAGATAATTTTTTACTCATCCATGTAATATTTTTAAGTGTACCTCAGTGTGTAGTATTTGTATATGTCACATATCATGCAGACGTTAATATACAATTCTCGGTCACTTTTGATGAATTTAAGAGTCTCATTTATCTGGACTACTTTATTTATCGGCTTTCCTTTAAAAATAATTACCATAATGGATTATACTGGAGGTTAATAGACATCAGTGATGTTATTATGCTCAAGTACAGAATGGTGTTGTGTCTTTCTCGTTTTGATGCAAAATAGAAAGATACATGTAAAGCCTGTTTCTTCTTTCTCCTCGAGGGGATAATTCTGTATATATATAGTTGAGTTATTGGATTGCTTTATGTCCTAGGCCCTCCAACCTTTTTACTATTCAGCTAAGTCTGGGTCATTGGTGCAGTATAAAAATGTTAAAAAATTTATAGTAATTTATATATTTTTTATACTTACCAATGACCCAGATGGGGATGGCCCTCCCATGAGTTAGGAACTCATACCTCCCCGCTGAGTACATAACGCTTTTCCAGGCACTGCTTGTAAGAAAGACTTTTAGTGCTAATTTCGAGACCTCCTTGACACTGCGCATGCGCAGTGGAGGAAAGGTATGGAGGACCATATAGGACATGTAATTTTCGGTTTTAGATGCAAATTTTGGGGATTGGGGGGTAAAATTTGTGTTTGGCCCTAGAATTTAAGAGTTAGCACCAGCTAAGTCTGGGTCATTGGTAAGTATAAAAAATATATAAATTACTATAAATTTTTTAACTTTTCAACATTTTACAATATCTTTAATTCAGTTAACAGCAGGTTATTCTAGAACCTATTTGCAATTAACAGGTCAAATTTGTACTGAAGGTATGATAAATGGTTTTGTGTATTGAATTTATATTCAATTAACAAGGTTATGCAAACAAGAGAGAATCAATTAAGTGGCTTGATTAGAAATCACTACCCAGTCACTAGACTTGTGGTCTAGCGCAATTTCTGAAAAATGTCTTAAGCCCTTGAAGGTAATTTCAACATACCTACCATTGCCCCAAACATGCTTAAACTCTGGCTTACATAAATCAGGCCAAATTGCTTTACTTTTCCCCCAAACCCCAGACATTAAGGTTAGAGTAGCTTAAAAATTCAAGTCCAGTATGGTACACCATATTTCTGTGTGTGTGTAGGATGTACTGTCCATTCCTGCCATACTCCATTCCTTTGAAGTCCCTGCTAAATATTGACAGATTTGGGGGGATGTGTGACAACAACTCACAGGAGAGTACTTCCTGTTTGAGGCAATGGCAGATATGAAAAAATATAGAAATTACAGTTCAGTATACTAATAATTTAAATTTGTATTCATAAAGTTCATTGCTATCTCGGTCAGAATTAACTCTGCAAGCAGCTGGACAATATTCCTACCAAGACGGCAATACTCTTGTCGCCAGAATTTGTATAATTCTGCTGATGTGTAACAAAATTTATTCCTGTAATTTAGATCAACCATTGAATGATTTTAGGGCTTTTTTCATCAAAATTTCTATTAAATCCAGTTTAGGACTGTCACAACTATCAGTTTACATAGTCGATTAATCTCCAGCATTAATCCCATTAATTCAACAAGCAAGTTCTTATATATACACCTGAAACTTAACTGAAATGTTTCATGACAGTGAAATCTCATGAAACATGTTTTTGGTTGATAGCTTACCCCAAACACATCCCTTCGTCCACGTGACGCATGCTACCCACAAATGTCAGAAAAACACTATCATCCACATGCAATATCTGGGTATCAGACGAGAAAATTTGTCACTTCTTTTATCAGTAAGTAGTGAAATGGCAAGGAGGAGACTGTCAAAGGCACTAAGATGGCAAGTCGTTGACATGCATGCAACAGACATGTCATTCAAAGCTATTGGAAGGCAACTTGACTAATTATTCAGCCATCAGCAGACATGTCCGAAAAAATCAACAAACCAACGATGTTAAGGACCGACCAAGGCCTGGACAACCCCGAATGACCTTTCCTCGGGAAGATCAGAGTCTAGCACGCCTCATTAGGCATGAACCCTTTGCTTCAAGTAGGGTTTTGAAATGCCTTTGGCTCCCCAGCAGGTGCTTTTGTGCAACAGAACTGACCAAAATCAACTCAAAGCACTGGCTATGAGGTCCAGAAGGGTCATCAAGCATCCAGCTCTGTCTGATCAGCATTAAAGATGATATTTGGAGTGGTGTATGGCACGACAACATTGGAATCTCAGGACACGGAGGAGGGTCTATTGGTCAGATGAGAGTAGGTTCCTGCTTCACGTCACATGGTCGCATGAGAGTGTGGAGGCATAGAAATACTGGTTACGTGCCCAGGAACATCAGACCTACTGTTCCGAATGGTGGAGGATCAGTAATGATCTGGGGATGCCTCTCTCATGATTGTAAACTTGATATGGTGACTGTACATGGGAGTCTCAGTGGTCATCAGTACATTCGGGACATTCTCGTTCCAGTTGTCGTGTCTCATTTTGACAACCACCCATTGGCTACTCGCCCTATATTCATTAATGACATTGCAAGGCCACATCGTTCTCATGCTGTGAGAGCATTCCTATAGCTATCACAACACTACTTTGGCCTGCAATGAGCCCCTGATTTGAATCCCTTAGAACATATCTGGGAGTTTCTTGGAGGTCATGTGCAAGCAAGGAATCCACCTGTACAGAATTTGGCCGATTTGGAAGCTGCATTGCATGAGAAGTGCCAGCAGTTGCCTCTGGATCATATCAGAAGGCTCACTGGTAGTATTAGGAGGAGGGATCAGGCTGTCATCCGGGCATGTGGTGGATACACTCGCTACTGACATCAGACACTGCTATTGTGTTCAGATCACAAGTTACAATCCTGCAGATAACAAAGGCTATAGAATATTACAAGTAACTGTGGTTAGACATTGCAAGTTAATAGTCTAACGGTTTATTCACTATATTTCAAACCTGACTTATACCACTTTAAAATTGAATGACAACTAAAAATAAAAAACGTATAAAAATGTGTACACTTTGTGTGTTTGAGATAAATGGAAACACCTAAATATCTCTTGATTGATTTGAAGAATTTAAACAGAAGAACATTTGTTCAAATGTTTCATTTCTATAACTAATTTCCAGAAATTTTAAACATAAAACTCCCTCCATTATTCCTACACAAGTTACGACTTAGTACTACAAGTGAACTGACCATTGTGAGTCTTGTGACAATTTCATCACTTTTACAGTTCGGATTGTTCAATTGGGTTCGTTTGAGTGTACAAGACCAAAGATTCTATTTACTTTGCAGTACGCAATAACTTCCCAAATTATTCAAAAGTACACCGTTTGAATGATATTCTTTAGCTTTAGCTTTGATTAATAGAGTGCTGGTTAACACTGCAGAGTAGAGATTGATCAAATGGCAAAGCTCAGTGTTTTTAAAATTACTTTGGTGCACAATCTTGTAAATAACAAAGGTTATGGGGTATTACAAGCAGGGATGTGGCTAGAGGTTTTCGATTGGAGGGGTGTAGAGTAGTGAATTTCCAACTAGGGGGAGGGACCAAGAGGGGGACACCCCCTCCTGGTCCCATTCCCTAGTTGGAAATTCACTACCGAGAAAGATTTTGAAAATGAAGCCATGAAAGGGGGCATAAAATTGATTCTACTAACTGAAATGCCAACACATTTATGATAGAATTATCAGGTTTTTATTATTTGGTATTATTCTGGGAATTGAATATGTGCTAAACAAATGCTCAAGCTGAGAACTTTGAGCAATTCACACTGTCCTAACATTAAATCAGATCTTATGCAGGAATGATCAATTTTCGATGTTTCAACTTTTGCAACTGTTAATGATGGAATTAATAACGATTTTACATGATGTGACTTTCTTGAAGTGCATTTCGAGGATTTTTGTTTTAATACGATAAGTAAACATATAGAAATCTCGTACCAATTGACATCATGCATGCCTCCAAAGCTCGATATTGCGACTGTAGTTGTAAATAGTAACAGCTGGAATTTTTGCCGATATGAAACTGAGTTGGAATTTTAGGTAGTACAGGAGACATCAGCATCACCAAAGAAGCTCTAAAATCCAGATAGATGGAATTTCCAACTACTCAGACTTGCCCTCCGAATTTCCAACTATAGGGAATTTTGTCTGGGTTGACAACCCCTCCCCCCTCCACCCACACACCCCTGTTGCCATGTCCCTGATTACAAGTAACTATGGTTAGACATTTCAAAGGTCAGTAATCTTAACTGTTCATTCACCTCATTGTATAGTGCAGTTTAAACCCTACTTGTACCATTTTGAACATGAACAAGAATCAACTAAAAATAAAAACCATCGACTACCATAACAGTCAATGGTTAGTTGACTAATCGAATAATTGCGATAGCCCTAATCCAGTCATGGCTGCTTCATAGCATGGAAAAAGATTTAAGAAAATATTAAGGAGCTAAGGGTGTGGAATGAATGGTTCTTCATTGCAAAATTGTTTCTAGAACATGACAGATACAGAACAGTTAATAGACAAAATTACTAATACATTTAATGAAGTTATTCTCTAAAATGAAGCATGCAGATCTGTTTTTCTACTTTTCAGACAATTTCAAGAGAGAGTTCACAGAGTAAATCGTGATGATGTTGATCCTTTGTATGGTCAGTTTCTATATTTGTTTTTCATTTTTTAGCTTGAGAAATTATATTTTTATACTGTACCAATGACCCAGACTTAGCTGGTGCTAACTCTAAAAAATCCAGGGCCAAACACAAATTTTGCCCCCCAATCCCCAAAATTTGCATCTAAAACCAAAAGAAATCATGTCCTAAAGGACCTCCATACTTTGCTCTTACTGCGCATGCGCAGTGTCAAGGACGTTCCGAAATTGTCGCCAATTATCATTCTCTGTTTGGCCCTTCATCAGTCAACATCTCACTGATCTTTGTGCTTGTAAATCTCAGTTTAAAGGATGCCAGACACATAATTATTGGAGAAATGGTGATTCCAAGGAGGATATAGAAGGAGAAGAGGAAAAAGGAGTGACAAAAAATAATCAGGGCTGTACTTAAATTTTTTTATGAAATTATGTTAAGTTGCCTATTTTCGAGGCATGGGCCTCTTGTTGTCATTCTTGCTATAAAGTTGCACTGCTTATTCAGTGTTTCCTCTCCCCTGGTCTTCTAAGTCCCCCCTTGCTATTCTCCCATGCTTTTGGCATATTTTTGAGAAAGATCATTTCTAAATTCTCTTGGGAGAGTTAGCTTGGTTACAGAATGTTTTCTGTTATTTTCCCCATAGTTACATTTTCACCCATGGGTGTATAAACGTTGTGTTCTGCATCTTCCATCTGATGTTCTGCAGATTCTCCCCTGGGAGTCTCTGTCTTGCATCAGATAGAGTGTTATTTTGATGACTGATTTCGGGCCAGTTTTGTCAGTGCCTGGAGTCATGTTTTCTGGTGTTTTTACACTGTTTGTTTACATTGGCAACAGTCTCTTTTGAGGGGGGCTGTTTGCCTTTGGAGTAGTTTATCTCACTATAAGATACATTATTATTATCCGTAAGTGTTGCATTAATTATTTAATATAATTTTAAAATTTTTGACCACACTTAGCCTTGGGATCCATTGGGGCTCAACGTTACTTTTCAGAAACTTGGGCTTCGCTGAAAAAATATTTTTCAAAAATTATTTTGATTTTCAATTGTTTTTTCATTATTAATGGATCATGTTATTATGTATCTTTGTGTTAGGGGTTTGTGCGAGTAACTAGGACTTGTTGTTGACTTTTCACAATGAAAGGATATTGTTCAAATTGTAATAGGAAGAAATCTTCCTCTGACTTTCATGATCATTGTATTAATTGTAGTCAGTGTTCTCGCACTAATCCCTGTTCTATATGTCAATATTGGGATTTCAAACATTGGAAACGTGTGTCACGATATGTTGTTAGTGGAGAAAGGGCTATGCCGGCTCTTTCTCCGCAGGGTCACTCTACTCTATCAGTTTCTATTTCAGAGGAACAAGAACAGGGTGATGTTTCCATGTTATCTTCCGCAAGTGCGCTTCCGTCGTCACAAATGAATACAGAGCTAGCGGCAAAAGTGCTCATGGAGATTAAACAAATGTTGTCCGCTAGCTCGCCCGGTGTAGCGTCCATTCACCGAATGGTTCGGCAGCCGGGTTCGTCCGATGCGGTCCAGGAGGAAATGTTGGGTGATGCGAGCACTATAAACATTCAACGTGCACACCCAGTGACGGCGGATAGTAGGAGAGATCGGAGGAAGCCTTCGAGTCCGGTTCCTAGCTCGTCCAGGTCCAGCCGGGCCGCGAGCGAGAGAGGCCCCTCTCCCGTACAACAACATCTGGGACCAGATGTTGTGGTACAAAATGTGTCGCAAGCGGAGCACACGTCCGTCGCTCGGGACGCTCCGTTGTATAGGCAGTCCACGGAGACTGCTCAGGCTTCTTCCTCTCATCAGTGCACACGACCGCACCTTGGCTACGTGACCGCCGATATTTTACCAGCTTCGCCGATCAGGGATTCTTCGGCGACCAGGTCACGCCATCCGGTAGCCAGGGACACGAGGCCGATGGACTCCGGACATTCGCATAGGAAGAGTATGCGGGAGTCATCAGATGCGGAGCTGCCCTCGGCAAAGCAGCGAAAGACTGCGCCTCCGCAGGCCTCGATGTCGGACGTGCTTGTGCAAATAGCACAACTCATCGCAGCATCCCAGCAACCGACAGAAACGGTGTCGGATCGGGAATTATCCGACGGCGCTGGGTCGGTACGCTCCGCCGAAGCATCGGGGGCGGACGACCGGGAGCATCATGTGGTCCGACCGGATGGTGAAAGGGATACGGATGATTTGGAGCTATCCCTTTCGGAACAACATAAAGCTGCCGTGGACTTTATCCGGCACTTTCTCCCTCAAGATGTTCTGTCGGGCCAGACTGCTGCGGTTCCGGACAAGAGAATTATAGCGTCATTGGACTCTGATTTCTTTGAGCGGTTCAGGGACATCGCTCCCGAGTTTCCGTCTCAGTCCAATAATGTTGCAAGAACATTTGAATTATTGAACGACGCTATATTCAAACTTGCTTCCAAAATAGGAAAAGCAGGTTTCTTGTCCGCCAATACTCTCAACCTGCCTTTCATTAATGCAAGGAATAAATTTGATACGGCAGGACAGGGTATCCCGAGAGTTCCTCTGCGTATGGACGACGAGGCGGAAGACTTAGAATTATCATTACTGTCGTCGGCGTCTATTCCAACCGCGGTGTTGGAAACAACTATTTCGTCTAACAGAGCCAGTTTAGATGCCTTATCTTATGCAGATCACCTTACTAAGGCGTTATCACTGTGTCTTCAAGGGAAAGAATTCCAGGATATACAATCCTCTTTAAGACTTCTTTCAAGGGCAGTAGCTTATTCCACGTGTAACTCCGCCCTTTCAGTGGCAAACCTGGAGTTGGTTAGACGTGACGCAGCCCTAGCTACATCCACACTCGTGGATAGTAAGGTGAAGAACTCTCTCAGAGTCGCTTCGGTCTCCGGAGAACTTCTCTTCAACGGCAAGCTTTCTGCAATTTACGATAAAATTACAAAGAAAGCTTCGGATTCTCTGCTGTTCAAATCTGCTTCTAAGAAGTCGGACACGGCAGATAAGAGTAAGACAGGCACTTCTGGGTCTAATGCGCCCAAGAGAGGTTCCTATAGAGGTTCCGGTGCGTCCTCTTGGTCTTATTCAAGAGACCGTCAAGGCAGCGACTCACGTTCGGGACGTCCTTCGGGCCGGGACAACCGGTCAGATGCCCCGAGGTCGACGGGACGAGGTGCGGGTCGTGGAGGACGTGGTTTCTCCTACCGCAGGCCTCGCAGGTCCAGGAGGTGATGGCTTCAACCTCTATCGCGTACCGGTTGGCGGAAGGTTGTCGAGTTTTTCACAAGAGTGGGCGTCGATTACGGACGACCCTTGGGTGAGAGGGGTGATTTCGGAAGGTCTAAAGATATCCTTCAAACGAAAGCCTCCATTAACTCGAAGTCCAAAATGGACTCAACTTCCGTCAAATTCGCAGAAAAGAGACGCTCTGTTATCAGAGGTGCAGTCTCTTTTAATGAAGAACGCGGTAGAGGTCGTAGAAAACCAGGATACACCGGGATTCTACAGCCATCTGTTTCTGGTTCCGAAACCAGATGGCTCGTTCCGTCCAGCCATAGATTTGAGCTGGATAAACAAGCTGATCGTCGCTCCGAAGTTTTATATGGAGACGATTCGATCGGTCAGAGCGAGTATTCGGGTGAACGATTATGCAACAAGCATAGATCTCAAAGATGCGTACTTTCACGTCATGGTACATCCGACATTCAGAAAGTATCTACGCTTCGCAGTCCTAGGGGTGGTGTATCAATTCCAAGCGATGTGCTTCGGATTGAATCTAGCACCCTGGGCTTTCACTCGGGTAATGAACTCGGTAATGATGTATTTCCGAGCTCATTCGTCTGCGGTAACGTCGGCCTACCTGGACGACATTCTTCAGAGGTACGGCAATGAGTTAACGCTTCAGAACGATGTGCAGAATCTACTTCTATTGCTACGACGTCTCGGTTTTATAATAAACGAGGAGAAGTCGGATCTGGTGCCGTCCAAGTCATTCACACATCTGGGAATGAGCTTCGAGACGCACAACAATCTCGTTCGTCTGCCGTTAACCAGAGCGAAATTAGTCAGTTGTTACGCTCGCTATTGTCTGCACGCAGACAAAGTCACACCGAGGGAGTTTATGAGACTGATAGGTCTGTGCGGAGCCGCTGCGGATCTCATTCCGATGGGGCGGTTACGCACGAGTCCTCTCCAAATTTTCTTGACTCAGAATTGGAGTGTGAAAATTCATTCGCTCGACATAGACGTTCTCTTGTCAGATCAAGTGAAACGAGAGATTCAGACTTGGGCAAATTTTCAGTGGTTAACTCAGGGAGTTCCGCTGCAGTTGCCGGATCCGAGTTTTACCATTATGACGGATGCCAGTCAAACAGGTTGGGGTGCATCATTGATCCCAACGGATTCGAGATGCCAGTGTCTTTGGGATCCGCAATTCCTGGGCAAGCACATAAACATCAAGGAAATGATGTCAATTTGGCTTGCGTTACGTCATTGGATGGACATTATTCACAATGCTCATGTCCAAATCCTATCCGACAATACGACAGTAGTGGCGTATATACGGAATCAGGGAGGCACTCATTCAATTCCGTTGTTCAATCTAACGGAAAGAATCCTTCTGTTTGCTCTAGAACATCAGGTTCTTCTTTCGGCCCTTCATATACCGGGTCATCTGAACGTACTAGCAGACTCCCTTTCACGAAAGGGTCGCTTGTTGCCGTCGGAGTGGACTCTCAACAAACAAGTATTCAATCAGATTTGCTACCAATGGGAATGGCCAATGATAGACTTATTTGCGACACATCTCAACAATCAGTTGCAGACGTATGTGTCTCCGTGTCCGGATCCAAGAGCATTTGCAGTAGACGCTCTGTCGATCCCTTGGGACGGAATGATAGGATATGCGTATCCTCCAGCGCCGTTAATTCAGCAAGTATTGCTAAAGATAAAACAATCTCAATGCAAGATTCTGTTGGTAGCATCTCTGTCTCCACAGAGACCGTGGATAAATCTACTCAGGTGTCTGTTGTGGGACCTACCGCGAAAGCTTCCTCCACGGGAGGATCTTCTTTCGCAGGGGAAATCGCGTCAACTCCATCACAACCCGCAAGGTCTCAACCTTCACGTTTTTCCGTTGTGCGGTCCTTCTTGCATGGCAAGCACTTTACAGGACGAGCAGTGGACGCGATTTTTAACTGTAGGAGGACCTCCTCTTCGCTAAACTATGCGGCTAACGGGAAGGTTTTTCGTCGTTGGTGTAGGGATCATTCTGTTGATATTTTTGATCCCTCTATACCAGACATTGCAAACTTTCTAGTATACTTGTTTGACGAAATCAAACTGCAGCCTGTTACTATTAAGGGTTATAGGTCTATGTTATCTGATACCTATGCACATCATGATAGTTTACAAATTGGATCTAATGTCTCTTTATCTAAGTTGGTAAGAAACTCCTCAATAAATAGACCCAGAACTCTTAGGTTAATTCCTATGTGGAATTTAGCTTGGGTTCTTCTTAAACTGAAGGAAAAGCCATTTGAACCTCTTGGGACAGTAGATTTCAAATTCTTGTCTTATAAGACAGCTTTTCTCTTAGCTTTCCCTTCTGCTAGAAGAGTCAGTGAGCTTCATGCACTGTCGGTGGATGATTCTCACTATCGTAGTGTCGGGAACACTATCACCTTCACTACTAATGTGGGATTTTTAGCTAAGAATCAGGCTCCTAATAAATATCTGGAACCTATTGTTATTAAGGCTCTTCCGTCTTCAGATGGGCGTAGGCCTTTACTCTGTCCTGTTAGAGCGTTACGTATCTATAAACAGAGATCTCAGTTTATCAGAAAGGGACGAAAACGTTTCTTTCTGTCTCTGATGCCTAATAGAAAGGACATTTCAGTCCATTCTATTGCTAGATGGATTCAATTAACTAGCCGTACTGCTTATGAAAATTTATCTTCTTCTCAGCAGTCTGTGCTTAAGATTTCGGCTCATGAAGTAAGAGCTCTTTCTACATCTTGGGCTTACGCTAATAGTATTGCTATTACAGATTTAATGAAGGCTGCTTATTGGTCTCAGCCATCCACATTCACAAATTTTTATCTCAGAAATATTGAGTCCATTTCTGGAGACCTGCATTGTTTAGGTCCGTTATCTGTTGCTCAGAATGTCGTCCACTAAACAGTTGCAACTATAGTTATGCAGGCTTTCTGTTCCGACAGTGACTCCGTCCGGCTGCCCTCTTCGCTCTGGGCTATTTGACCCAGGGCAAGGGGAAGGGGGGGGAGGGGAGGGTGTTCCCTTAGGTCACCTGCTTTATAGTGAAAAGCAAGGGAATGCCTCCTCCGAAGTCAGTATTTCTGAGTCGTTTCCGGGATGGTTTTAAAGTGTAATATTAATGTTAAAATTCATTCATGTCATATTTTTAAAGTGTAGCTCGGTGTGAAGCATTTGTATATGTCAAGTGTCAAACGGGCGTTAATATACAATCCTCGGACACTTTTAAAGAATATAAAGAGTCTCAATTCTCTGGACTAACTTTATTTATTGGCTTACTTTAAAAATAATTAGTATAAAGGGTTATACTGGATGTTAATAGAGAACATGAATGTTATTGTGCTCAATTATGAAGGGTATTGTATCTTTCTAATTTAACATAAAATAAGAAAGATACATGTAAAGCCTAATACTCCCTTTCTCCTTGAGGGGTTGCCTCTATATTATATAGTTGAGCTTATTGGATTTTCCTCTATGTCCTAGGCCCTCCAGCCTTTTTACTATTCAGCTAAGTCTGGGTCATTGGTACAGTATAAAAATGTTAAAAAATTTATAGTAATTTATATATTTTTTATACTTACCAATGACCCAGACGGGGATGGCCCTCCCAGGAGTTGGGAACTCTTACCTCCCCGCTGAGTACATAGCGCTGACCAGGCATTGCCAGTAAGAATGATAATTGGCGCCAATTTCGGAACGTCCTTGACACTGCGCATGCGCAGTAAGGGCAAAGTATGGAGGTCCTTTAGGACATGATTTCTTTTGGTTTTAGAAGCAAATTTTGGGGATTGGGGGGCAAAATTTGTGTTTGGCCCTGGATTTTTTAGAGTTAGCACCAGCTAAGTCTGGGTCATTGGTAAGTATAAAAAATATGTAAATTACTATAAATTTTTTAACTTTTTTTTTAAATTCTTCACAAAAACCACTTTGCAGATTTTGTCAATTTCTATTTGATTATGATTTAGTCTGTCAGGTCTCTCAGTCTATCAGCCAAATCTGAAAAGTAAATTTCAAATGTAATTATCTCTCTTTTTCAACAGGGTCACACAATAAAGTTTTCTGTTTTTATTATAAGCTCAGCTATAAATCGTCGATAAAATGTTATTAAGTAAAATTTGATATCTTACAAGCAGGAGAATTCATTTCACGGCAGCACAGTGCTAAGTAACAAAATGCCACATCAAATTATTCAGATTGTCACCTGTTGTAAGTCAGTAAAATTGTTGAACTTTTATTGAAATTATGTTCTTTGGTATTTCCCTTTCCTTATTATTAAATTCTTATTCAAAAACAATTTGTGTAAGAAATACTAAGAAACTAAAATTTACTGCATCGATTAATCACCAGCAGAGGAATGGTTACATAATGATGATATGATTTGTGTTTTGTATGATTCACCAAGAGCCTCATCAAATTATTTATTTATTACTTATTGGTGTTTAAGGTCACATATTTCTGCACAATGGCTGACCATGACCGTGACAGTTTTACGGGTGGAGGAAGCCGGAGAGAACCACCAAGCAATGGCGAGCAACTGTCAGCTCCCCAACATACCAACTCCACACAAGCAGGCTTAGCATTGGTTGAAGACAGGTGCACCATCGACGTGCAGTATGCCTTTGTACACAACGTAACCGTGCCCCCACATGGGCAATGGGGGTGAAGTGTCTTGCCCAAGGACACAATATGGTTGCCGCAGGTGGGATTCGAACTGAGGACCTCTGGACTTGCAGCCTGCACCTCTACCAACTGAGCCACCGTGCCCCCATGCCTCATCAAATAAACCTATAATTTTTCTGAAGCATTCGTAATGAAAGGAGAATTTAGTATTTTTGCATGGATAGCAATAATTCTCACTGATGGAAACGAGAATTTTCTGGTTTTTGAAAGAGCATGCTTTTGTTTGTTTTAATATTTGTTTATTAGCAAAGTCAGGGTGAACTATATTGATCATTTTTCATTAGGCACCATCCCTCCTAAATGTGGTGTTTAAGTATTCTCCTAACCACTGACTTGATTGTAATATTTCAAGTGAGTGATGATTGATGTGGTGCATTTTGATTTTTGTCAGAATGCAACCTACATGGAGGGGATAAGGGGGTGGAGGAAACAATCCCAGTTTCTTTTTAAAATCTTTTCTTGAACTGATAGATGCTATGACAGGGTATTTGGATGTGTAAACTGAAGTGCATTCAAATGAAGTATGAGAGACAGTTATTGCAATCATAATAGGAGGGGTAAATTTTTGGCCCTACCCAAATTTCACTTCTTCGTAACCCAAAGGCTGATTTAACAGAATTTGGCATATATTATGGGTGGCTAACATTTCCTTGATATGCAAAAAAAGTTGCCAAAACCCCTGTGAGGACCACCACAGTAAAAATAAGATAAAATTTCAAACGTCTTTTTCACTCAAAAAGTAATGGTACACGTAACTGATATTTGGTATGGATCATCAAAATGGAGAGTTTTATCAGATCAGCCCAAAATATCCTAATCAGTTGTATTGTGGTGTCCCTTATGTTTACACTATAAGTAAAGGGAAAAAAAACAGTTGAACAATCTTCTCAAGCTTAACATATAACTTCCATGTAAGGATGATTAACAAGTTTGCTTAAATCATGCCCTTAAGGCATCCTTAGGAGTCCAATGCCTTCGGATGTTGTTAACACTGTGGGTAATATGGAAAACATTATAAAAATCTTTTTCTCTTAAAACACAGCTCCAAAATGATGCTAATCCTGTTTGTGCCATGTAAACATTGGAGAGTCCAACAGTTAATTGGCATTGCTCGATGGTTCTCACTGGGTACTCCAACATCTCCACCTGTAAAACTGTTTGACCAAACATGACCCTGGCTGTTGAAAGTGTTGTTAACTGGTAGAGTTCTAAGTTATTTTTAGTAATCAAAATTTGTTCTTATGTTCTTGTCTTGTTACATTTTAAGGGAGATTGCCAACAGGCAATCTCCCATAAATAGTAACAAGGCAAATCCTTACAAACTAAATAATTTAACTTCAAAAACAATATGAAGCACATCTACTGGCAATGAAGCCTTTAAGTTGCAATACCTGTACTTCAGAATAAAACCCAAATATGGGCTTCCAGCACTCTGCCAATTAAACCCCAATAAACACTCACTAGTAAACATTTACTATTTTATTGAATTCTCATGTAAAAACTGACAGTCCAAAAGGATATATATTAAACAGATTATTATCACAGTAAAGTGATTTGGGTTGTTGCGTTTGGTGTCATGGTTGAGGTTAGATCACTGGATCAAATTCACCTTTTTTGGCAGCTCATTTAATCTAGCAGTCTGACTTCATAAACTACAGGGAATGCAACATACCAGATTACTTTACTGAAATAATTATCTGAATGTATCCTGTTTGACATAACTGCACCCTGTGAAACAAATTATGTATTTGTCAATGACCCTTTACATCACATAATGCCCATAACAGGCTAGCGATATTCACAAAAAAAGCAATTACAATTTTGTTATTTTTTCAAATTTTGACTCAAAAACATAGTATGTGCTTAAGACACTGAAACACTGCACTCCTATTCAAAAAGAGGGATTTCAGTGTCACAAGTCAACTCCTTCAGGCTGGATCTTAACTCTAAAATGTTAATTTAGAAGTCTAAAAAATGTCTTCACTAACTCACACATGACCATTGTTTAACACTTTTAATCCTTTACTAAATATTATGGCCACAACTGACCGATTTTATTCACAAAAATTACTATTCAAATTTAGTTATGTTTTTCCATTTTTGCCTCAGAAACAATGCTTATGAACAATAGAACAGGCTTGTTTAACTTGTTCCCATGGGTTAGGGGGAGGGAGGGGTGTCCTTAGCTATGTTTTGAGACAAACAATTAACATTTGCAGTTATTCACAAATTTTTTTTTTTTGTAAATGTCTCCTGTTCATGTTCGATAAATACACTGAACATATTGATATGTGACTGCATTGTCAATATGGCATGAGTGCCAGTGCAGGAGGATAGAATGAAAGGCTCAGTCTTGAGTTCTATTCTGCAGTGGCAGGAGTGCCATATTGACGAACACATTCACACATCGTGGCATTCGGTGTTTATTTCATGCCTCTTTCACTTATAGAATCCATTAATTTAAAAATTCAAACATCACACGCACAAAACTTCAAACTTTAAAACTCTTTGTTATTTATTTAATTCTAATGTCTGCTTGAAATAAAAATAAAAACAAAACTCAGGTGTGATTGGCAAATACATGTGACAGAATGATACATAAGGCCAAAAAAAAAAATCAATTGATTCTCAGGCAATTTTTTTTTCAAATCAGTTTGGGAGGGAGGGAGGATTTTATTTTTATTTTTTATTTTTATTTCTTCCAGATGGTGAGCAAGGATTAAGAGGCAAAAGTCACTTTCTGATGTCTGTTTTCAATTTAGTATGGAACTTACACAACACTTGTAACGTCATCAGCTGTCGGTCAAGAGCCCCTCCCAAAGACCACGCCTGTTAAAAATAGTTGGAACCTGTATACATCCAAGTGACCAACTTTGATATTTAAAAAAAGGAAACATCACTTTATTTTTCCACTGCGGTGAAGCCCTTTCATTCATATCACTATCCGAGGGTCCATGGGTGAAAATAATAAATGGATAGGCCCAACTCAATACACAAAATAAGCTGGACGTGTCAACCCGTAAAGACTTTGTTTCTGTTTACTTTGAATGAAGACGTCATTCGTATTGGGAAACACATGTGTATTTTGAGTAATCTCCCTTAATGCACAACTACTCTGAAAAATCTGATTTCAGATTCCATTCAGTGTTTTACCCACTCTTTCCCTGGTTATGTTCACGAAACATCAGCAGAATTTTGACTTTTGTATTTCTTTAGTAAGGGATAATCCCCCACCCCGAAAATATACTTTCCTGTACCGATTATTCTCACTATTTCTCATTCGTGTTTCCACAGCAAAAATGGTTACTTGACGCCATTACCTGGCAAATTAATGTTTGGTATTCGACAAGGTGGGTTATCCTTGGGTTGGACAGCTCACCAAACACCGAGTCAAGTTTGCGTTTGAATTCCCCTGCCGTGTGTGTCCAACCTCTCGAAAATATGGCGATAACCTTTCCCCTCTCATACTTAACACATGCCTGTGCCTATTTACCTGTTTATTTGTTGGTTTTAGGACTTAAAACCAATGAACCCTTTTCAATTTCCCTTTTTCCCATATTTTTATACTGTACCAATGACCCAGACTTAGCTGGTGCTAACTCTAAAATATCTAGGGCCAAACGCAAATTTTACCCCCCAATCCCCAAAATTTGCATCTAAAACTGAAAATTACATGTCCTATATGGTCCTTCATACTTTTACTCCACTGCGCATGCGCAGTGTCAAGGAGGTCTCGAAATTGGCGCAATTATCAATCTTTGTTTGGCCCTCAATACAGTTACACTTCAATGTTATTTGTGCTTGTAAATCTCAGTTTTAAGGATGCCAGACACATAATTATGAGAGAAATGGTGGATATAAGGAGGAAATAGAAGGAGGAGAGGAAAAAACAGTGGAAACAATAGTTCAGGGCTGTAACTTATAATTATTTTATGAAATTATTTCATGTTACCTATTTTCGAGGCATGACCTTGTTGTGGTCATTCTTGCTATGAATGTTCCATTGTTTAATCAGTGTTTCCTCTCTCCCTTTCCTTTATTCCTGCCTAGGTATTCTCCCATGCTTTTGGCTTATCTTTTGTAATGTTTATTACTAAAATTTCTTGGGAGTTTTGGCTTGGAAGCAGAATTATTTTCTGTTGTTTTCCCCATGTTTACGTCCTCACCCTTGGGTGGTTAGGCGTTTTGGTCTGCATCTACCATCTGATGTTCTGCAGTTTCTTCTCTGGAAGTATCTGTTTTGCATCAGATAGTGTTTAAATTGGTAACTGATTTCGGGCCATGTTTATCAGTGCCTGGAGTCATGTTTCCGGTTTGTTTACACTTTTTGTTTATGTTGACAACGGTTACTTCTTATAGTGATTACTTGTCCTCTGCATAGTTCAGTTCATAACAAGATACATTAATATTGTCCGTAAGTGTTACATTAATTTTTTGAAATGATTTTTAAATTTTTGTCCACACTTAGGCTTTTTGGAGATCCATTTGGGCTCATTGTTCCCATTGGGAACTTGGTCTCTTCTGAAAATTTTTTTTTGGGAAATTATTTTCTTTTGAAATGTTATAATGGATTATAATATATTATGTATATTTATTTCACAGGTTAGTGTGAGTAATATGACTGTGTATATTTTTTCATGTCGAAAAAAATATTCTTCAATTGTAATGCGAGGATATCTTCCTCTAATTCACAGGTTCATTGTGTTTCTTATAGTCAATGTAGTCACACTAATTCTTGCTCTGTGTGTGTTGATTGATATGACAACGTTGGAGACGTGTGTCACCGTATTTTGTTAGCGGTGAAGGGTCCATTACAGTTCTTTATCCGTAGGGTCACTCTATATTATCAGTTTCTTTTTCAGAATTCAGCGTGATGTTTCTGTGATGTCTTCAACAAGTGTGTCTCCGTCGTTGCAATATTAGGGCTAGCGGGAAGTGCTCAAGGTATTACGACAATTGCTGGGAGTTCGCTAGTTCGATCGGATGCATTGTTTGCCCGCTAGTCCACCCGGTGTCGCGACCATTCACCAGGAAAGAATGGTTCAGCACCCAAGTTCGTCCGTCGCGGTCCAGGGAAGCAGATTGGGTGATGCGAGCACTATAAAACATCAGATGTGCACACCCAGCAACGACGGATCCGAGGATAGTACGGAGAAAGCCTGTCAGTTTGGTAGCTAACTCGTCCAGGTCCACCCGGACTGTGAGCGAGAGAGACCCCCTCTCTCTTGCATTAACATCTGTGCCGCAATGTTGTTGTATGTTTGTTCGCTGAAGGCGGTGCTTAGCTTACGTCTACTCCTCCTGCTCGGGATGCTCCGTCGCATGACAGTCCGACTCGGCTGTTATATTGGCTTCCTCATCCTCGTCAACTCACACGACCGCACCTTGGCTATGTGACCTGTTACGATATGGAAATATTATTGATATTGGTAACAGAAAGAAATCTGAGAATTAGCAACAATAACTATGAATTTAACTATTGTGAAATTTAATTAAAAAAAAAAAAAAATTAATATAAAAAAAAAACGATACAATGATCTTTTACACTAATTGGTTTACAGAAAATAAGAACAGTGGTACTTATCAATTATTGAATTAGTCCAAAGTACAGTTTGACAGAATCCAGTGGTGAAGAATCTTGTGAAGAAAGTTACCAGCTGGTAGTATTAAATCCAAGAATGTCTCTTCAGAAACAGTATCCCATAGATTTGTAATAAAATTTTCTCTTACAAATTTCAGCAGTCTTCAATAAAATATAATAAAATGCTCCACAAAATTCAAATGGAGTAAAAATCCAAGAACTATTGGTGCTACAGGTAATTTCCAAATAATCCAGTAGAATTCTGGCTTTTCACAAAATGATATTATTCTGTTTCACAGAAAGTATAAATTCTCTTTTCCAAGACGAATAGATTCTCTTCAAAATTCTCTTTTGGAATCAATCTTCCAAATTCACAAAGAAGCACTGCTTCTATAATAAGTGCACTGTTCTGAAACAATAATCTCCAATGGAAACAACTGCTGTGTTTTAACTGAAGTGAGTCTTTCTGAAATGGCTTTCTAAAAAAAATGAGTTTTTGGAATTCTGTTGACAAACCTTTATATAGTAACCAGATAGAATGTCCTAGAAGATGAAAATTCTAACAGTTTCTATCAGTCTCCAGGTGATTCTGTCACAATCCAAGTAAACAAGGTCCCTGACCTACTTAAACAATCAACAGCTATATGTACAATATATTAGTGTAACAAAGATGTAAACAAAGCTCACTCAGTGCAAATGAGTCAAACCAGTCAGAAAATGCAGCAATAATAAAAAAAATATCTTTCTCATATAATTATCTACTAAGGATATATCAATCTCAATATAATATGGGGACTATATAACACACCCCGCCTTAAAAGGAAAAGTTTGAAGGTACTGAAAACTTTTATATAATTTTAGCAGGCTCTGAGTGGTTTACAATACACACATGATAATTTTCACAAAAATTTTTTTTAATAAACATATATATACACTTAAAGTGAATGGGGACCGATCATATCATTTTAAATTAGGATATTCTGGAAAAAGCATCAGCGACAACATTATCTCTTCCCGAAATATGCCTAATCTCTAAATTATATTCTTGAAGGGCTAAACTCCACTGCAATAATCTTTGATTCTTGTTTTTCATTTTATTGATAAAAGTTAAGGGGTTATGATCGGTGTAAACTGTAATTGGGCATAGGGTGGTTCCTAGATACACATCAAAATGGGTTAATGCCAAAATTAGAGCCAAAGTTTCTTTTTCTACTGTAGAGTAATTCTTTTGATGTTTGAGAAATTTTCTAGAAAAATAACATACATGGTGATCAATACCTTGGGAATCTTCCTGGGCAATATACCCACCTGCTCCATTGTCACTCGCATCTATAAATAATTTGAAGGACTTTTCATAATTGGGACTGGCCAGGACAGGGGAATTATTTAATAAAGTTTTTATTCTGTTAAAGGATTTCTGGCACTCCTCAGTCCAAACAAACCTAACCCTTTTGCTCAATAAACTGGTCAAAGGGGAGACAACATCTGAGAAATTTAAACAAAATTTTCTATAATATCCAGCCATGCCTAAGAATCTCATAAGCTCTTTTTTAGAGCTTGGTACTGGAAAATTTACTATGGCATCAACTTTTGCCGCAATCGGCCTCACCTGCCCCTGACCCACAACATGACCTAAATAATTTACAGTTGCTTTGCCAAATTCTGATTTTACCAAGTTAATAGTTAGGTTAGCTTGGGTTACTTTGTCAAAAAATTCTTGAATATGCTTCAGATGATCAGCCCAATTTGTACCTGTGTGTATAATAACATCATCAATATAAGCTTCACTGTGATCTAAGTCTGCAATTAAGTGGTTAACCATGCGCTGGAATGTTGCCGGAGAGTTTTTCATGCCAAAAGGGGTTACTTTATATTGATACAATCCAAATGGGGTAACAAAAGCAGATATTTCTTTTGCTTTTTCTGTTAAAGGGACTTGCCAATAACCCTTTAACAAGTCAAATTTTGTCACAAATTTAGCATGGCCAAGTTTGTCAATACAGTCATCAATTCTTGGAATTGGATAATTGTCTGTTTTGGTGAGGCTGTTCACCTTTCGGTAATCTGTACAAAATCGGTAACTCCTATCAGGTTTTGGGACGAGAATACAGGGCGAACTCCAGTTGCTATGGCTAGGTTCTATGATATCATTGTCCAGCATATACTGTATTTCCTTTCGCATGATCTCAGCTTTGAAAGGGTTCAATCTGTATGGATGCTGTTTGATGGGATTTGCCTCTCCTACATCAACATCATGAAAAATAACAGATGTCCTACTAGGCACATCGGGAAATAAGTGTTGATATTTGAAAATTAAATCAACTAAATCGTTTCTTTGGTCAGGCGGTAAATAATCTATTTTATTTTGTAGATCTCTCAGGACATCAGAGTTCTGTAACTTAAGAGGAACATTTTCACCGCCTTCATGAACATCCTCCACAGGACTTTCTAGCTCATCCATGTGGGTGACGGTTGAGACTGGTAGAGAGTTTGGTTGTCTCTCATAATATGTTTTCAACATATTTATCTGGCACAGCTGAGTATTTTTGAGTCTATCAGGAGTCTCAACAACATAATCAGTATCACTGATCTTGTGCTTAACAATATAAGGGCCTGAATATCTTGCTTGTAAAGCATTGTCTTTTAAAGGGAATAATACTAGCACCTTGTCCCCAGGTTTAAAGGTGCGAAATTTCGCCTTTTTGTCATACCAGGTCTTCATATGACTCTGGGCTTTCTGTAAATGTTTATTTGCCATTTCTCTAGCCTGGTGCAATTTTTTCTTAAAAGTGGACACATAGTCCAGAAGAGAAATTTCAGGTGGCTCTTCCTCGAGCCATTTCTCCTTCAAAGCAGTGAGTGGACCCCTCACTGAGTGTCCAAACAGTAATTCAAAAGGGCTGAACCCCAGAGATTCCTGTGCAGTCTCACGGACTGCAAATAAGAGGAGAGGTACTCCTTCATCCCAATCCTTCTCATTATCCTCCCCATAGGCCTTTATCATGGTCTTCAGTGTTTGATGGGAGCGTTCAAGAGCACCTTGACTTTCGGGATGATAGGCACTTGATGTGTACTGCTTAATTTTGAGCTCATACATCACCTGCTGAAAAATGTTTGACATAAAATTTGAGCCTTGGTCTGATTGCACTGACCTGGGTAGACCGAAAGTCGTGAAAAATTTATCAAGGCCTTAACTATAGTTTTAGTTTTAATATTTCTTAGAGGAATAACCTCAGGAAATCGTGTAGAAGCACACATGATGGTAAGAAGATATTCATTTCCAGATCTTGTTCTAGGCAATGGGCCAACACAGTCAATAATAATTCTACTAAATGGCTCCTCAAAAGCAGGGATTGGTTGAAGGTGAGCAGGAGGAATCTTCTGGTTGGGTTTTCCTACAATTTGACAGGTGTGGCAGGTTTTACAAAATTCGACAACATCCTGTCGAAGCTTGGGCCAGTAAAAACATTGCTGAATATGAGAGTAGGTCTTCCTAATTCCCAAATGTCCAGCCATTGGATTTTCATGAGCCAGGCTTATTATTTCATTCAGGTATTTAGTGGGGATAACTATTTGATAAATAACCTCCCAGTCACTATTGGAGGGAACTTCTGGTGGTCGCCATTTCCTCATGAGTACATCAGATTTTTTAAAATAACAGACAGGGGAGTTTTGGGCTTCTGCCTCTGTTAGAGCCTTTTCATATGGCTCGGCAAGGTCAGGATCACTTTCCTGTTCCTGAATTAAAGAAGTCCGGGAAATGACATTCAAGGAGGTCCCCCTGTCACTCTCAGGTGTAGTGGCCTCTTTACAATTTCTGGAGGAGTCATCACACTGACTCAGAAATGTCTGAGACAAATCAATATCTTCAGAATCTGTAGTTCTGTGACTGTTCTTATCCTCAGCTTTGCTGTTTAAATCAACACAATTGAGGTTGTTATCAACCTCAGCTCTCTTTGCCATGGATCGAGTCACAGCACATGCTGGAAAGGCAAAAGGAAAACATTCCTTCAAATTAATAATACTTTCATCTGTGCTCGGCTTATCCACCACTTGAGGTTCTACAGTGACTTTGTCACCAACTAAGTCATTTCCCAATAATAAAGAAATACCTTTTACAGGTAGAGTAGGTCTGATTCCTACTGTCACAGTCCCATTTACTAAATTATTTCTCAAATTTATTTTATGAAGTGGGACATTTAAAGAGTTTGACTCAATACCCGATACTAGAACTTGTGCCCCTGTAGCACTTTCTTCAGAAAATGGCAAAATGCCTTCTAACATTAAAGACTGAGTAGCCCCTCTGTCTCTCAGTATTTTTATTGGTAACAAACAGTGCTTATCCCCCTCAAGGGAAACAAAGCCTTCAGAAATAAATGGCTTATAATTTTCTAAAGCATCTTGCTTTATAACATAATTTTCAGGGCATGGAGCACATGTTAGTGAATTCTATGAAGAAGAGGACTCATTTTTCCTTTTTAACAGCCAGCAATCAGATAATAAATGACCTGGTTTCTTACAATAATTACAAGTTTTAGTTGAACTGTTGGGTCGTAATGGTGTATGTCTGGCATTAGATGATTTATTCTCATTTGGCTTCCTATTAAATTTGGGTGGTGAAAAGTTTGGAGGATTGGAAGGATGAGTTTTATCTGAAGTTGGTCTAGGTCCACTTTGGAAAGAATTCTTGTGGGGCCAAAAATTTGTGGCATTACGACTCATTTTATGAGTTAAGGCATAGTCATCTGCTAGTACTGCTGCTCTATTTAATGTGTCAACTTTTTGTTCATCCAGGTGGGCCTTTATATCTGAATGTATCTTTCCTTTAAACTCTTCAATCAGCATCATTTCCTTTAATTTTGTGAAATCTTTCCCTATTTCTTTTGAATGGCACCACCTGTCAAATAAATTTTGCTTCTCTCTGGCAAATTCCACATGAGTTTGATTTTCATTTTTATAATAATTTCTGCCTGTAGGCCTCTGGAACAAGTTCATATGCCTTAAGTATAGCCTCTTTAACAGTATCATAATTATTGCTTTGCTCAGAAGAGAGAGTGGAATAGATTTCTTGGGCCTTCCCTTTCAAAACACTTTGCAATAGCAAAGTCCAGACGTCCCTTGGCCATCCTAAACTTGTTGCCACTTTTTCAAAATGTGAAAAATATTTATCAACTTCTTTTTCTTGAAAGGGGGGAACTAGCCTAACATGTTTAGTTGCATCAAATCTACTTGGGGAAATTACATTTGAGCCTTGATGCTGGGATTCTAATTCTTTAATTTTTATTTCCTTTTGGGCCTGAATTTCAATTTCTCTTAATTTTAATTCTCTTTCCTCTTTTTGAGCCTGAATTTGTTCCCTTTCTTTTTGAGCCTGAATTTGTTCCCTTTCTTTTTGAGCTTGAATTTGTTCCCTTTCTTTTTGAGCTTGAATTTGTTCCCTTTCTTTTTGAGCTTCTAATTCTTTTAATTTAATTTCATTTTCTCTTTCTTCTTTTTCTTTTTGGGCCTGAATTTCAATTTCCCTCATTTTTTTTTGCATTTCTAACTTTTTTAATTCCAATTCTAACTTTTTGAGTTCAGGGGCATCAGTGGATTGTGGTTCAGAGGGGAGAGTTTCAGACTGAGGCAAAAGGCCTTCCTCCATATAATGATTAACAATGAGCTGTTTAAGTTTATGCTTATTTAGACCAGGGGTCGCAGGTAATTTTAGATACTGAGCAAGTTGAAATAAATCCTCCTTCTTAAGAGATTCTAAAAGGGCCAAACTAGGAGATCTTTCAAATTCAGAAATAAATTCTGTCACAATAAATACCATGATGAAAAGGTTTGCTGGTTCTTAGATTAGATAAATAATAATACTGAAATTTTCTAAGAAAGTTTAAATGTTTTGAAAGTGAGCCAAAATAATAATTGCAATATGCAAATAAAGCTTTCTCGTAATCTTATATTCAATCTCGGCAACGAGCCCCCAATTTCTGTTACGGTATGGAAATATTATTGATATTGGTAACAGAAAGAAATCTGAGAATTAGCAACAATAACTAAGAATTTAACTATTGTGAAATTTAATTAAAAAAAAAAAAAAAAAATTAATATAAAAAAAAAGGATACAATGATCTTTTACACTAATTGGTTTACAGAAAATAAGAACAGTGGTACTTATCAATTATTGAATTAGTCCAAAGTACAGTTTGACAGAATCCAGTGAAGAATCTTGTGAAGAAAGTTACCAGCTGGTAGTATTAAATCCAAGAATGTCTCTTCAGAAACAGTATCCCATAGATTTGTAATAAAATTTTCTCTTACAAATTTCAGCAGTCTCCAATAAAATATAACAAAATGCTCTGCAAAATTCAAATGGAGTAAAAATCCAAGAACTATTGGTGCCACAGTTAATTTCCAAATAATCCTGTAGAATCCTGGCTTTTCACAAAATGATATTATTTTGTTTCACAGAAAGTATAACTTCTCTTTTCCAAGACGAATAGATTCTCTTCAAAATTCTCTTTTGGAATCAATCTTCCAAATTCACAAAGAAGCACTGCTTCTATAATAAATGCACTGTTCTGAAACAATAATAATCTCCAATGGAAACAACTGTTGTGTTTTAACTGAAGTGAGTCTTTCTGAAATGGCTTTCTAAAAAAAATGAGTTTTTGGAATTCTGTTGACAAACCTTTATATAGTAACCAGATAGAATGTCCTAGAAGATGAAAATTCTAACAGTTTTTATCAGTCTCCAGGTGATTCTGTCACAATCCAAGTAAAAAAGGTCCCTGACCTACTTAAACAATCAACAGCTATATGTACAATATATTAGTGTAACAAAGATGTAAACAAAGGTCACTCAGTGCAAATGAGTCAAACCAGTCAGAAAATGCAGCAATAATAAAAAAAATATCTTTCTCATATAATTATCTGCTAAGGATATATCAATCTCAATATAATATGGGGACTATATAACTTGACCACAGATTTCCAGGGGACGTTCGCATATTATATAAATGTAGGATTGAACGTCCCTGGTGCTCCTGCTTCACCGACCAAGGAATACATGTCGACCAGGTCACTCCATCTGCTAGCCAGGGATACGAGACCTTTCCAGTTGGGACATTCGCATATTATATAAATGCAGGAATGAACGTCCCGGGAGCTTCCAGCGGATAATTCACATAGGACTGTGGCTCCACAGGTCTCATAGAGTAACATGAACAAGGTGTTGTTACCGTGATGTCTTTGTAAAGTGTGCTTCAGTCGTCACAGTCAAATGAAGAGTTAGCAGCAAAAGTGCTCATGTAGATGTGTCAATTGCCTGGAGTTCCCTAGTAGGATCGATGGCTTTGACACCCACTAGCTCGTCCGGTATCGCGACCATTCACCGAATGGCTCAGCACCCGGGTTCGTCCGTTGCGGTCCAGAAGGAGATTTGGGTGATGCAAGCATTATAAAATACAATGTGCACACCCAGTGACGATGGATACGAGGATGGTATGGAGGAAGCCTTTTAGTTCGGTTCCTATCCTGTCCAGGTCCATCCGGGCTGCGAGCGAGAGAGGTCCCTCTCTCGTACTACAACATCTGGGCACAGATGTTGTGGTACAAAACGTTCCTCAGTCGGGGCATACGACCACCGCTCGGGTCGCTCTGTTATATAGACAGTCCAGAGAGACTGCTCTTTTCGGCTTCCTCATCCTCATGGCAGCACACACGGCCGCTCCTTGGCTACGTGACCAGTGATATTCAACCAACATCGCCAACCAGGGATTCTACGGTGACCAGGTCATGCCATCCGGTAGCCAAGGATACGAGGCCTTCCTACTCCGGACGTTTGCATATAAGAAATATGCA
This sequence comes from Pictodentalium vernedei, assembly GCA_031216915.1. Lineage (NCBI taxonomy): Eukaryota > Metazoa > Mollusca > Scaphopoda > Dentaliida > Dentaliidae > Pictodentalium > Pictodentalium vernedei. The sequence goes on from CM062295.1 coordinate 234,441,912, forward strand.
GGAATCAACGTCCAAGGAACTTCTAGCGGTTAAATTCTGTAAGACCGCAGCTCCATAGGCCTTCGTTACAGACATGCTATCACAGATAGCACAAATTATCACAGCATCCCAGCACCCGACATTAACTCTGTTGGATTAAGAATTATCCGAGGAAGCTGGGTTGGTACGTTCCGCTGCAGCTTCAGGCACGAACGACCAAGAATTACAAGTGGTCCGACAGGATGGCAAAAGGGATACGGATGAGTTGTATTTTCCCTTTCGGAACAACATAATTGTTGTAGAGTGCATCCGGCATTATCTTCTGACGTTGTTCCTCCGGACCAAAACTTGCTGCGTTGCCGGATAAGAGACTGATGGCACCACTGGACTCAGAATTCTTATCAGTTTAGGGACATCATCCCTCAGTTTCCGACATAGTCCAGATATGTCTCATGGACATTTGATCTGTTGAATGACGCTATATTTCTATAACTTGCTACCTAAATGGGCAGGTCAGGTTTCTTATCGGCAAATGCTCTACATCTGCCTTTCATCAATTTAAGGAATATTTTGAAACGGCAGGACAGAGCATTCTGAGAGTTCTCTGCGTCTAGACGACCAGGTCAGGACCTAGTATTGTTTATACCGTCGTCACTGTCAATTCCAACTAAGATGTTGGAAACGTCAATATCGTCTAGCAGGGTCAGCTTAGATGCATCATCGTAGCCAGATCACCTTACTAGAGCATTATCATTACGTCTCAAAGGAAAAGAATTCTAGGATGTACAACCTCCTTAAGAGTTCTTTCAAGGGCCTCACGTAAAACTCCGCTCTCTTAGTGGCAATATGGAGTTGGTTAGACGTGACCCGGCCCTGGCTACATCCACGCTTGTGGATAGTAAGGTGAAAAACTCTCTCAGAGTCGCTCCGGTCTCCGGAGAGTTTTCTTTGACGGCAAGCTTTCCGCAGTCTATGATCTGATAACTAAGAAAGCTTCAGACTCTCTGCTATTCAAATCCACTTCCATATAGTCGGATTCAGCAGAGAAAAGTAGGACAGGCACTTCTGGGACGAATACGTCCAAGGGAAGTTCCTATAGAGGTTCCTATGCGTCCTCTAGGTCTTACTCTAGAGACTGTCAGGGTAGCGACTAAGGTAGGGGCCGTAATTCTGGCCGAGACATCCGGTCAGACCCCCCTAGGTCGTCGGGGTGAGGTGCGGGCCGTGGAGGACATGGTTTCTCCTTCCACAAGCCTCGCAGGACCAGGAGGTAATGGTATTAACCTCTATCGTGTACTAGTGAGCAGAAGACTGTCGAGTTTCTCAATTAATTGGGAGTAGATTACGGATGTCCCTTGGATTCGAGAGGTGATTTCGGAAGGACTAAATTGTCCTTCAAACGAAAACCTCCGTTAACTCGAAGTCCAAGTTGGTCTCAGCTTCAGTCAAGTCCGATGGAAAGAGGCTCGCTTCCATCAGAAGTCCAGTCTCTTCAAGAATGATCGCAATAGAGATCGTAGAAATCCAGGAATTTACAGGTAGCTACAACCATCCTTTTCGGGTTCCAAAACCAGACGGCTCGTTCAAGCTGATCGTGGTTCCAAGTTTATATATGGAGTCCACCCGATCGGTCAGAGCGAGTATTCGGGTGTACAACTATGCTACATGCATAGATCTCAAGATGCGTACTTTCACGTCATGGTACATCAGGTGTTCAGAAAGTATCTTCGCTTCTTCATCATAGGAGTCGTGTATCAGTTCCGAGCAATATGTGCTTCGGTCTGAATCTAGCCCCCTGGGCTTTCACTCGAATAACGAACTCGGTAATGACTCATTTCCGAGCTCATTCGTCTGCGATAACTTCGGCCTACCTGGACGACATACTTTAGAGGTACGGCAATGAGTTAACGCTTCAGAAAGATGTGCAGAATCTGCTTGTATTGCTCCGACGTTTCGGTTTCATAAGTAAATGAGGAAAAGTCGGATCTGGTATCATCTAAGTCATTCACCCACCGGGGGATGAGCTTCGAAATGCACAACATTCTCGTTCGTCTGCCATTACCCAGAGCAAAATTAATCAGTTGTTATGCTCACTATTGTCTTTGCTCAGACAAGGTCTCAGCGAGAGTTCTCATGAGACTGATACGTTTGTGCAGAGCTGCCGCGATTTTATTCCGATGGGGCAGTTATGCACTTGTCCTCTCCAATTTCTTCTGATCCAGAATTGGAGGGTGAAGATTTTTTCGCTCGATACGGACATCTTCTTGTCAATCAAGTGAATAAGAAATTCAGACTTGGGCAGGTTTTCAGTGGTTAACTCAGGGAGTTCCACTGCAACTGTCGGGTCCGAGTTTTACAGTTTTGACGGATGCCAGTCAAACAGGTTGGGTCGTATCATTGAACCCAACGGATTTGAAGAGCCAGGGTCTTTGGGATCCGTAGTTCCTAATTAAGCACATTAACATCAAGAATGATGTCATTTTGGCTTGAGCTATGTTATTGGATGAACGTTATTCAGAATGCTCATGTGCTAATTCTGTCAGACAATTCAACGGTATTAGCGTATTTTCGGAACTAGGGAGACAATCATTCCATTCTGTTATTCATGTTATATTAACGGAAGGAATCTTTCTGTTTGTACTAGAACATCAAGTTCTCCTATCGGTCCATCATATTCCGGGTCGTCTGAACGTATTAGCGGACTCCCTTCAGGGAGGGGCCGCTTGTTGATGCCAGAATGGACTTTCAACAAACAAGTATTCGATCAGATTTGCTACCAAGGAGAGCGGCTTATGATCGACTTTTTCATATGCATCTCAACAATCAGTTGCAGAAGTATGTGTCACAATGTTTGGATCTTCGAGCGTTTGCAGTAGACGCTCTATCGATCTCGTGAGACTGAATAATAGGATATGCATATCTTCCAGCGCCGTTGATTCAGCAGATATTGCTCAAGTTATATATCTCAATGCAAAATTCTGTTGGTAGCATTTCTAGCTCCACAAAGACCGTGGATTAATCTACTCAGGCATCTGTTGTGGGACATGCCGTGGAAGCTTCCTCCACATTTAGTCCATTCTGTGGTCAGATGGATTCAATTTACTATCAGTACTGCTTATGATAATATCTTCAGTCAGCAGTCTGTGCTTTAGTTTTAAGCTCATGAAGTAAGAGTTCTTTCTACATCATGGGCTTACTCTAATAATGTTGCTATTACAGATCTAATGAGGGCTGCGTATTGTTCTTAGCCCTCCACTTTCTCGAATTTGTATCTGAGAAATATTGAGTCCTTTTCTGCAGATCTGGATTGTTTAGGTCCGTTATTTTTCACTCAGAATGTCGTCCACTAAACAGTGGCAACTATATATATGTAGGCTTTCGGTTCTGGCAATGACTCTGTCCTGCTGCCCCCTTTGCTCTGGAGTATTTGATTAATCCAGGGTAAGGGTGGGGGGGGGGTGGGGGGGGTGTTCCCTTAGGTCACCTGCTTTAAAGTGTAAAGCAAGGGAATACCTCCCTTGGAGTCAGTAATTCCGAGTCGGTACCGGGATGGTTTTAAAGTAAAGCTAATGTTTACTCATCTATGTAATATTTTTTAAGTGTTGCTCGGTGTGAGGCATTTGTATATATCACGTATTAATTGGGCGTTAATATACAATCCTTGGACACTTTTATATGAGTATATAGAGTCTCATTTTGCGGGACTTCCTTATTTATTGGCTTTCCTTTTAAAAAATATTAGTATAAAGGGTTATACTGAATGTTAATAGAGATCATTGATGTTATTGCGCTCAATTACAGAATGGTGTTGTGTCTTTCTTTTTGATACAAATAAGAAAGATACATGTAAAGCCTATCTCTCATTTTCTCCTTCAGGGGATAGTTCTGTTATATGTAATTGAGTATATTGGATTTTCCTTTATGTCCTAGGTCTTCCAACCTTTTTACTATTCAGCTAAGTCTGGGTCATTGGTACAGTATAAAAATGTTAAAAAATTTATAGTAATTTATATATTTTTTATACTTACCAATGACCCAGATGGGGATGGCCCTCCCATGAGTTGGGAACTCATACCTCCCCGCTGAGTACATAACGCTTACCAGGCACTGGTTGTAAGAATGATAATTGCGCCAATTTCGAGACCTCCTTGACATTGCACATGCGCAGTGGAGTAAAAGTATGGAGGACCATATAGGACATGTAAATTTTTATACTGTACCAATGACCCAGACTTAGCTGGTGCTAACTCCACAAAAACCAGGGCCAAACACAAATTTTGCCCCCCAATCCCCAAAATTTGCATCCAAAACAAAAAGAAATCATGTCCTAAAGGACCTCCATAGTACGACTCTACTGCGCATGCGCAGTGACGCAGTCGTCCCGAAATTGGCGCCAAATATCATTCTCTGTTTGGCCCTTCATCAGTCAACATCTCACTGATCTTTGTGCTTGTAAATCTCAGTTTAAAGGATGCCAGACACGTAATTCTTGGAGAAAATGTGATTCTAAGGAGGATAGAAGGAGGAGAGGAAAAAAGAAGTGGCAAAAAATAATCAGGCCTGTACTTAAAATTTTTTGTTGAAATTATGTTAAGTTGCCTATTTTCGAGGCAAACGCCTCTTGTTGTCATTCTTGCTAATTGTTGCACTGCTTATTCAGTGTTTCCTCTCCCCTAACCTTCTAAAGTCCCCCCTTGCAATTCTCCCATGCTTTTGGCATATTTTTGAGAAGTTTCATTTCTAAAAATTCCCTGGGAGAGTTGCTTGGTTACAGAATGTTTTCTGTTATTTTCCCCATAGTTACGTTTTCACCCATGGGTGTATAACGTTTGTGTTCTGCATCTTCCATCTGATGTTCTGCAGATTCTCCCCTGGGAGTCTCTGTTTTGCATCAGATAGAGTGTAATTGATGACTGATTCCGGGCCAGTTTTTTCAGTGCCTGGAGTCATGTTTTCTTCTGTGTTTACACTGTTTGTTTTCATTGGCAACAGCCTTTTTTGAGGGGGGCTGTTTGCCTTTGAGGTAGTTTATCTCATTATAAGATACATTTATATTATCCGAAAGTGTCTCATTAATTATTTTATATAATTTTAAAATTTTTGACCACACTTTGCCATCGGATCCATCGGGGCTCAACGTTACTTTTCAGCAACTTGGGCTTCTCTGAAAAAATATTTTTTCAAAATTATTTTGTTTTGCAATTGTTTTTTCATTTATTAATGGATCATGTTATTATGTATCTTTGTGTCATGGGTTTTTGCGAGTAACTAGGACTTATTGTTGTTCTTTCACAATGAAGGGAACTTGTTCAAATTGTAATAGGAAGAAATCTTCCTCTGACTTTCATGATTATTGCATTAATTGTAGTCAGTGTTCTCGCATTAATCCCTGTCCTGTATGTGAACATTGGGATGAGAAACATTGGAAACGTGTGTCACGATATGTTGTTTCTGGAGAAAGAGCGATGCCGGCTCTTTCTCCACAAGGTCACTCTACTCTCTCAGTTTCTATTTCAGAGGAACCAGAACAGGGTGATGTTTCCATGTTATCTTCTTCAAGTGTGCGTCCGTCGTCACAATTAAATACAGAGCTAGCGGCAAAAGTGCTCATGGAGATTAGACAAATGTCGTCCGCTAGCTCGCCCGGTGTAGCGTCCATTCACCGAATGGTTCGGCAGCCGGGTTCGTCCGATGCGGTCCAAGAGGAAATTTTGGGTGATGCGAGCACTATAAAAATAATAGATGCACACCCAGTGACGGCGGATAGTGAACGAGAACGGAGGAAGCCTTTTAGTCCGGTTCCTAGCTCGTCCAGGTCCAGCCGGGCCGCGAGCGAGAGAGGCCCCTCTCTCGTACAACAACATCTGGGACCAGATGTTGTGGTACAAAATGTGTCTTTAGCGGAGCATACGTCCGTCGCTCGGGACGCTCCGTTGTATAAGCAGTCCGCAGAGACTGTTAAGGCTTCCTCTTCTCGCCGGCGCACACGACCGCACCTTGGCTGCGTGACCTCCGATATTTTGCCAGCTTCGCCGATGAAGGATTATTCGGCGACCAGGTCACACCATCCGGCAGCCAGGGATTCGAGACCGATGGACTCCGGACGTTCGCATAGGAAAAGTATGCGGGAGCCATCTGATGCGGAGCTGCCCTCGGCAAAGCAGCGAAAGACTGCTCCTCCGCAGGTCTCGACGTCGGACATTCTAGTGCAGATAGCACAGCTTATCGCAGCATCCCAGCAGCCGACAGAGACGGTGTCGGATCGAGAATTATCCGACGGCGCTGGGTCGGTACGCTCCGCCGAAGCATCGGGGGCGGACGACCGGGAACATCGGGAGGTCCGACCGGATGGTGAAAGGGATACGGATGAATTGGAGCTATCCCTTTCGGAACAACACAAAGCTGCCGTAGACTTCATCCGGCACTTTCTTCCTCAAGTTGTTCCGTCGGGCCAGACTGCTGCGCTTCCGGACAGGAGAATTATAGCGTCATTGGACTCTGATTTTTTCGAGCGGTTCAGGGACATCGCTCCCGAGTTTCCGTCGCAGTCCAATAATGTTGCAAGAACATTTGAATTATTGAACGACGCTATTTTTAAACTTGCTTCCAGGACAGGGAAAGCAGGCTTCTTGTCCGCAAATACTCTCAACCTGCCTTTCATTAATGCAAGGAATAAATTCGACACGGCAGGTCAGGGTATACCGAGAGTTCCTCTGCGTATGGACGACGAGGCGGAAGACTTAGAGCTATCATTACCGTCGTCAGCTTCTATTCCAACTGCAGTGTTGGAAACAGCTATTGCGTCTAACAGAGCCAATTTAGATGCCTTATCTTACGCAGATCACCTTACGAAGGCGTTATCACTGCGTCTTCAAGGGGAAGAGTTTCAGGATATACAATCCTCCTTAAGACTTCTTTCAAGGGCAGTAGCTTATTCCACGTGTAACTCCACCCTTTCAGTGGCAAATTTGGAGTTGGTTAGACGTGACGCAGCCCTGTCTACATCCACACTAGTGGATTCTAAGGTGAAGAACTCTCTTAGAGTCGCTTCGGTCTCAGGAGATCTTCTCTTTGACGGCAAGCTTTCCGCTATTTATGATAATATTAAAAAGAAAGCTAGTGATTCTCTGTTGTTTAGATCCGCTCCTAAAAGGTCGGATACAGCAGACACGAATAAGGCGGGCACTTCTGGGTCTTATCCGCCCAAGAGAGGTTCCTATAGAGGTTCCGGTGCGTCCTCTAGCTCTTATTCGAGAGACCGTCAGGATAGCGACTCTCGTTCGGGACGTCCTTCAGGCCGGGACAATCGGTCGGACGCCCCGAGGTCGACGAGGCGAGGTGCGGGTCGTGGAAGACGTGGTTTCTCCTACCGCAGGCCTCGCAGATCCAGGAGGTGATGGCTCAAACCTCTATCGCGTTCCGGTTGGCGGAAGGTTGTCGAGTTTTTCTCAAGAGTGGGCGTCGATTACGGACGACCCGTGGGTGAGAGGAGTGACTTCGGAAGGTCTAAAGATATCCTTCAAACGAAAGCCTCCATTAACTCGAAGTCCAAAGTGGACTCATCTTCCGTCAAACCCTCAGAAAAGAGACGCTCTGCTATCAGAGGTGCAGTCTCTTTTAATGAAGAACGCGGTAGAGGTCGTAGAAAACCAGGAATCGCTGGGATTCTACAGCCATCTGTTTCTGGTTCCGAAACCAGACGGCTCGTTCCGTCCAGTCATAGATTTGAGCTGGATAAACAAGCTGATCGTCGCTCCGAAGTTTTATATGGAGACGATTCGATCGGTCAGAGCGAGTATTCGGGTGAACGATTATGCAACGAGCATAGATCTCAAAGATGCGTACTTTCACGTCATGGTACATCCGACATTCCGAAAGTATCTACGCTTCGCAGTCCTAGGAGTGGTGTATCAGTTCCGGGCCATGTGCTTCGGATTGAATCTAGCACCCTGGGCTTTCACTCGGGTAATGAACTCGGTAATGATCTACTTCCGAGCTCATTCGTCTGCGGTAACGTCGGCCTACCTGGACGACATTCTTCAGAGGTACGGCAACGAGTTAACGCTTCAGAACGATGTTCAGAATCTTCTTCTATTGCTCCGACGTCTCGGTTTCATAGTAAACGAGGAGAAGTCGGATCTGGTGCCGTCCAAGTCATTCACTCATCTGGGAATGAGCTTCGAGACGCACAACAATCTCGTTCGTCTGCCGTTAACCAGAGCGAAATTAGTCAGTTGTTACGCTCGCTATTGTCTAAATACAGACAAAGTCACAGCGAGAGAATTTATGAGACTGATAGGTCTGTGCGGAGCCGCCGCGGATCTCATTCCGATGGGACGGCTACGCACACGGCCTCTTCAAATTTTCCTGACTCAGAATTGGAGTGTGAAAATTCATTCGCTCGATGTAGACGTTCTCTTGTCAGATCAAGTGAAACAAGAGATTCAGACTTGGGCAAACATTCAGTGGTTAACTCAAGGAGTTCCGCTGCAGTTGCCGGATCCGAGTTTTACCATTATGACGGATGCCAGTCAAACAGGTTGGGGTGCATCATTAATCCCAACGGATTCGAGATGCCAGGGTCTTTGGGATCCGCAATTCCTGTGCAAGCACATAAACATCAAGGAAATGATGTCAATTTGGCTTGCGTTACGTCACTGGATGGACATTATTCACGATGCTCATGTCCAAATCCTATCCGACAATACGACAGTAGTGGCGTATATACGGAATCAGGGAGGCACTCATTCAGTTCCGTTGTTCAATCTAACGGAAAGAATCCTTCTGTTTGCGTTGGAACATCACGTTCTTCTTTCGGTCCGTCACATACCGGGTCGTCTGAATGTGCTAGCAGACTCCCTTTCACGAAAGGGTCGCTTGTTGCCGTCGGAGTGGACTCTCAACAAACAAGTATTCAATCAGATTTGCTACCAATGGGAACGGCCAATGATAGACTTATTTGCGACACATCTCAACAATCAGTTGCAGACGTATGTGTCCCCGTGTCCGGATCCAAGGGCATTTGCAGTAGACGCTCTATCGATCCCTTGGGACGGAATGATAGGATATGCGTATCCTCCAGCGCCGTTAATTCAACAAGTATTGCTAAAGATAAAACAATCTCAATGCAAGATTCTGTTGGTAGCATCTCTGTCGCCACAGAGACCGTGGATAAATCTACTCAGGTGTCTGTTGTGGGACCTACCGCGGAAGCTCCCTCCACGAGAGGATCTTCTTTGGCAGGGGAAATCGCGCCAACTGCATCACAACCCGCAAGGTCTCAACCTTCACGTTTTTCCGTTGTGCGGTCCTTCTTGCATGGCAAGCACTTTACAGGACGAGCAGTGGACGCGATTTCTAACTGTAGGAGGACCTCCTCTTCGCTAAACTATGCGGCTAAGTGGAAGGTTTTCCGTCGTTGGTGTAGGGATCATTCTGTTGATATATTTGATCCCTCTATACCAGACATTGCTAACTTTCTAGTATACTTGTTTGACGAAATCAAACTGCAACCTGTTACTATAAAGGGTTATAGATCTATGTTATCTGATACGTATGCACATCATGATAGTTTACAAATTGGATCTAATGTCTCTTTATCGAAATTGGTTAGAAACTTTTCGATAAATAGACCCAGAACTCTTAGATTAATTCCTAAGTGGAATTTAGCTTGGGTTCTCCTTAAATTGAAGGAAAAGCCATTTGAACCTCTTGGGACAGTAGATTTCAAATTCTTATCTTATAAGACAGCTTTTCTCTTAGCTTTCTCTTCTGCCAGAAGAGTCAGTGAGCTTCATGCACTATCGGTGGATGATTCTCATTATCGTAGTGTTGGGAACACTATCACCTTCACTACTAATGTCGGTTTTTTAGCTAAGAATCAGGCTCCTAATAAATATCCGGAACCTATTGTTATTAAGGCTCTTCCGTCTTCAGACGGGCGTAGGCCTTTACTCTGTCCTGTTAGAGCACTACGTATCTATAAACAGAGATCTCAGTTCATCAGAAAGGGACGGAAACGTTTCTTTCTGTCTTTGATGCCTAATAGAAAGGACATTTCAGTCCATTCTATTGCTAGATGGATTCAGTTAACTATCCGTACTGCGTATGAAGATTTATCTTCTTCTCAGCAGTCTGTGCTTAAGATTTCTGCTCATGAAGTAAGAGCTCTTTCTACTTCCTGGGCTTATGCTAATAGTGTTGCTATTACAGATTTAATGAAGGCTGCTTATTGGTCTCAGCCATCCACATTTACTAATTTTTATCTCAGAAATATTGAGTCCATTTCTGGAGACCTGCATTGTTTAGGTCCGTTATCTGTTGCTCAGAATGTCGTCCACTAAACAGTTGCAACTATAGTTATGCAGGCTTTCTGTTCCGGCAGTGACTCCGTCCGGCTGCCCTCTTCGCTCTGGGCTATTTGACCCAGGGCAAGGGGAAGGGGGGGGGGGGGCGGGTGTTCCCTTAGGTCACCTGCTTTATAGTGAAAAGCAAGGGAATGCCTCCTCCAAGACAGTATTTCTGAGTCGCTTCCGGGATGGTTTTAAAGTGTAATATTAATGTTTAATTTCATTCATGTCTTATTTTTAAAGTGTAGCTCGGTGTGAAGCATTTGTATATGTCAAGTGTCAAACGGGCTTTAATATACAATACTCGGACACTTTTAAATGATTATAAAGAGTCTCAATTCTCTGGACTACTTTATTTATTGGCTTGCTTTAAAAATAATTAGTATAAAGGTTATACTGGATGTTAATAGAGAACATGAATGTTATTGTGCTCAATTATTAAGGGTAGTGTATCTTTCTATTTAAATATTAAATAAGAAAGATACATGTAAAGCCTAATACTCCTTTTCTCCTTAAGGGGTTACCTCTTTATTTTATAATTGAGCTTATTGGATTTTCCTCTATGTCCTAGGCCCTCCAGCCTGTTTACTATTCAGCTAAGTCTGGGTCATTGGTACAGTATAAAAATGTTAAAAAATTTATAGTAATTTATATATTTTTTATACTTACCAATGACCCAGACGGGGATGGCCCTCCCTGAGTTGGGAACTCTTGCCTCCCCGCTGAGTACATAGCGCTGACCAGGCACTGCCAGTAAGAATGATATTTGGCGCCAATTTCGGGACGACTGCGTCACTGCGCATGCGCAGTAGAGTCGTACTATGGAGGTCCTTTAGGACATGATTTCTTTTTGTTTTGGATGCAAATTTTGGGGATTGGGGGGCAAAATTTGTGTTTGGCCCTGGTTTTTGTGGAGTTAGCACCAGCTAAGTCTGGGTCATTGGTAAGTATAAAAAATATATAAATTACTATAAATTTTTTAACTTTTCAGTTTTAGATGCAAATTTTGGGGATTGGGGGGGTAAAATTTGCGTTTGGCCCTAGATATTTTAGAGTTAGCACCAGCTAAGTCTGGGTCATTGGTAAGTATAAAAAATATATAAATTACTATAAATTTTTTAACTTTCGTGCAATGACGGTCCAAATAAAAAGGCCCAATGCGGGCCATTTATTTCAACGCAGCGGTGCCTGAGAATCAATTCCTTTTTATTTTTTGGCCTAAACAGAAAAATATAAATGAAAACTGTGTTTAAATAGGTTATTCAGTGGTATTTTTAAGAAACTATCTGCCATTATCTGAGAGATATTTGCTTCAAAGTCAGAACATGCATGTTATAAAATCACTCCCCATTTATAGAATAAGTTTAATTTCGTTAATTATCTTCCACTAAAACAAAGTTTGCAGGGGATATAGAAATGGAGCCTGTCCATCAATCCATCTGTCCATCCATCCATCCATCCATCCATCCATCCATCCATCCATCTGTCTGTCTATAGCAACTTTGGCCCTTCATATCTCCATCAGTGGATGTTGGATTTAAATGAATTGTGGTATGCTGATAGACCACCATGGGGAAAAAGGATATTCACAAGTAACAGATTTTGTCCATTTTTACCAAGAGTTATGGGCCTTTTTCTGCTTTTTTTTCAACTTAGAAATTTAAATTTTCATGGTTGTCCCCATTTTGGAAAACCACTTCTTGACGGGGAATACCGGTGGCATTGCACCTTGTTTTGGTGGATTAGAACAAACACGTTTTCCAATTAACATTCGATTTATCGGCTGTCCCCGCAATTTCCGAATTGATCTTGGTCAAAATGTGATGTTTCGATTGGCTGATTATGAAAATGGGCAGAGTTTAGTTATTTTGATGGATCCATGACATCAGGTGGAAAAATAATCAGTCAGTGGATATCCATTCGGAACACATGTTCCATACATATTTCTAAATAAGGAACTGGAAGAAATGTAATAGGCATGTATCCCCGCAGGAACCCCGGGAAGTGAAGCAGTGCCTGTTCACTGCAGTAAACAGGCTCGGTTTTACTGGTAAAATAGGGCCCAGTCACCAATGCTTGGGAGGTGCAAACCCTCTCTAAAATAGGCAACATGGCTTATTAACGCTCACCCCTGGTCTTGAGTTGATACTCATGTTGTGGTCATGATTAGCCATTGTGCAAAAATATGTGACCTTAAACACCAATAAATAAATAAATAATAGGTATGTAATAAAGGGTTTATTCTTAATTCATATCAGGAAACAGGCTTCAAAATTCTGGATAATGGAATATCTTTGTTATTTTCAAATGATATACACACGGAGATTGTATACTTGACCATCTGATGTAAGACATAATACTCTTCACATATTAATTGGACCAGTAGCCCCATGGGAACCCTGGGAAGTGAAGCAGTGCATCTTTACTGTGGTAAACAAGCTTTGTTTTACTGGTAAAGTAGGACCCAATCTAACACCAATGCTTGGGGTGGAAGTCCTCTAAAATAGGCAACATGGTTATAACCGGTTAACTAAACTTGACTTTATGTCCATATTGCGGTCACAATTAGCCATCGTGCAGAAATATATTACCTTAAACAACAATAAGTATAAATGAAGAAATAAGCAGGCCATTGACCACTGGGTAGACTACCCTGTGATCCATGAACTCCATGATTACTTGTGCCCTCAACATGATGATAATTGAATATTCGTATCATTTGGTTAATTTTTTCCGACTGCTTGGCTTTTCTTGTTGGATGATTCTTCTCTTCTGTTTTTCAGGGTTGCACCATTACACATGCACTATTGAGCTGAGAAATTCAAGAAAGTCACTATGGGACCAGCAGTTTTCTAATTTGTTTTGCAAACAGGAGGATATTGGTAAAAAGTTTTATTTTGAATCAGTGGTTTGGGGGATAAAATAGATTAGTGAATCACTTTCTGACATTAATTATTGCAGGAGCATTTGTACCAAGGAGACATATTTGAGAGAGTGAACTCAACAGAATGGTTAAAATTGTCAGACATTGCATAAAATAACCAAACTTTCTGTTCTCAGCTATTTGTAAGCCATAAAAAGGTGTGTAGTTGACTGAACGGCCTTCAAAATATTTTCTTACTCATTCTGTGGTTAACTTTTTTCTTCAAAACCAAAGAATATGTCTACTCGGGTGGACTAACATTGACTACCTTAAGTAGTAGGTGGTGTGAACAAACACAAAAGATTTCCCTTGTCCATATATCGACTATTGTTTCCTTGAGTTGTATTTTTTTGTTCCCAAGTGGTTAGGGGTTGGGTTTGCAACAAAAGAAAAAACATCCTGAGAAAATTCATCTTTGGAGGTGTCCATTCATCTGTTCATATATCTGTCCATCAGTCCTTCCACATTTTCAAAAGTATTGGTAATACTTCCAATACTGTGATCACAAAAAATGGTATCTTTCTCAATCTCAGACTGGTTATGACATACTTAAACCACTGGTGCATGATTTTGTTAACCCTTTACCTAAAACAGAATTTTAAAAAAAATTAAATTTTTGGAAACCAAATTTCACAATTTTTCAATAAAACCATATAGATATGGATATCATTAGAACCAGCTCGATGAGGTGGTTCTAATGATATCTATATTTGTATGGTTTTATTGAGACAATTCTGAGATACATCAGGCTGTGGAAGGCTTATTCTGGTTAATCTTCTTGCTGTTTTTGGCCACTATGTTATTTATTTATTTATTTATTTATTTATTTATTTATTTATTTATTTATTGGGGTTTAACAACACTTTTGACAGCCAGTGTCACCTTGTGTTGGACAGTTTTATGGGTGAAGGAAGCCAGAGTACCCAGAGCGAACCATCAAGCAATGGTCAGCAACTGTCAGGCTCCCCAACATACTAACTCCACACAAGCAGTGTTATAACTGGCTGAAGACAAGTGCACCATTGATGTGCAGTACGCCTTAATACACAACGCCACCATGTCCCCATGTGGGCAATGGGGGTGAAGTGTCTTGTCCAAAGACACAATGCAGTTGCCGCAGGTGGGATTCGAACCGAGGACCTCTGGGCTTGCAGCCTGCACCTCTACCTACTGAGCCACTGTGCCCCCACAGCTATTAAGTTAAGTAAATGGTTAAAAAAATGTTGGAAATAGGGCTGAATCAAGAACAAACCGGGAGTGCAGTGGTCAGTTGGTAGAGGTGCAGGCTGCAAATCGAGAGGTCCTTGGTTCGAATCCCACCTGTGGCAATCTCTTTGTGTCCTTGGGGCATTGTGTACGAAGGCATACTGCACGTTGCTTGTGCACTTGTCTTCAACCAATGTTAACCCTGCTTGTGTGGAGTTAGTATGCAGGGGGCCTGACAGCTGCTTGCCATTGCTCAGTGGTTCTCTCTGGGTACTCCGGCTTCCTCGAGGTGACCCTGGCTGTCGAAAGTGTCATTAAACCCCAATAAATAAATAGAAGAACAAATCAAAGTAACATCTGAGATTCAATGTTTTTTGTTCAACAGGTAAGATTCTACAGTGTTGTGGAAAGTACAGTGGACAGAGAGTTTGGACTAGAGCGTGACCCAAGTTACGTTCCAGTCACAGTTTTTTTAGCCTGCATTTGTAATCATAGAATTGCACTCACTTGCTGTGATTGTTCAACTTCTGCTTACCCATTGAGAAGCCTGGGAAATCACCCAGAGATGTAAAAGCCATTTCAAGCTTTTGTTTCTATTCCAGTGAATGGCTATGCAGTATTTTCATTAATAAGACAGAATCATCCATGTGATCATATAATTGTTCCAGACAAAACTAAATTTCCCTGGAAGACTGATTTGTTCAAGGGCCAGATCAAGGTGAGTTACATATCATTCGGTTTTTATAGCTTACAAATCCAAGATGAGAAATACAGTAAAAAATGCCTTGGGTGACCAGCTATTTTGTGTGATTGATATTGCAATGCACTGATCGGTTTTATTCTTTAACTGACCTGGCAGAAATGACCATCTGTCAAACATGGCCAGCGACCGTGTTACTCAGCAAACAAATTTTTCACCTACTGTGTTACACTAAAAGACCTAAGCATTTTTCTGTTTGAAAATTAATAAAATAAATGTAAAATCCATTCATAAAAGTCTGAAAAGTGAAAAATGTTTTGTACCTTTTTATTGTCTTGATCCACTGTTATGAATTGTTTGGCTGACATAATTCACCAACCACTTTTGATGTTTCGTGTTTGAAAAGATATATTTTTCGACAGAAAACTGCCCTTTCAGAAGTGTTCTGGACGGTCAACAGTGATTACAATTATGGACAACCTTTTTTCCTAAAATGAGATATCAGGCAATAAGAGGAAATTTTTTTTCAGCAAAATTCATTTTGCTTCACAGCAAGCTGAATAGTGCTAGAGGGGATATTCTCTGCCTGACAGTGTCTTCCTAATAAAATGAGATCCATGCATAAGATTTACATACCATTTTACCCTGATAGGGTACCATGTTATATCACATCACATTGTGTCACAGGTTAAATACTTTACAACTGGGCAAAATTTAACCCAAATTGGAACTCATATTCTCCATAGACTGACTGTTGTCTTTTGTTCTAATTAATCTGCACTGGGAGATTACTCAAAAAACTTAAAATCCAAATATTCTTCCGAACCACTATACAGAAAGTGTTGATTTTTGGCAAGCAGTATCCTTTACTCCTATACATTCAAGTTGATATATGCTAAGTTTTTGCATCCATATTTGCATTCATCTGAGAGTCCAACAGTTGCCGTTGTCCTCCAAAAAGCAAAAGTTGTAAAAAAAATATTCAGAACCATTATGCAGAAAGCATTGATCTTTGGCAAGCATGTTTCACTCATATGCATTCAAGTTTGTAAAAGCCAAGTTTCTGACGTACCTGATTTCGGGCTTTGTGAAAAACCAGCAATTTTTGAGAAATTGATATAAAATGTCATGCTATTAGTCACTGCTCAGAAAGTGTTCATTTTTTTTTAACAAGTAGCATCTTGCACTCATATACATTCAGTTTGTTCATGTCAAGTCACTGCACCCATTTTTGGGAGCTCAAAAGTTGCCCTTGGGCTCCAAATTGTGAAATTATAATTTTAGGGGACAATTTTTTATTACATTCAAGTTTTTTCAAGCTAATTCTCTGTTTACTTTGGAACTTGGTTTGGGAGCCCAAAAGTTCCCTTCAGACTTCAAAATGCAAATATTGTAAAAAGATTTGGAATTGTTGTTTTGTTTTGATATGATTTGGTTACTCACACAACTCCAAATGTTAGTGCATAAAGTATGTGTGCCAAGCTCAATTTTGGGCACCGAAATAGGAAATGGGGAATAACTTGCAAAAAACTTGTATTTTTATACTGTACCAATGACCCAGACATAGCTGGTGCTAACTCTTAAAAATATTGGGCCAAACACAAATTTTTCCCCCCAATCCCCAAAATTTGCATCTAAAACCAAAGAAAACATGTCCTGAATGGCCCTCCACACTTCACCTCTACTGCGCATGTGCAGTGTCAAGGACGTTCCGAAATTGGCGCCATTAATCATTCTTTGTTTGGCCCTTCATCAGTTAACATCTGACTGATCTTTGTGCTTGTAAATCTCAGTTTAAATGATGCCAGACACATAAATATTAGAGAAATGGTGATTCTAAGAAGGATATAGAAGGAGGAGAGGAAAAATGAGTGACAGAAAATTATCAGGGCTGTAACTTAAAATTTTTTAATGAAATTATGTTAAGTTACCTATTTTCGAGGCAACAGCCTGTTGTGGTCATTCTTGTTATCAAGTTACACTGCTTGTTCAGTGTTTTCCTCTCTCCCTTTCCTTTAAGTCCCCTCTTGCTATTCTCCCATGCTTTTGGCATATTTTCTGTAATATTATTACTAAAATTTCTTGGGAGTTTTAGCTGGATAACAGAATGAATTCTGTTCTTTTCCCCATGTTTACGTCTTCACCTATGGGTGGTTAGGCATAGTGTTCTGCATCTACCATCTGATGTTCTGCAGTTTCTTCCCAGGATGTCTCTGTTTTGCATCAGATAGTGTATTTTTGGTAACTGATTTCGGGCCAGGGTGCCTGGAGTCTTGTTCTAGTGTTTTTACACTTATTGTTTACATTTACAACAGCCCTCTGTGTGAGGGGGGATTTCTTGAAAATAATATCTTGATGTTAATTTAATCATAACTAGATACATTATTATTGTTCGTAAGTGTTGCATAAATTGTTTAAAATATTTTTAGAATTTTTGTCCACACTTAGGCTTGGGATCCATTGGGGCTCAACGTTACTTTTCAGAAACTTGGGCTGTTCTGAAAAAATATTTTTTCAAAATTTTTTGATTTCAATTATTTTTTCTATGTTAATGGATCATATTATTATGTATTTTGATTGTCAGGGGTTGGTGCGAGTACTAGGACTTTGTTTTCTTTTCACAATGAAAGAATATTGTTCAATTGTAATAAGAGGAAATCTTCCTCTGACTTTCATAATCATTGTATATGTAGTCAGTGTACTCACACTAACTCCTGTTCTGTATGTGTTATTTTCGATGACAACATGGGAAGCGCGTGTCACGGTATGTTAGTGGGGAATTGGCCATTCCGGTCCTTTTCCCGCAAGGTCACTCTACTTTATCAATCTCTTTTTCAGACGATCAAGAATAGGGTGATGTATCCGTGATGTCTTCCAAAAGTGTGCCTCCATCGTCACAAATAATGAGCTAGTGGAAAAGTGCTCTTGTAAATACGTCAATTGCCTAAGAGGACCCTAGTAGGTTCGACGGCCTTTGATGTCCGCTAGCTCGCCCGGTGTAGTGTCCATTCATCGAATGGTTCGGCAGCCGGGTTCGTCTGTTGCGGTCTAGAAGGAGTTTTGGGGTGATGCGAGCACTATAAATCAACCAAATGCACACCCAGTGACGGCGGATTAGAGGAGAGAATGGAGGAAGCCATTTAGTCCGGTTCCTAGCTCGTCCAGGTCCATCCGGACTGCGAGCGAGAGAGGCCCCTCTCTCATACAACAACATCTGGCCCCAGATGTTGTGGTACAAAATGTTTCGCATTCGGAGCATACGTCCGCCGCTCGGGACGCTCCGATATATAGTCAGTCCGGAGAGACTGTCAATAAGGCTTCCTCATTCTCATGGTAGCGCACACGACCGCGCTTGGCTACTTGACCTCGGATATCCAGTCAGCTTCGCCAATCAGAGAATCATCGGCGACCAGGTCACACCATCCGGTAGCCAGGGACACGAGGCCTGCAGACTCCGGACGTTCGCATAAGAAAGTGTGCGGGAGTCAACGTACACGGAGCTTCCGGCGGCAATGCATCGTAAGACCGCTACTGCACAGGCCTCGGTGACGGACGTGCTATCCCAAATAGCACAGCTTATTGCAGCATCCCAGCAACGACAGAATCTGTCGCATCATGTATTATCCGACGACGCTGGGTCGGGACGCTCCACGGAAGCAGATACGGACGTCCGAAATTTTCATCCGGTCTGACGGGATGCCGAAAGGGATTCGGAGGATTTCGAGCTTTCCCTTTCGGAACAACATAAGCTGTTGTGTATGTCATCTGACTTAATCTTCTAGAGGTTCTTTTGTCGGACCAGAATGCTGCGATGCCGGATAAGAAACTGATAGCGTCTGTGGACACAGAAATTTTTGGTTCGGTTCAGGGACATCGTCCCTCCATTCCGACAAAGTCCAATAATGTCACACAAACTTTCGAATTATTGAACGACGCTATATATATTATTTTATGCTTGCTATTAACAAGCATGTCTGGTTTCTTGTTCGCAAAGTTACGGAGATGTCTTTCAAAAGTGTGCCTCTGTCGTCATAGTTAATGAAGAGCTAGCAGCAATAAGTGCTCATGGAATATGTCAATCGCCTAAGAGGTCCCTAGTAGGATCGACGGAGTTGACATTCGCTAGCTCACCCGGTGTAGCATCCATTCATCGAATGGTTCGGCAGCCGGGTTCGTCCGTTGCGGTCTAGGAAGGAGATTTGGGTGATGCGAGCACTATAATAAACTTTAGTACACACTCAGTGACGACGGATTAGAGGACAGATCGGAGGAAGCCTGTTCGGTTCCTAGCTCGTCCAGGTCCGTCCGGGCTGCGAGCAAGAAAGGTCCCTCTCTCGTACAACAACATATGGGACCGGATGTTGTGGTACAGATATTTCGCATTCGGAGCATATGTCCGCCGTTTGGGACGCTCCGTTATATTGACAGTCCGAGAGATTGTCGATAATGCTTCCTCATCCTCACAGCAGCGCACACGACCGCACATTGGCTACGTGACCTCGAGTATCCGGCCAGCTTCATCATTCAGTGATTCCACGGTGAACAGGTCATGCCATCCGGTAGCCAAGGGACACGAGGCCTATACACTCCGTTCGCTCGCATAATAGAAGTATGCACGGGTAACGAACACGGAGCTTCCGGCGGCAATGCAAGACCGCTTCTCCACAGGCCTCAGTGACGGACGTGCTATCCAAGTTAGCACAGTTTATCGCAGCATCCCAGCAATTGACAGATTCTCGGTCGGATCAGGTATTATCCGACGGCTGGGTCGGTGCGCTCTGCTGTTGCATCAGGTTCGGACGACCGAACACTTTATAGGGTCCGACAGGATGGCGAAAGGGATTCGGACGATTTCGAGCTTTCCCTTTCGGAACAACGGAAGCTGCCATACATTTCTTCCGGCATTATCTTCCAGAGGTTGTTCCGTCGGACTACATTGCTGCGATGCTGGATAAGAGACTAATAGCGTCATTGGACACAGAGTTTTGGATCGGTTCAGGGACATTGTTCCTGACTTACCGACACAGTCCAATAATGTCATTAGAACATTCGAATTATTTAACGACGCTATATATAAGCTTGCTACCAAGCATGATAGTCTAGTTTCTTATCCGCAATGCTCTATTCTGCCTTTTCTCAATTCTAGGAAATAATTTATTTTGGCAGAACAGGGCATACCGGGAGTTCATATGCGTCTAGACGGCGGGGTTGAAGACTGGGAATTATCTTTTTCGCCGTCTATGTCAATTCCAACCACGATGTTGGAAACGACAATGATGTCTAATAGACTTAACTTAGACGCTTTATCATACGTAGACCACCTTACTGAGGCGTTATCATTACGTCTTCAAGAGAAAGAATTCCAGGATATGATCCTCAATGTGATTTCTTTCAAGGGCAGTAGTTTTTTCACGTATAACTCCGCCCTTCAGTGGCAACCTGGAGTTGGTTAGACGTGATGCAGCCCTAGCTACATCCACGCACGTGGATAGTAAGGTGAAGAACTCTCTCAGAGTCGCTTCGGTCTCGGAGAAGCTTCTCTTCGACGGCAACTTTTCAGCAATCTATGAATTGCTCGATATACACGTTCTCTTGTCTATCAAGTGTAGCAAGAGATTCAGACTGGGGCAAACATTCCGTGGTTGACTCCGAGAGTGCCACTGCAGTTGCCGGATCCGAGTTTTTATGATTATGACGGATGTCAGTCAAACAGGTTGGGGTACAATATTGATCCCAACGGATTTGAAGTGCCAGGGTTTTTGGGTTCCGCAGTCTCTAGGCAAGCACTTATCTTCCAGGGAATAATGTTATTTAGGCTTGCACTATGTCATTGGATGAACATTATTCAGAAACGCATGTCCAAATCCTGTCCGATAATACGACAGTAGTTGCGTATCTCCGGAACCAGGGAGGCACTCATTCGATTCCGTTATTCAATTTAACGGAAAGAATCCTTCTGTTTGTTATAGTACACCAAGTTCTGCTTCGGTCCGTCATATTCCGGGTCGTCTGATTGTATTAGCAGACTCCCTTTCACGTAAGGGTCGCTTGTTGCCGTCAGAATGGACTCTCAACAAACAAGTATTCAATCAGATTTGCTATCAATGGGAGCGCCCAATGATAATTTATTTGCGACACAACTCACTATTCATTTGCAGACGTATGTGTTTGCATGTCTGGATCCCTGAGCTTATGTTGTTAACGCTCTATTGATCTAATAGGACGGAATGTTAGGATACGCGTATCCTCCAGCGCTGTTGATTCAGCAAGTATTGCTAGATAAACATCCACAATACAATTCTGTTGATAGCATCTCTGTCTTCACAGAGACCGTGGGTAAATTTACTCAGGTGTCTACTGTGGGACTTACCGCGAAAACTTCCTCCATGAGAGGATCTTCTTTTGCTGGGGAAAATCGTGTCATCTTCATCACAACCCACAAGGTCTCAAACTTCACGTATTCCGTTGTGTGATCCTTCTTGCATGGCAAGCATTGTACAGGATGAGCTTTGGACGCGATTTCTTACTGTAGGAGAACCTCTTCTTCGCTATACTATGCGGGTAAAGTGGAGGCTCTTCCGTCGTTGGTGTAGGGATCATTATGTTGATATTTTTGATCCCTCCATACTAGACATTGCAACTTTCTAGTATACTTGTTTGACAAGATCTACTGCAGCCTGTTACTATTAAGTTTATAGGTCTATGTTATCTCATACCTATGCACTCTATGATAGTTTACAATTGAGTCTTATGTCTCTTTTTCTAAGTCAGTTAGAAACTTTTCGATAAATAGACCTAGAATCATTAGATTAAATTCCTATACGGAATTTAGCTTCGGTTCTTATTTAGCTAAGTAATCATTTGAGCCTCTGGAAACAGTAGTTTTCAAATTCTGACCTTTTAAAACAGTAATTCTGTTAGTCTTCTCTTTTACTGAGGAGTCAGTGAGCTTCATGCACTATCGGTGGACGATTCTCACTTTTGTAGTGTCGGAAACACTACTTCCTTTACTACTTAGGTTGGATTCTTGGTTAAGAGTCAGGCTCCTAATAATATCCGGAACCTATTGTTATTAAGGTCCTTCCGTCTTCGTACGAGCATAGGCCTTTACTCTGTCCGGTTAGAGTTTACGTATTTATAAACAGATATCAGTTTATTAGTACGGACGTAAGCTTCTTCTGTCTTTGATGCCTAATAGAAGGACATTACGCTCCATTCTATTGCTAATGGATTCAATTAACTATCGGTACTGCTTATGGTATATCATTGACTCAGCAGTTTGTGCTTGAGATTTTGGCTCATGAAGTAAGAGCTCTTTCTACATCTTGGGCTTACATTAATAGTGTCGCTATTATAGACTTTTGAAGGCTGCTCATTGCGCTCAGCCATCCACATTCATGAATTTTTATCTCAGAAATATTGAGTCCATTTCTGGAGGCCTCCATTGTTAGGTCTATTATCTACTGCTCAGAATATCATTCACTTAACAGTGGCTACTATAGCTAGGTAGGCTTTCTGTTCCGGCAGTGACTCTGTCCTGCTGCCCTCTTCGCTCTGGGCTATTTGACCCAGGGCAAGGAGAAAGGGGGGGGGGGGGGGGAGGGTGTTCCCTTGGGTCATCTGTTTTATTATGAAAACAAGGGGATACCTCCTCCGGAGTTAGTAATTCTGAGCTGTTACTGGGATGGCTTTTAAGTGAGAAGTTTATGTTTTAAAAATTCATTCAGGTCTTAGTTTTTAAAGTATAGCTTTTGAATATATCACGTGTCAAACGGGCGTTATTATACAATCCTCAGACACTTTTAAGGAGTATAAAGAGTCTCTATTCTCTAGACTAACTTTATTTATTGGCTTACTTTAAAAATTATTAGTATAAGGATTATACTGGATATTAATAGAGTACATGGATGTTATGATGCTCAATTTTGGAAGGTGTTGTGTCTTTGTAATTTATCATAAATAAGAAAGATACATGTAAGGCCTAATACTCCTTTTCCCCTAGAGGGGATGACTCTATTTTATATAATTGAGCGTATTTGAACTTGCTCTATGTCCTAGGCCCTCCAGCCTTTTTACTATTCAGCTATGTCTGGGTCATTGGTACAGTATAAAAATGTTAAAAAATTTATAGTAATTTATATATTTTTTATACTTACCAATGACCCAGACGGGGATGGCCCTCCCAGGAGTTGGGAACTCATACCTCCCCGCTGAGTACATAGCGCTTACCAGGCACTGGTTATAAGAATGATTAATGGCGCCAATTTCGGGACGTCCTTGACACTGCGCATGCGCAGTAGAGGTGAAGTGTGGAGGGCCATTCAGGACATGTTTTCTTTGGTTTTAGATGCAAATTTTGGGGATTGGGGGGCAAAATTTGTGTTTGGCCCTATATTTTTAAGAGTTAGCACCAGCTATGTCTGGGTCATTGGTAAGTATAAAAAATATATAAATTACTATAAATTTTTTAACTTTTTTGTGAAATTAGTACAATTCATTTCCCTTGTAAGGCGATTACATCAAATTTAACCAAATGTGGTCGTAAGTTCCTACCGCATGACAATCCAAGTTTGTTCAAATCATTACAACCGTACAGTTTTTGACAATTTCTTCATGCGCCATTCAAAGGACCAGAAGTTCTCTTGAATCCAGCACTGCACCCTGCAATGGCTCTAGTTGTAAAAAGATGTCAATATAGGAAATATTGGAATAGAAATTCGCTTGGCTTAAATAGTCATATAACTATATATAACTCTTGCCAGGGAGCTCCCTTTTTACATATGAAAATATTTGAAAGCCTTTATGATGTATTTTTACAGAGTTTTGGCTGGGTTGACATGACCTTTCTGGATGAGAGACAGAAACCATTCTGGTGTGTCAGGTAACTATTTTAATGATTATAATTGTAACAAGCAAATCTATTTCTTTAACCTTCTTCAAACTGATGTCCAAATACTGAAATTTCAAGCTGTAATTTTCCCATAATGCAACTAGGAATTTAACCAGTTCACATTATTTGCTTACAAAATTTATTTGACAATGGACTTTTCCAATTCTGAACTGTTTAATTGACACATGTTGAAGAGTTTTTGGTGTGGAGTTGTGCAAGCCATATTTAGCAGTGTTAGGTTCCACAACGAAGATCTTCTGTTTCTTTGGCCATTTTTTGTGTGGGTGGGAAATTTTTTTTTCTTTGCCATCAAAAGTTCATGTTCTTGGTTTTATGTTTTAGGCCTCATAATCTACAGAATAGCATGGGTGGTGGTGTATTTCATCCCTTGAGTGCAAGAAGGCTTTGCAATGCTAAAGTGTTGCAAAGCCTTCTCGCACTCAAGGGACAAATTTATCAATTTTATTAACTTGGGTAAAAGGCCATGTGAGCTTTTCTCATCACTTGGCATCCGTCGTCGTCCGGCGTCCATAAACTTTTCACATTTTCATCTTCTTCTCTGTAAAGGCTGAGCCGGTGTGAACCAAACTTGGCAGGAATGGTCTATGGGAGGTCCTATACAAACAATCCTCATTTTGTTCCCGTTGGATGAAAAACATGGCTTCCAGAGGCATTCTTTGATTCTGGTTGGTGGATTTTCAAAAGCCTTCTCTGAAACTGCCAGGCCAAATGTTTTGAAACTTCACATAAATGATGACTGGGACACCATTCACACATCTGACTTCAGAGCGTGAACACCTAGCCAATCATGGAATTACCAGACAGACTTGTGAAAGTCATTTCAGCTCTGGGCGTCTCATGCCCTATTTCCTGGACTATTCAGGAAAAAGGCTTGAGCGTCCACCTGAATCTGGAGTTCGAAATTGAAAAGAACTCAACACCAACCCCTTTGGGGGAGAGGTAGTACCTTTGGAGAGAGGATCCCCTCTCCCACTGGTCCTCACCCGAAGGGGCACGGAGGTCCTGAAAAGAGCAACAACTAGAGAAAGAAGAAGAGTCCATCGACCAAGCGCAGGGATGCCCGGCGCTTGGAGGCTTTCCGCAATAGGAAGAAAGAGTTGAGTGAGGAGGTGGAGGCTCTGGAGGCAGTCGCCAGTTCCCCTCCTAGTCCCACTGGTACACCCAATCAACTGCCGGCTCCTGAGCCGGTTCAGTTGGATGAGGAACATCCAGCGGAGACTGAGGAGGAACTGGAAGCTGCTTTTTCACCGCCTCCCACCCCTCACTCCCCTCTTCCTTTACTACCGGAACGCCTGGACCTGGAAGATGCGGCCAATTTGTCGACAGAAGAACTCCTCAAAAGATCTAAAGCATTACTAGAAGAGAGCTACAAATACTGTCCTAAAGAGATGCTCTCCACAGCGGCCCAAGAAATCCAAGCAATATCAACATCACCATCACAACCACCTCCAAAGAAAAAACACCGAAAAAGGAACAAACACGGCTAAACCTCCTTCTTCCTTTTCCTCCTTTGACACGCCTAGACATGCAATACCAATCTTCTACAGTCACTGAGGGTCGAAAGGGGCTTGTCCCGCATATCGTCCCTGCGCGCCTTTGGCGCGCGAAATCATTTCTTCTCTCTACCAACGATCCTCATTTAATGTTGATTGGGTTACAAACATGGCTGCAATTGCAGCTTATAGTTACTGTAGAAACCCTGTGGGAAATCACTATTTTTATACTGTACCAATGACCCAGACTTAGCTGGTGCTAACTCCACAAAAACCAGGGCCAAACACAAATTTTGCCCCCCAATCCCCAAAATTTGCATCCAAAACAAAAAGAAATAATGTCCTAAAGGACCTCCATAGTACGACTCTACTGCGCATGCGCAGTGACGCAGTCGTCCCGAAATTGGCGCCAAATATCATTTTCTCTGTTTGGCCCTTCATCAGTCAACATCTCACTGATCTTTGTGCTTGTAAATCTCAGTTTAAAGGATGCCAGACACGTAATTCTTGGAGAAAATGTGATTCTAAGGAGGATAGAAGGAGGAGAGGAAAAAAGAAGTGGCAAAAAATAATCAGGGCTGTACTTAAAATTTTTTGTTAAAATTATGTTAAGTTGCCTATTTTCGAGGCAAACGCCTCTTGTTGTCATTCTTGCTAATTGTTGCACTGCTTATTCAGTGTTTCCTCTCCCCTAACCTTCTAAAGTCCCCCCTTGCAATTCTCCCATGCTTTTGGCATATTTTTGAGAAGTTTCATTTCTAAAATTTCCCTGGGAGAGTTGCTTGGTTACAGAATGTTTTCTGTTATTTTCCCCATAGTTACGTTTTCACCCATGGGTGTATAACGTTTGTGTTCTGCATCTTCCATCTGATGTTCTGCAGATTCTCCCCTGGGAGTCTCTGTTTTGCATCAGATAGAGTGTAATTGAGGACTGATTCCGGGCCAGTTTTGTCAGTGCCTGGAGTCATGTTTTCTTCTGTGTTTACACTGTTTGTTTTCATTGGCAACAGCCTTTTTTGAGGGGGGCTGTTTGCCTTTGAGGTAGTTTATCTCATTATAAGATACATTTATATTATCCGAAAGTGTCTCATTAATTATTTTATATAATTTTAAAATTTTTGACCACACTTTGCCATCGGATCCATCGGGGCTCAACGTTACTTTTCAGCAACTTGGGCTTCTCTGAAAAAAATATTTTTTCAAAATTATTTTGTTTTGCAATTGTTTTTTCATTTATTAATGGATCATGTTATTATGTATCTTTGTGTCAGGGGTTTTTGCGAGTAACTAGGACTTATTGTTGTTCCTTCACAATGAAAGGAACTTGTTCAAATTGTAATAGGAAGAAATCTTCCTCTGACTTTCATGATTATTGCATAAATTGTAGTCAGTGTTCTCGCATTAATCCCTGTCCTGTATGTGAACATTGGGATGAGAAACATTGGAAACGTGTGTCACGATATGTTGTTTCGGGAGAAAGAGCGATGCCGGCTCTTTCTCCACAAGGTCACTCTACTCTCTCAGTTTCTATTTCAGAGGAACCAGAACAGGGTGATGTTTCCATGTTATCTTCTTCAAGTGTGCGTCCGTCGTCACAATTAAATACAGAGCTAGCGGCAAAAGTGCTCATGGAAATTAGACAAATGTCGTCCGCTAGCTCGCCCGGTGTAGCGTCCATTCACCGAATGGTTCGGCAGCCGGGTTCGTCCGATGCGGTCCAAGAGGAAATTTTGGGTGATGCGAGCACTATAAAAATAATAGATGCACACCCAGTGACGGCGGATAGTGAACGAGAACGGAGGAAGCCTTTTAGTCCGGTTCCTAGCTCGTCCAGGTCCAGCCGGGCCGCGAGCGAGAGAGGCCCCTCTCTCGTACAACAACATCTGGGACCAGATGTTGTGGTACAAAATGTGTCTTTAGCGGAGCATACGTCCGTCGCTCGGGACGCTCCGTTGTATAAGCAGTCCGCAGAGACTGTTAAGGCTTCCTCTTCTCGCCGGCGCACACGACCGCACCTTGGCTGCGTGACCTCCGATATCTTGCCAGCTTCGCCGAGGAAGGATTATTCGGCGACCAGGTCACACCATCCGGCAGCCAGGGACTCGAGACCGATGGACTCCGGACGTTCGCATAGGAAAAGTATGCGGGAGCCATCCGATGCGGAGCTGCCCTCGGCAAAGCAGCGAAAGACCGCTCCTCCGCAGGTCTCGACGTCGGACATTCTAGTGCAGATAGCACAGCTTATCGCAGCATCCCAGCAGCCGACAGAGACGGTGTCGGATCGAGAATTATCCGACGGCGCTGGGTCGGTACGCTCCGCCGAAGCATCGGGGGCGGACGACCGGGAACATCGGGAGGTCCGACCGGATGGTGAAAGGGATACGGATGAATTGGAGCTATCCCTTTCGGAACAACACAAAGCTGCCGTAGACTTCATCCGGCACTTTCTTCCTCAAGTTGTTCCGTCGGGCCAGACTGCTGCGCTTCCGGACAGGAGAATTATAGCGTCATTGGACTCTGATTTTTTCGAGCGGTTCAGGGACATCGCTCCCGAGTTTCCGTCGCAGTCCAATAATGTTGCAAGAACATTTGAATTATTGAACGACGCTATTTTTAAACTTGCTTCCAGGACAGGGAAAGCAGGCTTCTTGTCCGCAAATACTCTCAACCTGCCTTTCATTAATGCAAGGAATAAATTCGACACGGCAGGTCAGGGTATACCGAGAGTTCCTCTGCGTATGGACGACGAGGCGGAAGACTTAGAGCTATCATTACCGTCGTCAGCTTCTATTCCAACCGCAGTGTTGGAAACAGCTATTGCGTCTAACAGAGCCAATTTAGATGCCTTATCTTACGCAGATCACCTTACGAAGGCGTTATCACTGCGTCTTCAAGGGGAAGAGTTTCAGGATATACAATCCTCCTTAAGACTTCTTTCAAGGGCAGTAGCTTATTCCACGTGTAACTCCGCCCTTTCAGTGGCTAATCTGGAGTTGGTTAGACGTGACGCAGCCCTGTCTACATCCACACTAGTGGATTCTAAGGTGAAGAACTCTCTTAGAGTCGCTTCGGTCTCAGGAGATCTTCTCTTTGACGGCAAGCTTTCCGCTATTTATGATAATATTAAAAAGAAAGCTAGTGATTCTCTGTTGTTTAGATCCGCTCCTAAAAGGTCGGATTCAGCAGACACGAATAAGGCAGGCACTTCTGGGTCTTATCCGCCCAAGAGAGCTTCCTATAGAGGTTCCGGTGCGTCCTCTAGCTCTTATTCGAGAGACCGTCAGGATAGCGACTCTCGTTCGGGACGTCCTTCAGGCCGGGACAATCGGTCGGACGCCCCGAGGTCGACGAGGCGAGGTGCGGGTCGTGGAAGACGTGGTTTCTCCTACCGCAGGCCTCGCAGATCCAGGAGGTGATGGCTCAAACCTCTATCGCGTTCCGGTTGGCGGAAGGTTGTCGAGTTTTTCTCAAGAGTGGGCGTCGATTACGGACGACCCTTGGGTGAGAGGAGTGACTTCGGAAGGTCTAAAGATATCCTTCAAACGAAAGCCTCCATTAACTCGAAGTCCAAAGTGGACTCATCTTCCGTCAAACCCTCAGAAAAGAGACGCTCTGCTATCAGAGGTGCAGTCTCTTTTAATGAAGAACGCGGTAGAGGTCGTAGAAAACCAGGAATCGCTGGGATTCTACAGCCATCTGTTTCTGGTTCCGAAACCAGACGGCTCGTTCCGTCCAGTCATAGATTTGAGCTGGATAAACAAGCTGATCATCGCTCCGAAGTTTTATATGGAGACGATTCGATCGGTCAGAGCGAGTATTCGGGTGAACGATTATGCAACGAGCATAGATCTCAAAGATGCGTACTTTCACGTCATGGTACATCCGACATTCCGAAAGTATCTACGCTTCGCAGTCCTAGGAGTGGTGTATCAGTTCCGGGCCATGTGCTTCGGATTGAATCTAGCACCCTGGGCTTTCACTCGAGTAATGAACTCGGTAATGATTTACTTCCGAGCTCATTCGTCTGCGGTAACGTCGGCCTACCTGGACGACATTCTTCAGAGGTACGGCAACGAGTTAACGCTTCAGAACGATGTTCAGAATCTTCTTCTATTGCTCCGACGTCTCGGTTTCATAGTAAACGAGGAGAAGTCGGATCTGGTGCCGTCCAAGTCATTCACTCATCTGGGAATGAGCTTCGAGACGCACAACAATCTCGTTCGTCTGCCGTTAACCAGAGCGAAATTAGTCAGTTGTTACGCTCGCTATTGTCTAAATACAGACAAAGTCACAGCGAGAGAATTTATGAGACTGATAGGTCTGTGCGGAGCCGCTGCGGATCTCATTCCGATGGGACGGCTACGCACACGGCCTCTTCAAATTTTCTTGACTCAGAATTGGAGTGTGAAAATTCATTCGCTCGATGTAGACGTTCTCTTGTCAGATCAAGTGAAACAAGAGATTCAGACTTGGGCAAACATTCAGTGGTTAACTCAAGGAGTTCCGCTGCAGTTGCCGGATCCGAGTTTTACCATTATGACGGATGCCAGTCAAACAGGTTGGGGTGCATCATTAATCCCAACGGATTCGAGATGCCAGGGTCTTTGGGATCCGCAATTCCTGTGCAAGCACATAAACATCAAGGAAATGATGTCAATTTGGCTTGCGTTACGTCACTGGATGGACATTATTCACGATGCTCATGTCCAAATCCTATCCGACAATACGACAGTAGTGGCGTATATACGGAATCAGGGAGGCACTCATTCAGTTCCGTTGTTCAATCTAACGGAAAGAATCCTTCTGTTTGCGTTGGAACATCACGTTCTTCTTTCGGTCCGTCACATACCGGGTCGTCTGAATGTGCTAGCAGACTCCCTTTCTCGAAAGGGTCGCTTGTTGCCGTCGGAGTGGACTCTCAACAAACAAGTATTCAATCAGATTTGCTACCAATGGGAACGGCCAATGATAGACTTATTTGCGACACATCTCAACAATCAGTTGCAGACGTATGTGTCCCCGTGTCCGGATCCAAGAGCATTTGCTGTAGACGCTCTATCGATCCCTTGGGACGGAATGATAGGATATGCGTATCCTCCAGCGCCGTTAATTCAACTAGTATTGCTAAAGATAAAACAATCTCAATGCAAGATTCTGTTGGTAGCATCTCTGTCGCCACAGAGACCGTGGATAAATCTACTCAGGTGTCTGTTGTGGGACCTACCGCGGAAGCTCCCTCCACGAGAGGATCTTCTTTGGCAGGGGAAATCGCGCCAACTGCATCACAACCCGCAAGGTCTCAACCTTCACGTTTTTCCGTTGTGCGGTCCTTCTTGCATGGCAAGCACTTTACAGGACGAGCAGTGGACGCGATTTCTAACTGTAGGAGGACCTCCTCTTCGCTAAACTATGCGGCTAAGTGGAAGGTTTTCCGTCGTTGGTGTAGGGATCATTCTGTTGATATATTTGATCCCTCTATACCAGACATTGCTAACTTTCTAGTATACTTGTTTGACGAAATCAAACTGCAACCGGTTACTATAAAGGGTTATAGATCTATGTTATCTGATACCTATGCACATCATGATAGTTTACAAATTGGATCTAATGTCTCTTTATCGAAATTGGTTAGAAACTTTTCGATAAATAGACCCAGAACTCTTAGATTAATTCCTAAGTGGAATTTAGCTTGGGTTCTCCTTAAATTGAAGGAAAAGCCATTTGAACCTCTTGGGACAGTAGATTTCAAATTCTTATCTTATAAGACAGCTTTTCTCTTAGCTTTCTCTTCTGCCAGAAGAGTCAGTGAGCTTCATGCACTATCGGTGGATGATTCTCATTATCGTAGTGTTGGGAACACTATCACCTTCACTACTAACGTCGGTTTTTTAGCTAAGAATCAGGCTCCTAATAAATATCCGGAACCTATTGTTATTAAGGCTCTTCCGTCTTCAGACGGGCGTAGGCCTTTACTCTGTCCTGTTAGAGCACTACGTATCTATAAACAGAGATCTCAGTTCATCAGAAAGGGACGGAAACGTTTCTTTCTGTCTTTGATGCCTAATAGAAAGGACATTTCAGTCCATTCTATTGCTAGATGGATTCAGTTAACTATCCGTACTGCGTATGAAGATTTATCTTCTTCTCAGCAGTCTGTGCTTAAGATTTCTGCTCATGAAGTAAGAGCTCTTTCTACTTCCTGGGCTTATGCTAATAGTGTTGCTATTACAGATTTAATGAAGGCTGCTTATTGGTCTCAGCCATCCACATTTACTAATTTTTATCTCAGAAATATTGAGTCCATTTCTGGAGACCTGCATTGTTTAGGTCCGTTATCTGTTGCTCAGAATGTCGTCCACTAAACGGTTGCAACTATAGTTATGCAGGCTTTCTGTTCCGGCAGTGACTCCGTCCGGCTGCCCTCTTCGCTCTGGGCTATTTGACCCAGGGCAAGGGGAAGGGGGGGGGCGGGTGTTCCCTTAGGTCACCTGCTTTATAGTGAAAAGCAAGGGAATGCCTCCTCCAAGACAGTATTTCTGAGTCGCTTCCGGGATGGTTTTAAAGTGTAATATTAATGTTTAATTTCATTCATGTCTTACTTTTAAAGTGTAGCTCGGTGTGAAGCATTTGTATATGTCAAGTGTCAAACGGGCTTTAATATACTATACTCGGACACTTTTAAATGATTATAAAGAGTCTCAATTCTCTGGACTACTTTATTTATTGGCTTGTTTTAATAATAATTAGTATAAAGGTTATACTGGATATTAATAGAGAACATGAATGTTATTGTGCTCAATTATTAAGGGTAGTGTATCTTTCTAATTTAAATATTAAATAAGAAAGATACATGTAAAGCCTAATACTCCTTTTCTCCTTAAGGGGTTATCTCTTTATTTTATAATTGAGCTTATTGGATTTTCCTCTATGTCCTAGGCCCTCCAGCCTGTTTACTATTCAGCTAAGTCTGGGTCATTGGTACAGTATAAAAATGTTAAAAAATTTATAGTAATTTATATATTTTTTATACTTACCAATGACCCAGACGGGGATGGCCCTCCCTGAGTTGGGAACTCTTGCCTCCCCGCTGAGTACATAGCGCTGACCAGGCACTGCCAGTAAGAATGATATTTGGCGCCAATTTCGGGACGACTGCGTCACTGCGCATGCGCAGTAGAGTCGTACTATGGAGGTCCTTTAGGACATTATTTCTTTTTGTTTTGGATGCAAATTTTGGGGATTGGGGGGCAAAATTTGTGTTTGGCCCTGGTTTTTGTGGAGTTAGCACCAGCTAAGTCTGGGTCATTGGTAAGTATAAAAAATATATAAATTACTATAAATTTTTTAACTTTTCCTCTTTTTCTCTGGAAAAACCGAGGCGACGTGAAAACAAACCTGGCAGGGATAGTCTTTGGGAGGTCCTCTACAAATGATCCTCATTTTGTTCCTGTGGGTTGAAAAACATGGCCGCCAGAGGCATTCTTTGATTCTGTTTGGTAGATTTTCAAAAATCTTCTCCGAAACTTCCACACGAAATGTTTTGATACTTCACATAAACGATGACTGGGACCCCCACTACCAACGATACTCATTTAATGTTAATCGGGTTGCAAACATGGCCACAATTGCGCCTTATAGTTACTATAGAAACCCTATGGGAAATCACATTTTCATCTTCTTCTCCGGAACTACTGAGCCGACGTGAACCAAACCTGGCAGGGATGGTCTATGGGACGTCCTCTACAAACGATCCTCATTTTGTTCCCGAGGGTTGAAAAACATGGCCGCCAGAGGCATTCTTTGATTCTGATAGGTGGATTTTCAAAAATTTTCTCCTCTGAAACTGCCGGGCCAAATGTTTTGATACCTCACATAGGTAATGACTGGGACCCCCTCTACCAACGATCCTCACTTAAAGTTGATCAGGTTGTAAACATGGCCACAATTGCGGCTTATAGTTACTATAGAAACCCTATGGGAAATCACATTTTCATCTTCTCTGAAACTACTGAGCCAATGTGAACTATACTTCGCAGGAATGGTCTATGAGAGGATGGAAATATGTGGCCACCAGGGGCTATATTCTAATTCTTAACCCAATGCCCCTCCTGTCTGCACAAAAGATCGGTACTGTCAGCAAAATACTTGTATTTTTATACTGCACCAATGACCCAGACTTAGCTGGTGCTAACTCCTTAAATTCTAGGGCCAAACACAAATTTTGCCCCCCAATCCCCAAAATTTGCATCAAAATCCGAAATTTCAATGTCTTATGTGGTCCTCCATACTTTTTATCCACTGCGCATGCACAGTGTCAAGGAGGTCTCGATATTGTCGCAAAAAGTCATTCTTTTTTTGGCCCTAAAATCAGTAACATCTCACTGATATTTGTGCTTGTAAATCTCAGTTTAAATGATGCCAGACACATAATTTTGAAAGAAATGGTGGATCTAAGGAGGAAATATAAGGATGAGAGGAAGAAACAGTGGCAGGATGTGTTCAGGGCTGTAACTTATAATTTTTTATCCTGTACCAATGACCCAGACTTAGCTGGTGCTAACTCTTAAATTCTAGGGCCAAACACAAATTTTACCCCCCAATCCCCAAAATTTGCATCTAAAACCGAAAATTACATGTCCTATATGGTTCTCCATACCTTTCCTCCATTGCGCATGCGCAGTGTCAAGGAGGTCTCGAAATTGGCGCCAAAAGTCATTCTTTGTTTGGCCCTTCATCAGTTCACATCTGACTGATATTTGTGCTTGTAAATCTCAGTTTAAATGATGCCAGACACATAAATATGAGAGAAATGGTGGATCTAAAGAGGAAATAGAAGGATGAGAGGAAAATTCAGTGGCAGGAAATAATCAGGGCTGTAACTTAAATTTTTTATGAAATTAAGTTATGTTCCCTAATTTCGAGGCATAAGCCTGTTGTTATCATTCTTGCTATGAAAGTTCCACTGCTTGATCAGTGTTGCCTCTCTCCCTTTCCTTTATTCCCCCCTTGCTATTCTCCCATGCTTTTGGCATATTTTCAGTAAAAAAATTTCTTGGGAGTTTTGGCTTCGTAACAGAATGAATTTCTGTTCTTTTCCCCATGTTGACGTCCTCACCCTTAGGTGTTTAGGCGTTGTGATCTGCATCTACCATCTGATGTTCTGCAGTTTCTTCTATGGAAATCTCTGTTTTGCATCAGATAGTGTTTAAATTGGTAACTGATTTCGGGCCATGTTTATCATTGCCTGGAGTCATGTTTCCGGTTTTTGTACAACTTCTTGTTTACATTGACAACGGTTACTGCTGATAGTGATTTCTTGTCTTTACATTAGTTCAGACATAGCAAGATACATTAATATTGTATGTAAGTGTTGCATTAATTTTTTGAAATGTTTTAAAAATTTTTGTCCGCACTTAGGCTTTTTGTGGGATCCATTTGGGCTTGGTGTTCCCATTGGGAACTTGGGCTCTTCTGAAAAATTTTTTCAAAAAATTTTTTTTTTTTGAAAATTATTTTCTTTCAAAGATGATAATGGATTATGTTATATTATGTATCTTTATTTCAAGGGATAGTGTGACTAATATGACTGTATTTTTTATTGATGAAAAAATATTTTTTATATATAATGCGAGGATATCTTCCTCTAATTCTCAGGTTCAATGTATTCGCACTAATTCCTGCTCTGTGTGTGTTGATTGAAATGACAACATTGGAGGCGTGTGTCATGATATTGTGTTTGCGGGGAGGGGTCCATACCGGTCCTCTGTCCGTAGGGTCACTCTATATTATCATTTTATTTTTCAGAATTCAGAGTGATGTTTTCGTGATGTCTTCAACAAGTGTGTCTCCGTCGTTGCAGTGTTAAGGCTAGCGGCTAAGTGCTCAGGGTAATACGACAATTGCCGAAGAGGTCCCTAGTAGGATCGAAGGCATTGATCATCCGCTAGTCCGCCTGGTGTAGCGACCATTCATCGAATGGTTCGGCAGCAGGGTTTGTCCGTTACGGTTCTGGGAAGCAGTGTGGGTGATGCGAGCACTATAAACTTGGAATGTGCACACCCAGAAACGACGGATCCGAGGATAGTACGGAGGAAGCCTGTCAGTCTAGTAACTAGCTCGTCCAGGTCTATCCGAACCATAAGCGAGAGAGGCCTCCTCTCTCTTACAACTACATTTGAGCCGCAGTGTTGTTGTATGTTTGTTTGTTCGTCGGAACATACGTCCAATCCTCCTGTTCGGGACGTTCCGTCACATACACAGTCCGATCTGGCTGTGTTATGGGCTTCCTCATCCTCATGTCAATACACACCACCACACCTTGGCTTGTGACCACAGAGTTTCAGGGGACGTTCGCATATTATATAAATGCAGGAATGAACGTTCCTAGAGCTCCTGCTTTGCCGACCAGGGAATATTGTCGACCAGGTTACTTCATCTGTTAGCCAAGGATATGAGGTCTTTCCTGATGGGACGTTCGCATATTATATAAATGCAGGAATGAACGTCCCTGGAGCTGCCAGTGGATATTATGTAAGTCACGGCTCCACAGGCCTCATTCAGGAATAAGAATGCAGTGATTTTCTGTGATGTCTTCAAAAAGTGTGCTTCCGTCGTCACAGTCAAATGAAGAGCTAGCAGATAAGTGCTCATGATATTACGTCAATTGCCTAAGAGGTCCCAAGTAGGATCGACGGCTTTGGTGTCCGCTAGCTCGCCCGGTGTAGTGTCCATTCATTGAATGGTTCGGTAACCGGGTTCGTCCGTTGCGGTCCAGGAAGGAGATTTGGGTGATGCGAGCACTATAAAATATAAATATACTACGTGCACACCCAGTGACGATGGATACTAGGAGGGTACGGAGGAAGCCTTTAAGTCCGGTTCCTAGCTCGTCCAGGTCCACCCGGGCTGCGAGTGAGAGAGGTCCCTCTCTCATACAACAACATCTGAGAACAGATGTTGTGGTACAAATGTTTCTCATTCGGAGCATACGTCCAGAGCTCGGGACGCTCCGTTATATAGACAGTCCGGAGAGACTGCTCTAATGGCTTCCTCATCCTCATGGCAGCGCACACGACCGCACCTTGACTATGTGACCACTGTTATCTAGCCAGTCTCGTCGACCAAGGATTTCACGGTGACCAGGTCACGCCATCCGGTAGTCAGGAATACGAGGCCTATAGACTCCAGACGTTCGCATAAGAAATATGCAGGAGTTAACGTCCAGGGAGCTTTCAGCGACTAAGTAACGTAAGACTGCTGCTCCACAGGTCTCTGTAACGGACGTGCTATTACAAATAGCACAAATTATCGCAGCATCCCAGCAGATGACAGAATCTCTGTCGGATCAGGGTTTATCCGACGACGCTGGGTCGGTACGCTCCGCTGAAGCATCAGGTACGGATGACCGAGAATTTCAAGTGGTCCGACAGGATGTCAAAGGGATACCGAGGAGTTGGTTTTTTCCCTTTCGGAACAACATAAAGTTGCTGTAGATATCATCCGGCATTATCTTTCAGAAGTTGTTCTGTCGGACCAAAAGACAGCGATGCCGGATAAGAAACTGTTAGCGTCACTGGACACGGAATAATTTTATCGGTTTAGGGACATCGTTCCTGAGTTTCCGACACAGCCCAATAATGTCACAAGAACATTTGAACTATTGTAGGACGCTATATATAAGCTTGCTACCAAAATGAGCAAGTCAGGTTTCTTATCGGCGAATGCTCTACATCTGCCTTTCATCAATTCAAGGAATAATTTCGAAACGGCAGGACAGGGCATACCGAGAGTTCCTCTGTGTCTAGACGATCAGGCCGAAGATCTAGAATGATCTATACCATCATCTATGTCAATTTCCACCGCGATGTTGGAAACGACAACAATGTCTAACAGAGTTATCTGAGACGCATTATCGTACGCAGATCACCTAACTAAAGCGTTTTCATTACGCCTTGAAGGGAAAGAATTCCAGGATGTACTATCTTTCTTAAGAGTTCTTTCAAGGGCAATAGTTTATTCCACGTATAACTCCACCCTTTCAGTGGCAGACCTGGAGTTGGTTAGATGTGACGCGGCCTAGCTACATCCACGTGCATGGATGGTAAGGTGAAAAACTCTCTCAGAGTCCCTTTGGTCTCCGGAGAGCTTCTCTTCGACGGCAAGCTTTCAGCAATCTATGATCAGATAACTAAGAAAGCTTCGGATTCTTTGCTATTCAAATCCGCTTCTAAAAAGTCGGATGCAGCAGAAAAGAGTAAGACAGGCACTTCTGGGACAAGTACGCCCAAGAGAAGTTCCTATAGAGGTTCCTATGCGTCCTCTAGGTCTTATTCCAGAGACTGTCAAGGCAGCGACTCATGTGGGGGACGTTATTCTGGCCGAGATA
Source organism: Pictodentalium vernedei (assembly GCA_031216915.1). Taxonomy (NCBI): domain Eukaryota; kingdom Metazoa; phylum Mollusca; class Scaphopoda; order Dentaliida; family Dentaliidae; genus Pictodentalium; species Pictodentalium vernedei. The sequence continues at coordinate 234,479,858 of CM062295.1, forward strand.
ACCAGTCAGATGTCCCTAGGTCGACGGGGCGAGGTGCAGGTCGTGGAGGACATAGTTTCTCCTTCCGCAAGCCTCGCAGGTCCAGGAGGTGATGGTATGAACCTCTATCGTGTTCCGGTAGGCGGAAGATTGTCGAGTTTTATAAACAATTGGGCATCAATTACGGACGACCCCTGGGTTCGAGGGGTAATTTCGGAAGGACTAAGAATATCCTTCAGACGAAAGCCTCCATTAACTCGAAGTCCAAAATGGACTCAGCTTCCTTCAGATCCGCAGAAAAGAGACGCTCTTCTATCAGAAGTACAGTCTCTTCTGGAGAAGAATGCGGTGGAGGTCGTAGAAGACCAGGAATCATCGGGTTTCTACAGCCATCTGTTTCTGGTTCCGAAACCAGACAGCTCGTTCCGTCCAGTCATAGATCTGAGCTGGATAAACAAGCTGATCGTCTCTCCGAAGTTCTATTTGGAGACAATTCGATCAGTCAGAGCGAGTATTCGGGTGAACGACTATGCTACAAGCATAGATCTCAAGGATGTGTACTTTCACGTCATGGTACATCCGACATTCAGAAAGTATCTACGCTTCGCAGTCCTAGGAGTTGTATATCAGTTCTGAGCGATGTGCTTCGGTTTGAACCTAGTGCCCTGGGCTTTCACTCGAATAATGAACTCGGTAATGATACATTTCCGAGCTCATTCGTCTGCGGTAATGTCGGCCTACCTGGACGACATTCTTCAGAGTTACGGCAACGAGTTAACACTTCAGAACGATGTGCAGAATCTGCTTCTGTTACTCCGACGTCTCGGTTTTATAATAAACGAGGAGAAGTCGGATCTGGTGCCGTCCAAGTCATTCACCCACTTGGGAATGAGCTTTGAGACGCACAACAATCTCGTTCGTCTGCCGTTAACCAGAGCGAAATTAATCAGTTTTTACGCTTGCTATTGTCTTCACTCAGACAAAGTTACAGCGAGAGAATTCATCAGACTGATAGGGTTGTGTGGAGCTGCCGCGGATTTTATTCCAATGGGGCGGCTACGCACTTGTCCTCTCCAAATCTTTTTGACTCAAAAAGAACAGAGTTGGAGGGTGAAGATTCTTTCGCTCGTTACGTACATCCTCTTGTAAGTCAAGTGAAACAGATTCAGACTTGGGCAGATATTCAGTGGTTCATTCAGGGAAATAACTTCCACTGCAATTGCCGGATCCAAGTTTTACAGTTTTGACGGATGCCAGTTAAATAGGTTGGGATCCAACATTGAGCCTGACGGTTTTTAAGTGCCAGGGTCCTTGGGATCCGTAGTTCCTAATCAAGCACATAAACATCAGGAATTGATGTTATTTTGGCTTGCATTACGTCATTGCATGAATGTTATCCAGAATGCCCACAGGCAATTCTGTCCGACAATTCGACGGTATAAGCGTATTTTCGGAACTATGGAGGTACTCATTCCATTCTGTTATTCACTGTAACAGAATGAATCCTTCTGTTGGTACTAGAACATCAAGTTCTCCTATCGGTCCGTCGTATTCTGGGTCGTCTGAACGTATTAGCGGACTCCCTTTCACGAAAGGGCCGCTTGTTGCAGTCAAATGGACTTTTAACAACGAGTATTTATATCAGATTTGCTACCTATGAGAGTGGCCAATGATGGACTTTTTTGCAACGCATCTCAACAATCAGTTGCAAGTGTATGTGTCAACATTTTCGGATCCTCGAGCGTTTGCAGTTGACGCTCTATCCATCTCGTGAGACGGGATAATAGGATATGGGTATCCTCCAGCGCCGTTGATTCAGCAGATATTGCTTAAGTTAAATAATCTCAATGCAATTCTGTTGGTTGGTAACACCTCTGTCTCCACAAAGACCGTGCATTAATCTATTCAGGTGTCTGTTGTGGCTTATGCTGTGGAAGCATTCTCCACATTTCCGTCCATTCTATAGCTAGATGGATTCTATTAGCTTTCTGTACTGCTTTTGATAATATCTTCAACACAGCAGTCTGCGATTAAGATTTTAGCTCTTGAAGTAAGAGTTCTTTCTACTTCAGAGGCTTATGCTAATAGCGTTGCTATTACAGTTCTAATGATGGCTGCATATTGGTTTTAGCCTTTCACTTGCACAAATTTATACCTCAGAAATATTGAGTCCATTTCTAGAGACCGGCATTGTTTAGGTTCGTTATCTGTTGCTCAGAATGTCGTCCACTAAACAGTTGCAACTATAGTTGTGTAGGCTTTTGGTTCCGGCAGTGACTCTGTGCTGCCGCCCTCTTCGCTCTGGGGTATTTGACCCAGGGCAAGGGGAAGGGGGGGGGGGGGGGTGGTGTGTTCCCTAAGGTCACCTGCTTAAAAGTGAAAAGCAAGGTAATACCTCCCCTAGAGTCAGTAATTCTAGTCAGTACCGGGATGATTTTTAAAGTGTCAAGATAATTTTTTTACTCATCCATGTAATATTTTTAAGTGTACCTCGGTGTGTAGTATTTGTATATGTCACATATCATGCAGTCGTTAATATACAATTTTCGGTCACTTTTAATGAATTTAAGACTCTCATTTATCTGGACAACATTATTTATCGGCTTTCCTTTAAAAATAATTACCATAATGGATTATACTGGAGGTTAATAGACATCAGTGATGTTATTATGCTCAAGTACAGAATGGTGTTGTGTCTTTCTCGTTTTGATGCAGAATAGAAAGATACATGTAAAGCCTATTTCTCCTTTCTCCTTGAGGGGATAATTCTGTATATATATAGTTGAGTTATTGGATTGCTTTATGTCCTAGGCCCTCCAACCTTTTTACTATTCAGCTAAGTCTGGGTCATTGGTACAGTATAAAAATGTTAAAAAATTTATAGTAATTTATATATTTTTTATACTTACCAATGACCCAGACGGGGATGGCCCTCCCATGAGTTGGGAACTCATACCTCCCCGCTGAGTACTTAACACTTTTCCAGGCACTGCTTTTGGCGCCAATTTCGAGACCTCCTTGACACTGCGCATGTGCAGTGGAGGAAAGGTATGTAGACCATATAGGACATGTAATTTTCGGTTTTAGATGCAAATTTTGGGGATTGGGGGGTAAAATTTGTGTTTGGCCCTAGAATTTAACAGTTAGCACCAGCTAAGTCTGGGTCATTGGTAAGTATAAAAAATATATAAATTACTATCAATTTTTTAACTTTTTTTACGAAATTATTTCATGTTCCCTAATTTTGGGGCATGGGCCTGATGTTTACATTCTTGTTATGAAATTTCCACAGTTTGTTCAGTGTTTCCTCTCTCCCTTTCCTTAATAACCCCCTTGCTATTCTCCCATGCTTTTGGCATAATTTTTGTAATTTTTTTTACTAAAATTTCTTGGGAGTTTTGGCTTGGGAACAGAATAATTATTCTGTTTTTCCCCATGCTTACGTCCCCACCCTAGGGTGGTTAGGCATTTTGGTCTGCATCTACCATCCGATGTACTGCAGTTTCTTCTCTGGAAGTCTCTGTTTTACATCGGATAGTGTTTAAATTGGTAACTGATTTTGGGCCATGTTTACAGTGCCTGGAGTCATGTTTCTGGTTTTTGTACACTTTTGTTTACGTTGACAACGGTTACTTCTGATATTGATTAGTTGTCTTCTGTTTAGTTCTGCTCATAGCCAGATACATTAATATTGTCCGTAAGTGTTACATTAATTTTTAAATATGTTTTAAAATTTCTGTCCACACTTAAGCTTTTTTGGGATACATGTGGGCTCATTGTTCCTATTGGGAACTTGGGCTCTTCTGAAATTTTTTTCGAAACTTTTTTTTCTTTTGAATTATTTTTTCGAAATGTTATAATGGATTATATTATATTATGTATCTTTGTTTTCAAGGGTTAGTGCGAGTACTATGACTGTTTATATTTTTAGCTGCAACTAGCAGCTCTGTAAGTGGCAATGTCATTCTGTCGGTCTGTCGGTCTGTCTGTCGGTCCGTCTGTCGGTCCATCTGTCTGTGACCAACAAGTTTGTCTGTGACCAATGACTTTCAAAACTCAATAACTTTTGAAATGCTTGATGGAATGACTTTATATTTGGCATGTAAGTGTATCTTATTGATGTCTAGCCACATGCATGTGTTGTTCCAAATATTTTTTTTGGGGTTATGGCCCTTGATGAACTTTTGTGAGATTGCACCACCCGTCACAGCTACGGCGTCAATGTCGCGATTTTTCATGATGAAAGAATATTGTTCAAATTGTAATGCGAGGAAGTCTTCCTCTGATTCTCATGTTCATTGTGTTTCTTGTAGTCAATGTACTCGCACTAATTCTTGCTCAGTGTGTGTCAATTGGGATGACAAACTTTGGAGACATGTGTCACGGTATATTGTTAGCGGTGAGAGGTCCATGCCAGTCCTCTCTCTGCAGGATCACTCTAGTTTTTCAGTCTCTTTTTCAGAGGAACAAGAACAGGGTGATGTTTCCATGATGTCTTCAAGAAGTGTGCCTCCGTCGTCGCAGTCTAACGAAGAGCTAGCAGCTAAGTGCTCATAGAAATACGACAATTGCCTAAGAGGTCCCAAGTAGGATCAACAGCGCTGTCATCCGCTAGCTCGCCCGGTGAAGCGACCATTCATGGAATGGCTCAGCAGCCGGGTTCGTCCGTTGCGGTCCAGGGAAGGAGTTAGGGTGATGCGAGCACTATAAACATTGAACGTGCACACCCAGCGACGACGGATCCGAGGATAGTACGGAGGAAGCATGTCAGTCCGGTAGCTAGCTCATCCAGGTCTACCCAGACCACGAGCGAGAGAGGCCCCCTCTCTCTTAAAACAACATCTTGGCCCAGATGTTGTTGTATGTAACGTTCATTAGTCTGAGCATATGTCCACTCCTCCTGCTCGGGACGTTCTGTCGCATAGACAGTCCGACGGGGCTTGTCTATTGGCTTTCTCATCCTCACGTCAGCACACACGACCGCACCTTGACTAAGTGACCACAGATATCCAGCCTGCTTCGCCGACCAAGGAGTCCACGTCGACCAGGTCACGCCATCCGCTAGCCAAGGACACGAGCCCTTTCCAGTTAGGACGTTCGCATATGAGAAGTATGTAGGAATTCACGTCCCTGGAGCTTCCAGCGGCTAAATTACGTAAGACCGCGGCTCCACAGGCCTCTGTGATGGACTTGCTATCACAGATAGCTCAGTTCATAGCAGCATCCCAGCAGCTATCAGAAACTCTTTCAGTAAAGAAACTGTCTGAGCAAGCTGGGTCGGTTCGCTCCTCTGCAAAGTCAGTAAGGGACGACCAAGATTCTTATGTGGTCCAGGCGGATGGTAAAAGGAAATCAGCACAGCTGAAATTTTCCCTTTCCGAACAACTTAAGTTGGCCGTAGATTTCATCCGGCATCACCTTTTAGAAGTTGTTTTTCCGGACCAAAATGCTGCGTTACCTGATAAGAAACTGAAAGCGTCACTGGACACAGACTTTTTCGGCCGGATTAGGGACAGTGTCCCTGAGTTCCGACCCATTCCAGAACTGTCATGGACATTTGAACTTTTGAATGACGCTATATTCAAGCTAGCCTCTAAGACTGGCATATCCGGTTTCTTATCGCCTAGAGCTATACAGCTGCCTTTCATCAATGCTAGACATAGATTTGAAACAGCAGGACAAGGCATGCTGAGAGTTCCTCTGCATTTGGACAACTAGGCTGAAGACCTGGAATTGTCATTGCCGGCGTCCATGTCTATTAACTCCAGTATACTGGAGACGACAACCTCGTCTAATAGAATTAATTTAGATGCATTATCTCACGCAGATCACCTTACCAGAGCGTTATCACTACATCTCGAGGGATAGAATTCCAGGACGTTCAAACTTCCTTAAGAGTTCTTTCGAGGGCTATAGCATATTCTACGTACAACTCCTCCCTTTCAGTGGCAATATGGAGTTAGTCAGATGTGATGCTGCCCTGGCTGCATCCTCGAGTGGATGGTAAGGTGAAAGAACTCTCTTCCAGTAGCTCCGGTCTCTGGAGAGCTTCTCTTCGACGTTAAGCTTTCTACAATCTATAAACAGATTACTAAGAAAGCTTCGGATTCTCTGCTTTTAATTCCGCTTTGAAAAAGTCGGACTCAACAGGGAGGAGTAAGGCAAATACTTCAGGGGTGAATACGTCCAAAGGAAGTTCCTATAGAGGATCTAAGAAAGCCTCTACAGCTTACTCTGGAGACCTTCAGTGTAGCGACTCACATAGGGGTCATAATGCTGGCCGAGATATCCGGTCAGATGCCCCTAGGATGACTGGGCGAGGTGCGGGTCATGGAGGACATGGTTTCTCCTTCCGCAATCCTCGAAGGGCCAGGAGGTGATGGTCTAAACCTCTATTGCGTTCCAGTGGGCAGAAGGCTGTCAAGATTCTTAACCAATTGGTTGTCAATTACGGACGACCCATGGGTGCAAGGGGTTATTTCCGAAGGTCTAAACTGTCCTTCAAGGAAAAACCTCCGTTAACTCGAAGTCCACGCTGGTCACAGCTTCCGTTAAACGTTCGGAAGAGAGATTCGCTTCTATCAGAAGTTCAATCTCTTCTGGACAAGAACGCTATAGACGTCATAGAAAACCAGGAATCTCCAGTTTTCTGCAGTCACCTATTCCTGGTTCCAAGACCAGATGGCTCGTTTCATCCAGTTATAGATCTGAGCTGGATAAACAAGCTGATCGTGGCTCCAAAATTTTATATGGAGACCATCCGATCGGTCAGAGCGAGCACTCGAGTGAACGATTATGCTGTGAGCATAGATCTCAAGGATGCGTACTTTTACGTCATGGTACATCCGGCATTTAGAAAGTACCTTCGCTGTCCCAGGAGTTGTTTTCAATTCCGAGCAATGATGCTGTGGTCTGAACTTAGCGCCCTGGGCCTTCACTCGAATAATGATCTCGGTAATGACTCATTTCCGAGCTCATTCGTCTGTGCTAACGTCGGCCTACTTGGACGACATTCTTCAGGGTTACGGCAGCAAGTTAATGCTTCAGAACGATGTTCAGAGTCTGCTTCTATTGCTCCGACGTCTCGGTTTCATAGTAAATGAAAAGAAGTCGGATCTAGTGCCATCCAAATCATTCACCCACGTGGGAATGAGCTTAGAGACGCACAACAATCTTGTTCATCTGCTGTTAACCAGAGCGATATTAGTCAGTTGTTACGCTCGCTTTTGTCTTCACTCAGATGTAGTAACAGTGAGAGAATTCATGAGACTGACAGGTTTGTGCGGACCCGCTGCGGATCTTATTCCGATGGAGCGGCTTCGCACTCGTCCACTCCACATATATTTTATCTCAGAATTGGAGTGTGAAGACTCATTCGCTCGAATCGAACATCGTCTTGTCGAATCAAGTGAAACAAGAGATTCAGACTTGGGCAGATATTCAGTGGTTAACTGAAGGAGTATCACTGCAACTGCTGGATCCGAGTTTTACGATAATGACGGATGCGAATCAAACAGGTTGGGGTGCAACTCTGAGCCCAACGGATTCGAGGTGCCAGGGTCTTTGGGATCTGCATTTCCTAAACAAGCACGTAAACATCAAGAGATGATGTCAATATGGCTTGCTACGTCAATGAATAAACATTCTTAAGAATTCGCATGTTCAAATTCTGTCCGACAATTCGACAGTAGTAGCATACATTCGGAATCAGAAAGGCTCTCATTCCATTCCGTTGTTCAATTTAACGGAAAGGATCCTTCTGTTTGTCCTAGGTCATCAAGTTCTTCTATCGGTCTGTGATATACCGGATCGTCTGAACTTTCTAGCAGACTTTCTCGGAAAGGTCGCATGTTGCCGTCAGAATGGACTCTCAACAAACGAGTATTCAATTAGATTTGCTACCAATGGGATCGTCCAATGATAGACTTATTTGCGATGCATCTCAACAATCAGTTGCAGACGTATGTGTCACCATGCCCAGATCCTCAAGCGTTTGCAGTAGATGCTCTCTCGATCTCTTGGGACGGAATGATAGGATACGCGTATCCTCCAGCGCCATTGATTCAGCAGATATTGCTCAAGATAAAGCAATCTCGCTGCAAAATTCTGTTGATAGAATCTCTGTCAACCTATAGACCATGGATAAATCTACTCAGGTGTCTGTTGTGGGACATGCCGTGGAAGCTTCCTCCATGGGAGGATCTTCTTTCGCAGGGGAAATCGCGCACACTGCATCACAACCCGCAAGGTCTCAACCTTCACGTATTTCTGTTGTGCGGTCCTTCTTGCACGGCAAGCAATTTACAGGATGAGCAGTTGACGCAGTTTCTAACTGTAGGAGGACCTCCTCTTCGCTAAATTGTGCTGCTAAGTGGAAGGTTTTCTCACGGTGGTGTAGGGATCATTCTGTTGATATTTATGATCCCTCCATTCCAGACATTGCTAATTTTCTAGTCTACTTGTTTGATGAGATCAAACTGCAGCCTATTACCTATGCACATCATGATAGTTTACAGATTGGATCTAATGTCTCTTTATCTAAGTTAGTGAAAACTTTTCGATAAATAGACCTAGAACCCTTAGATTAATTCCTAAGTGGAATTTAGCTTGGGTTCTTCTTAAGCTAAGAAGCCCCATTTGAGCCTCTTGACACGGTGGACTTCAAATTCTTATCTTATAAGACAGCTTTTCTCTTAGCCTTCTCTTCGGCTAGAAAAGTTAGTGAGCTTCATGCATTATCTGTTGATGATTCTCACTATCGTAGTATAGTTAATACTATTACCTTGACTACTAATGTTGGATTTTTGGCTAAGAATCAGGCTCCTAATAAGTATCCGGATCCTATTGTTATTAAGGCTCTTCAATCTTCAGACGGGCATAGGCCTTTACTCTGTCCTGTTAGAACTATACGTATTTACAAACGTAGATCTGAGTTTATCAGAAAGGGACGTGAACGTTTCTTTCTGTCTCTGCTGCCTAATAGAAGGGACATTAGGGTCCATTCTATTGCAAGGTGGATTCAAGTAACTATCCGTACTGCTTATGAATAATTATCTTCAACTCAGCAGTCTGTGCTTAAGATTTCGGTGCATGAAGTAAGAGCTCTATCTACATCTTGGGCTTATGCTAATAGTGTTGCTATTACAGATTTGATGAAGGCTGCATATTGGTCTCAGCCTTCCACATTCACAAATTTTTATCTTAGAAATATTGAGTCCATTTCTGGCGACCTGCGTTGTTTAGATCCATTATCTGTTGCTCAGAATGTCGTCCACTAAACAGTTGCAACTATAGTTATGCAGGCTTTCTGTTCCGGCAGTGACTCTGTCCTGCTGCCCTCTTCGCTCTGGAGTATTTGACTCAGGGCAAGGGGAAGGGGGGGGGGGGGGGAGATGGTGTTCCCTTAGGTCACCTGTTTTATAGTGAAAAGCAAGGGAATACCTCCTCTGGAGTCAGTAATTCTGAGTCGGTACCGGGATGGTTTTAAAGTGTAAAGCTAATGTTTAACTCATTCATGTTATATTTTTAAAGTGTAGCTCAGTGTGAAGCATTTGTATATGTCACATGTCATACGAGCGTTAATATACAATCCTCGGACACTTTTAATGAGTATAAAGAGTCTCATTCTCTGGACTTCCTTTATTTATTGGCTTTCCTTTAAAAATTAGTATAACAGGTTATACTGGATGTTAATAGAGATCATTGATGTTATTGTGCGCAATTACAAAATGGTATTGTGTCTTTCTTTTTTGATACAAATAAGAAAGATACATGTAAAGCCTGTTTCTCCTTTTCTCCTTGAGGGGATAATTCTGTTTACATGTATTTGAGCCTATTGGATTTTCCTTTATGTCCTAGGCCCTCCAGCCTTTTTTTCTATTCAGCTAAGTCTGGTTCAGTGGTACAGTATAAAAATGTTAAAAAATTTATAGTAATTTATATATTTTTTATACTTACCAATGACCCAGACGGGGATGGCCCTCCCATGAGTTGGGAACTCATACCTCCCCGCTGATTACATAACGCTTACCAGGCACTGGTTGTAAGAATGACTTTTGGCACCAGTTTTGAGACCTCCTTGACACTGTTCATGCGCAGTGGATAAAAAGTATGGAGGACCACATAGGACATTGAAATTTCGGATTTTGATGCAAATTTTGGGGATTGGGGGGCAAAATTTGTGTTTGGCCCTAGAATTTAAGGAGTTAGCACCAGCTAAGTCTGGGTCATTGGTAAGTATAAAAAATATATAAATTACTATAAATTTTTTAACTTTTTGAGAATCTGGTAAGGGTTGGTTCCAGTTTTCTCCACTGAGGACTGGGAAAAAAAAAACCCAAAAATATTGTGTATACAGTACAAGTCAAAATAAGATGTAGCATAACTGCAATAAACTAACTAAACTACTGCTCCTGCCCTGACAAGATCAGAATCTGACATTTTCTAAAAAGCTATCAGTGAGAGCTTTCCATAAAATGATGTTAGCTTCTGGTCTTATCAGTGTAGGAAGAGAAAAAAGAAAAAGGTACATAATTTTGGACTGAAATTCGGAAAAAATTTTTTGTATTTTTTGTGTGTTTTTTTTTCAAAATTAAGTTCCTAGATATATTAGAGTGGTTTTTTACCATATGTCCTCCCATCCCTTCCTTGTGGGGAAGGAGGCAGGTAGAGCAGTTAGATGTAACAAAATGTTTGGCTGAAAAATATATTTTTATAGATTCAGAGTGATTTTTTTATGCACCCCCCCCCCCCCCCCCCCAAAAAAAAAAGAAATACCTCTATGACCACCAACCCCACTTCCCACACCCGGGGGTCAATTAGGCGGAGAAAAAAAAATGCAATATGAAGGAATTTCTTTAAAAATCTTCTCTAGAACCATAAGTTAGATTCTTTTGATATTTGGTATACAATATCTCGGGGGAAGGGGTGGGCATCAGATTCAAGTTTGTTCGAATTCCGTCCCTGGGTTAATATTTGGGCTCCCTATGGGAGCCTGAATTTTAACTTAGTGCAATATGATGAATTGTCATTGAAAATCTTCACATCCACCATCCGAATGCTTTCATATTTGGTATACAGCATCTCGGAGGGGGGGGGGGGGGGGGGGGGGTGGTGGTTGTTAGTGTGTGTGTGTGTGTGAGATTTAAGTTTGTTCAAGTTGGGTCCCTGGGCTAATATTTGTGCTCTATTTGATTGGGGGGGGGGGGGTGGGGGGTGGGGGGGGGGGTGGCAGTGACATAACAACCCTTGGAGGTTTGGCAGTGCTAGTCTACAGCTGATAGAATTGGAAGCAGTCAGGAAGACCAAGGATAATAATCCTCTGACATGCACACTAGAGTTATAATTTCATGACTTCATTCCTCTGTAGTGTTGATGAACCATGTCTAACTGAATGTGATCCAAAATAGTTTTTTGAACCACTTTGTCAGGTGAGCGATTAAGGCCCCTTGGGGCCTCTTGTCTTTTATTTGGTAAATCACCAAGCTTAAAGGAAAGTTTACTTGACTGGTAGAATGCTGGAAGCGTATATTTGGGCTTTATTCTGAAGTGCAGGTTTGGCAAATTAAAGGCTTCAAATTCTGTGTATGTGCCTTGAATTCTCATTGAAGTGAAATTGTTTAGTCTGCATGAATTTGCAGTGTTACAATTCATGGGAGAGTGCCTATAAGCACTCTCCCATGAATTGTAACAAAGCAAAGACATATGAAATAATTTTGACAGCAAAAATAATTCCGCACTCTACCAGTTAAAGTTTATTTTACATTTTTCAGCAAATAAGAGAAGATGAAAATATCCTTCAAAATATTATCAGTGGTTCTCAAAAGAATTTTTAACCTGTAACCTAACAAAACTGCTGAAAACTTCCCTTGGTCCCATGCAAAATCAACCTTCAAAGTTAGGATTTTTTCCAAATTTTTGCTTTCAAGACATAGCCTGTGAGCTTGTTCCTTTGAAGGGGCACATGCTATGTTTCAAGAACAAACAATGAAAGATTTTAGTTATTTAGGAAGAATTTTTATAAGTGTTGTCTTCTTGTTATGTTAGGAAAACACTTCGAGAAAAGGAACTTTTGAGTTTCTCTTTATGTTATATTAACATTTTGACATAATAAATGTAGTGAAATTTCAATCCTTGATGTTATTTTCAGCTCACCTGTGAAGGCAGAACCCAAAAACAGTGATAACAGTGAGTATTGAGTTTTTAATTAAATGATGTCAACAGTCAATTCTCCATCTGATGATTCAGCTAAATCCAATCAGTGCTATATCTGAAAATAGCCAAGCATTATTTTTTGTTATACGCCTGTTTGAAAAATGGGACATATTATAGTATGTATAGCATTGTCCATCTGCCTGTCCATCCATCCATCCTTCCTTCACTTTTGGTTTCCAGAAAATAACTTTGGCTATTTATGTAATGGCCAATTTATTTTTTGCCTGACTGTTTAAAGTCAGGGCAAAAGTCATGACTTTTGTCCGTCCGTCCGTCTGCCCATCTGTTAACATTTAGAGTTTTAGTCAAAGTTAGTGGGTAAAGTTTTTTTTCTTTTTAATTAATATTAGTTACTATTGATTGTATCATTCTCATTGTGTTTCATGTTATATTGGGAAATATTTAACCCTTTTTTGCAGTCAATTTGACTCAGTACTTCCAAGGTTAAAGTTCTTGGTTAAAGTTTTTTGTTTTTAGAGTTACACCTTTAAATCTTCAAACAGTAGAATGTCATCGTTTCTCATTTCTTCTGTCTACTGAAGCTTTCTACGGTGATTTTTAATTAACATTGGCATGATTTTAACCCATTTTAAATATGCTTTCAGACTTAGTTCTTTGTATTTGAAATTAGGCTTTTACCACATACTTTGTTACTTTAATTCTTGTTTGCTCAATACAATTTTATGATTGCATTTACACCAGTGATTTCTTTTGTAGGTTTTAGAAAATATTTAACCCTTTTTTTGCAGTCAATTTTACTTAGTATTCCCAGTTTGAAGTTTCAGATTAAAGTTTTGCTTTTCAAGGTTGTACCATTTAATTCCTCAAACACAGTGTTACAACGTCTATGTTTTTTTATTTGGGGCAAGGTATACTGAACCTGTACACAGTTATTTCAAACAATATTGGCATTAATTTAACCTTTTTCAAAACGGTTTCCGAACTTAGTCTCTTTAAATTTGAAATTAGGCTTCTACCACATACTTTGTTACTTTTTATCCTCCACCCCCCCCCCCCCCCCACACACACACACACACAAGGGAGGGATATAGCATAGAGCTCCGTCCATCTGTCTGCCTGCCTATCCGTTCAAACTTTGTTTATGGCTTAACTTGAACAATAGTTAACCGATTTCACTTCTTTTCCTATCGCAACATTGTTTACGTCAAGTAACCATATATCAATTTTTTTGTATATAACTCTTTGGGAACAATGTCTACCTCAAGTTCGATGGCCACCATTATGCAATGAAAAGTCTGAGTTATTGCCTTACAAAAAGCAATACAGATGGGAAGGAAATGGGAGTGAGGGACTTTGATGTTTTCTCCAAAACTTTGGAGGAGATGGGTAGAATCAGTCCACCTTCCCTCCTCCCCTTGTTATCCAGAAAATAAATCCAGTTCTAATTATACAATTCTCTTTAAATTTGATATTGCTTTTTTCAACAAGAAAACAAAGGTGCACTTTGAATTTGAAGTATAGTCTTTTTAAAATTTAAACCATAAGGGAGCACGGTGGATCAGTGGTAGACTGTTGGACTTCTATGCTAGAGGTCCCGAGTTCGATCCCCACTCAGGACGACCCACGTTGTGTCCATGGGCAAGGCACTTTATCCCAGTTACCTGCATGGGGACACGATGACGCCGTGTACTAAGGCATACTGCACGTCAATGGTGCACATGTCTTCAACCGCTGTAACCCTGCTTGAGCGGAGCTTGAACAGAGTTAGAATGTTGAGGAGCTGACAGTTGCTCGTCAATGCTCGGTGGTTCTCTCCGGGTACTCCAGCTTCCTCCACCCATAAAACTGTCACGGTTACAATTATCCATTGTGCATAAGTATGTGATCTTAAACACCAATAAATAAATATAAATATTTAAACCATAAATTTCAAGTTAAAAATTCCAAGTTCTATTGACTGCAGTTATGATATTTATTCCAAACCTGTAACTGTATTTCTCGTGATCACATGGATTTTAGGGGCATGTGGTAATTTTAACCAGAAAGCTTTAGTGCGATCTCATAAAAAGTACCCTTCACGTGCACAAGTTCTCTCGTTAGACTGGTTCTTCTAGTTTGCAGCATTTAGTGGAAAATAACCAATGAGAACCATCAGCTATATTTATATGTCAGAATTGCCGATTCTCATTACAAAATGTTTGATGCACAACTTTGCTAAAAACTATCGATAGTCATCCTAGGTACATGATCTCTACCAGGAAAATGAACAATGAAACTCCACCTTTGCTTTAATTATTGAAAACCGAGGAAAACTTAATTAATTTGGAGCAAAAAAGTCCAACTTGGGTTCGATGTTGGCGCCTGGCACTGGCACAGTTCCTATAGAATTTTGTAACATTGTTACCCTCAGCGCTGCTTTCTGTCGACGAGTCGATACAAGGCCTATTGTGTAATCCTATTTGATTCACACTTCAGCAATGAAGCAGCATGTTTGCCAACACAACACTTTGAAGATCAAGTTAAGTTGTTCAGTCTACCAAGCACACACGACCGCACCTTGGCTACGTGACTTCTGATATCTAGCCTGCATCGCCAAGAAAGTCACTCTTCATCAGTAAAGTCACACCATACAGTAGACAGAGGAGGCCTCATTTATAGGGATGTCTGCAGAAAAGAGCCATCTCGGACACACTGTCCCAGAAGCAGTCGGCGGCCATGCAACAGAAGACATCTGCTCCTTAGGCCTCCATAACGGACTTGATTGTGCAGCTCATCGCAGCATCCCAGCATCCCAGCAAATGCAGAAGCAGACGACGGCAGTCTCAGAACTTGAGCTGTCGGAAGGTGCTGGGTCAGTTCAGTCATCTGCGCGTTCAGATGCCGATGACCGTGAGTATAATCTGATTCAGTTAGAGGATGAAAGGGATTTGGAGGAGAATTACCCTTCCCCTTCGGAACAACAGGGTGGCGATAGCGCTTATGCATCTATACTTCCCTGAGTTTGTTCCTGAGAATCAGAATGCTGCTACAGCTCGAAAGTAGCACTATTCAATAGCTTAGACGAGGCATCATATATCGGGAAGTCTGGAGAAAGTGTCATCTCGAACATACTGTCCCGGGAGCAGCCGGCGGACAGAAGACCGCTGCTCCTTAGGCCTCCATTACGGTTTTGCTGATGCAGATGCGCAGCTCCTTGCAGCATCCCAGCAAGTGCAGTAGCAATTGACGGCAGTCTCAAAATCTGAGCTGTGGCATGGTGCTGGGTCGGTCCAGTTATCTGCGCGTTCAGATGCCGTTGACCGTGATTTCAACTGATTCAGACGAATGATGAAGGGATATGGAGGGGATTTACCCTCCACATTCAGAGCAATACAGGGTTGAGAGGATTTATTCCATCAACACTACCCAGAATGTGTTCCACGCTAATTATCTGGAAAAAGAGAAGGAATGTCTTTTCCGGTTAAGTATAGATAGGTGTTGCAGGCTTTTGCCCTTTTAGACGACTCCACATTCAACTTTCCAGTGGAAAGAAGTAAGGCGGTTTTTTATCTTCTTCTGTAGTTCCGCTGGTCGGAAAACAGTGAAGATGTATTGAGAGTTCCTCTGCATTTGAATGAGTAGGCTAAGGACCTAGCTATGGCCTTACCTTTGTCATTCATTATTCACTTGGTCACAATTGAGACGACATTTATTTATTCAGAGTGAATTTAGACTCACTGTATTATGCAGATCACCTTTAAAAACTGTGACGCTACGTCTCTACGGAAAGGAATTGGAGGAAGTTTGTACCTCATTTAGAGTTCTTTCCAGAGCTATATATTTATCACGTATAACTCTGTCTTAACAAGTTGCTAATTTGGAGTTAAATAGACATGACAGAGCCCTTGCATTGTCATCCTTAATAGATGACAAGGTGAAAAACTCTCTTAGTGTCTCTCCGGTTTCCGGACACTAAGTTTTTGACGATAAGCTTTTATTGGTTTATGACCAAGCTACAAATAAAGCATCAATACTCTGCTCCTTATGTCGACGTATATTCGACACGCATTAGCAGAAAGGAGTAAGGGAGGACGTCCTAGACAAAAGGTCGCCTATAGGGACTCCTGGTGAGGGTGTAGTTAACTCTCCTATAATTACTCTAGGGATCGTCATATAGCAACTCGGATACAGGGCTTACGTCTGATCGACACTTCCGGTCAGACGCTCCTAAACTGCTGGGTTGAGGCTCTTCGCAAATGAAATGCAGTTCCTCCTTCCGTATGCCTCGCAGGTGCTACAGGTGTGAATTAGGACCTCTGTTGTTTTCGGTTGACGAATGGTTATCAAGATTAGCATCAATGTGGATAACTGTTATGAAGACTAGTAGTTGAGAAGTGTGGTTTCAGAAGGCCTGCAGCTATCTTTCCGAGAGAACCACAACTAAATTAATGTCTGATGGACAATGCTTCTGTCTATCCTTGCATAAGAGTCTCTCCAATCGGAGGTAAAGGTTCTATTAACAATGATGTTAATAGAGGTCGTTGAGAATCAAGATTCCCTGGAATTCTGTAGCCACCTGTTACTCGTACCGAAGCCAAAGAGCTCGTTCTGACCTATAATAGACTGGAGCTTGATAACAAGTTTATCAAAGCTTTAAAAGTTTATTTATGGTTTCATTTAGTCGGTTGAATGAGTGTTCGAGTGATTGACTATGCTATAAGCATAGATCTATGGATAGCTTTGGTCTGGAGATAGCGCCCTGCGCTGTCACTCGAATATTAACTTGGTAATGTCTCATAACAATCTGGTTCGTCTGCCATTTTCCAGAATGAATTAGTTTTATGCGACTGATGGAGATGTGCTGAGCGGCTACGCATCTTGTTTAGATGGATCGTTTATGCACACGTCCCCCCCCCCCAGTTATTCTTACACAGAACTGGAGTTTGACAGCGCATTAGCTCAGGACCAGTATTGTTTTAACAGATATAGTAAACACAAAGGTCCATATTGAGGCAGATTTTCAGTGGTTAACTCATTAGTTCTGCTGCAACTGCCAGATCCAGCATTCACGATTATGACGAGTATAAGTCAATAGTTTGGGGCACGACCCTGAGTCCTATAGACTATAAATGCAGGGGTCTGTGACCCTCGGTTCCTGTTGAAACACATAATCATCAAGAATGATGTCAATATTGTTAGCGCCATATCAATGCGTTCATGCTTATTCAGAATTTGTTGAGCAACTCAATAGTGGTTGCTTACATCAGGAACCAGGGCGGCACCCATTCACTTTTGTTATAATACCTAACGGAGAATCATTTTCATGTCTCTCTATCCGTCATATACCGGGTCGTCGGAACGTACTAGCAGACTCGCTTCTCTGAAAGGTCGCCTGTTTCATATGTATGGACGCTCAACATACGTTTATTTGTACACTTTTGCTACCAGTGGGATCACCCCCTGATTCTTTAGTTTGCGACGCACTGGAACAATTAGATACCGTCATTTTTGTTGCCATGCCCAGATTATTGAGTCCAGGCAGTAGATGCTCTGCAAATTCATGGGGAGGAATAATAGGATATGCGTATCCTCCTATTCATTTGATTCAGTAGCTTACATTCAAGTTTAAACAGTGAATCCTACTGGTAGCACCTCTGTTGTCACAAGAATCTTGGATCAATATTCTCAAGTGTCTGTTATGTGACACTCCCCAGAAGCTTTCTCCCAGAGAGGGTCTTCTTTCATGGGACATTTTATTCGTCATGTTCCTCCGTCCATAGTGGCACATGCAGTTGATTAGACGTGAGGGAACCATTGCGGTTCCTATATTTTTATCTCACCTGGCTGAAAGTCAGGGTGAGCTTTTCTTATCACTCTTCGTCCGTCGTCCGTCCGTTGTCTGTCATCCGTCGTCCAGCGTGAAGGTGGTGTTTGAGCCTCTTTCTCCTAAACCACTGGCCACATTTTAATTAAATTTCATGTAAGTAGTGGATATATAGGGGCATTTTGATTTTTATCCAAAATAGGTTTCGGCTAATATTGAGCAGAGGTGTGGGGAAAAAATGGCCAAATTTTTTGAAAATCTTTTTCTAATGAACCACCAGTAGCAGAGACTTGATATGTGGTATACAGAGTCCTTTTGAGGTTTAAAATCAAGTTTGTCGGGCATTATTTGCCTTCGTTATGGGAGGGGTAAAAATTTTGGCCACGCCTAAAATTTCTATATTTTTATACTGTACCAATGACCCAGACATAGCTGGTGCTAACTCTTAAAATATAGGGCCAAACACAAATTTTGCCCCCCAATCCCCAAAATTTGCATCTAAAACTAAAGAAAACATGTCCTGAAAGGCCCTCCACACTTCGCCCCTACTGCGCATGCGCAGTGTCAAGGACGTTCCGAAATTGGCGCCATTAATCATTCTAAGTTTGGCCCTTCATCAGTTAACATCTGACTGATCTTTGTGCTTTTAAATCTCAGTTTAAATGATGCCAGACACATAAATATTAGTGAAATGGTGATTCTAAGGAGGATAGAGAAGGAGGAGAGGAAAAGAATATGTGACAGAATATTATCAGGGCTGTAACTTAAAATTTTTTAATGAAATTATGTTAAGTTACCTATTTTCAAGGCAGCAGCCATTTTGTTGTCATTCTGATTATTTAGTTACACTGTTCTTTTAAGTGTTTTCCTCTCTCCCTGTCCTTTAAGTTCCCCCTTGCTATTCTCCCATGCTTTTGGCATAGTTTCTGTAATTATTATTACTAAAATTTCTTGGGAGTTTTAGCTGAATAACAGAATGAATTCTGTTCTTTCCCCATGTTTACGTCTTCACCTACGGGTGGTTAGGCATTGTGTTCTGCATCTACCATCTGATGTTCTGCAGTTTCTTCCCTGGAAGTCTCTGTTTTGCATCAGATAGTGTATTTTTGGTAACTGATTTCGGGCCTGGGTGCCTGGAGTCTTATTTTAGTGTTTTTACACTCATTGTTTACATTTACAACAGCCCTCTGTGTGAGGGGGGGATTTCTAAAGAATAATATCTTTATGTTATTTTAATCATAACTAGATACATTATTATTGTTCGTAAGTGTTGAATAAATTGTTTTAAATATTTTTAAAATTTTTGTCCACACTTAGGCTTGGGATCCATTGGGGCTCAACGTTACTTTTCAGAAACTTGGGCTGTTCTGAAAAAATATTTTTTCAAAATATTTTGATTTCAATTATTTTTTCTATATTAATGGATCATATTATTATTATGTATTTTGATTGCCAGGGGTTAGTGTGAGTACCAGGACTTGTTTTCTTTTCACATTGAAAGGATATTGATCAATTGTTTAAGAGGAAGTCTTCCTCTGACTTTATTATCATTTTATATGTCGTCAGTGTACTCGCATTAACTCCTGTTCTGTATCGTATGATTTCGATGACAATATGGGAAGCGTATGTCACGGTATGTTGTTGGGGATTTGGACACTTCGGTCCTTTCCCCGCAGGGTCACTCTACTTTATCAATTTCTATTTCAGACGATCAAGATTAGGGTGATGTATCTGTGATGTCTTCCAACAGTGTGCCTCCGTCGTCACAATTAATGAAGGGCTAGCGGAAAAGTGCCGAATGGTTCGGCAGCCGGGTTCGTCCGTTGCGGTCTAGAAGGAATTTTGGGGTGATGCGAGCACTATAATTAACTTAATGCACACCCAGTGACGGCGGATCGGAGGGAGAACGCAGGAAGCCTTTTAGTCCGGTTCATAGCTCGTTCCGGTCCATCCGGACGGCAAGCGAGAGAGGCCCCTCTCTCGTTCAACAACATCTGGCCCCAGATGTTGTGGTACAAATTGTGTCGCAAGCGGAGCATACGTCCGTCGCTCGGGACGCTCCGTTGTATAGGCAGTCCGCTGAGACTGCTAAGGCTTCCTCTTCTCGTCAGCGCACACGACCGCACCTTGGCTGCGTGACCGCCGATATATTACCAGCTTCGCCGATCAAGGATTCTTCGGCGACCAGGTCACTCCATCCGATAGCCAGGGACACGAGGCCTGCAGACTCCGGACGTTCGCATAGGAAGTGTGCGGGAGTCAACGTACACGGAGCTTCCGGCGGCAATGCATCGTAAGACCGCTACTGCACAGGCCTCGGGAACGGACGTGCTTTCCTTAATAGCACAGTTTATCGCAGCATCCCAGCATCAACTGAATCTGTCGCATATATTTTATCCGACAATGCTGGGTCGGGACGCTCCGCGGAAGCGGGTACGGACGTCCGAAGTTTCATCCGGTCCGACGGGATACCGAAAGGGATTCGGAGGATTTCGAGCTTTCCCTTTCGGAACAACATATGCTGTTGTGTATGTCATCTGACTTGGTCTTCTACAGCTTCTTTCGTCGGACCAGAATGCTGCGATGCCGGATAAGAAACTGATAGCGTCGGTGGACTTAGAAATTTTTGGTTCGGTTCAGGGACATCGTCCCTCAGTTCCGACATAGTCCAATAATGTCACACAAACTTTCGAATTATTGAACGACGCTATATATATTATTATTTTATGCTTGCTATCCAAGCATTTCTGGTTTCTTGTTCGAAGAGTTATGGAGATGTCTTTCAAAAGTGTGCCTCTGTCGTCATAGTTAATGAAGAGTTAGCGGCAATAAGTGCTCATGGAATATGTCTATCGCCTATGGAGTGACATTCGCTAGCTCACCCGGTGTAGCGTCAATTCATCGAATGGTTCGGCTGCCGGGTTCGTCCGTTGCGGTCTAGGAAGGAGATTTGGGTGATGCGAGCACTTTAATTACTTTAGTACTCACCCAGTGACGGCAGATTGAGGACAGATCGGAGGAAGCCTGTTAGTCCGGTTCCTGGCTTGTCCAGGTCCGTCCGGGCTGTGAGCGAGAGAGGTCCCTCTCTCGCCCAACAACATAGGGGACCGCATGTTGTGGTTCAGATATTTTACATTCGGAGCATATGTCCGTTGGTCGGGACGCTCCGTTATATTGACAGTCCGAGAGACTGTCTTTAATGCTTCCTCATCCTCACAGCAGGGCACACGACCGCACATTGGCTACGTGACCTCGAGTATCCGATCAGTTTCGGCATTCAGTGATTCCACGGCGAATAGGTCGCGCCATCCGGTAGCCAAGGGACACGAGGCCTATACACTCCGTTCGCTCTCATATTGGAAGTATGCACGGGGTAACGATCACGGAGCTTCCAGCGGCAATGCATCGTAAGACCGCTTCTCCTCAGGCCTCAGTGACGGACGTGCTATCCGAGTTAGCACAGTTGTTTCGCAGCATCCCAGCAATTGACAGTTTCTCGGTCGAATCAGGAATTATCCGACGGCGCTGGGTCGGTGCGGTCCGCGGTTGCATCAGCTACGGACGACCGAACGCTTTATAGGGTCCGACAGGATGGCGAAAGGGATTCGAAAGATTTCGAGTTTTCCCTTTAGTAGTAGCGGAAGATGCCTTTCATATCTTCTGGCATTATCTTCCAGTGATTATTATTTCGGACTTCATTGCTGCGATCTTGGATAAGAGACTTATAGCGTCATTGGACTCGGATTTTTCGATCGGTTCAGGGACATTGTCCCTGACTTACCGACGCAGTCCAATATTGTCATTACAACATGTGTTTTATTTTTCGATGCTATATATATATATATATATACAAGCCTGCTACTAAGCATGATAGTTTAGTTTCTTGTCCGCGTTGCTCATTTCTGCCATTTTATCATTTATACAAATAGTTTATTTTGGCAGAGCAGGGCATACCGAGAGTTCATATGCGTCTAGACGGTATGATTAAAGACTGCATATATTCTTTTTCGCCGTTTATGTCTTTTCCAATTTCAATGTTGGGAACGACATTATGTATAGTAGACTTAACTTAGACGCTTTATTATACGTAATCCGCCTTACTGAGGCGTTATCATTACGTCTTCAAGAAAAGATTTACGGGATATTATTCTCAATGTAATTTCTTTTGAGGGCAGTAGTTGTTCACGTATAACTCCGCCCTTCAGTGGCTGATTGGAGTTAGTTAGACGTGACGCAGCCCTAGCTACATCCACACGCGTGGATAGTAAGGTTAAGAACTCTCTCAGAGTCGCTTCGTTCTCGGAGGAGCTTCTCTTCGACGGCAACTTTTCGGCAATCCATGAATTGCTCGATTTATACGTTCTCTTGTCTATCTAGTGTTACAAGAGATTCAGACTGGGGCAAACATTCGGTGGTTGACTCAGAGAGTGCCGCCGCAGTTGCCGGACCCGAGTGTGGCTGTTATGACGGTTGCCAGTCAAACAGATTGGGATATAATACTGATCCCTACGGATTCGAAGTGCCAGGGTCTTTGGGTTCCGCAGTCTTTTAGCAATCAGTTTAACTTCCGCGGAATAATGTTTTTTAGGCTTGCTTTATGTCATTGCATGAACATTATTCAGAAACGCATGCCCAAATTCCTGTCCTTTAATTCGACAGTAGTGGCGTATCTCCGGAACCAGGGAGGCACTCTTTCGTTTCCGTTATTCAATTTAATGGAAAGAATCCGTCTGTTGGTTATAGTACACCAAGTTCAGTTTTGGTCCGTCATATTCCGGGTCGTCTAATTGTTTTATCGGACTCCCGTTCTCTTACGGGTCGCTTGTTGCTGTCAGAATGGACTCTCAACAAACAAGTATTCAATCAGATTTGCTATCTATGGGAGCGCCCAATGATGATTTATTTATGACACAGCTTGCTAATCAATTGCAGACGTATGTGTTGGCTTGTCCAGATCTCTGAGCTAATATTGTTAACGCTCTATTGATCTATAGGACGGAACGATAGGATACGCGTATCCTCCGGCGCTGTTGTTTTAGCAGGTATTGCTAAGATAAACAACCACAATACATTTCTGTTGATAGCATCTCTATCTTCACAGAGATCATGAGTTATTTACTCTCTTGTCTACTGTGGGTCTTAACGTGAAATCTTCCTCTATGTGAGGATCTTTTTCACTGGGTAAATCGTGTCATCTTTATCACAACCAGCAAGGTCGCAACCTTCATGTATTCCATTGTGTGGTCCGTATTGCATTGTAAGCACTGTACTGGACGAGCTTTGGACGCGATTTCTTACTATAGGAGATCCTCTTCTTCGCTATTCTATGCGGCTAAAGTGGAGGCTCTTCCGTCGTGGTGTAGGGATTATTATGTTCATATTGTTGATCCCTCCATACTACTCATTGCTATTTTTTAGTATACTTGTTTCACAAGATCTACTGCAGCCTGTTATTATTTAGGTTATAGGTTTATGTTACCTCATACCTATGCACTCTACGATAGTTTACAATTGAGTCTTTTGTCTCTTTATCTAAGTCAGTTAGTAACTTTTTGATAAATAGACTTAGAATCTTTAGATTAAATTCCTATACGGATTTTAACTTCGGTTCTTATTTAGCTAGTAATCATTTGAGCCTCTGGAAACAGTAGTTTTCAAATTCTGACCTTTTAGACAGTAATTCTGTTGGTTTCTCTTTTACTGTAGAGTCAGTGAGTTTCATGCACTATCGACGGATGATTTTCACTTTCATAGTTTCGGAATCAATACTTCCGTTACTATTTAGGTTGGATTGTTGCATAAGAGTTAGGCTCCTATTATCCGGAACCTATTATTTTAAGGTCCTTCCGTCTTCGTATGGGCATAGGCCTTTACTCTTTCCGGGTACAGTTTATGTATTTATAAACAGATATCTGTTTATTACTAAGGGCGTAAGCTTCTTCTGTCTTTGATGTCTAGTAGAAGGACGTTACGCTCCATTTTATTGTTAATGGATTCTATTAACTATCGGTACTGCTTATGGTATATCATTGACTTAGCAGTTGTGCTTAAGATTTCGGCTCATGAAGTAAGAGTTCTTCTACTTCTTGGGCTTACATTAATAGTGTCGCTATTATAGATTTTTGAAGGCCGCTCATTGCGCTCAGCCATCCACATTCATGAATTTTATCTCAGAAATATCGAGTCCATTTCTGGAGGCCTCTGTTGTTAGGTCTATTATCTACTGCTCAGAATGTCATTCACTTAACAGTTGCTACTATAGCTAGGTAGGCTGTCTGTTTCGGCAGTGTCTCCGTTCGGCTGCCCTCTTCGCTCTGGGTTTTTTTGAGCCAGGGCAAGAAAAAGGGGGGGGGGGGGGGGGGGGGGGGTGTTCCCTTGGGTCACCTGTTTTACTATGAAAACAAGGGGATACCTCCTCCGGAGTTAGTAATTCTGAGCTGTTATTGGGATGGTTGTTTAGTGAGAAGTTTAGGTTTTTAAAATTCATTCAAGTCTTAGTTTTTAAAGTATAGCTTTTGAATATTGCATATGTCAACGGACATGATTATGCAATCCTCAGACACTTTTAGGAGTATAAGAGTCTCTATTCTCTAGACTTACTTTATTTATTGGTTTACTTTAAAAATTATTAGTATAAGGATTATATTGGATATTAATAGAGTACATGGATGTATGAAGCTCAATTTTGGAAGGTGTTGTATCTTTCTAATTTATCATAAATAAGATAGATACATGTAAGGCCTATTACTTCTTTTTCCCTACAGGGGATGACTCTATTTTATTTTATTGAGCGTATTCCATTTTGCTCTATGTCCTTGGCCCTCCAGCCTTTTTACTATTCAGCTATGTCTGGGTCATTGGTACAGTATAAAAATGTTAAAAAATTTATAGTAATTTATATATTTTTTATACTTACCAATGACCCAGACGGGGATGGCCCTCCCAGGAGTTGGGAACTCTTGCCTCCCCGCTGAGTACATAGCGCTTACCAGGCACTGGTTATTAGAATGATTAATGGCGCCAATTTCGGAACGTCCTTGACACTGCGCATGCGCAGTAGGGGCGAAGTGTGGAGGGCCTTTCAGGACATGTTTTCTTTAGTTTTAGATGCAAATTTTGGGGATTGGGGGGCAAAATTTGTGTTTGGCCCTATATTTTAAGAGTTAGCACCAGCTATGTCTGGGTCATTGGTAAGTATAAAAAATATATAAATTACTATAAATTTTTTAACTTTCAGAACCGTGAGGTCGATTTGAACCAAATTTGATATGAGATGATAATGGGTCATAAGTAGTTGATTGATGCAAAAAAATGTTTTCTCATTGCCCCGTGGGAACCTCGGGAGCTAAAAATACGAAAAACCTTAAAACTGCCATATCTCCAAAAATACACAGCACAGAGAATTCTTATTTTGTATAAAGCTTACTTTTATGCAGTAGAATAGAATGGTTAAAAAAATCCCTATCGGTGTGATCACAAGGTACTTTTTTCAGGACTTTGAAAAAGTGCTGAGTCAGCACTTTTTAACACTGTAGGCAATGGGAAAAAGATTAAAAAATCTTCTTCTCCAGATCAGCAGGCAGAATCTTTTGATATTTGGTATGCAACATTGTTGGGTGGATCTGATTGAAGTTTGTTCAAATCGGCCCCCTGGGTTCATATTTGGGCTCAGTATAGGAGCCCGATTTCGAACTTAGTGCATTTCAGGCAAATTTCTTAAAAAATCTTCTTCTCCAGATCCAGCAGGCAGAATCTTTTGATATTTGGTATGCAACATTGTGGGGTGGATCTGATTCAAGTTTGTTCAAATCGGCTCCCTGGATTCATATTTGGGCTCACTATAGAAGCCCGAATTCGAACTTAGTGCATTTCAGGCAAATTTCTTAAAAAATCTTCTTCCCCAGATCGAGCAGACAGAATCTTTTGATATTTGGCATGCAACATTGTGGGGTGGATCTGATTCAAGTTTGTTCAAATCGGCCCCCTGGGTTTATATTTGGGCTCAGTATAGAAGCTCGAATTCGAACTTAGTGCTTTTCAGGCAAATTTCTTGAAAAATCTTTTTCTCCAGATCCATTAGGCAGAATCTTTTGATATTTGGTATGCAACATTGTGGGGTGGATCTGATTCAAGTTTGTTCAAGCCACGTCCCTGGGTTCATATTTGGGCTCACTGTGGTAGCCCGAATTATAACTTAGTTCAAAATGAGGAATTTTCTTTAAAAATCCTCTTCAGATCCAGTAGTTGGAATGTTTTGATATTTGATATGCAGCATCCTTAGGGGATGAGATTCAAGTTTGTTCAAGCCATGTCCCTAGGTCCATATTTGGACTCACTGTGGGAGCTTGAATTGTAACTTAGTTCAAAATGAGGAATTTTCTTAAAAAATCTTCTTCTTCAGACAGAATGTTTTGATATTTGGTGTGCAGCATCGTTAGGGGGGGTGAGATTCAAGTTTGTTAAAGCCAAGTCCCTGGGTTCATATATAGGCTCCCTGTGGGAGCCCGAATTATAACTTAGTTCAATATGAGGAATAGTCTTTAAAAATCTTCTTTTTTTTTTAGATCCACTGGTCAGAATCTTTGGATATTTGGTATAAGCTTTTCTTAGGAGGAGCAGATGCAACTTGTTGAAATCAATTCTCTGGGTTGATATTTAGGCTACCATGTCAGGTGAGTGCCTCCAGGCCCCTTGGGGCCTCTTGTTATTATTATCTTAACTGACACATGTACGATTAAATAATACGGGTGAGGGGATTTCGTTACAACTTCGAATTCCCCCCCCCCCCCCTCACCGTGAGAGAACCATTGCGGTTCCTACATTTTTCTGTTAACTGACACAAGTTTGATTGAATAATGCGGGTGAGGAGATTTCGTTATGACTTCGAATTTCCCCCATGCTCAAACACTTCCTTATGTGTTATAGGCTATTACCGGGCAAGACGTAGTTCTCTTCCCGCAAGCTTTATTTATCTAATACATGCATTTTATGCATTTATGTAGTGTTCTGTGGCGACCTCATGGGGTCATCCGCTTTTTAGCTGAATTAATGCCCTATTATTTTGGTTGATTTGTTATATACAAGCGTTTAATTATAAATCATCACAATTAAATTGCTACTCTTGAGTACCTCGCGGGTTGCATAACCAGTTAATTGGTATTCAGATGATTACATGCTAACATATATGCGCTCGTGCATTATTATTATTAGGCTAACGCTTTATTGTATTTGGTGGACCTTGAAATAATAATATATTTTGGGGGCGGTCCATGTAGGAGCCTGTTAATCATACCTTTGTACATCTCTAGATCCAAGTTTCTATTTTGTTTGGTACTCATATTACACGTGCTTTTCGATCATAGATAGTGGATTATTCACATTGGAGAGTGTTGTAATGGAATTTATTGTACAGTGGCCGCCTATGGATTACGTTGGAAGTGTGTTTCTCTTCAGGAATCGTTCGGTGTGGCTTGATTAGATATGTTTATGTTATATTTTTATATATCACCGGTTTTCGACGTATCTGGGTACGTTGTCTGTGGTGTATGCTATTTACTGTGCAATATTAATTTCCAGGATCATTGCTATAGCTGTAACTTCTGAAGTAACGTTAAGCACCATTTATTAATCTTGAATTAATACCTGAGTGCCTGTTCGACGATTAATTATATTGTTGTTGGGCACCGTTTTTATCCATAACTTGGCTTAAAATGTATGTATCTTTGAAGGATGCTGTTTTTATCTGTATTTATATCCTGCATACAGCTGAAATGTTATTGTAAAGCGTATGTTTGTGGGAAATTTTCTGCTTTTCTCAGATACGCTATCCTAATTTTTGGGGCTTAGTCTTGGCTAGCCTTGGAAAATTAGGGACTTGTCTTCATACTTACAATAAGGAATTACTTAATTGGGCTCCGTGTTTTGAATATGTCTATATGTCTCCTCTATTACTGTATAGAGAGACATACATGTAATTCCTAACTGTTCTAAGTTCCTTCATTATGGATTGCAGGATTGGAATTATTTCAGAAGTCTTAGGCCCTCCACCTATTTACGATTCAGCTATGTCTGGGCCATTGGTATACTGTGTAAAAATATGATAAATTTATACCAATTTGTATATTTTTATACTTACCAATGGCCCAGATGGGAAGGGCCCTCCCATGAGTGGGCACTCTTACCTCACCGCTGAATTATTATGTAATACTCTCTTTTACAAAGAATGGTATTAGCGCCAATTCTGGTCACTTCCTGAAGTCTGTGCATGCGCAGAGGGCAACTATATGGAGGACCAGTTAGGACTTCTAATTTTCGGTTTTGCATCCAAATTTTGGGGATTGGGGGCAAAATTTGTGTTTGGCCCTAGATATTTTGGAGTTAGCACCAGCTATGTCTGGGCCATTGGTAAGTATAAAATATACAAATTGGTATAAATTTATTATATTTTTATACTGTACCAATGACCCAGACTTAGCTGGTGCTAACTCTTAAAAATATAGGGCCAAACACAAATTTTGCCCCCCAATCCCCAAAATTTGCATCTAAAACCAAAGAAAACATGTCCTGAATGGCCCTCCACACTTCACCTCTACTACGCATGCACAGTGTCAAGGACGTCCTGAAATTGGCGCCATTAATCATTCTTTGTTTGGCCCTTCATCAGTTAACATCTGACTGATCTTTGTGCTTATAAATCTCAGTTTAAATGATGCCAGACACATAAATATTAGAGAAATGGTGATTCTAAGGAGAATATAGAAGGAGGAGAGGAAAAATGAGTGACAGAAAATTATCAGGGCTGTAACTTAAAATTTTTTAATGAAATTATGTTAAGTTAATAATTTTCGAGGCAACAACCTGTTGTGGTCATTCTTGTTATCAAATTACACTGCTTGTTCAGTGTTTTCCTCTCTCCCTTTCCTTTAAGTCCCCTCTTGCTATTCTCCCATGCTTTTGGCATATTTTCTGTAATTTTATTACTAAAATTTCTTGGGAGTTTTAGCTGGATAACAGAATGAATTCTGTTCTTTTCCCCATGTTTACGTCCTCACCCATGGGTGTTTAGGCGTAGTGTTCTGCATCTACCATCTGATGTTCTGCAGGGCCAGGGTGCCTGGAGTCTTGTTCTAGTGTTTTTACACTTATTGTTTACATTTACAACAGCCCTCTGTGTGAGGGGGGATTTCTTGAAAATAATATCTGGATGTTAATTTAATCATAACTAGATACATTATTATTGTTCGTAAGTGTTGCATAAATTGTTTAAAATATTTTTAGAATTTTTGTCCACACTTAGGCTTGGGATCCATTGGGGCTCAACGTTACTTTTCAGAAACTTGGGCTGTTCTGAAAAAATATTTTTTCAAAATTTTTTGATTGCAATTATTTTTTCTATGTTAATGGATCATATTATTATGTATTTTGATTGTCAGGGGTTGGTGCGAGTACTAGGACTTTGTTTTCTTTTCACAATGAAAGGATATTGTTCAATTGTAATAAGAGGAAATCTTCCTCTGACTTTCATAATCATTGTATATGTAGTCAGTGTACTCGCACTAACTCCTGTTCTGTATGTGTTAATTTCGATGACAACATGGGAAGCGCATGTCACGGTATGTTAGTGGGGAATTGGCCATTCCGGTCCTTTCCCCGCAGGGTCACTCTACTTTATCAATCTCTATTTCAGACGATCAAGAATTGGGTGATGTATCCGTGATGTCTTCCAAAAGTGTGCCTCCGTCGTCACAATTAATGAAGAGCTAGCGGAAAAGTGCTCATGTAAATACGTCAGTTGCCTAAGAGGACCCTAGTAGGTTCGACGGCCTTTGACGTCCGCTAGCTCGCCCGGTGTAGCGTCCATTCATCGAATGGTTCGGCAGCCGGGTTTCGTCCGTTGCGGTCTAGAAGGAGTTTTGGGGTGATGCGAGCACTATAAATCAACCAAATGCACACCCAGTGATGGCGGATTAGAGGGAGAACGGAGGAAGCCTTTTAGTCCGGTTCCTAGCTCGTTCAGGTCCATCCGGACTGCAAGCGAGAGAGGCCCCTCTCTCGTACAGCAACATCTGGCCCCAGATGATGTGGTACAATATGTTTCGCATTCGGAGCATATGTCCGCCGCTCGGGACGCTCCGATATATAGTCAGTCCGGAGAGACTGTCAATAAGGCTTCCTCATTCTCATGGTAGCGCACACGACCGCTCTTGGCTACGTGACCTCGGATTTCCAGTCAGCTTCGCCAATCAGAGAATCATCGGCGACCAGGTCACACCATCCGATAGCCAGGGACACGAGGCCTGCAGACTCCGGACGTTCGCATAAGAAAGTGTGCGGGAGTCAACGTACACGGAGCTTCCGGCGGCAATGCATCGTAAGACCGCTACTGCACAGGCCTCGGTGACGGGCGTGCTATCCCAAATAGCACAGCTTATCGCAGCATCCCAGCAACGACAGAATCTGTCGCATCATGTATTATCCGACGACGCTGGGTCGGGACGCTCCGCGGAAGCAGGTACGGACGTCCGAAAATTTCATCCGGTCCGACGGGATGCCGAAAGGGATTCGGAGGATTTCGAGCTTTCCCTTTCGGAACAACATAAGCTGTTGTTTATGTCATCTGACTTTATCTTCTAGAGGTTCTTTCGTCGGACTAGAATGCTGCGATGCCGGATAAGAAACTGATAGCGTCGGTGGACACAGAAATTTTTGGTTCGGTTCAGGGACATCGTCCCTCAGTTCCGACATAGTCCAATAATGTCACACAACTTACGAATTATTGAACGACGCTATATATATTATTATTTGCTTGCTATTAACAAGCATGTCTGGTTTCTTGTTCGCAAAATTACGGAGATGTCTTTCAAAAGTGTGCCTCTGTCGTCATAGTTAATGAAGAGCTAGCGGCAATAAGTGCTCATGGAATATGTCAATCGCCTAAGAGGTCCCTAGTAGGATCGACGGAGTTGACATTCGCTAGCTCACCCAGTGTAGCGTCCATTCATCGAATGGTTCGGCAGCCGGGTTCGTCCGTTGCGGTCTGGGAAGGAGATTTGGGTGATGCGAGCACTATAATAAACTTTAGTACACACCCAGTGACGACGGATTAGAGGACAGATCGGAGGAAGCCTGTTAGTCCGGTTCCTAGCTCGTCCAGGTCCGTCCGGGCTGCGAGCGAGAGAGGTCCCTCTCTCGTACAACAACATATGGGACCGGATGTTGTGGTACAGATATTTCGCATTCGGAGCATATGTCCGCCGCTTGGGACGCTCCGTTATATTGACAGTCCGAGAGACTGTCGATAATGCTTCCTCATCCTCACAGCAGCGCACACGACTGCACATTGGCTACGTGACCTCGAGTATCCGGCCAGCTTCGTCATTCAGTGATTCCACGGCGAACAGGTCACGCCATCCGGTAGCCAAGGGACACGAGGCGTATACACTCCATTCGTTCGCATAATACAAGTATGCACAGGGTAACGAACACGGAGCTTCCAGCGGCAATGCATCGTAAGACCGCTTCTCCACAGGCCTCAGTGACGGACATGCTATCCAAGTTAGCACTGTTTATCGCAGCATCCCAGCAATCGACAGATTCTCGGTCGGATCAGGAATTATCCGACGGCGCTGGGTCAGTGCGCTCCGCTGTTGCATCAGGTTCGGACGACCGAACACTTTATAGAGTCCGACAGGATGGCGAAAGGGATTCGGACGATTTCGAGCTTTCCCTTTCGGAACAACAACAAGCTGCCATACATTTCTTCCGGCATTATCTTCCAGAGGTTGTTCCATCGGACTACATTGCTGCGATGCTGGATAAGAGACTAATAGCATCATTGGACACGGAGTTTTGGATCGGTTCAGGGACATTGTCTCTGACTTACCGACACAGTCCAATAATGTCATTAGAACATTCAAATTATTTAACGACGCTATATATAAGCTTGCTACCAAGCATGATAGTCTAGTTTCTTGTCCGCAATGCTCTTCTGCCTTTTATCAATTCTAGGAAATAATTTATTTTGGCAGAACAGGGCATACCGAGAGTTCATATGCGTCTAGACGGCGGGGTTGAAGACTGGGAATTATCTTTTTCGCCGTCTATGTCAATTCCAACCACGATGTTGGAAACGACAATGATGTCTAATAGACTTAACTTAGACGCTTTATCATACGTAGACCACCTTACTGAGGCGTTATCATTACGTCTTCAAGAGAAAGAATTCCAGGATATGATCCTCAATGTGATTTCTTTCAAGGGCAGTAGTTTTTCCACGTATAACTCTGCCCTTCAGTGGCAACCTGGAGTTGGTTAGACGTGACGCAGCCTTAGTTACATCCACACGCGTGGATAGTAAGGTGAAGAACTCTCTCAGAGTCGCTTCGGTCTCGGAGAAGCTTCTCTTTGACGGCAACTCTTCAGCAATCTATGAATTGCTCGATATACACGTTCTCTTGTCTATCAAGTGTAGCAAGAGATTCAGACTGGGGCAACATTCGGTGGTTGACTCAGAGAGTGCCACTGCAGTTGCCGGACCCGAGTTTTATGATTATGACGGATGCCAGTCAAACAGGCTGGGGTACAATATTGATCCCAACGGATTCGAAGTGCCAGGGTCTTTGGGTTCCGCAGTTTCTAGGCAAGCACTTATCTTCCAGGGAATAATGTTATTTAGGCTTGCACTATGTCATTGGATGAACATTATTCAGAAACGCATGTCCAAATCCTGTCCGATAATATGACAGTAGTTGCGTATCTCCGGAACCGGGGAGGGACTCATTCGATTCCGTTATTCAATTCAACGGAAAGAATCTTTCTGTTTGTTATAGTACACCAAGTTCTGCTTCGGTCCATCATATCCCGGGTCGTCTGATTGTATTAGCAGACTCCCTTTCTCGTAAGGGTCGCTTGTTGCCGTCAGAATGGACTCTCAACAAACAAGTATTCAATCAGATTTGCTATCAATGGGAATGCCCAATGATAATTTATTTGCGACACAGCTCACTATTCATTTGCAGACGTATGTGTTTGCATGTCCGGATCCCTGAGCTTATGTTGTTAACGCTCTATTGATCTAATAGGACGGAATGATAGGATATGCGTATCCTCCAGCGCTGTTGATTCTGCAAGTATTGCTAAGATAAACATCCATAATACAATTCTGTTGATAGCATCTCTGTCTTCACAGAGACCGTGGGTAAATTTACTCAAGTGTCTACTGTGGGACTTACCGCGAAAACTTCCTCCATGAGAGGATCTTCTTTCGCTGGGGAAATCGTGTCAACTTCATCACAACCCGCAAGGTCTCAACCTTCACGTATTCCGTTGTGTGGTCCTTCTTGCTTGGCAAGCTTTGTACAGGACGAGCTTTGGACCCGATTTCTTACTGTAGGAGAACCTCTTCTTCGCTATACTATGTGGCTAAAGTGGAGGCTCTTCCGTCGTTGGTGTAGGGATCATTATGTTGATATTTTTGATCCCTCCATACTAGACATTGCAACTTTCTAGTATACTTGTTTGATAAGATCTACTGCAGCCTGTTACTATTAAGGTTATAGGTCTATGTTATCTCATACCAATGCACTCTATGATAGTTTACAATTGAGTCTTATGTCTCTTTATCTAAGTCAGTTAGTAACTTTTCGATAAATAGACCTAGAATCATTAGATTAAATTCCTATACGGAATTTAGCTTCGGTTCTTATTTAGCTAAGTAATCATTTGAGCCTCTGGAAACAGTAGTTTTCAAATTCTGACCTTTTAAGACAGTAATTCTGTTAGTCTTCTCTTTTACTGAGGAGTCAGTGAGCTTCATGCACTATCGGTGGACGATTCTCACTTTTGTAGTGACAGAAACACTACTTCCTTTACTACTTAGGTTGGATTTTTGGTTAAGAGTCAGGCTCCTAATAATATCCGGAACCTATTGTTATTAAGGTCCTTCCGTCTTCGTACGTGCATAGGCCTTTACTCTGTCCGGTTAGAGTTTATGTTTTTATAAACAGATATCAGTTTATTAGTATGGACGTAAGCTTCTTCTGTCTTTGATGCCTAATAGAAGGACATTACGCTCCATTCTATTGCTAATGGATTCAATTAACTATCGGTACTGCTTATGGTATATCATTGACTCAGCAGTTTGTGCTTGAGATTTCGGCTCATGAAGTAAGAGCTCTTTCTACATCTTGGGCTTACACTAATAGTGTCGCTATTATAGATTTTTGAAGGCTGCTCATTGCGCTCAGCCATCCACATTCATGAATTTTTATCTCAGAAATATTGAGTCCATTTCTGGAGGCCTCCATTGTTAGGTCTATTATCTACTGCTCAGAATGTCATTCACTTAACAGTTGCTACTATAGCTAGGTAGGCTTTCTGTTCCGGCAGTGACTCCGTCCTGCTGCCCTCTTCGCTCTGGGCTATTTGACCCAGGGCAAGGAGAGGGGGGGGGAGGGTGTTCCCTTGGGTCACCTGTTTTATTATGAAAACAAGGGGATACCTCCTCCGGAGTTAGTAATTCTGAGCTGTTACTGGGATGGTTTTTAAGTGAGAAGTTTATGTTTTAAAAATTCATTCAGGTCATAGTTTTTAAAGTATAGCTTTTGAATATATCACGTGTCAAACGGGCGTTATTATACAATCCTCAGACACTTTTAAGGAGTATAAAGAGTCTCTATTCTCTAGACTAACTTTATTTATTGGCTTACTTTAAAAATTATTAGTATAAGGATTATACTGAATATTAATAGAGTACATGGATGTTATGATGCTCAATTTTGGAAGATGTTGTGTCTTTCGAATTTATCATAAATAAGAAAGATACATGTAAGGCCTAATACTCCTTTTCCCCTAGAGGGGATGACTCTATTTTATATAATTGAGCGTATTTCAACTTGCTCTATGTCCTAGGCCCTCCAGCTTTTTTACTATTCAGCTAAGTCTGGGTCATTGGTACAGTATAAAAATGTTAAAAAATTTATAGTAATTTATATATTTTTTATTCTTACCAATGACCCAGACGGGGATGTCTCTCCCAGGAGTTGGGAACTCATACCTCCCCACTGAGTACATAGCGCTTGCCAGGCACTGGTTACAAGAATGATTAATGGCGCCAATTTCGGGACGTCCTTGACACTGCGCATGCGCAGTAGAGGTGAAGTGTGGAGGGCCATTCAGGACATGTTTTCTTTGGTTTTAGATGCAAATTTTGGGGATTGGGGGGCAAAATTTGTGTTTGGCCCTATATTTTTAAGAGTTAGCACCAGCTAAGTCTGGGTCATTGGTAAGTATAAAAAATATATAAATTACTATAAATTTTTTAACTTTCATGGGCTACCAGGGCAAATTCGAGATAAGGACCTGCATTTTGATTTTGAAACAAAAATTCAGATCAGTTTGATTGGTCAGCCCCCATCCGGGACGATCCCCAAGAAAATGTCATCCAAAAGCCTATCATTAGCCATATTCTATTACTTAGTATTACTCTGCTTTAAAACTACTTACTAAATGCAAATTCAAAATAATTCAAAACTTTAAGATTGACAACATATAGGACCAGACAAGTAAAGAATTATTTTTGTTTTGAACCTTATAGCAAGACAAAAATGTTGATAGAACCGTTCAGATAACGAATTGGTGAAGTATAGTTGTACAAAATAATGAAAATATTTATCAATCTTTAAAAATATTATCAACAAAAATAAGTTGGAGCTTACTAGTGAAGACAACCCCACCCCCCTTTATTTCTCTTTCAGCCTCTGACAAAGACTTTTGGATTCTTATTTCGAGAGCTTTTGAGAAAATGCTGTCTGGTTAGTGATGATTGATGATGGTGGGGGATGGGGAGGTTGTAAAAGTGTAAAAACTTGTGGAGACAAAAAACATGACATTTTCTTGCAGTTATCGTACAATTTGTTTCTTGCGTTGTATGTTATACATGTGGACTACCTAAAGCCTTTATTGTAAGTGTGGACCATTTCAAACAAAGGTTATCAAGACTTGAGGTAAAATAAAAAAAGGCTAAATTTTAAGTCAGAAAGAGAAACTTCATATTTAATGTTGAAAAATAAAGTGCTAACTTACCAAGTCTGTTGAGTTCACCCAGAATGGAATCACAAACACCCCAGTTACTCTTAATGATCGAATGGATGGACTGGAAGGTTAATTATTGCACAACAGTGTTTTTTCTCGTCCAGAGTGTAATTTTGTTACAATACAGAACAGAAATGATGATAGCTTAATGCAAGTCAACCCGCGCTTTACTCTAGATAGTTTCAGTTTAAAAACACAAAATTTAAACAGTGCGACCAGTTCGCATCGTATTTAAATTAAAATCTTTGTACATTTTCCATCCTCCGGATATAATGATGCCTGCACACCATCCATCCTCAAAACACATTTCAGACCTCATAATTTCTGATGTTTGATGTTAACGCAATCTTTTGATGTTTTGAGTGTTTGGACCAACATTTTGTGGCGACTAAAATGAATCAACAGCAATTCTACAGGTGGCAAGGTCAAAGACTCATTACTGGTTCTCTGACAAAATTGCCTGTTTCTCAGTAAAATCCTTTCAACCGTTCAAATTGTCGACTATTTAATTCAATTAGCAATTAATTATAGTGAATTCTTTTTCAGGTTTGGGTGTGTAATAAATACAGAACCACACTTATGTTTGAATAGGTTGACGATTACTGGATGAGAGCGAATGGCGCTGGGATACCACTCAAGCCTAATGGCTCTCGTGGTATCCATGCGCCACTCGCTCTCATCCAGTAATCATTTAGCTGATGATCTAACTACAAATTTTGTTGACATTTTCAAAAAACACATAATTTTATACTATCTTTCAAAAAGATGAAAAAAGCAGAACATTTTTCTTGTCACTTTTTACCAAAATTATTTTTGCGTAGTATTATAATAGAAGATTTTAGAAAGAAAATGTTTTGTGTACTGCATCTTTAACCCTTTACCTAACACAAGTTGAAACCAACACAACAAATTATTTTTCTGAAATATCAAGATTTTTTCATTTTTTAGCTCCGCTGACAAAGTCAGCAGAGCTTTTCTTATACTGATTCGTCCGTCGTCTGTCGTCCGTCTGTCCATCCATCCGTCCGTCGTCAACATTTTATTTGTCCGAGCCATAATTTCTAAACCGCTGAATATTTTTCCACCAAACTTCATAACAATATGTATTATCAATAGACGGTGTGTCATCAATTATTCTGCGGTCTGTAAATCCACAGGGTCAAGGTCACAGGTCACAGGATCAAGAAAATCTTAAGATATTTTTGATATTTGTTTGTCCAAGCCATAATTTCTGAACCGCTGAATATTTTTCGGCTAAAGTTTGTAACAATATTAGTATTAGAAAACATGCCCATGCGATCAGTGGCCCTCAGCGGAGCTCTCTAGGCGTGACAGACCTCTTGTTTTTTTTACTTCTAACCATTGCTTATTAGTCCTTATTGGAACAAACTCATCAAGCTTGTTCCATTAGTAGATTATGAGGTATGTTTTGGGGTAGAAAAATGAAAAAATAAAATTTGAATAGCAATTTTTGAATTTTTGTATATCACGAGTGCAGATATGGCAGATTCGTTAGGTAAACAGTTACCAAAAAATAGCACAGACTGTTTTGTGTCTAAGTATCATCATTGCTGGGACAGTCGGGCTCTATGCATGACGTCACTCTAGTTAATAATAATAATAATTTATTTAGCCTAAAATTCCATTAAAAATGCTCTTTGGCTGTACATAACGCTGACATATACATAAAACACACCAAAAGAAAACAAATCTAAGAGAAGAAACACATAGAGTTATAAAAGATCAATAAAAGCCTGGCAAAATAAAAAAGTTTTAATCTTTGATTTGATATTAAAATTAGCCTGTTTAATATTACGGGGAAGTTGATTCCACAGTTTAGGACTGCATATGGAAAATGCCCTATCAACAGCAGTATGCAGCTTGTCAC
This sequence comes from Pictodentalium vernedei, assembly GCA_031216915.1. Classification (NCBI taxonomy): domain Eukaryota; kingdom Metazoa; phylum Mollusca; class Scaphopoda; order Dentaliida; family Dentaliidae; genus Pictodentalium; species Pictodentalium vernedei. The sequence goes on from CM062295.1 coordinate 234,517,792, forward strand.
TAGGCTGTTTCAAGCTTAGCTTGCCAGATGACAAAGTGCTCTAGAGGGTTGATAGAATCTGAGCAGGTCTGACAGATAAGACGGGGCCAACCTGTTCAGGCATTTATTAACCATCAAAAGCACTTTAAAATCAATTCTTTGTTTAATAGAGAGCCAGTGCAATCTAAAAAGAACTTGAGTGATACGGCATGATTTTGCAGTTTTTGTAATGAGGCAGGCAGCGTAATTCTGTACTTGTTGGAGCTTGTCAATGTTACATTGCTTAGATCCATAGTCATTTAAAATTTAAACCATAAGTTATATTGACTGCAGTTATAATATTTCCTAATCAACAGATCTATGCAGCTGATGATATAACTACAAATTTTGCTGACATTTTCAGAAAACACATAATTTTATACTATCTTTCAGAAAGATGAAAAAAGCAGAACATTCTTCTTGTCACTTTTTACCAAAATTATTTTTCAGTAGTATTATAATAGAAGATTTTAGAAAGAGAATTTTTGTACTGCATCTTTAACCCTTTACCTAACGCAAGTTGAAGCCAACAGTACAAATTATTTTATTTTTCTGAAATATCAGATTTTTTCATTTTTTGCTTCTAACCGTTGCTTATTAGTCCTTATTGGAACAAGCTCATCAAGCTTGTTCCATTAATAGGTCATGAGGTATGTTTTGGGGTAGAAAAAATAAAATTTGAATAGCAATTTTTGTATATCCATAAAGCAAAGAATTGCAGTAGTCGAGATGAGTGGTTACAAATGCATGAACGAGTTGTTCTGACAACTGTTTATCAATAAGGCATTGTATTTAGCTAATATTTCGAAGATGGAAGAATGCTGATCAACAGATTTGATTGACATGGTTGTTGAAAGTAAGGCTGTTATCAAAGAGGCAGCTCAAATTTCAAACTTGAGATGTGGGGTTTACTTTGGCTTCCCCTATGCGAATGTTGGAACAAGAGGATTTATAGAGCTGATTGGATGTTCCGATGTAGATTACCTCTGTTGTAATTAGAATATCATCTATTTCAAGTTTCCAGATAACTTCCTTTATATTCATCACACCCAATCTGAATTTGGTACAAAAATATAAAAAAATATTTTAACAGCTCACCATGCATTATGCAATGCCCAGCAGTCCTCTTGTTTTTCTTTGAAGTAAGATAATGACCCCCCTCCCTCCCCCACCCCCACCAACACCCTATCCACCTATCCAGTTTGATTCAGTGTTCAGTCATAAATTGCCGATTGGAAGAACAAGAAAATACCTTATGAAGGGTTCCCATGGTGCCTTGAATTGCTTGAGAGTCTTGTAATTTAGAAATTCCTTGTCAGTGACCTGGAAAGTCATTGAATATTGGAACCTTCCTTGAAAACACTTGAAAGAGATATCAGGCAATTACAGTAGTCCCAATTCAGCAATGTTCAGCTCACCTCCCAGTGTGTTGAATATTGCTGGGATGGATCCTCTCTACCAAATTGCATGTCTGCCAAATAGAATGAGATCCCTGCATCAGTTTGTAGATATGATAGTGATGTGGCATTAACTTAGGAAATACCGTGTTCCCACTTAACCCAATGCATACTGATGTCAAAACAACACCAAACCTTTTGCTAATTTTCCCTGTTAATTACAAACGGGGGATGTAGTAAGTTCCTGTGAATAAAACACTGACATTTGGAGTACCATAAGCTACAAAAATTGGGCTGGCTCATCATTAACTTCAAGCGGCAATCATCAAACATCTGGCCAATATTTTATTGGAAACTTTATGGCCCTGCCCAACCCTTGAAAGAGTTTTCCATGGCAAATACTACTGACAAGTGTGAAGAAATCTATTCAATTAATCTTCTTAAATGGTTATTTTCCATGTTGATTTGTAGGAATGTTGCATGTCATATGCTGTTATCTCCCTTGATATGCCTGGCCACATACTTTTCATTACTTTTAAAACAAGGTATGGTAATAATGCCATCATGAAAAATTGTCGATAAAGTGGTTATTATGTATTAGTTCTTTTCCAAAAATATTGAACTTCATATTGTTAAAATGACAAACATTGATGGCATTTTTAAGTTCATAATTAGCAAATTTACGAACAACAGTATAAAACCTACAGAAAGATCTATCAAACTTTATAGGGTTCAAATTTGAATGTCATGTAGAATTTGGGTTCGAGTTGACGATTTTCGGATGCTTTGGATGATACAGACCTTGGATGCTTCAGACTTTTTTGAAGACTATTTAGAACCTGGATGATAAGAACATCTGCATTTATCATCCAAATCGCCCAGGGACTGATTCATACAAAGACCAAATTGTCTTGTAAATGAAACATCCCACAGTGCAATAATAGTACTACAGTTGTCATTCAACATCATGATGGTAAAAAAATCTCATGAATACTATTTTCTGAGTAAAATGAATTTTACTTCAATAATTTATCACAAAACTGATAAAATATAAATCTCAGGACAACTTAAGAAAACAGGTTATGAAAGGGTCTGTCCACCAAAATGGGCGCAAGTAGGTTACGAACCCGATTCCTTATTTCCAGACTTGTCGAACAAGATATCATAGAAATAAATACTCAATTTGTCACCAGAATTAAGTGACATGACCAAATTTCTGTTAAATAAATCCAAAAATAGCATCTGATATTCATTGTTTGCACATTTCTTTCTACAGGTGAGATTTTAGAATGCTGTGGAGAAGAAAGCAGACAGGGTTTTGAATGAGATTGTGACCCAGTTTCGATCCTGTCAGTATTCTCTGTCGACATTTTTAATCACAGTGCTGTATGTTTTACTCCTGGAGGGGAGTTCTCTTGTTTTACTCCAGAACATCCTTGAAAATCCTTGCATTTCTCTTCTCTAGCTCCCTGAAAACCCTTGAAAATAAGCTTTAAAGGTCCTGGAAGCTCATTGAATTGCCCACTCATTCAAGTCCAGGAACTTCGTTCTTGATTCATTTGAGAAAACTTTTCACGATGTTTACAGTTCAGGTTAGGCATTGGGTTAAGTGCACTGAAAATGAGGTGCTTTGAGTCTTGGCTTTGCACTGGGTAGATATTAACCCAAACTCTTAGTTGGTAGAGTGCTAAATGGTTTTTGGTCCTCAAATGTTTTCACATGTCTTTGCTTTGTTACAATTTATGGGAGAGTCCCTACAAGCAATCTCTCATAAATTGTAACAAAGCAAATCCTCACAGACAAAATAATTTCAGTTCAAATATAATATGAAGTACATCAACAGAACATGGGAGCAGTTGGCAAAGCGAGACCAGTTCTTGTTAGATCACCGAAGTTAAGCAATGTCAATCCTGGTTAATCCGTGGATGGGTGACCACTCAGCGATTGATTCGGGTGCTTCCCTTAGTACTGGCTGGTGTGCGATCAGCAAAGTCTGAGTGCGTGACTCTGCGACATCGAATCACGTGCCAGCTGTGAACGTTGGGAATGTTCACCAGTACTACGCAATCCTCACCGTTCCTAGGTGTAAAATAGGGACCTGTTGAGGCACCCGTCTGCGTGCCCGTCTGTGGAGCACCGGCAGTATGCCCTATTGAGTTGAGCTGAAACTTTCATGGAATGAACAAAGGGTGTGTACATCTATGATACGGGGTAATGATGTAAGCCAGAGAGCACTGTGGTGGATTCTAGTCGTTAACATTGTATTATTATTATTAACATGAAGTCTTTATTTGTGAACCTGCATTTCAGCATAAAGTCCAAATATGTGCATCCGGCACCCAACCAGTTATTTGCTAATGTGGTATAAGTTTGCTGGCTCATCAAGCAAATTTGCAGTTAGTGGTCTAGCAGGTAGACTACCTCTTGGCCCAAGAACTCCAAATTGTTGAGACTAAAATTCTAGTAAGTGATGATAGGCATGAATATCCACCTAGTGAGTGATCAAATTCCACAACATCCATTGTTTTGCCTTTCAATCATTACACATTCTTTGCACATGGGTATGGTTAGTAAAGTACATAAAAAATTAATGTACTAGAATTTTGGTATTTGATTTTTATGCTTCCTGAAAAAATTTAGGGGGAACATACAGTTGCTGCTTTGTCTGTCCATCCACAGCGATATCTCAGAAGTGAGTAGATGGATTTTAATGAAATTTGGGATGAGGGATCCTTGAGACAAGCAGCACCTGCACAAGTTATAAAAATGTTGTCTGCATATTTTTCACCAGAGTTACGGTCCTTACTTTGCTTTGTCAATTTTTCATGATTTTTTTTTGTCTGCTGTAATATCTTGAGCGGATGGAAATCAATGAAATTTGTACCAGGAATCCTTGTGACAAGATGCTCCTGCACATGTTACAAAAAAGTCTGCTTTTCCATCCATCCGTCCATCTGTGTATCTGCAGCAATATCTCAGGAGTGAATGGATGGATTTGAATGAAATTTGGTATGAGGGATCCTTTGACAAGCCGCTCCTGCAAATGTTATAATAAAGTTGCCCACACATTTATGGCACTTGCATTTCAGAGACATGTGCCAAATTATTTCCCATAGCAGGGGACCACAATTTTACAAATCTGTTTGTTAACTAAGTCTACTATCAGGGAGCATCCATCAGTTTTACTGATTTTCTTGTTTGCCTTGAGATTCTGAAAAATACTACTGCTTCACTGAACTCTGGAAAGGTTCTCAAAAAGTTAATTGTGATTGATCAATTTGAGTCATGGATCACATTGTGTATTACATGAGTCAACGCTTTCATCCAATCTATCAGTGAATTAGTCCTCAAGCATCTATTTTGCAGTGTAGAATATATGACTTTCTATGTTCTTGATAATGAAGCTCACCATCATTCTGTTATTGCTCAGTTATAACATAATACATTATAATTATAAACCAAAAGATAGGTGATATTGTGTCACTTGTTTTACATTCGATTATGAATACTGTATGTTCCTGGAAAAAAAACTCACTGAAACTGCAGCCGAACCTTCTAGATCATGGTTGGTATCCTGAAAATGCTTTCCTACTAAACAGAAAGGTATACTTTGCAATTTTTATCAAAGAATTCAAACAAAAATACTTTTTCTGCCATTTTGGAAAGGAATATTAAAGAGGATACATATAACAGATGTGGACAGCAAGAAAGATTATAAAGGACTCTGTGGAGTGTCAGGTTTGTGTACCTTGCTTTTCTGCACCCTGACAATTGCAACTTGGTTCAGTTATAATTTTCTGTCATTTCGCAGTATGGTCCCTCCAAAGCCTGTTTTTTTTTAATGGGACATTGTAAGGTAAAAAAACTGAGAGAAATGTTGGAAGCAGTATGTATTGGTATGGTAGGTATGAAAAGAAAAAGACATTTTGCTAAAAAACATTAATTTGGGGACAGAAATTTATTCTACGATGGGAAGAACATCTCCATGCAAATATAATTTTGCTTATGTAATTTAGTGGGATAGACTTAATTGGATATCACTTAATTGAATAACCTTGTTAATTGAATATAACTTCCAAACACAGAACCATGTACCACCACTTTCAGTACAAATTTCACCTGTTAATTGCATAAAGCTTATAAAGTAAACTGTTAATTGAATAATAAATCCTGTGATATGTCCAGAAATTACCCAGGCAGTCACCAGATTACCCTTGTTTATAGACCTGTTTGGCCTCAGTACATTCAAAACAGGCATTTATTATATCTTTACAAGATATGAAAGAATAAATGTACAGTTTATATCTAGAATACAGGCAAGTGACCATATCCCTGTTAATTGAATACCCCTGCTAAATGAATATTTTCCATTGGCAATGCATCTACTCAATCAACAAGGTTCCTCTGTACTGTTATATGATACACTGTTGGAAAGTGTCATGGCACACATTTGATTCAACCCTTAAAGGACTGGAGAAATACTCCTGACAGTCTACATAATGTGGCTTTGCAATTGTTTTTAGGCAAGTCTTGGCAGCCTATATAGGCAGCCATGACCTGCCTAGGAACAAGTGCTAAAGAACTTAGAATTTAACTTACCAGTTTACTGTGGTAAACAATGTCTGTTTTACTGGTAAAATAGGAACTAGTCACCAGATGCCAGGGGCAGAAGTCCTCTAAAATGGGCATCATCGATATAAACGATTGGCTGGACTTTACTTTATATCCAGTCATGATAAGCCATTGTGCAGAAATGTATGACCTTAAACTCCCATAAATATTATAATAATAATAATAATAATAATAATTCCCAGAAATGTCATATTGGGGCACCTGTTCTTGTGCAGTAAAAGTGAGTGTAGTCTGAAATAGACTCTTAAGGGTTAAGGGTCTAAATCTAATTATTGAACACTTTGTGCCCTTTGCTCTTTAATAAACACAAAAGCAGTTGTTCTGGGGGTTCTTTTTTTTGCAACTGCTGTCTGCTGTTAAGTAACAGGTTAACACAGGTGTGCTGACAGGTCATAAGATGAAGTCTTGCAGACAAAGGTCAATTATCCTGGGAGTCAATTCCAGTCAAGCCTTGGCTGCCATCTCTTATATCCAAAATTTAATAAAATAACAGCCAATCTCCCAGTCATGCAAGTGATGATGCAATGGGAATTCTGCAAAATTGTGAAAGCCCTCATCCCTCCTTTTGGGGCCTGTTTCTGACTTATCACATTTTACTGCAACAAAACAGGTGCCCCAGCATTCAGTAATACAGTTGCAAGTTGCATTCCAAGTACCTTGATGGTTGTTTCTAGGCAAGTTTGCATTGCTAGTAGAGGCAGACAAGACTTGTCTACAAACAAGTACAAAGTAACAGAATATAGTTCATCAAAGTGTTAAGAAAAGGTATAAAAAATCTCCAGTCCTATAAGGGTTAAGGGAGCACACTTCGAGAATGACCTGGGGTATTTATTAGCTCACCGAAGGAAGCTAAACTTATCACTTGCCGTCTGTCGTCCGTCCGGCGTCGTAAACATTTTTCAAACGACTTCTCTGAAACCGCTAGGTCGATTTGCTCGAAACTTGGTATGGATGTTCATTACCTTATGTCAATTCAAGTTTGAAATGGACATGCCCCCTTGGGGCTCCATAGAGGGCATAACTCTGATAGCACCCTATGTATATTAGAAAAATTACTAAAAAATCTTCTTCTCCCGCACAAGTGGACAGAATCATTTGATATTTGATATACAGCATTATGATGTGGATCTGATTCAAGTTTGTTCAAATCGGCCCCCTGGATTCATATTTGGGCTCACTATAGAAGCCCAAATTCGAACATAGTGCATTTCAGGCAAATTTCTTTAAAAATCTTCTTCTCCAGATCCAGCAGGCAGAATCTTTTGATATTTGGTATGCAACATTGTGGGGTGAATCTGATTCAAGTTTGTTCAAATCGGCCCCCTGGATTCACATTTGGGCTCAGTATAAAAGCCTGAATTCGAACTTAGTGCATTTCAGGCAAAGTTCTTAAAAAATCTTCTTCTCCAGATCCAGCAGGCAGAATCTTTTGATGTTTGGTATGCAACATTGTGGGGTGGATCTGATTCAAGTTTGTTCAAATCGGCCCCCTGGATTCATATTTGGGCTCACTATAGAAGCTCGAATTCGAACTTAATGCATTTCAGGCAAATTTCTTAAAAAATCTTCTTCTCCAGATCCAGCAGGCAGAATCTTTTGATATTTGGTATGCAACATTGTGGGGTGGATATGATTCAAGTTTGTTCAACTCGGCCCCCCTGGGTTCATATTTGGGCTCAGTACAGGAGCCCAAATTTGAACTTAGTTCATTTCAGGCAAATTTCTTTAAAAATCTTCTTCTCAAGATCGAGCAGGCAGAATCTTTTGATATTGGGTATGCAGCATGCTTCGGGGGGGGGAGATTCAAGTTTGTTCAAGTCAAATCCCTGGGTTCACATTTGGGCTTACTGTGGTAGCCCGAATTATAACTTTGCTCAAAATGAGGAATTTTCTTTAAAAATCTTCTTCAGATCCAGCAGTCGGAATGTTTTGATATTTGGTATGCAGCATCCTTAGGGGGGGAAGTGGGGGAGATTCAAGTTTGTTCAAGCTATGTCCCTAGGTCCATATTTGGGCTCACTGTGGGAGCTTGAATTGTAACTTAGTTCGAAATGAGGAATTTTCTTAAAAAATCTTCTTCAGATCCAGCAGTCGGAATGTTGTGATATGTGGTGTTTGGCATCCTTAGGGGGGTGAGATTCAAGTTTGTTAAAGCCAAGTCCCTGGGTCCATATTTGGGCTCCCTGTGTGAGCCTGAATTATAACTTAATCAATATGAGGAATTGTTCTTTAAAAATCTTCTTCTTCAGATTCAGCAGTCAGAATGTTTTGATATTTGGCATGCAGCATCCTCAGGGGGTGAGATTCAAGTTTGTTCAAGCCAAGTCTCTGGGTTCATATTTGGGCTCACTGTGGGAGCCTGAATGATAACTTAGTTCAAAATGAGGAAATTTCTTTAAAAATCTTCTTCTTCAGATCCAGCAGATAAATGCTTTTGATATTTGGTATGCAGCATCCATAGGGGGGTAAGATTCAAGTTTGTTCAAGCCATGTCCCTAGTTCCATAAAATTTGTCTCTCATGACTTCATTCCTTTGTAGTGTTGATGAACCATGTCTAACTGAATGTGACCCCAAATACTTCTTTGAACCACTTTGGCCGGTGAGCGATTAAGGCTCCTTGGGGCCTCTTGTTTATTTATTGGGGTTTTATGACACCTTCGACAGCCAGGGTCACCTTGTGTCAGACAGTTTTATGGGTAGAAGAAGCCAGAGTACCCAGGGAGAACCACCAAGCAATGGCAAGCAAATGCCAGACTCCCCAACGTACTAACTCGACACAAACAGGGTTAGCATTGGTTGAAAACAAGTGCACCATCGATGTGCAGTATGCCTTAGTACACAGCACCACTGTGCCCCCACATGGGCGTTCGGGATTAAGTGCCTTGTCCAAGGACACAATACAGTTACCCCTGGTGAGATCGAACCGTGGACCTCTCAGTTTGAAGTTCAATGCCGTAAGCACTGAGCCACCATGCTACCAATGACATGGGGTGATCTACTACTGTCCGATCAGATTTGACAAAAGCAGTTATTAGCTCACCGAAGGGAGCTCAACTTATCACTTGCCGTCCGTCGTCTGTCGGCGTGAACATTTTTCAAACGACTTCTCCTCTGAAACCGTTATGTCGATTTGCTCAAAACTTGGTATGGATGTTCATTACCATATGTGAATTCAAGTTTGTTCAAATGAAATGGCCACGTCCTTTGGTGGCTCTGTAAGGGGCATAACTCTGATAGCACCGTATGAATTATAGAAAAATTATTAAAAAATCTTCTTCTCCAGAACCAGTGGGCAGAATATTTTGATACTTGGTATGCATCATCTTGGTATTGGTATGATTCAAGTTTGTTCAAATCGACCCCTGGATTCATATTTGGGCTCACTATAGAAGCCCAAATTCGAACTTAGTGCATTTCAGGCAAATTTCTTAAAAAATCTTCTTCTCCAGATCCAGCAGGCAGAATCTTTTGATATTTGGTATGCAACATTGTGGGTGGATCTGATTCAAGTTTGTTCAAATCGGCCCCCTGGATTCATATTTGGGCTCAGTATAGAAGCCTGAATTCAAACTTAGTGCATTTCAGGCAAATTTCTTAAAAAATCTTCTTCCCCCAGATCCAGCAGGCAGAATCTTTTGATATTTGGTATACAACATTGTGGGGTGGATCAGATTCAAGTTTGTTCAAATCGGCCCCCTGGATTCATATTTGGGCTCACTATAGAAGCCCGAATTCGAACTTAGTGCATTTCAGGCAAATTTCTTAAAAAATCTTCTTCTCCAGATCCAGCAGGCAGAATCTTTTGATATTTGGTATGCAACATTGCGGGACAGATCTGATTCAAGTTTGTTCAAATCGGCCCCCTGGGTTCATATTTGGGCTCAGTATAGAAGCCCAAATTCGAACTTAGTGCATTTCAGGCAAATTTCTTTAAAAATCTTCTTCTCAAGATCGAGCAGGCAGAATCTTTTGATATTGGATATGCAGCATGCTTAGGGAGTTGAGATTCAAGTTTGTTCAAGCCAAGTCCCTGGGTTCATATTTGGGCTCACTGTGGTAGCCCGAATTATAACTTAGTTCAAAATGAGGAATTTTCTTTAAAAATCTTCTCCTTCAGATCCAGCAGTCGGAATGTTTTTGATATTTGGTATGCAGCATCCTTGGGGAGGTGAGATTCAAATTTGTTCAAGCCATATCCCTAGGTCCATATTTGGGCTCACTGTGGGAGCTTGAATTGTAACTTAGTTCGAAATGAGGAATTTTCTTTAAAAATCTTTTTCTTCAGATTCAGCAGTCGGAAAGTTTTGATATTTGGCATGCAGCATCCTTAGGGGGTGAGATTCAAGTTTGTTTAAGCCATGTCCCTAGGCCCATATTTGGGCTCACTGTGGGAGCCGGAATGATAACTTAGTTCAAAATCAGGAATTTTCTTTAAATATCTTCTTCTTCAGATCCAGCAGATCAATGCTTTTGATATTTGGTATGCAGCATCCTTGGGGGGTAAGATTCAAGATTCAAGTTTGTTCAAGCCATGGCCCTAGTTCCATAAAATTTGTCTCTCATGTTCATTCCTTTGTAGTGTTGATGAACCATGTCTAACTGAATGTGACCCCCAAATACTTCTTTGTACCACTTTGGCTGGTGAGCGATTAAGGCTCCTTGAGGCCTCTTGTTTTAAATACTTGTTTTTTATTTGCCGAATTGTTTTTCAGGTTTATCAATAGATTATAATACTGAGGAGACCTATTACATCAAATATAAAGACAAGAAGGGTCAGTTACATCTACAGTTCAGTGTGGTGAGTTGGTAGAATGAGTTCTTATCAAAAGCAATAAGTTGGTCCTTGAGCTGTCCATCTGTTGTAGGACTGGTTAGGGTTTTAACTGGTTGAGTGTTAAATTATTTTTCATAGGTGCATTTTTTTTTAAAGATACACTACCAGCAAGAGTAGGTTTAGTTTATCAAGATTTTGTTACAAGTTATTGGAGAGTGCCAGTAGGCACTCTCCAATAAGTTGCAACCAAACAGTTTAAAATAAAATATTTTTTCTTCTACTGCTGGGCAAACATCAAGCTAATGCATACAGCATAAAGCCACTAAAGTGGCTGTCAGTACTTTTCAATAGAGCCATGGTAGTGGCTTCTTACACTCAACCAGATAAAATTGGACCAGAATCTGATTCTTGTAAAGATTCTCACAAGCTGTTAGATATCCCTTAGTGCTATATAGCAGAATTCTCATTAGAATTCTCACAAAACTGAATGAAATTTGTGCCCTGACTGGTATTAACTGGTAGGGTGCTAAATTATTCTTCAAAGCTGATTTATAACGTGTGTGTTCTTTTTAAAGATACCATGCCACCAGCAAAGGTAACTTTGGTCTGGAAAGATTTTGTTCATAAATAATTGTTATAAAATATACAGGAGAGTGTCTGTTGGCACTCTCCAATAAATTGTAACAAACTTTTATACAGACATCTTGTTTCTGTGGTCGATAAACAACAAAATAATGCAAACGGTGTATACCCTCCTCGGTGGCTTCAAACACTCCAGCAGTTAATGTGGATGGGTTGGTCTGATAGCTGTCTACAAAACATAATCTCCTTATCTAATGGACTTCAACAGTTTATGTGGCTCAAGCCATTAAAATTATATTGAAAAGTTATATTTACTCTGAAGTAATAAATCAAGAATACTTTTGTAATTGAACATTGGGTCTTTATCAACAGCAATAACTTAATCATTGGTGATTTACATCACATTCCACAGTCAGGGTCACATCATGTTGGGCAGTTTTACAGGTGGAGGAAGCCAATGAGACCCAGTGAGCAGAGGCAAGCAACTGTCATCCTCTCTAACTTACTAACTCTGCACAAGCAGAGTTAAGAAGCAGTTGAAGGCAAGTGCACCCTCGGCGTGCAGTATGCCTTAGTACACAGCACCACCGTGCCTGCACATGGGCAGTCAGGATTAAGTGTTTTGCTTAACCCTTTACCTGACATGAAAAGCAGATGACAATTGCAAACAAAATTCTTGAATAACTAATTTTTTTTCATTTTTGGTCTCAAAAACATAGGTTATGACCCCTTATTGGAACGAGCTCGACAAGATCGTTCCAAAGAGGGGTCATAACCTATGTTTTTGAGACAAAAAATGAAAAAATAATGAAAATTAAATGGCGATTTTTAGCTCAACTTTGGCGAAGCCATCTTTGGCCATTTTGTACCGAAATTAGGTCTAATCAGTTTTTTGTACACAACTTCTATATGCCTCAGGCTAGAGGCCGTATTTATGAACCGATCTTTACGAAACTTCTTGGGTACCTTTGTTATCACCGTGGGATGAGAAAGAGTGTTTTTGGGTGTGGTCCAAAATTCAAGATGGCCACCAGCAGCCATTTTGTACCAAAATTAATGCAATCAGTCTTTTGTACAGAACTTCTGTATGAAAGTTCTGATTTGAATAAATTTTTGTATGAATGTTTAGTAACATGGAATACATCACATATAGTACAGGTTTTTTTCTCGTGCAGAAATTATGCAAATTAGATGAACTTTGATTTATTCAGTGCCACTTATACACTGTAAGTGCTCATGACAATACGGCTCGGGCTGGAGGCTGTATTTATGAACCGATCTTCATGAAACTTCTTGGGTACCTTTGTTATCACCTTGGGACGAGAACGAGTGTTTCTGGGTGCGATCCAATATTCAAGATGGCTGCCAGTGGCCATTTTGTACCGAAATTAGGTCCAATCAGTTTTTTGTCACAACTTCTGTACAGCTCGTATTTATGAACTGATCTTCACGGAACTTCTTAGGTCACTTAGTTTTCACCTTGGGACAAGAACGAGTGTGTTTTGGGGTGCCTTTGTTATCACTGCGCTATGAGAACAAATATTTTGGGGTTCAGTCAGACCCACTTTGGGACTCAAAAGATTTCTTTTCTAGTTTAGCATCTGACTGTCACCCACCTTTACAATACTTTACCTATACATTTGTTACAGGCTACGGTCAGTATTTATGTACAGACCATTACAATACTTTATATGTACCTTTGTTATCAGGTCATCACCTAGATGTTTGTCATTGCTGTGTCACATACTATACATGTACATATCTTAACAAGTTGAGCTACAGTGTCATTGACACTTCCATTGTGAATAGTGCTGGCCGGTTTTGGCCATTAAGTTGGGTAAAGGGTTAAGGACACAATGCAGTTACCACTTGTCAGGATCAAACCACTGACCTTTCAGTTCGAAGTCCAGTGTACTAACCACTGAGCCACCCCTGCTCCCTCTTTTATTTGTGAACTCACCCTTCTGGTAGAATGCAAAACAGTGATGCCCATTTCACAGAAAGTTGGGAAAATAATCCATCAGTCTTGTTTGATGGAACTTTCTTAGCTGTATCAAACAAGATACAATGGGATGACTATCTGTGACATCTGAGGCTAAGCTGGCCAGCTAATGTGTTACAAAACTTCACAGTGATCACTGATGGGATTAAAGAAATAGCTCATAAAATTTCATGACAATTAAGCTCTGGAATACTGAAGATAAAATTTGAATCTACTTTTTATTTTCAGAGAGAAGATGGTTACGACTGCATTACCCATTTTGAAATTCACATTTCATTATCGTCTATCAATGAATGGTTTGGAACTTTTTATTGACTGTTGAAATGTCACATCAAATTTAGAGTAGTTATTAAATTTGATAATGGAAGAGCAGGAAAATTATATGTTATTGTGGAGACATTCTAAAGTGTTTAATCTAGTCATTATTGTTGACAGCTGAAACTTGTTTTCTTTGGCATTTGGAGAGCCAATGATGCACCATTTTACCAATCAATCAATCAATCATCTTTATTCTTTTGTACCAACTACATGGTGTCTAAGAATATAATTAGAAAACACATACTACAATTTATCACAATTGCTGTTGTTGCACATACGCAAAAGTGGGAGAAAACATTATTCTTTCTGTATAATTACCACTACAAAATAGTACAGTAGTTCGACTCTAGTGCAATAAATAGTCGGCCGAGCCTTTGTTGTTAACTGAAAAATTTCAACGAATCCTTAATTTATTAAGAACGCCTCCCCGGACATCATTTAGAGGAGTTGGAGCGAACATCATGTTTATTATGCGATAACTTTAACATTCTTGACTTTGGTCAACGGGAACACTTACACGCACTCGCCCACGCTGACTTCTCTCTAGTTCGAAGGAGTATTCAGAATTTCAAGATGAAACAGCTAATAATCCTAACACTCCTTCAGTCAATAAGTGCTATATTCTAGAGCATAGTGAGCATATTCGATCATCGTAATCAAGAGTGAGCCAGTCTCTGATGTGACACTGGCAAACTTTTTTGCCTCAGATTTATTTTTTTCATTTTTTGTCTCAAAAACATAGCTTATGACCTATTCATTGGAACAAGCTCATTGAGCTCATTCCAATGAGGGGTCATAAGCTATGTTTTTGACACAAAACATGAAAAAAGTAGTTATTCAAGAATTTTGTTTGCAAGTGCCGTCTGCTTTGTTAGGTAAAGAGCTAAGTGAAAGATTACATTTTTTATATGATGGTCATGTGTGAGTTCGTGGAGACACTTGCAAGACTTCCAAATGAGAATTTTGGAGTTGAGATCTGAATTAGCTGACTTGTGCTATTGGCAAAAAGACATGTCTTTTTTCCAATAATAGTGCATTGTGTGAGTTTCTATTAACCATATGATATTTTGATGATAAATATGAAGTGTACTATTCACAGAGAATTGTTTACAATGGTGCCCACTTAATTTGATATTTCTCAGTTGAATAAACTTGTAATAATAAACCTTTAGCCACTCTCCCATAAATTGTAACAAGGCAAATCCATACAGACAAAATAATTTCACTTCAAAGCTAATATGTAAAACACTCACAGAATATGATGGCTTTATATCGTGGTACCTGCACTTCAGAATAAAGCCCAAATATGGGTATCCAAACTCTACCAGTTAACTTGATATGTGATGTCAACATATGTGGTAAATGGCCCAAAAATCATGACGTAATATATGATAAATGTCCAAAAATTAGGACTTATATGTAATAAATCATAGCTTGGTAAACAAAGACCATAAATTACAACTTGTTATGTAGTGGATGACAATGATGGCTTGACATATTAACCCTTAAACCTTTAGGGACTAATTCCGACTTTGATCACTGCAACAGAACAGGTGTCCCAACATGCTGTTTCAGGGTTGACACACAAGTTGAATTCTAAATTTTTTGGCAGTTAGTTTTTTTTTGGCAAGTCTTGGCTGCCTACATAGGCAGCCAAGACCTGCCTAAAACAACTGCAAAACCACAAAATGTAGACTGTCAGAGTGTAGCAAAATATTTATAAAAATCTCCAGGCCCTTAAGGGTTAACCCCTTTTCTAATGAATTTGCTGCATCCGTCCACAAAATATACAAATTGAATAGTAGAAAAAAAATATTTAAAAAATTTAAAATCTTTTTCAAAACATTTCAACAAAACCATATCATGTGACCCCCACTGGATTGAGCTTATCAAGAGATCTTTTCAATGAGGCGGGGGGGGGGGGGGGGGGGGGGGGGGGGCACATGATATGGTTATGTTGAAGTTTTTAGAAAAATTAAAAAAAATATTTTTATATTTAAAATAATAAATTTTTATATTGTGTGCATTGATTAATGGGTTAAATACATTTATACATTTTTGCTGCACTTTGATAGTTTACATCCTGTGACCCTTTAGTTGTTTCTAGGTGAGTCCTTGCTGCCTGTATAGGCAATAAAAACTTGCCTAAAAACAACTGTACAATGTGACTTGCAAGTTTGCCCAGAGACAACACGGGGCACCTGTTCTATTGTCAGGGGTGTTATTTTTCAGCTTTTTATCTCATTTCAGTTTTTTGTCTTGCCCTACTTCAGATTTATTAATTCCTTAAAGTTACATGAAAGTGGTTAGTTAGACCATTTTCATGTAAAATCAAAGAAATAAAATGCAAACAAAAGCATTAATTGTACAGGATATCAGATATATAGGGATATAAAGCTTGAATTTGCAACCTTTCGCTCTATGCAAACATGATTACATTTTTAGCTCAACTTGACAAAGTCAAGCTGAGCTATTGCCATCACTTCTCGTCCGTCGGCGTACGTACGTACGTACGTTAGTACATTAGTATGTTAGTACGTACGTCCACAATTTCCTTTGGCACACCTCACAGGTCGCATTTATGATCAGATTACTTTGAAACTTCTTATGCTTGTTTGGGGTGACCTCTAGATGGGAGCTATCGATTTTCTTCAATTTCCGTCAAAAAATGTTGCCGCGGCCAACGTTCTTAGAACTTAGTTTAGTCAAACCACAATATTTCCCTTTGGCACACCCTACAGGGCACATTTATGATTTGATTGCTTTGAAACCTGATATGCTTATTTAGGGTGACCTCTAGATGGGAGCTATCAATTTTCTTCAATTTCCGGCAAAAAATGTTGCCACGGCCAACGTTCGTAGAACTTAGTTTAGTCAGACCTCAATATTTCCCTTTGGCACACCCTGCAGGGTACATTTACGATCAGATTGCTTTGAAACCTGGTATGCTTGTTTGGGGAGACTTCTAGATGGGAGCTATCGATTTTCTCCAATTTCTGTCAAAAAATGTTGCCGCGGCCAACTTTCTTAGAACTTAGTTTAGTCAGAAGACTCAATATTTCCCTTTGGCACACCCTACAGGGTACATTTATGATCGGATTGCTTTGAAACCTGGCATGCTTGTTTGGGGTGACCTCTAGATGGGAGCTATCGATTTTCTTCAATTTCTGTCAAAAAATGTTGACGCGGCCAACGTTCTTAGAACTTGGTTTAGTCAGAAGACTCAATATTTCCCTTTGGCACACCCTACAGGGTACATTTACGATCAGATTGCTTTGAAACCTGGTATGCTTATTTAGGGTGACCTCTAGATGGGAGCTATCGATTTTCTTCAATTTCCGGCAAAAAATGTTGCCGCGGCCAACGTTCTTAGAACTTGGTTTAGTCAGAAGACTCGATATTTCCCTTTGGCACACCCTACAGGGCACATTTATGATTGGATTGCTTTGAAACCTGGCATGCTTGTTTGGGGAGGCCTCTAGATGGGAGCTATCGATTTTCTTCGGTTTCTGTCAAAAAATGTTGCCACTGGCAAAAAAACTGACATTGGTCCCAATGATCTTCAATTTTGCCATTTCATTTATAACTTGCCAAGTTCAAGTTTGTCAAGTTGAGCTACAGTGTCATTGACACTTTCATTTTCATTAGGTCCCAGTCACTGTGAGTCACACGCCAGTCTTGCAATAAAAAGTGCTCAAAGTCAGAAATTGTCTTTCTGGGAATAACTGACCATAAATCCCAACTTAATATGTGATAAATGTCCCCATCCTTTAGTTTGATATGTAATAAACCATGGCTTGATAAATGACCATAAATTATAACTGGAAATGGAATAAAGGCCAATAAAATAACAGTCAAGTATGTATTATTTATTTATTTATTGGTGTTTAAGGTCACATACTTATGCACAATGGCTAATCGTGATCGTGACAGTTTGACGGGTGGAGGAAGCCGGAGTACCCAGAGAGAACCACCGAGCAACGATGAGCAGCTGTCAGCTCTTCAACATCGTAACTCTGAACTCTGCACAGCAGCACAGGCAGGGTTAGAGTGGTTGAAGACATGCGCACCATCGACGTGCAGTACGCCTCAGTACACAGCATCATCGTGCCCCCATGTAGGCATTCGGGGTGAAGTGTCTTGCCCAAGGACACAACGTGGTTGCCGCAGGTGGGATTCGAACCGAGGACCTCTCGGCTTGGAGCCTGCCCCTCTACCAACTGAGCCATCACGCCCCCAGTCAAGTATGTATTGATGTTTTAGATCAGCTTAAGCATCTATGGCTATTTTATGACTGCAATACAAATGTAAAGTCAGGTTTAGCCAATTGTTTTCCCACGAAGCAAAACTTGTCCACCATAGTAAAGAAGCATTGCTCGGTGTTCTCTTGGAGAGGCATGTATTGTCTGATCTTAATTTATTACTTGTCAAATGTCAATTACCTCAAAATTATGACTGGATGCATTACAAACGCTTGAACTCATTTGTGTAATGAAGGTCAGAATATCTTAATCTTGACTTTAGAGAATTTCCTGAAAATTATATCTTGATATATGATAAAGCTGTGTGATATTTTAATTTGATTTTCAGTATCTATCATTTTTTTTCATTGGTATGATATCGGCATCTTCACTCAGCACACAAATAGACTTACATTGTAATAACCTATGGGAGGTGATGTCTCACTTCCAGAGGTGGAGGTCCATGTAGCCTCCCCCAGAACTTTTGAAAATGGGACTTAATGGGTGAAAATCAACACTAATCAATATTCTTAATTTTTAGTTATATTGTGCTATGGACTTTGGGATTTGAAAGGAAGAAGATCTGTGTGTCCCCACCCCTTACACCCATATCTCACTCTGCCACATCTGTCAATCAGACCTGTATTCTTTGAATATGACAAATTTTAAAGGCATTTGTCAATAAACGTATACAAATTAGGATATCAGCAGATCCAACTCTCAGATCTGGTTCCAATGACATCCATATTTGAATGGTTTTATGATATTCAAGGTCTTCTTAGGCTGTATCAGTTTAGGACTTTGTGTTAAGAATTTTAGGATCCCATTTGGCTACTTGTCAGATTTTTTATAGTAATTTGATATTCCCCAATACCATGTAACTGCTCTATCGATGGTTAATTGAATATAACTTGATATAATGTCCAGATGAGAACATCCCATTTTGGCCGTGATCGGTCAACCGTGATGGCTCCGAGAGCCCGAAACCCAAGAACATTTAGCACAGTCTACAGGTTGTATTTATGAAGGGATTTTATTGTAACATGTTACGATGACTCTATATAATGTCTAGATGAGAACGTCCCCTTTTGGCTGTGATCGGTCAACCGTGATGGCTGCGAGTGCCCGAAACCTGAAAGCTTTAGCGCAGTCTACAGGTCATTTTTATGAAGGGATTTCATTATAACTTGGTAGGATGACTCTGTATAATGTCTAGAAGGGTTCGTCCCCTTTTGGTCATGATCGGTCAACCGTTATGGCTACGTGGGACCAAAGCCCAAAAAACATTTAGCACAGTCTACAGGTCGTATTTATGAAGGGAGTTTACTGTAACTTGGTAGGATGACTATGTATAATGTCTAGATGAGAACGTCGTATTTTGGCCGTGATCAATTAACCATGACAACCGCACAGGCACGTGACCTAGATTTGTTTAGCACAGTCTGCAGTTCATATTTATGAAGCAATTTCATTGTAACTTGGAAAGGTTAACTTGGTATGATGTCTAGATGATACTGTCGTATTTTGGTCATGATCGGTCAGCCGTTACCGCCGCCTGGCCACTTGATCTAGATTGCTTTAGCACTGCACAGGTTGTTTTTATGAAGGGATTTTATTGTAACTTTGTAGAATAACTTGGTATGGTATCTAGATGAGACTCCTATTTTGGTCATGATTGATCAACTGTGACCACCTAACCGTCACATGCTCTAGATTCCTTTAGCAATGTCTACGAGTTATATTTATGAAGGGATTTCATTGTAACTTGGTAGGATGACTCATTTTGGAATGATTTTACTGTAACTTGGTAACTTTGGTTGACATACGTTAACTGTTAGGGCCACATCAACCCAGTCTTAATTCTTTAGTACAGTCTACACTCAAATTATTCTTAATGAAAGCATAGCATACAGGGAACAGAAATTAACATATTTTCAATTATCACAGTTATTGTTTTATTTCATAATCCTTATAATTAATAATCTGTGGTTAGACCTAAAAAAGTTAAAAATCTGTTTCTCAGGCCCTCCTGCACAGTCTTTTTGGCTGCCGCATGCTCTCTTTTTATAACCAATGCGAACTTAAAAAAATTTAAAAAAAAGATAATAATATTGATAAATTTGTACCTTGAGTGCAACAAGGCTTTGCAATGCTTTAGCATTGCAAAGCCTTCTTGCCCTCAAGGGATGAAATACATCACCAGCCATACTATTCTGTAGTTTATGAGGCCTAAAACGTAAAACAAACCAAGAGCATGAACTTTTGATGGCAAAAAAATAAAATAAAAAAATGTTCACCCATATGTATTTTTACAATGAAAGTGTCAATGACACTGTAGCTTAACTTGACTGTGTTGTGTTTGATGAAAAGGATAATGTTCAATGTTTATGAAAGGATTATGAAATATGACAAGAATTTTGATAATTGAGAACATGTTAATTTCTGTTCCCTGTATGCTATGTTTTCAATAAAAACAATTTGAGGTGTAGACTGTACTAAAGAATTGAGGGGTAGGTTAATGTGTCCCTCGCAGTTAATGTATGTCAACCAAGTTACCAAGTTATAGTGAAATTATTCCAAAACGAGTCATCCTATCAAGTTACAATGAAATACCTTCATAAATTTGGCCAGTGGACAGTGCTAAAGGTTTTCAGGCTTCGGGTCTGTGAAGCCATCACGGTTGACCCATAGCAACCAAAAGGGGACGTCCTCATCTAGACATTATACTGAGTCATCCTACAAAGTTACAAAGAAAGTCCCTTCATAAATACGACCTGTAGTCTGTGCTAAAGGTTTTGGGGTTTTGGGCCCGGACAGCCATCACGGTTGAACGATCGTGACCGAAAGGGGAGGTTCTCATCTAGACATTAGCTGGAGTCATCCTACCAAGTTACAATGAAATCCCTTCCTAAATACGACCTGTTATTTATATTTATTTATTGCTGTTTAAGGTCACATACTTATGCACAATGTCTAATCGTGACTATGACTGTTTTACGGGTGGAGGAAGCCGGAGTATCCGGAGAGAACCACCGAGCATCGATGAGCACTGTCAGCTTCCCAACATTCTAACTCTGTTCAAGCTCCGCTCAAGCAGGGTTACCGCGGTTGAAGACGTGCACCATCGATGTGCAGTATGCCTTAGTACATGGCGTCATCGTGCCCCCATGTAGGCAACCGGGATAAAGTGCCTTGCCCAAGGACACAATGTGGGTCATCCCGGACGGGGATGGAACTCAGGACCTCTAGCATAGAAGTCCAACAGTCTACCACTGAGCCACCGTGCTTAATACGACCTGTAGACTGTACTAAAGGTTTTTGGGCTTCGGACCCCTGTAGCTGTCACAGTTGACCGATTGCGACCAAAAGGGGACGTTTCATCTAGACATTAATGGAGTCATCCTACTATGTTACAATGAAATCCCTCCATAAATACAACTTGTAGACTGCGAAAGGTTTTCAGGTTTTGGGCTCGGGCAGCCATCACGGTTGACAGATCGCGACCAAATGGAGAAGTTCTCATCTAGACATCATACGGAGTCATTCTACCAAGTTACAATGAAATCCCTCCATATTAAATATGACCTGTAGACTGTGCTAAAAGTTTTTAGGTTTTGAGCTTGGGCAGCCACCACGGTTGGCAGATCATGACCAAAAGGGAACGTTCTCATCTAGACATTATGCAGAGTCATCCTACCAAGTTACAATGAAATCCCTTCATAAATACGACCTGTATACTGTGCTAAAGGTTTTCGGGTTTTGGGCTTGGGCAGCCATCATGGTTGGCCGATCGTGACCAAAAGGGGATGTTATCTAGACATGACCTCAAACCTGCATATGAAATTTTGTGACGATCAGACAAGAACTATGGGGTGTAGCTTGTGCTAAAGGAAAATGTGCACAGACTAACAGACTTCCGCATGCGTGATGGCAATAGCTTATCTTGACTTTGTCAAGTTAAGCTAAAAAATTGCCCTAGAAACAGAAGATCTACTTTGTGGGGCCTTATTGTTAATTTTATATCAAGTAAAGGTGAATCTTTGATATATTATCGCTTTCAACAACTATCCTGTGTCATAAATTTATATATTTTGATCAGTCTGGAAGCTTATTTCAGTTTAAAATACACAACACGATCAGCTGTTAGGCCTAAGTACAGAAAGAAGTGACGTCTGTGAGGATGTTTCGCACAAACTTCTTTTAATCTCATGCATCCAGGATTTCAGTATTTGTAAACATGAAAAATTGTGATAGATTACTGTAATAACTATTTTGAAAAGTATCAAAGCAGGAGAAAATAGGGTGTTAACGTGATGGTAGGTGATTTTGCATGTAACTGGGAGTCTCCCAGTGAAATCTGGAGAATTAACGGGTCTGATTTGGGCACGGAAATTTAACTGTTTACCTGCTGCTGGCGGATATTCCTGCCCTGGACAGTACATCTCTTGCCACTAGAAAAAGAAAAACTTGGGCATTTATAATTAAATTTACACCCTGTAAACTTAATAAAAGTTTTGACCAATGTTTTTTAGAGTTGAATTAAAAAAAAAAAATTTAATCAAATCTAGTCATGGCTGCTTTACAGCAGCCATGACTAGATTTGATGAAAATAGTTTTTAAAAACTCTACAGGTTAAGAGTTAATACCGAAACCATTCATACCTTGATTTATTTTCAGTATGGTATTCGTATCCAAAGAATACTGAAACTGTATCGAAAAAGTGGTATACTGCCGCTAATACATGATGATAAATGCCAAAATATATGGCTCGATATGAAATAAATGCCAGTAAATCCTCAATCAGTATATGATAAATGACTGTAAATCATAACTTGCTTTGTGATAAATTCCTCAATCATGATCAATTGTGTGATGAATGCCTTCACATCTTACCCCACATCTGATACATGTCTGATGATAAATCATGTCTGGATGATTGCATATAAATCAGGGCTTGATATTAGATGATTATCCATGAACTGTTGCCTAATATGCAATAATTGTTTATTTTACTTTTTGAATATGTCAGTTTTTTGGCAACAGTTGATTGGTCTATGAGGCTGTGCATTTTTAGCTCAACTTTGGCGAAGCCAAATTTGAGGTATTGTCATGGCCTGTCGTCCGTCCATTGCACCGTACACACAGCTCAGGCTAGAGGCTGTATTTATGAACCGATCTAATCATCTTTACAAAACTTCTTGGGTACCTTTGGTATCACCATGAGACGAGAACAAGTGTTTTTGGGTCCGGTCCAAAATTTAAGCCAAATTTGAGGTATTGTCATGGCCTGTCGTCCGTCCATTGCGCCGTACACACAGCTCAGGCTAGAGGCCGTATTTAGGAACCGATCTTTACGAAACTTCTTGGGTACCTTTGGTATCACCGTGAGACGAGAACAAATGTTTTTGGGTCCGGTCCAAAATTTAAGACGGCCGCTGGCAACCATTTTGTACCAAAATTAGGTACAATCAGATTTTTGCACAGAACTTCCATATGAAAGCTCCGATTTGAATAATTTTTTTTATGAATGTTTAGTACCATGGGATACATCACATATAATACAGGTTTTTTTCTCATGCGTAAATTATGCAAATTAGACTAACTTTGATTTATTTAGTACTAGCGGGTGTTACCCGGTGTTGCACGGGAGATGGTTATATCAATATACCCTCAGATATGATCGGCTCAACCGTTTTTGAAATAGAAGGTCAAGGTCACCAATTTCAAGGTCAAAGTCACCCTGCACGGGCACCCCGATAAAGTCAAAATGATCGATGGGTCAATATACCCACACATATGAAATTTTAGACCGATCGGCCCAGCCGTTTTCGAAATAAAATGTCAAGGTCACAATTTCAAGGTCAAGGTCACCCCGCACAGAAAACCTGATAAAGTCAAAATGATTGATGGGTCAGTATACCCGCACATATGAAATTTTAGCCTTATCGGCCCGGCCGTTTTCGAAATAAAAGGTCAAGGTCATCAGTTTCAAGGTCAAGGTCACCCTGCATGGGCACGGCACCCATCCCACGTTACTCATAGGGACGAATTACCTCCATGTAGAAAATTTGAGATCGATCGGTCGAGAAACGGAGGAGTTCACCCGGAACAAAGATAGAGAGAGATACAGATACAGGCATTCACATTTATATATTAGACTAGCGGGTGATACCCGGCGTTGCACGGGAGAAGATGGTTATATCAGCAGTTTTCGAAATAGAAGGTCAAGGTCACCAATTTCAAGGTCAAGGTCACCCTGCGCAGGCACCCCGATAAAGTCAAAATGATCGACGGGTCAATATACCTGCACATATGAAATTTTAGCCCGATCGGCCCAGCCGTTTTCGAAATAAAAGGTCAAGGTCACAATCTCAAGGTCAAGGTCATCCCACACGGGCACCCCGATAAAGTCAAAATGATTGATGGGTCAATATACCCTCACATATGAAATTTTAGCCCGATCGGCTGAGCCGTTTTCAAAATAAAAGGTCAAGGTCATCAATTTCAAGGTCAAGGTCACCCCACATGGGCACGGCACCCATCCCATGTTACTCGCAGGGACGAATTTCCCCCGTGCAGAAAATTTGAGATCGATTGGTCGAGAAATGGAGGAGTTCACTCAATGAGCTCTGTCAAACAAGACTGAATTGGTTAAATTATGAAGTGCATTATGGGAAATATTTGTAACTTGAAATTTTGATATTTAAACATCAGAATGCAGACAGTTAAATACATGCAGAGTTTGTTTGAAATCCATTTAGAAGTGCAAAAGAAGATATTTTTGACAAACTGTCGGGAGCCATAACTCTTGACCCATTAAAACACACCACACTGTTAATGTATACAAAGCTAAACTGAAATCTCCAGTGAACAGTAGATGTGACAAAATGGTTTTAGACTGTCAAGGGTCATAACTCTAAAAAATTGGATTGCAAGATGGTTATTTCATGCATATCTGTCAATCGGGCTACTAATGTTTACAACTTTTGGTCAATTTTTGTTATAAGTGTATAAGGGGATGCAACAACAAGGGTTTTGATGTAGTGCAGTATCATGCCTCGTGGCTGAAGAAATTAAACCCCTGTACCTTGAGGTCAAAATATAAACCTGCAAAACATTTTCTATATTGCACTTGAGAACTTAACCAGTTCAGTCTTGTTTGACAGAGTAAAGAAGTTGGAATTGGTTAAATTTCTAGCTGCATAATAGGAAAAATTGCTGGTTAAAATTTGGGTATTTTGACATCAGTGTGCAGAAGGTGAGCCCAGTATAAAGGATATCAAATTTGTTATTTTAATTGGTAGAGTGCTGAATTATTTTTGGTCATCAAAATTTGCTCACTTGTCTTTGACTTGTTACAAATGATGGGCGCTCTCCTATAAATTGTGACAAGGCAAATCCATGAAGACTTGATAACTTCACTTCCCAAACAATATGAAGCACATCCACAGAATATGAAGGCTTTAAGTTGCAAACCCTGTACTAAAGAATAAAGCCCAAATATGGGCTTCCAGCCTTCTACCAGTTAATTGTTGACATTTTTGAAAAACATGATTTTTTCAACTTCTCAATGTGCAGATTACACCGTTAGGTAAAGGCTTAATGGATAGTGATCCTTGATTACTTCATACACATCCACCCAACATAGTGTTAATGCACACATAGTTTGGTGAAAACCTAGTGAGAATTGAGCCAAACAGTCAGGGTAATTCATATATAACTGCCCCCCCCCCCCCCCCCCCTTCACAAATTAATTTGCATGTGTGGAATGGGGTTCATTTGGGTAGGAAATGCAACATTTTTATGCAAATTTGGTATCGACAACTTTAAACTGAAATCAGCAAGAACATCTGTTTTTCAAATTTTTTAAGTGATTGTAAAGTCATGAAAGGATGTCATAGTTTTATTCCTTTACCTAGTATTTATACCTGATGACACTTGCAAAAAAAACTCTAGAGCTTATAAAAAAAATTTTACCTCAAAAATGGAGATTTCAACTCATTCCAATGAGAGGTCAAAGCTATGTCTTCGGTGGAAAAGCTGACTCAACGCAACTTCCACAGCAGGGTCTTGCATCTGCCCACTGTAGAAGATGAAGAAATATAAACCTTAAAGTATATGGCACTAAAGAAACCAAGTGATCTGGTTTGCGATTATCACATATTGTCTCATTGTGGTGTGTATTCCTTTTGCTTATTGTACTCTGTATAATGTTTGCCATTTGAGCATTGTTGTCAAAGACGATGAATTAAACCATACCCAGTGTGCATTTTAAAGCATGTAATTATGGATAATTTTGAGGCAACAAATAACTATCAGAATTACAGTCATTCATTTTGTGTTTCACTTTGCATATAGGTCTCATATACCGGTATGTTATGCATATTGTGCTAGGTGCTTTCCAAAACAATAATCAAAATGACCATTTGAAAGTTATTGCTTAAAAAGTGTGTTATTTTTGGAAAAAAAATGGCCAGTGGCAGCCATTTTTGATGACTGTCAAACTCCAGAATGTGACATCTTTTTCCACTTGTCAGCAAACACCATTTTATTAAGTTTCAAAACAACTGACCTTGAAGTGAGTTTTGACAATTTTAATTGAGTTTTAGTGATTTTTTAGCTCAACTTGACAAAGTCAAGTATGAGCTGTTGTGATGGGTTGTGATCAGTCATCTATCTGTCCACAATTGATTTAGCACATCCTACAGGACGCAGCTCTCACCCGATCAGTTCCAAATTTCATATATGGCTTTGGGGCAATGTGTAGACGGGAGCTATTTTTTTTTTTTATTTCATTGAAAAATAAGGCGGCCAGTGGCCATCTTGGATTTGGATATAAATTGCCCAGCAATTCCTTAAGCACACCCTACAGGTCACAGCTCTCACCCGATCAGTACCAAATTTCATATGTAGCTTTGGGGCAATGTCTAGATGGGAGCGATCAAATTGTTCCAAATTTCGTTAAAAAAATTGGCCACCAATGGCCATCTTAGATTTGACAAATAAATTGTCAACAATTCCATTAGCACACACCCAACAGGCTGCATCTCTCACCCAATCTTTTTCAAATTTCATATTCAGCTTTGGTGTGATGTCTAGATTTCAAATTTCATATTCAGCTTTGGTGTGATGTCTAGATGGGAGTTATCAAATTTTTCTGAATTTTGTTGAAAAACATGGCTGCCAGCAGCCATCTTGGATTTGGATATAAATTGTCCAACAATTCTTTAGCACAACCTACAAGACGTGGCTCTCGTCCGACTAGTCCCAAATTTCATATGTGGCTTTGGGGCAGTGTCTAGATGGGAGCTGTCAATTTTTTTTTAACGTTGAAAAACATGGTCACCAGTGACCATCTTGGATTTGAATATAAATTGTCCAACAATTCCTTTAGCACACCCTACAGGTCACAGCTCTCACCCAGTCAGTCCCAAATTTCATGTAGCTTTGGGGCAATGTCTAGATGGGAGCTATCAAATTTTTCCAAATTTCTTTAAAAAACATGGCAGCCATCTTGGATTTGGCATATAAATTGTCAACAATTCTATTAACAGACCCTACAGGCCGCCTCACCCGATCTTTTTTGAATTTTAATGTAACCTTGGTATGATGTCCAGATGGGAATTATCAAATTTTTCTGCATTACGTTGAAAAAGATAGCCGCAACCGGGCATCTTGGATTTGACATATAAATTGTCAACAATTCCATCAGTACACCCAACAGGCCCCATCCCTCACCCAACTTTTTTCAGGTTTCATATGTAGATTTGGTGTGATGTCTTTTCTGTAGAAACTTGAGTGAATAACATGGCATTACTGGATTTTTCTGTTTAGTTCTTCTTGGACAAGTTGAGCTGCAGTGTCAATGACACTTTCATTTTCTTTTCTGCTACAGACACAAATTGAGCAAAATTGCCCAATGTGGCCATTTGTGTGGCTTTCAAAACACAAACTGTGACATCCTCCTCATCTTGCTGGCATGCACCATTGTGTCAAGTTTCATGACAATTGGCCTTGAATTAAAAAAAAAAAAATAGGGTTCTTCCTCTCATCATGCCCAATGCACAAATTTGGTTTTGATCAGCCAAGTGAATTATAGTTATAGAGTAGAAACCAACTCCCAGAATTTTTTCAAGTTCAAGGCTAATGTGACCTTGACCTTTAACACAATGACCTATAAAATAAACCTGCATGTCAAATTTGGTTTCTGATTGGCCAATTTTATTTGGAAATGGACACCAACATACTCCCAGAAACTTCACTGCGACCTTTAAATAAATAGATTCTTCCTCTCATTACACCCAGCCCACATGTCAAGTTTGGTGTCAATCGGACAAGCAGAATTTTTATTTGAGAGTAGAAACTAACACCCTGAAAAAAAAAAGTTTTAAGTTCAAGGTCACCACATGACAAGTGTGGTTTCAAGTAATCAAGCAGAACTTTAATAAGAGAGCAGAAACAACTGTAAGTTCCTTCAAAATGTGATTCTCATTAGTTTTCTAGCAGGGTAAGATAGTTGATCTGTTATAAACCAAAGTAGCACAGTTTCAATTTAATACTTAAGAATGCTGTTGTCTACATTTGATAAGGTTTCTTTTTACACAAGATTAGATTATGATGGAGCTTTGATGATCAATTGAATGAGTGATTGCTTCTGGGCTGACTAATTGATCGACAAATCATTTAGGTATTTTATATGCTAGTAGACATACGTAACATTTTTCTGTAGTCCTTTATTTATTTGTGTTTAATGTTACTTTCGACATCTATGGCTATATCATGACTGCAACTCCAGTACAAAGTTAAGTTTAGCCAATCATGTATACCTAAGCTGCCCACTTTAG